>CM046007.1:40596568-41221568 GCA_025175895.1 Wurfbainia villosa | reverse complement strand
ACTCATGACAAATTGGCATACTTTACACTGGTTTAAAACATCAAACACCAACCTATAATGCTGAGGTACTACCTAGCCAACTCAAGATGAGCAATCTACCAATTTTAAATAGAGAAGAACCTTAACAACAATTAATGTCTTTATCCCACTGAGATTAGCTATATGGATCCTCCTACGCCATTAGACTTGATCACCTACTATATCTTAATCTATACTTAAATAAATTTTATCATGTTTTATCATTGCTAACTAAGTCTTTTTTTAATCTCTTTTCCTCTATTAATATACATATTTATCATTTTCTCATATCACTTAATTGGGACATTTATTAGACACCTAGGTATGCACCTATATCAACTTAAACGCGCCTCTTAGAATTTTCTCTCAATAGATATAATGTTAACTTTCTTTCTAATGTTCTCATTTTATATAATATTTATCTTCATATGTCCCAACATCCACCTTAACATTCTCATCATTACGACTCTCATTTTTTATTCGTATGCTCACTTCATAGACAATATTCAACTTCAAATAACATAGCAAATCTTACCACTATTTTATAAAACTTCCTTTTAATCTTTAGAGGTACTTTACAATCACAAAGAACATCTGACGCCCTTCCCTATTTCAACCATCTTATTTGTATTCTATATAAAACATCTCTATAGCTTCTTCATCCTTTTGCAAAATTGATCCTAAATACTTAAATCTCTCAGTTACAAATAACTTGTCATCTTCAAACTTAAGAATTTACTTGTTATGTCAATACTAAACTTAAATTCTATATATTCTATCTTTACTCTACTAACCCTAAAAGCATTAATATCATACTAGTTTACTATAATATATGTGAGAATTGTGTGTACATGTAAGACAAGCTTCTTCTTAAAGGGCAATCCGACATACAAAGCTCCTACCAATGTGTGGCCCCGGAGAAGAGTCTATTGCACATGGCATTACGCTGTTTTGCAAGAGATTGTTTTCGCGACTTGAATCAATGACCTCTAAATCATATGACAACAATTTTACCGTTGCACTAAAGCTTCCCTTCAAGAAAAGCTTCTTCTTAACATAACAAAAACTTTTATTTTCAGTACACAAACACAACCATGACTGAACATTTGAAGTTGGAGACATGGATAATATCCTACCAATTAACTCTATGTATTGTTATAACAATAAAGAAACCATGAGTTTCCAGTTGCTAAGGTTGACTAAACAAATATTATACCTCCACCCAAATTAAAAAAACTTGTGTCGCTATAGAATCTATCAAACATTTTTAAACTTGATAACAAGTCAATACTATCTTATCTTATTTTTTTTCTTATTTGTTGTATGATTAATATTATCAAAACGGGTAATCTATTTTTTTCTCATATTACATTCATAGGGTTTGATCAACTTTCTTATTTCCACCATCTCAATTTCTGTATATTATTCCTAAACATTTAGTATTCTGACTAATAAAGCATGATTAGTCATAACAGAATCAAATCAAAATAAATCCACTAACCTAGAAGCTTAGGATGATTGCACAAGACCACATAAGTTCCTCCATTTTTACCACTCAACTTCCATTTATGACATTTTTTTATCAATCTTTCCTTGATATGGAGCAATAAATCCAAAATATAGAAACTCTGCAAATTAGAATAAAATAACTATTCCCTCACATTCCTTTTTTATTTCCTTTTAGTATATAGTATAGGAAAATTAGAATACAATAACTTTATAATTTTATACTCGTAAGATTAATAATTGAAGACATGGGCCACATGGACTTCTGACTGATATTATCTGAAACAAAAGAGTTATGTGAAACATTACCTTGGGAATCTATAATGCACTAAATGTATTATAGAGAAGCTTCTCATCTACATCCTGTAATAAAACACTAAAATTTACATATTTTTCTACCAAGTGGCAAAAAGTGTTCATAGGAAGATACTTAATTTACCGGATCAAGATTACCAACAAAAAGGTTTGCCCCTACATCCAAACTCTTGTCTTAGGAAGCCTGGAAAAGATGATTAATGGAAGGATTACTATTATAGATTCAGCAGTTTTCAAGTATAACTAACTTTTTAGAAGGAACAGAAGACAAAGCAGCACAAATAACAAATAAACTTGTGTCTTGATAATAGAGCATGACCACTAAATTTTCCCAACAATATGAAATGCAAGAAGTGCATTAATATTTTGATGACACATGGACCCATTAAAAGGTGAACAGTGAGGTACAAATCGTTGGGGAAGTACACAATATTACACACAAAATCAGTAGAAAAGACATAAGATAAGTACTATGTCAAAATTTCCAATCTAGTCCTTTTGAATAATAAACAAAAAAGATCTCTTTCTTTTTCTTAAATTTGGGAGTATGGAACTTCTACACATTTTACAAGTAAGCACAATTTGTTGACTTGGCATCACATGAATTTCACATTTGATATTTTTAATTAAAAAAAAAAAGAAAGGAATCAACATGACACATGCAATATTTTAAAGTTGCCTCTTTGACATCCAATTTTTTAGACGTCAACAAAGAAAACATTGAATTTGTTTCAAGAAAATCTTACAGCTCAGTACTATCGTAAGTGTCTTTAAGATGAACTTCAAAATTAATCCATCATAAGCCTTGTGCAAATTCATTGTGTGCATTTTTTCGATATGAAATCTCCCTTATTAAGCCTTACCTTTGAAATGTCTCCATCCAACCGTTTGCATAACAACTTTTGAAAATAATCACCTAAACAAAATCACTAGATTACTAATTGGGGAAAAGAAAGAATAAAATTGTCTACACTAGTAGAGATGAGAGTAGCATCAATAACTTAACTGACAAAACCTCATATTTTGGCACAGAAATAGTTAAATGAATGAAATAGATGGATGTTATAAGTTAGTGGATAACGAATAAATTGATTGATCCCAAGAAGAAAATACTAAACTTCAAAATCTAGCACCTTCATTTTAGACATTCATTTAAGCAAACTTGTTACTTGCATTAATAAACACTAAAGTAGACTCACAGAAGCTTGGTAAATTGAAAAATTCAAATAGTTATCTTGTTCTTTGCCTTGTAGCACTTTGGCTGAATTCTAGAATGTATGTATAGTCAATGTAACTGGTGAGCTCTTTCAACTATCATCCTTGATAATCTGTAGTCTAATTTTCAACTGTCACAGTGGCCCATTGTTTTGATAATCTTCATGGCAAAGACTTATTCAGAATGTAATTGCATAAGTTCTGGAAAAAGTTAATCGACTAATTCTAATATGACAGATCAATGTTACAAAAATAGAACACAGAATTTTTCTAATACAATACAGATTAATGAGAGTGCACCTTGTTCACACGTATCGTCTTTCCATAAAGTTTAATCATGTTCAAGATCTTGATAGCCTACAAAAGAACAGGACCAAAAGAGAGAAATAAAATAAATGGCCAATACACACGCCAAATTGGTTTACAGAAAAATTGTAAAAGGAAAATTAAACATGAACGAAACTTAATGAGCTGACATAATCTGCATCGTCTTCACTCCGAAATTCAATAAATCCATAACCTTGATGAAGATTTGTAACTCTATCTTTTGGAACAAAAAAAAAATCCAGTTTAAGGTTTCCGAGTTAAAATTGAGCAAACCAATGAATCCACATACCGACAGGAAAAAAAAATGCTTAGGCTTTTAACTTACAAACAGGGCCTGCTTGAACAAACAATTCCCACAGTAACTCCTCACGGACCTACAAAGTTGACAGCAGACAAAAGAGTACGTACAGATCAATGATCACGAAACCAATACATAGGAAAAGCTCAAGGTTTAGTGCATGAACCAAAGTAGCCAGCCCAAAACCTAGTACCAGAAGCAGGAAGCCATAAAACCTAGGTGCAAGCTGGGAAATCAAAAGCAGGGAAAATAAGGGGGAAAAAGACTAATAAAAAACGGTAGTGCACCTGAGGGTCAAGGTTGCCAACATAAGTGGTAGCGTCTTGGTTCCTCTATGCGGAGTGCTGACCGAGGAGGTTGGCTCCGACTCCGGGGGTGATTCTAGTGGTCATCTCCCTCGTACCTTAACGCGCCTTAGAGCGAGAAAGAAGGCAAGGGTTGTGAATCCGAGGACAAGAACGGAGGTCCGGCGGCGCCGGAGATTTCGGGGATACTCCGGTGAAGATCGCCTTTTTCGGTTCTAGCAGGATGAAGGAAACGAACGAAATGTAGCGGCTGGGCTTGTTGGGCTGATGTCTTCTGGGCTGATAAACAAATTGAGCATTTTTTCTAACTTTTTTTAAAAAAACTAATGCATATTATTAAAAATTTTCATAAATAACACGCTAGTGTAATTTAATATTCAAAATATTGTTTACTCTAAAGTAGCTTTGGATAAATTTATGATATTACCTTGAAACAGTTTTAATTAAATTGCTTTTGAACGTATATACACTATGATACGATTCTAAGAGTATAAGTTGCATCATCTTCAACGGCAGCTTTAGTTAAAATTACTCAAAACTGATGCAAAGTTGTTCAAGTGAAACATAAAGGGCCATTTTTAATATCAAATTATAAATATGATGTTATTTTGATAATTTTTTAAGAGGGATTTTCTTTGGACGATATTGGAATTAAAGGTGCTCTTTTAATTTTCTATAAAAAAAAAACAATTCAAATCTATTTAATTTTTTTTGCATATTATAATAACAAATTTAAATACCCTTTATTCTTTACTAAAAAGCTTCTCGCAAGCTATTGTCAGATTTTTTTGATGATAAATAAGAAACTTAAAGAATCTAAGTAGCTCAAAATAGTCAAATTCTTTAATTGTGAAGGAACAAAGTTATTTTTAAATTAACTTGCATCTTAAAAATTAACCGAAATATAAAATAGAATGGTTTACAATCATCAACTCGCGGTCGAATTATTTATCAATATAAGTTTTATTTCCTAAACACAAAGAAATATGATTCCTTTAGTTATATATCTAAAAGCGTATAGTAACTCTTTGATGTGATACAAATCTGCACCCTCACTTAATTAAAATTGTTGACAAAACTTTCTTCGGCTATATAAATGGATCTACATAGATTAACAGGTGTTATAGGGCTTGTCGAAAGTTATCTTGGTGAGACTCTCTCGATACGTCATCATAGTACCCAAGTAATAAGATGAAAAGATTTACCGAGAAAAGAGAGAGTGTCTCTTTAGTTAGGGCAAAAGGTGAAATCTATTATCATGATAGTCTCTATCGATTGATCTCACAATTATTATAAGAAAGATAAATTATGAGAGATATTTTTGTCCAACTAAAAATTAACACAGAGAGAGAATAGACATTCCGAAAAATTTTACAGTATCCAGAGATTGACTCTTACTCTTTGGGACAATTCAATTCTATTACCTGTGCTAACAACTTGGTCCTTTCGTGGAGATAAAAGAGTCCCTTTCATATATCATATACTTGATGATCCGATTGAGTTTGATGTGATAGGATTGAAATAACAATAGAGGAGTGAATGTCGTTATTTATAAATTGAGATAATAATAAATATTTTAAAAACAAATAAAGAAAAGCAACGAAAAATAAAATAATAAATAATATTTTAAGACAACATAAATTTAACTTGGTTCAACTTCTCTCTGGGGTACGATTCCTATTCAACGATTTATGATATGTCATGTGAATCAATTGAAAATCTTAAACCACTCTATTTTATCCTTTTTTTTTTTTAGAAAATCTAGAGGTGCCGAAATATTTTATAATAGAATATACAATAAGAGAAAGAATAATAACAAGGAAATAAAATAATAGATATACCAAACGAGACGTTGCCTTAAAAAAGAAACACATCAACACAAAATGAAAGCTATGAAAACTTTTCTTGTAGATCAATTAATTTTCAATTGAGTTATTTTTTGATTGTTGATTGCTACTATAGAACCTCTCTTTTATAGACTTATTTTGAGGCATCCAAAAGAATTTTCGGGAGCCCCTAATTAGGCATTGATTTAATTTGACTAATCTAGTTCATATTTCACTCCAGTTGCTTCGATGCCTTCTAGACGCCTGAATGTTGATGTGGTAGAACTCCGTTGGCATCGAACTGATCTGATTAAACTGGTTTATATTTGAATTTCAATTGCCTAGTCTCCTTTTGGGCACATGGATGTTGATGTGGCAAAACTCCATAGATGATCGATTTGTGATTTATAAAATAAACTTTTCAAACTGCTACGTCATCTTGTATCTAGATTTGATCTGAATCTTAGTTTTGATCGCCTAGATCCCATTTGGTCACCTTAGTATGTGAGTGCTTAGATCTAATAAGGCCAGCTGGATCACACTGTACGAACCTTGAGGATTGTCTGGGGCGGGGGGCGAGGGGAGGGAATAGTAATTATTTGTTTTCTACAAGAAATCGTTAGCGGAAGCAATAGAAAATTACAATTGAAATAGAAAACAAAAAACACAATGTTAACAAAACTCTTTAACGTGGTTCGGAAATGATGTTCCTACTCCACAACAATCTGTAAGGTGAATCACCCCTAGCAATCTTCCACTAAAATCTCCTTTTGATGCAAAACATCAAGGTGGAGAAACCTTCTTACAATCACTCCTCCTCTTCTTACAAGGTAATGGATTTGAGTTTGAGAAAAAGAGGTTAGAACGCTTGAAAGTTAAGGGAAGGACTTAAGGAGCTTAGTATGATCATTTAGAATGAAAGCATTAACCTTCTTCAAGATTCCCTAGCTTCTATTTATAGAGAAAGACTATTTTTACCCATTGAGCCCGACAGCAGTCGACTTCTTCATACTATCAGTCGACTGCTGCTACTATTGACCGAATCCAACGACTTATGACGAAGCTTAATTGCATTCGTCACTACCCAACGTCTGCCTGATCAATCGACTGGTGTCTCTGTAGTTGATTGATCAGTCGACTATCAGCCTTTTTGTGCCCGCGGCAGTCGACTATCAGACCTTGACTCAACTCCTAAACCTAAGTTCAAGTCTGTTAGACACGAGCACCTTTGCCGAATTAGATTAACCAGTCGACTGATGTTACACACCAGTCGACTGCCAACTTATGTTCTATAGTTTGATCAGTAGTCGACTATGACCAGTCGACTGGGGCATAACCCTAGTCGACTGCCAATGTCTTCTGGATCCTCGAGTGCTGAACACTCGAGACTAGTTTGACTGGCACAATATGTCAATCGACTGACACACCTCAAGTATGACTAATTCATACTTGAAACCATACCCTAAGCCTACTCTTAACCTTTTAACTTCTCTATCAGCTTTGCACCTCCAAGATTCCTTCGAGTCCACGACTCCTTCATCCTTGCGCTTGCCTTCAAAAGTTTCCTTCGGTTTCGTCATGCTTTGAGTTTCTTCTTTGCCAAGGTCTGCTTGGATTTTACGCTGCCAAGATTACATGCTTGGACTTATGCTGCAAAGACCTCTCCTTTGGACTTCCTTTGCTAAGGTCCGCTTGGACTTTACGCCGCCAAGACTACATGCTTGGACTTATGCTGCCAAGACCTTCCCTTGGTTTTTCCTTGCCAAGATTCACACTTGGACTTCTCTTTACCAAGTCTTCTCACTTGAATTTTTCTGTCACTTAACACATTCATGATTATATCACAAATATTGCCTAACTATAAATGATTATCTAAACATCAAAATACATAAGTGATTGGGGCATTGTTGCACCAACACACCATGCTTCGGTTAACCTGATATAAGTTGAGTTCCTACATCACAAAATTAGTATATAAATATTTTTAATATGCAACAACTTAGTGGTTTCCCCTTTGACTTACATCAGGGTTGTGCTTAATTTAAAAGCTATTCATGTCTCAGAAATAGTGACACTCCCTCATTATCTTCTAAAATTGAAGATCTCTGAGCTTAGCTTACATGATACCTCCATGACTTACCTTGCTTGGTATCTTTTAAAATTGAAGATCTCTGAGCTTAGCTTATATGATACCTCCATGACTTACCTTTCCTGGATGTACTAAGTCTTTCACAATCACATGACCATCATACCTTGCTAGATTCTTATCTCCAAGACAATTTTGAACTTCACTTGCCTAGCCCCACTAGTTCTTCCATGGTCACTTGACTACATTACTAGAATCCATGTCCCCTAGACATTTCTAGACTTTACCTGTCAAGTTCCTGCACCTGCATATTTGACGTAATATATTAAATCATAAAACTTTCTAACTTTAAATCTTAGGTTATACATTAAAATATAAGTTTGATCTTGTGATGCCCCCGTATAAACAATCTCTTCTTTTTTAATGTGCAACAAACTATTTAAAATTAGAAACAAATATGCATGAATACAACAAATATGAATGCATTCTCCTCCTAAATAATATATCAGAAAATTTTACACTCTCTCCCTGTAAAATCGAGAAATTCTGAGAGAGAGGGGTGAATCTTGGAGTATAAAATTTTCTTTAGTTTTTAAAGCTAATTTTTAATATTTGAAATTGTTAGAGAATATGCAGCGGAAATAAAATGAAATAGAGACAACTTCTTTTACTTGGTTCACAACCCTAACTGGGTTGTTACTCCAAGGCTCGTAGCTCTTCCGAGAGCTACCTCAATGGGCAATCACTATATACCCTCCGATTCGAGAACTCTCGTCTTCGGAGGGGTTCGCTTTTTACAAAAGTAAGAGACGGGTAACACACTACCCTCTCTTTGAAGTTAAGTACACAAGCAAAAAATAATTATAGAAAATTAAAAGCTACTTTATAACGACACAAATGAAAGCTCTGAAGTAGGCACGATGTGTCGGAAAAGCGTCTTTGTGAAGAATCAAAGCTCTTGTGAATGAGAATGTATTTTGGCAGTACTTCAGCGTAGTAGTAGTGTTCTACTCGGAGCTGGTCGAGTACTTGTTTTATAAACCCTTTCCAGTCGACTGGAATGCCTTCTAGTCAACTCCACATCAACCCGTCAATATGGAACTTTTGATCTTCCAGTCGACTAAAACCTTACCAGTCGACTCCAGGTCACCTGGCTCCACATCGGGAAGTTTGACTCTCCAGTCGACTGAACCTCCCCCAGTCGACAGAAACTCTTTCCATCTGCGATGCTAGATCTTCGATCGATCACCAACTAATCCTGCCAAGTGTGCATTTAGTCGACTGAACTAAACCGAGTTGACTGAACTTAAGTCGACTGGAATACATTCAATCAACTAATTCCTACAAAACGAGATTAGCACAAATAGATAATACAAAACAGGACAGTAGTAGTAATACTGCTCGATCTCGACTTCTAAGTCCCACGCGGACTATCCGTCGGATCGACGCCTAGCTTTGTCCCCCTATAGAGAACTTGACCTTTCCTCTCTACTCAAGGCTTACCTACCAGCAAATTGCCAGACTTACCACTCTTGACATCCGATCTGACCCAACAGGGCTTCCACCAGCTATCCGATCTGCATGACCTAGCTAGACTTTTTATCGATTGTCTGGTCACCTAACCCAATCAGTCTTTATGCCAAATATCTGGTCCACACGACCCATCTGGACTTCATGTCTGGTGTCTGGTCCTTCTGATCTATCAAGTCAACTGCCTAGTATCCAGTCAATACGACCTACTAGGACTTCATGTTAAGTCTGCACACTTAACACTGATATTAGAACACAAGTAAGTCCTAACTTTAACTATGGTTCATACATCAAAACCAAGGAGTGATGCTCTTTGCATTAATAATTTTTTCCTTTTTAATGTATGACAACACATCAATTAAAGTTAGGAGAATCAAACTGCAATATCTGCTAGTGCAATTGGCCCAGGTCACGATTGACCAGGACTCGAGCTTGGCTCGAGAGATGTTTTGATGTTAGACAAAAACATATGACAATGTAATTATCATGGTAAAGTCTAAGTCATGGGTACTTGGCATGAAAAGTCCAAGTGGGACACTTGGCATTTGGGAAAGTCCAAGTCTTGAGTACTTGGCACAAGGGAAGTCCAAGCATGGGTCTTGGCATGGAAAGTCTAACATGGGTTGGCAAGGGAAAGTCTAAGCTTGAGTCTTGGCATTTGAGAAGTCCAAGGGATTTGATATTGGCGGCGTAAAGTCCAAGGGTGGAGTCTTGGCAGTATAAGTCCAATGGTTGGCGGCGTAAAATCCAAGCGGAGTCTTGGCGGCGTAAGTCCAATGTGCCTTGGCGGTGTAGACACCGTTAGCATGACATAGCCGATGGAAGCACCTGAAGGCTAGCGCAATGGATGAACAAGTCATGGATGACTTGGAGGGATCCGAGAGGCGTGAGGCTGATGGAGGTGGCTAGAAGGCTTAGGTCTAGGCTAAGGGTGGTCTAGCAAGACATTATGGCCGGTTCGACTGCCGAGAGTCGACTAGAGCTTGACTGCCACTTAGGGCTAAAATTGCCTTGACAGTCGACTGCCAGTTGAGTTGCGAGCACAGAATGCTCCATAGCCAACTGGGCAGTCGGCTATGGGCACTGGCAGTCGATTGCCAATGTTGACAGTCGACTGCCAAGAGATCCGTTGGAACTTGTCCAACGTGGATCGACCCGTTATCTCACAGCTACAGTGTTGGCAGTCGATTGCCAGGCGAAAATCCAGCCCGATGCAGGATATAAAGGCAGCTCGGATGGAGGGTTTTTGCAGGGATTTTCTTGGGCGAAATTGAAGGGGAAAGTTAGTGCTTTCCAGTCCTTCAAAGCTAGTTCAAGGCAATTAAAGATCAAGCAATCAAAAGCTCTTGTAAAGTGTTTTTCCTTTACTTGCATTTGTATTTCATTATCGTATTTGCTTGTATCTATTTGTTTATTATTGTAAACAATTGTAAGAGGTTTCTCCACCTCCGACTTGTGTCGAGAAAGAGTATTTATGGTTAGTGAGTGCGTGTGCATCACTAGAGCTCTTTAGAGCTCAATCCGTGGAGTAGAAACTATTCGGTTCCGAACCACGTTATATCTCGTGTTGTGCTTGTGTTCTTGTTGTATTTTCATTATTGTTTATTCCGCTACATACTAACAAGAATTGTAGCAAGCAAACATGAACGAATTCCATCTTAGAACATGCACGACTCTATTCACCCCCTCTAGCGGCCTCAAATCACTTACAATTGGTATCAGAGTCTGGGGCTCTTCTACGGATTAACCGCCGGGAGCTAAAGAAGCTAAAGGAAAGATGGAAGTCCAAGAGCAACTAGGATGGGATATCAACACACCTATCCCTTATACCTTCTATGGACGAGAAGACTTCAATTCTTGGAAGGCGAGAATTGAAAATTTTTTGATGATGAGGGACTTTGAAGAATGGTCCACCTTGATGGAGGGCTTTAGCTATCCAATAGGACCAAAAGGAGGGTTCCTTAAAAAGAAGAGATGGACCGAAGAGCAAGTCCGAGCCTCCGAGAAAAATGATAAGGTTATAAAATTTTTAGTTGATTTAATGCCTAACAATATCTTGTGTATGTTAGGTAATTATGTAGATGCCAAGGAGCTATAGAGCCAAGTAGCAAAGCTCCATGAAAATTCATCATCAATCCAAAAAGAAGAAGAAGAAGAGGAGTGCTCACCCTCTCAAGCTCAAGCAAGCACATCACCATCTAAAGAGCTTGAGGAGTCGGAAGTTGATAGGGAGTCAACTTCTGGATCGGTGGAAGAAGTAGAAGAAACCTCCACCTCTAGGATTGAGGGGGAGGAAAAATTTCCACTCCGGAGCAACAAGAAGAAGTTTCCACATTCGGTCAAGATGAAGAAGCTTCAATTCTAGCACCTACCACCACCATAGGTAACTCAAACACCATAATTCAAAATAAAAATAACATTATGTGTTTTGAGTGTAGGGAATTTGGGCACTATAAGAGCAAGTGCCCAAAGAGAATAAGAAAAGCTTCACCGGCGCCAAAAGTCAAAGATGTCGGTCCCTCAACGCAAAAGAGCAAGGAGTAAGTGATTTGCTTCAAATGCCGGCTATCGGGACATTACCAGAGTCAATGCCTAAGAGGGAAGAAGAAGGGGCAAGAAGGAGCTACACAAGTAGGGGGAGCTTCCAAAGCTAACCCTAAGGTATTTTTAAATAAAGCTCCTTATTCAAATAATGTCAAAAAGCATGCTAGAAATAATTTTAGCAATCTTGCTATCTATCATAAAGAGCATGCTAGAAATAAGGAATTGTGTCTAGGAGCTAAGAATGTCTACCTTTCAAAGAAAGAAAAATTTGGGACTAATGTCCCTAAAAATGTCATACCTAGGGAATCTATTAGGAAAATACAAGAGCACCTAGGTTTTAACCCCAAATGGACTAGGCATATGCCTAGGAAGAACCATGCCCAAGGATTAAATCAAAATTCTAAGATTGGGCAATTAGAATTAGAGAACCAAGCCTTGAGATCAAGGCTTGAAAAACTTGAGAAGACCCTTAAAATTATGCAAAATCAATTTAAAGGGTCAAGTGATCAAAAGTCTAGGTCCAAAAGTCAAAGTTAACACCTAAGACCTAAGAGTCAAAAGTCAACCAAGGGCAAGAATGGTTTGGGTCACAAACCTAAGCCTAAGATGACTTATCATAATGTTCCATTTGATTATGGAACACAAACTAGGTCTAGGAAGACCAAGGTTACTAGGGAAGTTATCCCTAAGAGTAACCAAGGTTTGTGCCTAGTGGCTAGGGTTTCTAGGAAACCTAGGGTGTCCACTAAGAAGGTTGCAAGGGGAGTTACCCCTAGATTCAACCTAGGTAAGACCCAAATGACCAAGGCTAACAAGCCTAGGAGGGTCATTAGGAGGGTATCTAGGGAGGTCATCCCTAAGGAATACCTAATTAACCCAATGAGCTCAAATAGATTTTGGGTTCCTAGGAGCGTGATAGATTCATGCTAGAAGGGTTTAGGGTGTGTCAACCTTGATTGGATGGGTAGTTAACTCAACCATGGCAAAGGTGACACTTTAGGATTATTTTCAAGGTTATGTATGCCTTGGAAATAGATTTTGATTTTAATCCTAAAAGATTTTAAGATGTGCCAATATACCTTGAAGATTATGAAAAATCAATTGAATTGACACAATTTAGGTTTAGAGGTCATAGTGTGTCATTTTGGGTCTTTGGCACACTTGGGAGATTAATAGGAATAATGGCAAAAATATACTTAATTATCTCAAATGGCAACTAATATTAAATCTTAGGTATTATTATACTTATATATTTTATATGCCATGTTTTGTTTTTCATATGTCATGTCATGACATCATGCCTATTTTTATCATTTATATGTCATGATTATGTTTAGGAATTAGGATTGAATGTCATGAGTTTAAGTTTTATATCATATGCCATGACATCATGATCATTGGTCATGCTTTTATTTTGCTATCATTATGTCATGATCATTTCATGCATTAACTTGATTAAAAATTGATTTAAGGACTATGACATGACTTGGAGTCCCATTTATAAGGGAATCAAGTAGAGTTGCCTTAGAAAAATACATGAAACCTTAGATTAGGGAGAACAAAACCCACATCTCACATTACATTGACATGCATATGTATTTGTACACCCTAGATACATGTGAGATGCTAGCATATGAGTTGAGTTCAAGGTGCATAGTTTTTGCATCTAGATGGACTATAACTCATCTAATTTCATTGGTGGATCATTGGGAAAGCTTGTGTACAAGTCATGTACATAGAGCCCAAGGAATATGATCCAAAATAAGGTTTTGAAAACATTTTAAAATCATTTTAGAAAACTTTGGTGAAGCCTATCTTTTGATAGCAATCACCATTGATGAGATTGATACAAAGTGAGCTAAAACATTGAAGTTTTTCTTCACTTTTGAATTTTGTATCAATTTCGATATTTTATGGGTAAAATAATTTTCAAATATTTTTCACTCATTGTATTGACTATAAGTAATATACGTATCTAATTTCGTGATTTTTCAAAATACGTAGAATTACTTTTGCTTTTTTAAAATTCGATTCTGATAGTTGAAATTCGAGAATTTCAGTTATCAGTCGACTACCGCCTGATGGCAGTCGACTGATTACTGATAGGAGTCGACTGTCAGGTCTGATTTTGGGTTAACAAGGTTTGTTTAGCCTGGTTTCAGCTATGGTAAGGTTTCCTAACTACTCCTAACCCTAGGATATGCTTTGGGAAGCATTATAAAGGGTGAAAATCCATTGGATATGGATTAGGAGAGTTTTTAGGGTTTGTATCAATCTTAAGGTGAGTGAAAGTTCTATGTTGAACTTTGAACCTTAATTTTGATGGTTTAGAGTTCCTATTGGCTTAGGGACTTCCCAAGGACATTGTTGGTGCAATGGTCAAGGGGGAGCAAGTCTTTAGGGGGAGTTATCCATCTTGGGATGATGGATGTGTTTCTCTTCTTGAAGGGGGAGAAGTTATTGGGAGAGTATCATCAATTGGGAAAATTGATGGGTTTTTGATACCTAATTTGGAAATTGGGAGAGTGAATAGGATTGCCTCTCTTGAGTGATATGAGACTTATCACTAGGAAGATGGTAGGCATCCTAGGTATTTTTGGACCAAGGGAGAGATTGTAAGATCTCATTGGGACATGAGATATTGACCTCCTTGGAGAGATAATCTTTTTGATGTTAGTCAAAAAGGAGGAGAATATTTGGGGAAGAATATTTTGGAGAAGGTTAAATTACCAATTTGGGATAATTGGTAAGGAGTTTTTGAGTTAGATGGTCTAACTCAAATGGTTTGTTTTGTTTAGTTTTTGTCAAACATCAAAAAGGGGGAGATTGTTGGTGCAATCGGTCCAGGTCACGATTGACCAGGACTCGAGCTTGCCTCGAGAGATGTTTTGATGTTAGACAAAAACATATGACAATGTAATTGTCATGGTAAAGTCCAAGTCATGGGTACTTGGCATGGAAAGTCCAAGTGGGACACTTGGCATTTGGGAAAGTCCAAGTCTTGAGTACTTGGCAGAAGGGAAGTCCAAGCATGGGTCTTGGCATGGAAAGTCCAACATGGGTTGGCAAGGGAAAGTCCAAACTTGAGTCTTGACATTTGAGAAGTCCAAGGGGTTTGATATTGACGGCGTAAAGTCCAAGGGTGGAGTCTTGGCAGTATAAGTCCAATGGTTGGCGGCGTAAAGTCCAAGCGGAGTCTTGGCGGCGTAAGTCCAATGTGCCTTGGCGGTGTAGACACCGTTAGCATGACATAGCCGATGGAAGCACCTGTAGACTAGCGCAATGGATGAACAAGTCATGGATGACTTGGAGGGATCCGAGAGGCGTGAGGCTGATGGAGGTGGCTAGAAGGCTTAGGTCTAGGCTAAGGGTGGTCTAGCAAGTATGAGGACACCATACTTGGGTTAAAACCTCATCCTTGAGGTTGGCAGTCGACTGACATTATGGCCGGTTCGACTGCCACTTGGGGCTGAAATTGCCTTGGCAGTCGACTGCCACTTAGGGTCGAATTGCCTTTGGCGATGACCGCCATCCCATGGCGGTCGACTTCGATTGAGTTGCGAAACAGAATGCTCGTAGTCGGTAGGCGCATTCTGGCCGGCAATCGACTACCAAGAGATCTGTTGGAACTTGTCCAATGTGGATCGACCCGTTGTCTCACAGCTACAGTGTTGGCAGTCGACTGGTGACTTATGGCAGTCGACTGCTAGGCGGAAATCCAGCCCGATGCAGGATATAAAGGCAACTCGGATGGAGAGTTTTTACAGCGATTTTCTTGGGCAAAATTGAAGGGGAAAGTTGGTGCTTTCCAGTCCTTCAAAGCTAGTTCAAGGCAATCAAAAGCTCTTATAAAGTGTTTTTCCTTTACTTGCATTTGTATTTCATTATCGTATTTGCTTGTATCTATTTATTTATTGTTGTAAACAATTGTAAGAGGTTTCTCCACCTCCGATTTATGTCGAGAAGGAGTATTTGTGGTTAGTGAGTGTGTGTGCATCACTAGAGCTCTTTAGAGCTCGATCCGTGGAGTATGAACCGTTCGATTCCGAACTACGTTATATCTCGTGTTGTGCTTGTGTTCTTGTTGTATTTTCATTATTGTTTATTCCGCTGCGTACTAACAAGAATTGTAGCAAGCAAACACGAATGAATTCCATCTTAGAACGTGCACGACGCTATTCACCCCCCTCTAGCGGCCTCAAATCACTTACAATATCCAATTAAAGCATGTATCAGAAATGCATTGGGTTAAAGATGTATTTGCATGAAATGCTCATATGCATAAAAAGTTTTAACTCTCATTCTTTTAAGTCTCTGCTCTCTAACTTTAAATCTCCTCTCTCCCCCTTTGGCATACATCAAAATCAATTTTAAGTCCATAATGCCATAAGATGAGAATTAAAACTTTCAAACTATAGATCAAGCTCTAACAAAAATGCTTAAGTTTTAAAAATAATTTATCAATAATCCCATTAAATAAAATTTTCTTTTAAAGATGGGATCTCTCTATATTTTTTATATTCAAAATTTTCAAAATAATAAATTTCTAAAATTTTCAAAACTTTTAATGTCTCAAATTTTTTTTAATTTTCAAAAATCTTTGAAACTCCGCCTTAAAATATTTTTCAAAACTTCTTACTCCCCCTTAATAAAAATATTTTTCAAATTCTAAAATTTTCAAAAATTCTAATTCTCCCTCAAAAAATATTTTTATTTTCAAAATTTTTCAAATTTTCTAATTCCCCCTCAATAATAAATTTTTAAATTCTCAAAATTCTTATTCTCTAAAAAAAATATTTCAATTTCTCAAAATTCTAACTTTCCCTAAAAAAAATTTTATTTTCAAAATTTCTCAAAATTTTCTAACTCCCCCTTAATAATAGTTAATTTAAATGAACCTATTCAAAATTTTCAATATGATGCATAGGCGATAGAAGATTTGTCCAAGCATGAATTCTAAAATATTATATTTATACTTAAAAATACACATTTAAAAATTGTCCTTAAAGCAAATGTCCAACTCTTTACTAGCTTAAGTGATATAAAATTATCATCAAGCTTTGAATTAGAGTTAGTCACCAAAGTGATTGATTTGTTCTTGTAAATCCCATGTTGGTTCATGTCGATGCACTTAATCTACATCTGAAACCAGGGGTGCAGTCCTAACATCTCATGCCCATCTTCGTGGCTCAATACACAAACAGGTAATCCTGGGTGTTTGTGAGATGCGATGGCTTATCTAGGTCTATAGGATCATGAAATCTAAATTGACCTAGTCTAAATTGATTTTTAAATTTCCTTAAAAATAATATTATATTACTTTTCAAAATAAATTTTGAGTAATGAACATGAAAACATCCAAATCTACCAAGCATAATCCAAATCACAACCAAGATTTAAAAGTTATCAAATTTATTAATTAAGTTCAACTAGTAACAATTAGCATAATATTCCTAGTCAGAAGATGAAGGTGGAGGTGGAGGAGGTGGATCCATGCTCCAAGACCTAAGAAGCTCTATCATCTCTCGATGATCCTCTCTCTGCACCTGCAACATCTATATGATCTCAAGATGACGAGCCTGATGTTGCTGCTCCTGGCATTGTATTGCATCCTCCAATTTGGATAAGCTCTCTGCAATAGTAGGAGGTGCCGGAATCCCAAGAAATGGTGATAGACTGTCGAATCCTGGGGCTTCCTAATGCTCAAACTTGGAGTGGTGCTCGGGGTCAAGCTCAGGCTCAGGCTCCTGCTCTGGCTCAGGCTGGGGTTGAGGCTGAAGTTCATCTCTCTTCCATGCTAGGATATTATTATCATATAAACCTATTTTAGCTACACCAAATTGCCTAGAACCTATCATGTCATACTCAGTAAGTTGTTTGATGTTATCTATGGTAACATCAAACCCTAATGTAGCTAGTAAGGATGTGATGACATAACAGTAGGGACTAGAATGACCTAGAATGATGAATGACGGAATGAAACATCTGCAAACTAATGTCTAAATCTAATCTATAACTAAGTGCATAAAGTAGAAATGAATGATAGGGATGCATCATAGCGATGTCCCTAGTGGTGAGTGGCAAAATGTAGTTCACTATAACTCGATATAGGGCATAGTCCTGTACTCTAAGTTTAGTGGAACTAAAGATACTCACAGATGGAGTTGTCTCCTCACCAAATAAATGCAAGTGTATCCTATCTAATGTAATGTGCGAGTAGGGGTCACCGTACGGTAACTCTATAGATGGAAAACATGCCACCGGACATGTTGAATGCATGAGTCCTAAATGCTCTCTCAACATAGAGGGAGTAAAAATAAAATCCTTACCCTGTACTCTAGTCGAATATGGAAGATCATCAATTTTACTAAAGTTATTGAAAAACTTTGCATATAGATCCGTGTTAATAGAGTTTTTACAATACACTAATTTCTCTAACCTGTAATGCGCTATGACTTCCACACTAAGCATGAATGAATTACTAAAAATTGATCTACTAATGTATCTACTAGGCATGGGAGTATACAGCGTGTTCTCAGACCTAATCCTATGCCCCTTAGTAGGGAACCTTATGTCCATGCATGGAGTAGATGACTCAACCTCAATGACTCTTCTTTTACCCCTAATTGAATTACAATTATTCAATATTTATGGAAAGTAATTGAAATTAAAGGTTTAGATGTATTACCTCGCCATTATGGATGATGTTAAAGAGATATGATGACCTAGACATTTCTGAAGGTTGAAAATAGGGTTTTCGCAGTGGATTGAGGTGGTTGCGAGTCATTTTGGCGTTGTCTTGGCACTGTTCTTATAGACAGAATCCAGTCGACTATAAATAGTCCAGTCGACTGAACCTGTTTCAGTCGACTATAAATAAATTTACCATTTACTGTGATGCATAACTTTTATCTACCGTTTCATTTCAGTCCAATGAATTAATTGCAGTCGACTGAAGTCACATTTTTACCTTCCCGAGACTTGGAGGCAACTGAAGCTGATTCAGTCGACTCTTTTCGAGTCGACTGGAAATTGTCCAGTCGATTGAAATCGATTAATTTTAATTTTTTTGTTTCATTCAGTTTAGATGATTTTATTAGGTTAGTTTTGTTGATTAAATTTAATTTTATTAAATTGAATTGATTAATTTGAGTTGATTAAGTTGATTGGGTTGAATTAAATTTAGTTAAATTTGTTAAGTTAAGTTTAATTAAGTTAATTTTGTTTAGTTTAAGTTAAGTTTAGTTTAGGTAAATTTATTAGGTTAGATTTAGTTCAAATTAATTTGATAAGTTTAAATTTGTTAAGTTACGTAAATTTTATTAAGCTAATTAAGCTTGATTAAATTCTAAATCATCTCACCCAAGCTAGGTTTTCAATACACGTTACTCCTATGGGTTTTGTGAGATGAGAATTTCTTTTTAGCTTAATTAAATTTAATGAGCATTTTCAAAGTTTTTAAACTTGTGTTAGATTCAAGTTTAGTTTGAGTTAGTCAAGTAGGTTTTTCCAGCATTGACTTCTAGGTCGTGGCGAGGCACATGACCTTCTTGGATATCGGAGCAATGACCACTTCCTAGACAAAGTCAATGAAGGAATCAAGTACTTGATTCACTTTGGACTAAGCCTTGGTCTAACTAGTCAAATACTTAGTGAGTTAGCTTTGGTTAGTTCCACTCGACTTAGTGCACCGGGTCGTGGCGAGGCACATGACCTTCTTGGGTATTGGAGCAACAACCACTTCCTAGACATGCACTTAGAAGAGCTTCCCTAACTTACTATCAATTCACTTCGTATTAGTACTAAGTTGTTCAAGTTTAAACTACTTTGTTTCCTATCTAGTCCGTTCTAAATTAAGCAAGTAAAGTAAACTAAAGCATGCAAGAGTTTAACTAAACAAGAAAACAAGAAAAGTGTTAGCTCCCCCTAAGTGGTAGCTAGGTTGAGTTTTGTTTACTAAGTGAACTTGACTCTTGGGAACCCAAAATTGATTTGGTCAAACTTGATTGACTAAGCTAGACTTAGGAACCATACTTGGACTCATTTCTTAGCGTTTCGGCTAAGTAATGACATGTATGATTTATAGGAGGATTTAGCTTTGTATCAGAGTCCGAACTTGTTGTACACGACTCGCTGAGATCCAAGCATCATGTTGAGATACTTGGAGCCCGAAGTGAACCTTTCCAACGATCCGGTAAGATCTTCTATTTACCTTTTTAGGACCAAGTTCTCTTCCTCAAGCTTTGCAACTTGAGTTGAGTCTCTATCCTTAATTTGGCAAGTTGAAGTCTTCGAGTTGACTTGCTCCTTAAGTACTTGGACTTCCTTAAGTAGTGAGTCGACTCGATTCTCAGACTTAGCTAACTTCCTACCTAGACATGCAATTATATTGTACAACTTATCTTCTAAGGGAGAAGTTACCTCATCTAGTCCTTCGGAAATGGATGCAGATCCGTGGCTTCTCTCGGACTCCGAATCAGACTCGTACTCGGAATTTGATTCAGCTCTGGAGCTTGATTCGGCCATGAATGCCACAAAGCTTCTCTTTGTCTCTTCAGCATCCGACTCTTCCGAGGACGATTTGTCCCAAGTTTCCTTATGTGCTTTCTTCTTCTTTTTCTTTTTTGGTTTTTCTTCCTTTTTTAGATTCGCACATTCCGACTTGTAATGTCCTTTTCTGTTGCACTCGTAGCATGTCACTTCCAATCGGGGTCTCAATTTGTTGTCGATAACTTTCTTGGTATCCTTCTTCGTAAACTTTTTTCTCCGGTTGAACATCTTCCGGACCATGTTTACGATTTCCTCTTCTCCGTTTGGGTCCGACTCTGACTCGTCTTCGAACTCACTTCTCGCTTTTCTTTCCTTTTTGGTTGAACCTGCCACTAAAGCAATATCATTCTCGGTTTGACCCGAGTTAGCTTGTTCGTGTAGTTCAAGTTCGCAAAATAATTTGTCTAGTCTAATTATGAAAAGATCCCTGGAAACCTTATAGGCATCGACAATAGATGTCCATAAGGCATTCCTCGGAAATGCCTTAAGTGTATACCTAATTATGTCTCTATTTCCTATTTGGTGTCCTATTAAATGTAATTCATTTAAAATGTCTTTTATTCTCATATGAAGTTAACTAGCATTTTTATTTTCGTTCATTTTATAATTAAATAATTTATTTAGTAACATGTATCATTTAGCTATTCTAGTGTCATTTGTACCTTCATACAAATCAATTAATTTGTCCCATAATTTCTTAGAGTTTTCGAATGGACCCACCCCTATTGAGCTCTTCTTTGGTAAGTCCACATTGCAAGGTGTTAAGTGTCTTGTAATCGACTTAAGCCCATTTTCTAACGTCCGTGGTCTATTTTTTCGATTCTAACAACTCACCCGAATCGTCTACCGGAGCTACGGACCCTTTCTTAATCGAAAATCAAACCTCTAGGTCGATTTTCAAGTAATACTTCATTCGTCTTTTCCAATAGGAAAAGTTCTCTCGGTTGAAGAGAGAAGGACGAACGGTGCTATACCCTTCTAAGTATGACATTCCTAAATAAATATTTTAATAATAGTTTTTTAATTAAAGTTGAGAATTATTTCTAGAGTTATTTAAATTCAATAATATTGTGCTAGGATTAAATTTATACTAAGTGCACAAATTAATGGAAATTTATTCTAAGTTAAAAGCAAAAATTATTCTAGAATACAAATTAAGCTAAGTGCAGAAATTAATTAAAAATTAATCTAATTCAAAAAATTAATTTAATTATTCTAAGATGCAAAAAAAAATTAATTTAATTATTCTAAGATACAAAAAATTAATTTAATTATTCTAAGATGCAAAAAATTAATTTAATTATTCTAAAAAGTAGAAAATTAATTTAATTATTCTAAGATGCAAAAAATTAATTTAATTATTCTAAGAAGCAGAAAATTAATTTAATTATTCTAAGTTGCAGGAAATTAATTTAATTATTCTACGATCCAGAAAATTAATTTAATTATTCTAAGATGCAAAAAATTAATTTAATTAGTCTAGTGTTAGAAAAATATTTAAAAATTATTCTAGCGCTGGAAAAATATTTAAAAATTATTCTAGTGCTGAAAAAATATTTAAAAATTATTCTAGTACTGAAAAATAAAGAAAATTATTCTAATGCTCTCGATGGTAGTTGCACCAAATTTGGAGCACCCTCGCTCTGATATCAATTATAGGATCGAGAAATTCCGAGTGAGGAGGGTGAATCTTGAAGTATAAAATTTTCTTTAATTTTTAAAGCTATTTTTTAATATTTGAAATTGTTAGAGAATATGCAGCGAAAATAAAATGAAATAGAGACAACTTCTTTTACTTGGTTTACAACCCTAACTGAGTTGCTACTCCAAGGCTCGTAGCTCTTCCGAGAGCTACCTCGATGGACAATCACTATATACCCTCCGATTCGAGAACTTTTTGTTAGTGCCTATAAGATTCATATATCTCCACAATGATATGATATTGTCCACTTTGGGCCCAAGCCCTCATGGTTTTGTTTTTGGGCTTTACCCAAAAGGCCTCATACCAATGGAGATATCTTTTTTCTTATAAGCACATGATCTTTTCCATGTCTTACCAATGTGGGACTTTGATTGTATTCCCCATACTCCCAACAATCCCCCCCTCAAACGAAGGACCACATTGGGCCCCCCCCTCAAGCCTATCCCTCCTCGAAGGATTTTCTCTGCTTGATGTCCGATCTTCAACCCACCAGGACTTCCTGCCAGTTGTTCGGTCCCCCCGACCCAACTAGACTTCCTTCCTGATGTCTGGTTCTCTTGATCCGGACGTGGGAGCTCAACTTCCTTCGTTCGAGGTTCATGGCTTGACATGGACCATGGCTCTGATACCAATTGTTAGTGCCTATAAGATTCATATATCTCCACAATGATATGATATTGTCCACTTTGGGCCCAAGCCCTCATGGTTTTGTTTTTGGGCTTTACCCAAAAGGCCTCATACCAATGGAGATATCTTTTTTCTTATAAGCACATGATCTTTTCCATGTCTTACCAATGTGGGACTTTGATTGTATTCCCCATACTCCCAACACTTTTGACTTCGGAGGGGTTCACTTTTTACAAAAGTAAGAGATGAGTAACACACTATCCTCTCTTTGAAGTTAAATACACAAGCGAAAAATAATTATAGGAAATTAAAAGATACTTTATACCGACACAAATGAAAGCTCTGAAGTAGGCACGAGGTGTCAGAAAAGTGCCTTTGTGAAGAATCGAAGCTCTTGTGAATGATAATGTATTTTGGCAGCACTTCGGCGTAGTAGAAGTGTTCTACTCGGAGATGGTCGAGCACTTGTTTTATAAATCCTTTCCAGTCGATTGTAATGCCTTCTAGTTAACTCTACATCAACCCGTCGATATGGAACTTCTGGTCTTCTAGTTGACTCTAGGTCACCTGACTCCGCATCGGGAAGTTTGGCTCTCTAGTCGACTGAACCTCCCCTAGTCGACTGAAACTCTTTTCATCTGTGATGCCAGATCTTCGATCGATCACCAGCTAATCCTGCCAAGTGTGAATCCAATTGATTGAACTAAACCGAGTCGACTGAACTTAAGTCGACTAGAATACATTTAGTCGACTGATCCCTACAAAATGAGATTAGCACAAATAGATAATATAAAATAGGATAGCAATAATAATACTGCTCGATCTCGACTTCTAAGTCTCACGCAGACTATTTGTCGGATTGACGTCTAGCTTTGTCCCCCTATTGAGGGCTCGACCTTACCTCTCCACTCAAGGCTTACCTGTTGCCAGCCTACCGGACTTACCACTCTTGACATTTGATCTGACCCACCAGGGCTTCCACCAGCTATCCGGTTTGCCTGACCTAGTTGGACATTTTGCCAATTGTCCGATCTCCTGACCCAATCGGTCTTCATGCCAAATTTTTGGTCCACATGACCGATCTGGACTTCATACCTGGTGTCCGGTCCTCCTGATCTGTCAAGTCAACTGCCTAGTATCCGGTCAACATGACCTATTAGGACTTCCTGTTAAGTCTGCATACTTAACACTGATATTAGAATACAAATCCTAACTTTAACTATGATTCATACATCAAAATCAAAGAGCGATACTCTCTATATCAACACTCCCTTTTTCAAATAACCATTTTAGCATTAAATTTTTTTCACTTTCTCCTCCTTTACATACATCAAAATAGGGAGTAAAAGTTATTAAAGTTTGCATTATTTCTCGATGCATGCAACCAAATGAAATCAAATTATATCAAGTCAATTCAAATCAGTTAAGTCAATATACAGTCAATGAAAGCATGTAAAACTAAAGTCAATAAGTCAATACAAGATTGGACAATCCAAGTTAAGTTAACACTCCAAATCGAATAAAATATACTAGCAATTCAAATTGACTAGATAGGTAAGTCCAAAGAAAATCATAACATAGTCAACAAGTTAAATAAGTTAATTAAGATCAAACAAAACAGTTAACATGCAAGTTAAGTAATAAAATAAGTTAACTTCCATGTCAAATAAATTAAATATGATAAGTTAGCAGCTTCTAAGTTAAATAAGTCAAATAGCATCAATCAACTTCTAAGTCAAATAAATCATATGCACTAGAATTAAAGTCAAATCAGATACAAAGTATCCTAATCAAGAGAAGTAATTAATTATTTTACTATGCACAAATCAAGTTTTCTTCTAAGTGTGTTAAATTCTACTTTTATTAGTGATTTTGTGAATATATCAACTATGTTGGATTTAGACTCTACATATTTAAGTTCAATAGTTCTATTCATTGTGTGATCCCTAACAAAATGTTGTTTGACTTCAATATATTTGGTTCTGGAATGATGCACAAGATTCTTTGTTAAATTGATTGAATTAATATTATCTATTAGTACTTGGATCTTCTTATAATTTAATCCATAATATTCTAGTGTGTGCATCATCCAAAGTAATTGTGTCATATAATCATTCATTGCAAGATACTCAATTTCAGTAGTTGACAAAACAACGTAGTGTTATTTTCTACTACTCTAATTTATCAGTGATTGTTCTAAGACTTGACAACTACTACTTATACTCTTTATATCTAACTCATATCCAACATAATTTTAGTTTGAAAATCCAATAAACTTAAAGTTTCTCATTTTAGGATAATAGAGTCCTGCATTTAATGATCCTTTAAGATATCTAAAAATTTTTTTTATAGCTAACAAATGTGACTCTTTCGCACATGACTAGAACCTTGCACCAATACCTAACAAAAAAGTATATCAAGTCGACTAACAGTTAGATAAAGTAGTCCTCCTATGATACTTCTATAATATTTATCATCTACGAAGTTTTCATCTAGATCACTATCCAATTTAACATTTATGGCTATTGGTGTAGCTGTTTCTTTTGAGCTTTCATTCCAAATCTTTTAATTAATTCTTTAGTATATTTATCTAATATATATAATTTTTGTATTTGGTTTGTTTAACTTGTAACCTATAAAATAATTTAGTTCTCCAATTAAGTTCATTTAAAATTATTTTTCTATTACATTTATAAATTCTTCTAGAAACTTACTATTTATTAATCCAAAAATGATGTCATCTATATAATATGCTATAAATATATCTCTATCATGAGTTTTTATGAATAAGATGAGATCAATTCTTCCTTATTTAAACTCTTTCGAATTTAAATATATTGATAGTCTTTCGTACCATATCTTAGATCTTATTTTAATTAATATAAAATCATTTTCAATTTAAGTACATAGTATGGGTGTTCTAAATTTTTAAATCTTATTGGTTATTCTTCATACACATTTTCTTTTATAAAATCATTTTAAAATGATGACTTAATATCCATTTGATACAATTTGAACCCTTTGTGAACAACATAGATTAATAACATTAATAACATCCTAATGGATTTTAATCTGGCTATTGGTGTATATATTTCGTCATAATTTAGTCTTTCTACATGACTAAATCTCTTAGCTATTGAATGAGTTTTATTTCTAAAAATTTATCCTTTTTAAATTTAATTTAATAATAAATATTCATCTTGTGTCCATGATTATTTTATCATTAGATGTAGGTATTAAATCCCAGACTTGATTTCTATCAAATTGTGCTTATTCTTCTTACATTGTTAAAATTCAATCAAAGTCATCTAATGCTTATTTTATAGTTTTTTGTTTTATTTTAGATATTAAAGCAATTTAACTTTGATTTCTATGAAATTATCTAGTTCTTACACTTTGACTTAAATCTCATATGATTTGTTTAATTGGATGATTTGTATTCACTTTTGGTGTTCTTGTATTTTGAGATTCATTTTGGATTAAATCTTTATTTGTTTGTCTAATCGGCTCATCTTCATCCAAAATATTTCTAACTGATACTACTGTGACTTAATTTAGGGATTAAGATGAATAAAGTCATGCATGAAACACTCTGTGACCAGTGGAACTCACCCGGGAGGGGATCGACCGAGCCAACAAGATGAAGATATAAGATCGGAAAGATAAGATCTAGGACTAAAAGGAGACTATAGGAATGACTCGGGGTACAAGTTTGGGATCTGACTTGTTAAGTGAGTCGGAGATTGACTTGGGGAGTCATGAAAAACATGAGGTACTGGGTCTCATAGTCAGTGTAAGATACCGAAAAAAATAAAAATAAAAATAAAATAAAAAAAAATATTCCTTGCTAATTAAGAAATTATCTTGTAGAATTTTTCAGGAGTTTTTAGAAATTTTTCAGGATTTAAAATGAGCTTAAATCTTAGTCTAGGGGTTAATTGGGTTTATTAACCTAACCCTAAGATTAATGGGTTAATAGGAGCCGAGTTAAATCTCGAACCTGATCTGCATAACCCATTTCCTCTTTCGTTCATCCGTTATCTGTAGTTTCTCCCTTCGACTTATTCCCACTCGCGACATCTCCTCTTCCTCCTCACGCTGCGACTTCTCTCCTTCTCTTCCTCTTCCCGATCGCCTTCTCTTCTTCCCCGAAGCAACCCACAACTGAAGCTCTCTCCTTCCCCTCTCACAGACGACACCCCTCTACCCTTTCTCTGCCTCTCGTCGCTCTCTCCCTCTCCTTTGCAAGCGGCAACAGATTGACCTCGACGGTGCCTACGGACGCACTGACGGTGAGCGTGTGGGTAACCGGGAGTAGATCGGCGACATCAACACCTCGTGCTGATCTGGGGCTGTAATCTTGGCCGGAGCAGGTGGTGGCTTGCAGGGGCTAGGGGGCGATAGCGAGTAGAACCGTCGGAGTAGGGATTTCCACTGTCGACCGATGCGGTAGCTAGGTAAGGGCCGATCTTCTCCTTACCTTGGATGAGATTGAAATTCTTGTTGTGATTTTCCTTGGTTGAATGGAATTTTGGTGTTTGGGAAGGGATCGTGAGCACCGATCGCAGCTGGTGAATAGGGCTATCGGTTTTGGGGATTGCTCTGCCGGTGGCCGTTGAAACTAGGTAAGGGTTGATTTCTTCTTTCCTTGGATAAGTGGTGGATTTTCCTTCGGTGGAATTAGATGTGAGGGTGTCATGATCACTGTGAAAGAGCTATGAAGGCTGCTCTTGGCAAGGAAAAGGCTGGTGGATTGGAGCTATGAATTGGCCATTGGGTTGGTTGTGAGAGGTAAGGTTTGCATATGTTTATTAAGTTAACTGATTTCTATAGGATGAGCAGATTCAATTATTGGAGTGATAATCAATTGTTGGTGAACAGATCGGGTTATGAGGTTGCTTCCAATTGGGCTATTTGAACTTTAATCCGATACCTTGATGTAGATCAAGAAGCTGTGGGTGATTGCAACAATTGAAAGGTAAGCTTTGATTTGGTATGTTATGAAGTTAAGATATGTTACCTTTATTATTGATGCTAGAGTTGATGCATGAGTAATACGGTGAATTTAATCTGATTAAGAATGAAGAATTGTTAGGTATTAATAAATGGAATGGGATTATGTCACTATGGGATTTGGTTAATTAATCAGGGATTAAGATTGGATTAGATTATTATCCCTACCGTTGGTTTATGCTAGCATTTGGTTATATTGGTATTCTACGGTTTTAGGACATTGATGCGAGGCTTATTCACGGACATGAAGACAGTTACGGTTTACATATCAGGTGAGTAATTTCCTACCCTGGTCAGGTAGTTGTTGATGCATGCAGATTTAGATATATGATCTTATTACCTTGACTCCATTCTTATTTATTCTTATGCTTGATACTTTATCTTTGGCCTTATATGCTCTATTGCTGTTATCATATTTTCCTTCATCATGATTAGGAGTTACAGATGTGATGTAAGTAAACCTAGAATTACTTAGTTATGTGCAAATAGTGGAGTATGGATGATGACCTGATTTGTAAATTGGGTAAAAGGTCATCCATGGGTAGGTAATATCCTGAACGTAAGGTTGGTTCCAATACCCTTAGGTTGCATATTCATTACCGATCATGTGTTGTATAAATGGTCATGTGAATCGTGAATAGTGTGTCGCTACGAACCGGTGGTCCTAGCTTGTTATGATCAGTTGAGTACGACTCTTTGTAGGATAGAAAGTGCGTTGATCAGATTAGTATGCCTCTCTACAGGATAGAGAATGTTATGATCAGTTGAGTACGACTCTCTGCAGGATAGAGAGTGCATTGATCAGATTGGTATGACTCTTTGTAGAATAGAGAGTCTACGACATGATGTCTGTATGTGTGACTATGCATTCATGTCATTTATATGCATGCTGGCGATTAGGTCTCCCTTGTGGTTGAGAGGGTCGTCAGTCATCATGCCTCCACAGTTACTCATAGGAGAAGTAACTGGTGTGAGGGCAGAGCATTTGATGTGTCACACTCTACCACTATAGACGATGGTAGTTAGATTTGCATGCCGTTGTCCTGCATGTGTGACACTCGACCACTCATGGGTAGTGACTGTCGGAGTGACCAATAGCAGGGATCCCCGTCGTGTAGCTTGCTCTTTACGCTTATATGTTACTCGATCATACTGCCCACTCGGCCACTCGAGAGTAGTGGTTGGTGTTGAGTTGGGACAATTGTCATATCGAGCCACCGAGGCCACACTGGGGTCATGGTAGCTTTAGGGTGAGCCGGCATGACCATGCATGCTGCATTGCCGTGTCTTATGACGTTTTTCATATTGCTATATATATATATATATATATGGATGATTGTGATTAGTATATATATAGATGCAGTCTATATGTATGCTTACTGTGATGTTGCATTTGTTTGTACTATACTTGCTGTATTTGTTTGTACATCATTATACATGCTACTACATCTACTATATGATAGTGTATGGGATACCGTGTATGAGTTGGTTAGACTATTGCATATCTGTGACCAATATTCATGATGTAGTATGAGTTAGACCAGATTTCTTGTTATATATTATGGATATATGCTCAGGTTGGATAGGTGTAGCATAGCAGACTTTCAGGTACGTCTGCATTTTATGTTGTTCATTTGGTTAAAAGGTATATGTATGTATATGTTTATTATGCTGGTGTTTACCTGATGTACATGAATATTGTTGAATTACATGTGATATTTGATATATACATGTTATTTCCTATTACCGTTGAGTTATACTCACCACCATGGATCCTGGGTTTTTCTGTCGCCCAAGTAATAGGTAGAAGTCTTCGTGATGGCTTGGAGCATCGCCAGCGATCCACCCCATCTCATTTTCGAGGCTCCCATGGATTTTAGTTTCTTTTCATGTACTTCAGTTTGTATTCGGAGTTTTATGTACTATTTGGTATTGTGGACTTGTTGGTTGGTGTATGTAAGGGAAATCAACCCATGAATGATGTGTTTTGATGTATGTGGGAAAGGTTTAAGTTAAGTTGTTATGGGTTTAATATGTGTGTTGAAGTCGTACAGGACTTAGTAATTCACACATGGCGAAAGCATTGGCAAGTCACCATCTCATGACTCGGTCCTTGAGTCGGTGAAGGATAACATTGCGGAAGCTGTGCGCTTGGTGCATCTGAGGGACCGCCGGACGAGGAGCATTGGAGTGAAGCCAAAGGAAGTAGACTTTAGGGCGAGACACGAAGGATGACATTGCGAAGTCGTGCGCTTGGTGCATCCGAGGGACGTGGCCAGATGAAGAGAACTTCAAGGAAAGGGACTCCAAGGGAAGATGAGAGTGAGCGATTGTAACCCGGGATGGGGTAGCTCGTAGGTGAACTTGGCCAAATGGCTAAGTGTCAGATGGGTTTTCCTAACATCAGTCGACTGCCATGAAGTGGCAGTCGACTGCTCCAAGTCGACTGAAGACTCGACTGGTGTTCGAGTTAGTTTTTATCCCAGTAGTCGATTGCCAAGGATTGACAGTCGACTGCCGAAACCATCAGTCAACTGCTGATGGTAGCAGTCGATTGGTCACGATGGTTTCGGGCACAGAACGTTGGATAGTCGACTGTTCGCTTTGGGCACTCGACTGTTAGCTCCATCAATCGACTGATGGAAAGATCAGTCAACTGATGTGGGAGCCGTTTGTAACGCCCGCCCTTATCTGCTCTCAGGGCGGCGCTACTTTTACCCCTTTCTTTTTTTTTTTTTTTAAACATAATACACATGGATCATTTCACCATTTACTTAAGCATGTTATCATGGCATAAACCTTCTTTTCTACATGCATCACCTATCTTATTCATAGTTAGCATGCTACCATATCTTATCTCATTTCATAACATGCCCATCATAAGGATCCATTCGTGAGTTCTATCATATCAACTTTCTTAAGTAATTGAACAATAACATAACTAAGCAATATCCAACATGGTACTAATAATTCACAAGTCTTATAAGCGGAAGCAAGGTCTTAAGTTATTAATTGAGCATATAAATATAAGCAGATAGTAGTAGGGTCTTTCTCCACCATGCCACTATCACACACACTGGGCCCTTCTTGCTACCTCCTCTAGTTCAGGTTTCCTTGATCTGTAGTATATGGACAACATAAACTATAAGCATAAAGCTTAGTAAGATTCTTGCCTACTCACAAAAAACACGAACTTCATCAAGCAATTAGAAACATAAGCATGCTAGCATAAATGGCCTAAGTATTCCATAGTAACACTAATCAACAACCTACCATGTAATGAAACCTAAGCATGACATAGAGTTTACATCAGCATGCTAAGCATAATTAAAACCAAGCAGGGCATAATCTAAACATGAGCATTCATGATATAAATCTTAGACATGCAGGAAGTACATAAACCCCAAATGTTCTTACTATAAGCATCATAACTTAGTAAAATCTAACATGCTTCAAGAACATAATCATAAGCATTTTTAACTTGAGCATAAACATTTATAATGACATAAATCCTAAACATGCATAAGGTACATAATCACAAATATTCTTAAACTACTGTAAGCATCATAACTTCATAGAGTCTAACATGCATAAAGGACATAATCATAAGCATTTTCAACTTGAGCACGAACATTTATAATGACATAAATCCTAAACATGCATAAGGTACATAATCACAAACATTCTTAAACTACTGTAAGCATCATAACTTCATAGAGTCTAACATGCATAAAGGACATAATCATAAGCATTTTTAACTTGAGCATAAACATTTATAATGACATAAATCCTAAACATGCATAAGGTACATAATCACAAACATTCTTAAACTACTGTAAGCATCATAACTTCATAGAGTCTAACATGCATAAAGGACATAATCATAAGCATTTTTAACTTGAGCATAAACATTTATAATGACATAAATCCTAAACATGCATAAGGTACATAATCACCAATATTCTTAAACTACTGTAAGCATCATAACTTCATAGAGTCTAAAATGCATAAAGGACATACTCATAAGCATTTTTAACTTAAGCATAAACATTTATAATGACATAAATCCTTAACATGCATAAGGTACATAATCACAAGCATTCTTACACTACTGTAAGCATCATAACTTCATGGAGTCTAACATGCATAAAGGACGAGTTCGTAAGCATTCATAATCTTTAACATAAGCATACACAATTTCATAAAAGTCTTTTCTTTTCAAAACATATACATATAGATACTTCAATATCATCATAACTTGTTTGGGGGGCCCCAGGTTAAGTACCACATAATGCACGTTCCCTAATAGGCTGGGGTAGCGAGCCACCAGACCTACCAGAGCAAGACCTCTTACGTCTTACCAGGGCAAGACCTCTTACGTCTTCTTATGTCCCTATGGATTTGATTAACGACCACCTGACGGGTCGGGTACTTAACCTCTTACAAAGTAAAATACTTAATTCCTTTCTTTTCTTGTCATAGTATAAAGAATGCTCTTGATCCCCAACATAAAAAGGGAAGCATCTTAATCTTATCTTATCATAAGGAGAGCTCTTGATCCCTACTTGAAAGGGAAGCATCTCCATTTTATCTTATCTTAAGGAGAGCTCTTGATCCCTACTTGAAAGGGAAGCATCTCCATCTTATCATAAGGAGAGCTCTTGATCCCTACTTGAAAGGGAAGCATCTCCATCTTATCATAAGGACACATGCATTCATAACATAAGAGTACCCTAAAGGGGTCCTAAAGTATAAACATGTTCATCATACAAGTATATTTCGTGGCACATTACATCATAAACATGAAACATATTTCCTTGGCATATTCATGGCATATTAAATCACAAAAACATGTTCATCACCTAAGCATATTTCATGGCACATTACATCATCAACATGTAGCATGTTTCCTAAGCATATTCAAGGCATATTAAATCATAAAAACATGTTCATCACATAAGCATATTTCATGGCACATTATATCATAACATGAAACCTATTTCTTTGGCATATCCATGGCATATTAAATCATAAAAACATGTTCATCACCTAAGCATATTTCATGGCACATTACATCATAAACATGAAGCATATTTCCTTGGCATATTCATGGCATATTAAATCACAAAAACATGTTCATCACCTAAGCATATTTCATGGCACATTACATCATCAACATGTAGCATGTTTCCTAAGCATATTCAAGGCATATTAAATCATAAAAACATGTTCATCACCTAAGCATATTTCATGGCACATTACATCATAACATGAAACCTATTTCTTTGGCATATCCATGGCATATTAAATCATAAAAACATGTTCATCACCTAAGCATATTTCATGGCACATTACATCATAAACATGAAGCATATTTCCTTGGCATATTAAATCACAAAAACATGTTCATCACCTAAGCATATTTCATGGCACATTACATCATCAACATGTAGCATGTTTCCTAAGCATATTCAAGGCATATTAAATCATAAAAACATGTTCATCACCTAAGCATATTTCATGGCACATTACATCATAACATGAAGCCTATTTCTTTGGCATATCCATGGCATATTAAATCATAAAAACATCATTGTACTTCGTTCAGTTACGTATTGCTAGGGCTGATACCACATCTTAGTAGATACGGTAGAACATGCAACATTCTTTAGAGAGAACTCGTGGATTTCTCATAAGTGAATTGAGCCGATCGATAGTTACTCATTGACGATGAAGACTACCCTTTTCTTGCAAGCGGCCTAGATTATTCCTTGACTACATGATGCGGTCGGTGAGGCTGAAGCAGGTTTGTCCTAAAACTCATTCATGAAGCCTTATAACCTATCATAGCATCATTAGAAATATTTTCATGCAACCCTAACCCTAATTTCATGGGTTGGCCGAAACTTGTGCGGGGCTCAAGCTTGGGTTTTTCCCCTAAAATTCATTAATGAAGCCTTATAACCTAACATAGAATCCTTAGAAATATTTTTCAAACCCTAACCCTAATTTCATGGGTTGGCCGAAACTTGTAGGGTTAATATCTTTGGATTTTTATCACCTACATCTATTCATGTAAGCCTATATCATAACCTAACTTCATAAGGGGGAGCTCTTCATGAAACCCTAACCCTAAACCCTTGGTGGCCGAAACATATAGGGTTAAAACCCTTGGACTTTTGTTACCTAAGGATCCCTACTTGGAGCATACAACATATAAAAGGTTTCCCTAATAGCATATTTCATGAATCCTAGCCCAAGACATTAGTTGGCCGAAACATATGAAGCTCCCAAACTCCTATTTCTTTCATGTATTTCATCCTACAAAACTAATATACTGCAGGTGAGGAAATCTTACTTCCTTCGCTTTGCTTTTTAGTTGGAAGATGACCTAATGGAAGCCAACCCTAGCCTTCTTCTTGCTTGGAGGAATTTGGCCAAAGGTGCAAATGGAGAGGGGGAGCAAGGTGGTTTCGGTGAGGATGAAGAGGAGAGGAGGAAGTGGCCAAATGGGAGCTTCCCTCTTCTTTATAAAGGGAGGAAGAGAAGTTCCTCTTTTCTTTTCTATGCCCCTTCATTTACCCTCATCACCCTTATCTATAATTCCCCTCTTCTCTTAATGATATAATCCTATTGGGCTTATGGTTAGTGGGTGCATCTATAGGGCTTGGCTATCTCTAGAGGTTTGGGGTTCAATTCCTAGGCCTTGCATCTCTTTTTGGCTATTTCCTTTTATTTTCGGAAAACCCACATAAAGCCCATTATCGTAAAGCCAAAAATTCTCGTAAAATTGCTGGAGACTTTTTACGGGCGTTACAATCCCTCATACCTTGTAAAAGTTTCGTCCTCGAAACTTAAAACAATTCTGGGTACTTCTGCTTCATGTCCTCCTCTCGTTCCCAGGTAGCTTCCTCGTATCGTTGATTCTGCCACAGGACCTTTACTAAGGGCACCTCTTTGTTCCTTAGCCTCTTGACTTCTCGGTCTAGTATCTAGATAGGCCGACTTTTCATACTCAGGTCCTCTTGGTAGTACGGTTGTGTCTCGATCACTTGGTCCACACTGGATAAGCATTACTTGAGCATATAGACATGGAACACCTCGTGTATATCCGACATCTCTTGTGGCATCTCGACATGGCTACCTTGCCCACTCTTTGCAATATCGGAGACGGTCCTACGTAGCGTGGATTCAGTTTACCCTTCCTTCCGAATCTCATCATTCCCTTCATAGGGGTCACTTTGAGGAATACCAGGTCCCCGACTTCGAATTCTAACGGTCTACGCCGCATATCCGCATAACTCTTTTGTCGGCTCTGGCGGTTCGATTCTCGGACGGATATTACGTATAAGCGGGTGGTATTGTCAATAATATCGGCCCGAAAACCCATTTCCTCCTTTCACCACCCTCGTACCAACGGATAGGAGACTGCATCTCCTCCGTCTGAGCTTCATATGGTGCCATTCCAATAGTAGCACAGTAGCTGTTGTTGTAAGCAAATTCCGCAGCACAAATATCGGCACGGCTCCTTAAAGTCTAGGGCACAAGCCCATAACATATCTTCCAACACTGGTTCACTCTTTCATCGGCCAGTCGATTACGAGGATGAAACGCAGCGATCTTTGAATCTCAACTTAGTGCCAAGAGCCTTGAACACATTCCCGAAATGGGAGGTAAAAGCGGCCATCACGGTCGAAATAATAGCCTTAGGCTCTCCATGTAATTTGATAATTTCCTTGACATATAATTGAGCTAAGCTCGTAGAATATGTCATCTTAATTGCCAGGAAATGGGCAGACTTTGTCAGTCGATCTATGATTACCCATATAGCATCGTAACCATTTGTTGTTCTGGGCAATCCCGAGATAAAATCCATAGATATTTCTTCCCATTTCCACTCTGGAATCTGTATCAGCGGTAATCCCCGTGGTTTACGGTGTTACGCCTTCACCTTGGCGGTCGGACAAGTCTTGCGTCTTGAGCCATATCCCTTTTCATGCCGGACCACCAAAATTTATCCCTTAAGTCCTGATACATTTTGTTAGATCCAGGATGCATGGTATAAGGTGTTCCATGGGATTCCTCGAGTATCTTCTTCCGTAATTCCGGATCGTTCGGAATGCATAGGCGGTCCTGGAAGTATAATACTCCGCCGTTGGCGATGCGGAATCCATTATCCCTTCCTTCACGGACTTCCTGTTTGATTTTCTGGATGTTTGAATCACCATCTTGCTTTCCCAATATATCGTCGAACAACGTCGGCGCTATAGCCATGGTGAAAAGCTATCCAAAAATAATCTCTATTCCGTAATTCATTATATCCCTTTTCAGGGGCAGCGATAGCATTGATAAGGACATCAAAACGGCCATTTTGTTTCCACTCCATACTCGTACGTTCCAGTCTACCCAACATTGTTCAATTATACCATACACGTCCCAGGCCATGAACTCATTATCCATTTCGAAAGGAAACGACTTATCATCTCTTATTCATATCTCTTATTCATATTTTCCGACCAGAAGGAAAAATGTTAAAATATAACATTCCTTATTTCTAATTTACCACAGAAATTATTTGAGAAGATAGTTCATTATGACTCCCACTAGGACAAACCCTAGTGCGGTTGTAATTATTTTTAGTCCTATCTTCCTTGGCCTCACTAGGGTGGTCTTCGGCTGGCCAATAAGTTGACTGTTTACGGAACCCTCCTCCTTCCTCTCGCGGCCAGCTACCACCGGATTCTCTACCACCGGCTTCTCTTGAACCTTGTGCTCTAGCAGTTCCCAGCACAACTCCGCATAGGTTATCCGTCCTTCATAATGGCCCCACACGTGATGTGCAACTACCATGAACTCATTTGGCAGGGAGCGGACCAAGGCCCATATCCTATAATTGTCCAGCAACGGAAACTCCTGCCGCTCGAGTCTCCTAAAAAGACCATCGAGCCTTCTTATGTGTTCGATGACCCCACCATCGGGTTTATAGACTATCTCTTCAATAGCTTCCCTTAATCGGTTTCGTGACACATCACGACGGGTCATGGTAGTCATCGTCCGTGCCATCTGAAAGTGAAATAAATGAAGTCAGTACAAAACCGACTAACCCGTACGAAACCGGCTTAATTCAATTCAGATGAACATAGACCTTTCACAACTAATTACGAAAATCAAATCTTCGTAATTTTAGGAGTTTAATTAAACTAAGGCTAGCATAAGATTACCCTACATGGATTCATGCATATTTAAGCTAAAACCACAAAGAACAATTCTTAATCTCGCAAGGTAAGGTATCCTTCCTTGGGATACTTCTAAGTTAGAGTCGTGTTTACATCGTATAAAGCTTGGTCAGATACACTATCTAAGTCACAACTATGATTCTATTATACTAAACAGGACGAGGTATTATTTCTATCTAAATCTCAAGTGTGAGTCCATTCTACTAAAGCATGATAAGGTATTATCTCATTCTAGATAGAAAACATTCTTCATTATAAAGGAAACTTAAGTATGCATAAAATTACTTACTTGGAAATAGCAGGATGGAGGCTTGATGTGTGATAGTGGAAAGGTGAACCCGCTCTGATACCACCTGTAACGCCCGCCCTTATATGCTCTCAGGGCGGCGCTACTTTTACCCCTTTTTTTTTTCTTTTAAAACATAATACACATGAAGCATGTTATCATGGCATAAACCTTCTTTTCTACATGCATCACCTATCTTATTCATAGTTAGCATGCTACCATATCTTATCTCATTTCATAACATGCCCATCATAAGGATCCATTCGTGAGTTCTATCATATCAACTTTCTTAAGTAATTGAACAATAACATAACTAAGCAATATCCAACATGGTACTAATAATTCACAAGTCTTATAAGCGGAAGCAAGGTCTTAAGTTGTTAATTGAGCATATAAATATAAGCAGATAGTAGTAGGGTCTTTCTCCACCATGCCACTATCACACACACTGGGCCCTTCTTGCTACCTCCTCTAGTTCAGGTTTCCTTGATCTGCAGTATATGGACAACATAAACTATAAGAATAAAGCTTAGTAAGATTCTTGCCTACTCACAAAAAACATGAACTTCATCAAGCAATTAGAAACATAAGCATGCTAGCATAAATGGCCTAAGTATTCCATAGTAACACTAATCAACAACCTACCATGTAATGAAACCTAAGCATGACATAGAGTTTACATCAGCATGCTAAGCATAATTAAAACCAAGCAGGGCATAATCTAAACATGAGCATTCATGATATAAATCTTAGACATGCAGGAAGTACATAAACCCCAAATGTTCTTACTATAAGCATCATAACTTAGTAAAATCTAACATGCTTCAAGAACATAATCATAAGCATTTTTAACTTGAGCATAAACATTTATAATGACATAAATCCTAAACATGCATAAGGTACATAATCACAAACATTCTTAAACTACTGTAAGCATCATAACTTCATAGAGTCTAACATGCATAAAGGACATAATCATAAACATTTTCAACTTGAGCATGAACATTTATAATGACATAAATCCTAAACATGCATAAGGTACATAATCACAAACATTCTTAAACTACTGTAAGCATCATAACTTCATAAGCATTTTTAACTTGAGCATAAACATTTATAATGACATAAATCCTAAACATGCATAAGGTACATAATCACAAACATTCTTAAACTACTGTAAGCATCATAACTTCATAGAGTCTAACATGCATAAAGGACATAATCATAAGCATTTTTAACTTGAGCATAAACATTTATAATGACATAAATCCTAAACATGCATAAGGTACATAATCACCAACATTCTTAAACTACTGTAAGCATCATAACTTCATAGAGTCTAAAATGCATAAAGGACATACTCATAAGCATTTTTAACTTGAGCATAAACATTTATAATGACATAAATCCTTAACATGCATAAGGTACATAATCACAAGCATTCTTACACTACTGTAAGCATCATAACTTCATGGAGTCTAACATGCATAAAGGACGAGTTCGTAAGCATTCATAATCTTTAACATAAGCATACACAATTTCATAAAAGTCTTTTCTTTTCAAAACATATACATATAGATACTTCAATATCATCATAACTTGTTTGGGGGGCCCCAGGTTAAGTACCACATAATGCGCGTTCCCTAATAGGCTGGGGTAGCGAGCCACCAGACCTACCAGAGCAAGACCTCTTACGTCTTACCAGGGCAAGACCTCTTACGTCTTCTTATGTCCCTATGGATTTGATTAACGACCACCTGACGGGTCGGGTACTTAACCTCTTACAAAGTAAAATACTTAATTCCTTTCTTTTCTTGTCATAGTATAAAGAATGCTCTTGATCCCCAACATAAAAAGGGAAGCATCTTAATCTTATCTTATCATAAGGAGAGCTCTTGATCCCTACTTGAAAGGGAAGCATCTCCATTTTATCTTATCTTAAGGAGAGCTCTTGATCCCTACTTGAAAGGGAAGCATCTCCATCTTATCATAAGGAGAGCTCTTGATCCCTACTTGAAAGGGAAGCATCTCCATCTTATCATAAGGACACATGCATTCATAACATAAGAGTACCCTAAAGGGGTCCTAAAGTATAAACATGTTCATCATACAAGCATATTTCGTGGCACATTACATCATAAACATGAAGCATATTTCCTTGGCATATTCATGGCATATTAAATCACAAAAACATGTTCATCACCTAAGCATATTTCATGGCACATTACATCATCAACATGTAGCATGTTTCCTAAGCATATTCAAGGCATATTAAATCATAAAAACATGTTCATCACCTAAGCATATTTCATGGCACATTACATCATAACATGAAACCTATTTCTTTGGCATATCCATGGCATATTAAATCATAAAAACATGTTCATCACCTAAGCATATTTCATGGCACATTACATCATAAACATGAAGCATATTTCCTTGGCATATTCATGGCATATTAAATCACAAAAACATGTTCATCACCTAAGCATATTTCATGGCACATTACATCATCAACATGTAGCATGTTTCCTAAGCATATTCAAGGCATATTAAATCATAAAAACATGTTCATCACCTAAGCATATTTCATGGCACATTACATCATAACATGAAACCTATTTCTTTGGAATATCCATGGCATATTAAATCATAAAAACATGTTCATCACCTAAGCATATTTCATGGCACATTACATCATAAACATGAAGCATATTTCCTTGGCATATTCATGGCATATTAAATTACAAAAACATGTTCATCACCTAAGCATATTTCATGGCACATTACATCATCAACATGTAGCATGTTTCCTAAGCATATTCAAGGCATATTAAATCATAAAAACATGTTCATCACCTAAGCATATTTCATGGCACATTACATTATAACATGAAGCCTATTTCTTTGGCATATCCATGGCATATTAAATCATAAAAACATGTTCATCACCTAAGCATATTTCATGGCACATTACATCATAACATGAAGCCTATTTCTTTGGCATATTCATGGCATATTAATCACAAAGCATGTTCATCACCTAAAACTCCTACATGAGGCATACAACATCCCCTAGTTCCCTTAGAAGCCTTTTTCTTGCAACCCTAACCCTAGTTTCCTTGGTTGGCCGAAACTTGTGAAGGGCTCAAGCTTGGGTTTGTCCCCTAAAACTCATTCATGAAGCCTTATAACCTATCATAGCATCATTAGAAATATTTTCATGCAACCCTAACCCTAATTTCATGGGTTGGCCGAAACTTGTGAGGGGCTCAAGCTTGGGTTTGCCCCCTAAAATTCATTCATGAAGCCTTATAACCTATCATAGTATCCTTAGAAATATTTTCATGCAACCCTAACCCTAATTTCATGGGTTGGCCGAAACTTGTAGGGTTAATATCTTTGGATTTTTATCACCTACATCTATTCATGTAAGCCTATATCATAACCTAACTTCATAAGGGGGAGCTCTTCATGAAACCCTAACCCTAAACCCTTGGTGGCCGAAACATATAGGGTTAAAACCCTTGGACTTTTGTTACCTAAGGATCCCTACTTGGAGCATACAACATATAAAAGGTTTCCCTAATAGCATATTTCATGAATCCTAGCCCAAGACATTAGTTGGCCGAAACATATGAAGCTCCCAAACTCCTATTTCTTTCATGTATTTCATCCTACAAAACTAATATACTGCAGGTGAGGAAATCTTACTTCCTTCGCTTTGCTTTTTAGTTGGAAGATGACCTAATGGAAGCCAACCCTAGCCTTCTTCTTGCTTGGAGGAATTTGGCCAAAGGTGCAAATGGAGAGGGGGAGCAAGGTGGTTTCGGTGAGGATGAAGAGGAGAGGAGGAAGTGGCCAAATGGGAGCTTCCCTCTTCTTTATAAAGGGAGGAAGAGAAGTTCCTCTTTTCTTTTCTATGCCCCTTCATTTACCCTCATCACCCTTATCTATAATTCCCTTCTTCTCTTAATGATATAATCCTATTGGGCTTATGGTTAGTGGGTGCATCTATAGGGCTTGGCTATCTCTAGAGGTTTGGGGTTCAATTCCTAGGCCTTGCATCTATTTTTGGCTATTTCCTTTTATTTTCGGAAAACCCACATAAAGCCCATTATCGTAAAGCCAAAAATTCTCGTAAAATTGCTGGAGACTTTTTACGGGCGTTACACCGTTGGTTGGAATCCAAAGTGGAAGAAGTCGTTGCGAAGCAACGGCTACAGCAGCAGTCGACTGATGGCTCGATCAGTCGACTGCTAGCTACCCAACGGGAAGGATGGCCTCTTCCCTATAAGAAGGGGCCTTGGGTCATCTTGGGGGGTTAATGCTTCAACTCTAAATCACACCCAAGTGCCCTAAACGTTTTCTACTCTTCTTACTTGCTCTTATTTCAATTCTATTGTAAGAAGAGAGATCTTGTGTAAGAAAGGTTACCTCCACCTAGCTTTGTGCAAAGGAGAGATTAGTGAATTGGTTAAGGCGTGATTCACCTGGAACGAATCGGGTCGTGGACTAGCGGCAAGGGTCGTGAACCACGTTACATCGATTTGTTAGCATTGTCTTCTTAATTGTCTTTATTATTTATATTTCCGTTGCGCTAACCGTTAATTGTAGACAATTAAGCGATCAAGTTCCATCGTCTACACGAAGAGGGATATTCACCTCCTTTAGCCGGCCACCGATCCTCCAACAAGTGATATTAGAGCGAGGAGCTTGTCGCGGACTCATCGCCAACACAAGCACGACAAGATGGCCGACTCCAACATCCATCCGCCAAAGTTCGAGGGAGAATTCACTTGGTGGAAAAAGCAAATGGAGGTATTTTTCGAAATCGACTTTGAAATTATGTTAATTATGGAAAACGGTTTCGAGTTGCCTAGGGATGAGGAAGGGGAACCACTAGAGAAATTGAGATGGACAAAGAAGCAAAGAGAGGAGTACTTGGCGAATTCAAAGGCCAAGCATCATTTGTACAATGTGCTCCCTCAACAAGAAGTAAATCGAATAGGAGAATGTGCTAGCGCCAAAGAGATGTGGGAGAAGCTTGTAGAACTTCATGAAGGCACATCCGAGGCCAAGCTAGCAAGAAGAGATGTCCTCCGCTCCCAACTCAATAATATCAAACTCGATAAAGGGGAGAAGGTAACATCTTTACATTCTCATTTTAAAGAAATTCTTAACGGTTTATCTAGTGTAGGGGAGAAGCTCTCCAATAGGGACATGATCATGAAGGCAATTGCTGCATTCCCTCGATCATCAAGGTGGAGTTCCATGGTGGACTCATTTTATATCTCAAAGAATCTAGAGGTAAGTACTCTAGATGAATTTTTCTCCACTATGGAATTACATGAGTCTAGGCTTGAAGGAATAGTAGAAGATCAAATCAAGCCATCAAGGGGAGTTGCATTAATGACCGAAAAGGGAAAGAAGAAGAAGGAGATTGCACCATCTTCATCCGATGAATCATCTTCCTCCTCCATGGATAGCAATGAAGAAGCCTACATGGTAAGGAAGGTAAGACGTGCATTGAAAAACTTTAAATTTAACAAATCTAATGATAGGAGAAGAAGGCCAAGAAGAAAGATAATATGCTACAATTTCCAAGGAGAGGGACATATAAAAGATGATTGTCCCCTCTTGAACAAAAGCAAGGAGGAAAGGAAAAAGAAAGAAGACAAGAAGAAGGGGAACAAGAAGAAGGAAGAAGAAAGAAAAACAAAGGAAAAAGGGAAGGCCAAGGCACACAAGGCGACATGGGATGATCCATTATCCTCATCGGAAGAAGAAGAAGCCTTCACAAGCCTTGCCCTAATGGCAATAGAAGATTTGAACACCACCTCCTCCGAGCAAGAAGAAAGAAGTTCTAGTGAAGGGGGAGCTTCATCTTCATCCTCGTCAGAATCGAAGGAAGAAGATATTGAAACTATGGTAACAAATCTTTCCCCTAAAAAGATTGTTTCTATGATTTCTAGCCCTACTAGGGATTTATTTAAGGCTAAGAAGAAAAATAAATGCATGCTTGATGATATTAGAAAATTAGAAAAAAAGCTAGAAAATGCATGTTTAAATGTTAATGATAATGCTTCTTCTAGTATTAATAATATATGCTCACATGATGATTATATGTCTTTTAATGTTAATGATGCATGTATTGAAGAAAATAAGGCTTTAAGGGAAAAGGTAGATTTCCTAACTAAGGCCTTAGAAAAATTCACAATTGGCTCCAACACCCTAAACATGATTATTGAGAGCCAAAGGGCAAGTTTTAATAAGAAAGACCTAGGATATAAGGGGACCAAGAATGAAAAGGCCTATCATTGCCTACTTGCTAGGGGCCAAGCAAAAAATACAATGGTAGCTAGAAAATGGATCCCCAAGGAGTTTTTAGTGAACCCTATAGGAAAAAACTTATATTGGGTTCCTAAATCCATCCTCAAGGGTTAGAAAAACCCTAGGATAGTCAACCATACTTGGACTTAACTTATATCATGTTAATTGGTTGACTTAGGATGATGAGGGTGGTAGTTTTTGAATTAAGTGTTGGGTGATGATAATATGATCATAATATAAAATCATGCATAATATTTAACTCATGATCTTGATATGTAATTTTTGGATATTCTTTGATTTATGATCATGATATGCAATTATTGAAAATATTCGATTATGATTGATAATATATGATTTTTATGATCATGTTGGGTGTTTTAGGATATAGATACTTAACCGTGGGTAGAATTGCATGAAATTTTGGTTAAGTATAAATACCTTTAGGTTCATCTCACATCCCACTATAGGCTAACTTGATTGAAAACATAGCATGGGTGAGATGTTAGGTTGATACAAATGGTCCACTAATGCTTATGACATTTAGATGGTCATTTACAAGTATCATGATATTAATCATAGACCAACTATGGGGAAAGAAAATGTTTAATCAATAGACATATTTCCCATAGATCATAGTTGGATATTTTAAATGTTTTAAAACCATTTCATGTTTGATAATCTGTATGTTCATGTTTTGAAAAGGTTCAAGGCAAAACTAGGCTTTCAAGTTGATACAAAATTGAGTTATTTTCAAACTTTTGAGTTTTTGTCTTATTTTCGAAAATATAATGAATTTTCATGAAAAATAATTTTTCACTGATAGAGAAACTCATTAGAAATATGTTCCTCAATTTTCATGATTTTTCGAATTTTCTATAATTTTTAATGCATTTCTGAAATTGGATTTTGAAATTGAAATTTCAAATCTGGTGCCGATCGTGATGCTCGATTGATCGATTGATGTCTTGTCTGCAAGCACAAGATGTTGTATCAGGTTTTTAACTTGATTTTTGGTATTTTCTTCCATTAGACTTGATGCCATGCTTGTATAACATTTGTATAATATTTTTGATGGTGTCGAAGAGGGAGAAATATGAAGGTTTAAGTTAATCATGCTAAGGGAGAAATTAGCATGTCTTAAGGGGGAGTTGCATGTTTAAGGGGGAGTTTTGATACTCATGTTTAGTTACATGCTTTCTTGCCTTATGTATTTTGATATATGTTTTACCTAACTTAAACAAGGTTGCCACACATCAAAAAGGGGGAGATTGTAAGGGCAATCAACCCATGAATGATGTATTTTGATGTGTGTGGCAAAGGTTTAAATTAGGTTATTATGGGTTTAATATGTGTGTTGAAGTCTTGCAGGACTTAGTAATTCACACATGGTGAAAGCATTGGTAAGTCACCATCTCATGACTCGGTCCTTGAGTCGGTGAAGGATAGCATTGCAGAAGTCGTGCGCTTGGTGCATCTGAGGGACCATCGGACGAGGAGCATTGGAGTAAAGCCAAAGGAAGTAGACTTCAGGGCGAGATGCAAAGGATGACATTGCGAGCCGTGTGCTTGGTGCATCTGAGAGACATGGCCGGACGAAGAGAACTTCAAGGCGAGGGACTCCAAGGGAAGATGAGAGTGAGCGATTGTAACCCAGGACGGGGTAGCTCGTAGGTGAACTTGGCCAAATGGCTAAGTGTTGGATGGTTTTTCCCGACATTAGTCGACTGCCATGAAGTGGCGGATCATCAAATCATTCAAGACTCGGGTGTTCGAGTCTAGTTCTGTCCTGCGATCGACCGCCAAGGATTGCGCGATCGTATCACCATCGATCGACTCGATGGCGGCGATCGGTAGTCGCGAGAGTTTTGGGCCGCGAGCGTTGGATAGTTATTTATTCGCACTCAACTGTTAGATCCATTAGTCGACTGATGGGAAGATCAGTCGAATGATGTGGGAGTCATTGGTTGGAATCCAACATGGAAGAAGCCGTTACGAGGCAATGGCTACCGCAACAGTCGATTGATGGCTTGATCAGTCGACTGCTAGCTGCCCAACGGGAAGAATGACCTCTTCCCTATAAAAAGGGGCTTTCGGTCATCTTGGAGGGTTAATGCTTCAACTCTAAATCACACCCAAGTGCCCTAAACATTTTCTACTCTTCTTACTTGCTCTTATTTCAATTCTATTGTAAGAAGAGAGATCTTGTGTAAGAAAGGTTACCTCCACCTAGCTTTGTGTAAAGGAGAGATTCCGGCCTGACGCCGCGCACTGCGAGAATAGCGATGCTCGATGTCCTTTCTGTGCAGCGTGGTCGGCCCATTGGCGTAGCATGGGTCCTAACATAGCGGGCCGCACGTCTCCTGATTTACCCTCGTTGACCGGTGGGGACTCTCGTTGAAGGCCTTGGGGCGGGGCCGGTCAGCCATCAGGATTAGTAGGGAAGAGAAATCATACTTGATACCTGATGTAAATAAATAAAAAAAAAAAGTAAAGGAGAGATTAGTGAATTGGTTAAGGCGTGATTCACCTGAAACGAATCGGATCGTGGACTAGCGGTAAGGGCTATGAACCATGTTACATCGGTTTGTTAGCATTGTAATTTTAATTGTCTTTATTATTTATATTTCCGTTGCGCTAACCATTGATTGTAGATAATTAAGCGATCAAGTTCCATCGTCTACACGAAAAGGGATATTCACCCCCCTTTAGCCGACCACCGATCCTCCAACAGTGTACACCTGTGTTGGTTTCGGATTTGTAAGTCGGTATGTGTGGTTGTGAGTTTTGGTATTATGTTTCTGCTATGTTTTGATTTAGTTATGTTTATTATGTTGTGATTGTGGGCCCAAGGGCCTTGTATTAATAGGATATGTTGCCACGTATAGGGGAGATGCTGTTCGTTTGCTTTTCGACTCGGCATACTCTCGGGGCGTGACAGTCAGAGTGGGTTTAAGTATTAGCTTGGCAAGGTAAAATGAGCAGTGTACACTTTGGTCCAAATGAACGGGGAGGATCTAGTTGAGACGGGGACAGAGTGAATGTCAGGTTCAGTAGAGGAAGAGAGGGTGAAAAGTGGGGGTAGAATACTTTCCGAGGCAGTAGTTTATGAGACTTTGTTATATGATATAACAAACTAAGACCCCACAGAATATTCGCAGGAGTTTCCATTCCTTATCCTCCTAATAGATTTGCTATCCAGGAAGAGGGAGCCTTCCACGTGGATGGTGATCAGGGTAGTTTATTACAACACAAGGAGCAAGGGAAGACGAGGAGGATAAATGCGAAGGAGGGAGAGGAAAGAGGGGATCTTCTTCTTTTTTCGGGAAGCGGCAAGAGACGACCATCATGGCTAGTTCCAGGGCAAGAGGAGGGGAGATTATCGAGGAGTAGGGAGACCTCACATTGGGGAAGGAGGAGATTAAGGAAAGAGGAAGAGAATAGCAGGGAGGCGGGGGTAGTTCATACTCTCTCTCTCTCTATTGTACACCGCTGAAGTTGTAAGGGGTTTCCTCCACCTCTGGAAATATTTTCAAGAAGGAGAAGTCTTATAGTGAAAGTGCTTTGGTACCATAGCTCGCGATAGAGCTCACCTCGTGGAGTAGGAATTAGAATTCCGAACCATGTTAAACCTTGTGTCTTTATTTTTTGTGTTGGTTTTCTCATCATCTATTCATTTTCTATTACTGTTGCGACCGAAGAGAACCCTAAGCCTCTTGGACGCTCTTTTACGTTAAAAAGGAGGTGAGAAAATCTGCGTATCCACATCACTAACTTCCCCTAAGTTACTTTCTATATTTATTTTGTCAAATTGATTATCTTGATTTTGAATTTTATTTTTGTTAAGTGTGACATTCGATGTTTTTTTCTATTTTTTTTGTATTTTTTTATTGTATGGTCTATGACCCCTACTAGTTATTGAGTATCTTACAAAGATCTCTTCATCTACTTTGTTTGAACATTTATGTTGATTATTTATAGTGTTTAAAATATAATTTTTACATTTAAAGACTTTTAAATATTTTAGTAAGAGTGTTTTATTATTATATTATTCATATGGTGTCTTTTTGTTGAAATTCATTTATATGTACTTTATTATGCACATAGCATGTTGTCTTAATGACTTTTACCTAAAAGTAATTAGGTAAATTAAATTAATTTAATATTATCCTAACTGCTTCTATTAGTATTCAATTTTTTATGTTCTACTATTTTATTTTGTTATGGAGTTCTTGGATATTTATCAAACCTATGATTATCACATTCTCCTCTATAATATTTTTTTTTTCCCACGGGAGAGCTTTGTGGCTAGGTAATATTTAAATGGACCCATTGCTTAGGTAATATTTATCAAACCTATGATTATCACATTCTCCTCTATAATATTTTTTTTCCCACGGGAGAACTTTGTGGCTAGCACGGCAGCAGAGTTGTATCAATGAGCAAGGATCAATCTTCGAAGGTTGCAAGACTTTTGGGGTGTCTGTCCTCCTATCGCGCTAGTCCTAAGTTGGACAATATGCTCTCCGTGATTTACCTCCTTCGTGTTGACTGTGGGACCGACTGACGAGGATGCTGAGGGCGAGTGAATCACTTTTTGCACTAATTTTTTTGGGCCTAAATATTCTTTTCATTTTCAACTAGTATAATAAATTGTATAAATTTATATAATATTTCATCTTTAGTTTTTAGAAAGTAAATCGGTGTAAATCTTGAAAAGTTGTCATTAATCACAAGACAATATTGACTTCTATTTAAAGATTTAACTTTGTTACTTTCAAACAAATTTATATGTATTATTTCTAAAATTGAAGTGATTTTACTAGATTTAGTTAACTTATGTTTAGCTCTAGTTTCCATTTTGACATGCATTACAAATTTGATTTTAAAATTTAGTAAATATTAGTAATCCTCTAACTAAATCATTTCTATTTATCCTAAAAATATTTTTAAAATTTGTATGTCCTAATCTCCTATGTCATAACCAGGTTTCTTCTTTGTGTGTCATTAGACATATAAGTAAAGAGGATCGCGATGATAACATTTTTATTTCTAACTCCTAGTAGTGTTAGATCTAATTCTTTAGTAGACTTAACAATGCATTTATTTGACTGAAATTCTACTCTATATTCACTATCATAGAGTTGACAACTACTAAACAAATTAAACTTGAGATTTTTAACATATAATACTTTCTTGATAATGAAATTTGAACTTGAAGCAATGTTACTTAATTTGAAAACTTTCAACTTGACATTACTTCCAAAGCAGACAATCCCTATCTCCTTGAAGTTTAGATTTTTGAACTTTTTTATATACCTTAGTCATGTGCTTGGAGCATACATTCATCTTGAATCATGATGGTGGTTGATTTTTACTTGAGTTGAGAGTTGTTCTCTCTTTCTTTAACCATGAGTGTAGTGCAATTGATTTCCTCCTATGTATCTTCATTGAGTTAAACTATCTTTTTTTCATAGCTCCCTTATATTTTAAAATGATCCCACCTTATCCAACAATTCTTGAATTAGTCCACATTGTAGAATTGTTGTTGCTCTATCATTGACTTCTACTTTCTTCATGATGTTATAGGTCCTTTTTTCAACTTCTAGTAGTTGACCATTCTCATATATTGGAAATTTGACATCAACCTCGGCTATCTCTTATATTTCATTGTTGTTCTTTAAATAGCACTCCATCCTTTCTTTTCAATAAGTTAAGTTGTTGTCATCGAAAAGAGGATAACGAGAGGTACTATATCATTCGTGCAAAGCTATGAAAGTAGATCTTCAAGACCAAAAAGTTATCTTTTCAAATACTTGGGTAAGTAGCACAAATAATAAAATAAGTATATGTTAATTAATTGAGTTAAAGTTGTTTAGGTTTGAAAGTCTAGGGTATGGGGAAGGTTTGTTGGTGCAATCGACCCAGGTCACAATTGACCAAGATTCGAGTGGGACTCGAGTAGAGTTTTAATGTTTGACAATGGGATTGTCAATCATCTATATGGTTTGACCATATGTTGACCATATAACTAGTGGATGATTGGGATAGCCAATGTCATATGGGGGAGATTGTGAGGAGGAGATTGTTGGAACAATCAACCTCAAATCAAGATTCACCAAGCTCGAGTGAAACTCAAGTGGAAGTTTAAGTTTAGAGATTTGGCAAGGAAAAGTCCAAGTATGGATACTTGGCAAGGAAAAGTCCAAGGGTGTAGTTTTGGTCGTGTAAGTCCAAGGGTGTAGTCTTCGCGACGAAAGTCCAAGTTTGGAGACTAAGCAAAGGAGACTCGTTAGCATGACATGGGCGACGGAAGCACTTGAAGGCTAGGGCCAAGGGTGAAGAGTCGTGGACTCGAACCAAGGGCTTGAGGCTGATGGAAGTGGCTTGAAGGTTTAAGTCTAGGCTAAGGGTACCCAATAGCATGACATGTTGGGAGTATGGGGAATATAATCAAAGTTCCATATTGGTAAGACATGGAAAAATTATGTGCTTATAAGATAAAAAGATATCTCCATTGGTATGAGACCTTTTGGGTAAAGCCCAAAAATAAAACCATGAGGGCTTAGGCCCAAAGTGGACAATGTCATACCATTATAGAGATATATGAATCTTATAGGCACTAACAATTGATATCAGAGTCATAGGTCATGTCAAGCCATGAACCTCAAATGAAGGAAGTGGAGCTCCCATGTCTAGATCAAGAGAACCAAATACTAGGTAGGAAGTCCAGTTGGGTCGGGAGGACTGAACAACTGGAAGGAAGTCCTGGTGGGTTGAAGATTCGACATCAAGCAGAGGAAGTCCTTCGAGGAGGAATAGGCTTGAGGAGGGGCCCAATGTGGTCTTTCGTTTGAGGGGGGGGGATTGTTGGGAGTATGGGAAATTCAATCAAAATCTCATATTGGTAAGACATAAAAAAGATCATGTGCTTATAAGATAAAAAGATATCTCCATTGGTATGAAACCTTTTGGGTAAAGTCCAAAAATAAAACCATGAGGGCTTAGGCCCAAAGTGGACAATATCATACCATTGTGGAGATATATGAATCTTATAGGTACTAACAATTGGATCCAAATCTCGTGGATCTTATCTTGAGGTGACAACTTATCTTATCTTGAGGTGGCAGTATTGATTGATCCAATTTGTGACTTGGTGTTTTGGCTGATTCGCAGGCATCAATCGACTGCAGTCCAACATCAATTGATTGGCACTGAGTCGCAAATCTTTCCAAGTTGGTATTTGAACTGCCTGCTCAGGATTTACACTGATCGCTTGGGAATTCTACTAGCTGCTCGAGAGTAACTATTTCTCCATCACGACTGATTGCTTGAGAATTCCACTAGTCACTCAGGAATTCTACTAGCTACTCAGGATTTACACTGATCGCTTAGGAATTCTACTAGCTGCTCAGGATTTACACTGATCGCCAGGGAATTCTACTAGCTGCTCGGGAGCGACTGTTTCTCCATCGCGACTAGTTGCTCAGGAATTCCACTAGTCACTCGAGAATTCTACATGTCGTTCGGGAATGCACTGCCTGCTCGGGAATTGCATTAGTTGCTCAAGAATTACATTAGTTGCTTGGCAATATGATAGAAAGAATATAAAATAAAGTTAGCACAAGAACTATATATGTATAAGATGGTCCTTTACTGTTCGATCTCGACTTAGACCTTTCCTCCGGAAGTTTTAGTCGGATTGATGCCTAAGGTTGTCCCCATATGGAGGACACGTCCTTACTATCACTCCACAACCAAAGCTTACCTTTGGTCATTCTGACTTGTCGCTTAGCTTTCGGTCACTTGACCACTGAGGTTTCTTCTTCTGTGATTCTCCTGGCATCACCCGACCACCGAGGTTTCTCGTCCCGAGATTCTCCTGGTGTCGTTGACCATCGATGTTTCTTGTTCGGAGATTCTTCTGGTGTCATTGATTTTAGCAAAGTCTAATCCAATACTTGCACACTTAGCATAACACATGAGATAATAAAATAGCTTAATTTTGAATCTTTGTCATTATCAAAACCTAGGTTCGATTATCTGGTGCCCCTGCACCAAAATAACATAGCCAATAGAAGCACTTGAAGGCTAGCATGAAGAGTGAATGAGTCATAGAGGATTTGGATGGACCCTGAGGGCATGAGGCTGATGGAAGTGGCTAGAAGGCTTAGGTCTAAGCTATGGGTGAGTGTCAAGTATAAGGGGAATATACTTGGGTTAAACCTCAGTTTTGAGGGTTACCAATCGATTGGTGGAATTGACCAATCGACTGATCGAGTGTTCGACACTCGGGGAGGCCTAGTTAACTCGAGAAGTCGACTGGGTTATGACCTAGTCGACTGGCTTAGTAGTTGACTGACGGAGTATCGACTGAGGCTCGACTATTGACTATGGCTTTAGCAGTTGACTAGTCACTAGCAGTCGACTGTTGGGTATAGTAGTCCACTGTCCTTAAGTGGATAGAGCACAAAAGGTTTCATAGTTGACTGATGGCTTGACACTCGACTGATGGTAATGGTAGTCAACTGCTCAAGTGTCCATTGGTAGAAAGCCAATGTAGATTAGTCCGTTGTGAGACAACAGATTGGTGGACAGTCGACTAGGGGTAAGGCCAGTTGACTGTCAGGTGGAAATCCAATCTGATGCAGGTTATAAAAGGAGAAGCTCATGGAGGATTTCAGTAGCCAGTTCTTGGAGTTCTTGGAGGGAAATTGTTGCTGCGTTCTAGACCTCTCAAGCATCTCAAAGAAACCAAAAGATCAAGCATTCAAAAGCTCACTTGTAAAGTGTTGTAATTTCATTTCTTTCGGTAACTTGTATTTTGTTGTTGTTTATTATTATAAACCTTATTGTAAGAAGTTTTCTCCATCTCCGGTGTCAAGAAGGAGACAATATTTAGTGGAGTAGATACTAAAGCCTGATCGTGGAGTAGGAATGGTAGGTTCTAAACCACATAAAATATTGGTGTTGTGGTGTGTTCTTGCATTTGTTGTTTTTGCTTTTTTATTCTGTTGTGTACTAATGAATTTTAGACAAGCATGACAAGTATCAAACGACGAAATCGATCTACACTATTCGCCCCCCTCTAGTGCATCCAAAGGTCCCCATCAAGTGGTATCAGAGCGAGGCCAATCTTCAAGGATTAACCACCGGAAGGAGCAAAAGTGCTAGAGGAGTAGAGAAGATGGAGTTGCCCAATGATGGACTTGGATATGACCTCTACACTCCACCGCCCTACAGATTCTACGGACTAGAGAGATTTAATCTATGGGCGGCAAGGATTGAGACATTCCTTCAAATGGAAATTGAAGATTGGATTGTCTTGAAGTGTGGGTTTGAATTTTTAAGGGGTAAGAAGGGAAGGATCCTCAAGATGAAGAAATGAACTGAGGAACAACTCCAAAAATTTGAGACAAACATTAAGGTAACAAATTTTATAATTAATTTAATCCCTAATCATATCTAGTCTAAATTAGGTGATTATAAAGATGCTAAGGAGCTATGTAGCATATTGACAAAATTTCATGAAGAGTCCTCATCGGTCCAATAAGTCGAGGAGGAGTCTAAGGAGGAAAGTGTTGGTGCAGGGGCACCAGATAATCAAACCTATGTTTTGATTATAGCAAAGACACAAAGTTAAGCTTATATCATTATCTCACGAGTTGAATGAAGTGTGCAGGAATGGTAAGCTAAAGCTGAAGGTTCGGTGACACCCGGAGGTTCTCGTGTTGAGAAACCGTGGTGGTCGGGCGACACTGGGAGGACTTTGGAGGGAGTCAAAGAAATCAGGTGGAGACCGAAAGCAAAAGCTACAAAGGTAAAGCTTGAGGTAAGCTCATGCGAGTAAGTGTAAGTAAGGTCGAGTCCTCGATACGGGGACATCCTTAGGCGACGATCTGACTAAGACATCCCATGGAAGGTCTATGTCGAGATCAGACGGTTGGTAGCCATCAAAAACACTTATTTCAATGTCATTTTTGAGCTAACTTTTGATGCAGTTGAAAATCTTGGGCATCAATTCAATCGACCAGTTCAACCGGCCAGTTCAACTGCTGTACAAATTTCAGCTTCGAGGAAAGTCAAGATAAGCTCCACTTATCTTGAGAAGGAGTGTTCTTCACCATTTTCATCATTCCAAGTGCTCTCAAGTGCTCCTGCAATGTCGCAACTCTCCGACAACTCTACGACAACAAAGCGCTGCCGAAATGCCGACGACACGAGCTCAACCTTCAACTCCATAGTCGCCGGTAACATCTTAAGTTGTCAATTTAGATTGCTTGTATTTAAGTTTGTATTTTCGAGCTTTTATCGTAATGAGGAGAGAGGGGTTTGTCTCTCTACCTCGAGTTTTCTCATATCTTTGTAATCGTCAACTCCTACCTCCAACGAGGAGGAGTGTTTTAGTGAATTACCCTCCGTACATGGTCTAGGACCATTAGGGCCTTGGATTAACAGTCGGTAGGCTGTGAACCAAGTAAAAATAAAATTGTCTTCTTTAGTTTCTGCTGTGCACTTTCTTTACAATTTGTTTTTGTTCGAACGAAAAAGAAACAAGTTTTTACGTATGCTATTCACCCCCCTCTAGCGTGCTTTTGATCCAACAATTGGTATTAGAGTGGGGGCGCTACGATTTGGTGCAACCACCAATCTAGCAACTTTTCAAAAGGATTTCTTTTCATTTTTAAGTTTTTCAATTCATAAGTTTTAAGCTTTCGTTGTATCGTTAATTCCTACTCCCGCACTACTAATCCAAGACGAGAGTCTTGGCACTTTCTTTTTGTTTTTGTCGTTGCAAGTTTTTTTTTTAAATGATCTATCTCGAAGGGTTTAGCACCGTCTGACCTCCGTTTTACAACGGAGATGACTTTCGGTACTGGAAGGGTCGGATGGAATGCTTTCTAAAAACCTAAATCGAGATGTGGATCGTAATCCAAACCGAGTTCACACTTCCTACTAATGAAGTTGGTGAATCGTTGGATTACGATCAATGGATGAACGCCATGAAAAGACAAGTGGAAGCTGACGCCAAGGCTACCCAAATTATACAATGTGGTTTGTCCAAAGAGGAACTCAACTGCATCGACCCCTTCATCAGTGCGAAGGACCTATGAAACAAGCTCGTCGAGCTACACGAAGGAACCGATGACGCTAAGGTATGTAAATGTGATTTATTGTTTAATAAATTGTATAACCTTAAAATGTAGGAACACGAAATGGCTACCCAATTACATGCTCGCATACAAGATATCATTAATAGCCTACACTCGATTTGACAGAAGGTCGAAAATCGGGATCTAATAAGGTATGCTCTAAATGCGTTCCCTAGGACTACCTTATGGGCATTCATGGTCGATGTCTATAAGGTTTCTAAGGACCTTTCTAAAATTAGATTAGATGAACTATTCTCAGAATTTGAACTTCATGAACAAACTAACGCGGTCCGGGCCGAGAAAGGAGTTGCCTTGCTTGCTGGTCAAAGAAGAAAGGAGAAGAGCAAGCCACCTCCCGAGCAAGAAGAAGGATCCAAACTCGAGGATGAACCCGAGTCCGAATCTGAAGAGGAGGCGCGATAGTGAACATAGTGCGGAGAATAATTCGACAAGAAAGGGGGCAATTGAAGAATAAAATGAAAGGGCAATTCAAACCAAAGCAAAAGAGAGTAAGGAAAGCTTTTCATGCATCTTGGGACAACGAAGAAGAAGGCGTCGGTGTAGCGTACATGGCAAGACCGGAAGAGTCTGAGTCAGAGTTCGAAGCCGAATCCAACTATAACTCTGACTCCGACCTCGAGGACTACTTCGAGAAGAGACTCAAAGCCCGGCCGAAAGAGAAAGTTAAGGTTAGCCGTTCTTTAATTAGTACGCTTTATCATACAATTAAAATGCTAAGTAGGAAACTAACTAAGTCTAAGTCTAGGGTCGAATCCTTGCTTGAGGAGGTTGAAACCCTCAAGCAAGAGGCCACCCTAACTTCTTTGACTAGTCAAGTTCAAGAGGAGGACTCAACTTGAGTTGAAAAACTCGAAGGTGAGAACTCACTCTTGAAAGGACAAGTCCAAGAGCTTGAGGCTCGATTGGACAAGTTCTCGATGGGATCCAAAAATATTAACTGACTTCTTGGAACCCAGAGAGTTGTGTACAACAGAGCCAGACTCGGGTTTAGCTCAAAAACTATGAATAGATCGTATATGTCTATCGTAAATCGTAGTCATCAACAAGTCCAAGCTTGGGTCCCTAAAGTTCTCTTAAACTCACATATAAGGATCAATAGGTATTGGATTCCCTAGGATTAAGTCCACTTTTTGGATAGACCATATTGGTTCAATGGTCCAGGTGTTGGTGCAGTAGGCACCTAAGTCGAACCTGAGTTTTGATTATAGCAAACGATACAAAGTTAAGCTCATATTCTTTTCTCATGAGCTAAATCGAGTGTGCAAAAAAGTGCCAACACTGAAGCTGAAGGCTAGCGATACCAGGAGGAAGCCGCGGTCGTCGGGCGACACTCAAGTGATTTTGGAGGGAGCCGAAGGAATCGAGTGGAAGGTCGGAAGCGAAAGCGACATAGTAAGTATCGATGTAAGATCGTGTGTATGCGAGAGTAAGTGAGGTCGTATCCTCTTTACGGGGATGATCTTAAGCGTAGATCCGACCAAAGACATCCTATAGGTGGTCTAGGTCGAGATCGGATGGTCGGAGGCCATTGAAAAAATGTTTTTGTTAAGCTAACTTTGCTTTACAGCTAGCAACAGTCGACTGCCAGCTTGGAGGACTCGACTGCTGTCCATCAGTCGACTGCCTGCGGTCAGCATTCGACTGATTTTGCCATCAGGCGACTAATGATGGCCATCAGTCGACTGATGATGGTCAAGGATCAGCCTCGAGGAGTCAAGCTTTATCACCATTTTTCAAGGAGTCTTGTGCCCAATTTCTATTGGTTGAAGATCCTCTCGAAAAGGGGCTCAAGGGCTATAAAAGGAGGGCCTCTCCTAGGGGTTTTCATCAATTCTAAGTGCTTAAAATCCTCTGCAACGTTGCAACTCTCCGACGACTCTACAACGACGAAGTGCTGTCAACAACCCTAGCTTAATTTCTATTCTCTAGTTGTTGGTATAACTTTAAATTGTCATCTCTTTCATATTGCAATTCTTGTTGTTAATTGAGGTTTTCTATCATTGCATTTTACCTTAATAGAAGAGAGGGTTTATCTCTCTATCTTTTGTTTTCGAAGGTTTTTGTAATCGTCAAACTCCTACCTTCAACGAGGAGGAGTGTTTTAGTGAATTGCCCTCCGTACACGGTCTAGGACCGTTAGGGCCTTGGAGTAGTAGCCGAAGGCTACGAACCAAGTAAAAAAATACTATTGTCTCTTGTGTTTACTTTTATCTTCCATTATGTCTACTATTGTTTTAACGAATGAAACGCAAGAAAAGTTTTATCACTATTCACCCCCCCTCTAGCGATCCGCTCGATCCAACAATTAGTATCAGAGCCGGGGGCACTTAGATTTGGTGAAACCACCAATCTAGCCTTTTTTTTTTACAGATTTGTTTTTCATTCGTTTAAATTTTCTCCCGCACTACTAATCCAAGACGAAGTCTTGGTACTCTTCTTTTGGTTTTGTTTTGTAAGTATTCGCTTTTGGAGTAGCCGACGGTAAAACGGGCATAACTTTTCGTACAAGTTGATCCATGAAACGACCTAACTACCAAAATGAAGCTCTCAGAGAGATATACACTTCTCACAAGGGTTTACCCTCGTAACAATCTGTCTTCATCCCCAAAAACCAATATTTAGTACCATTTCGGGGACATCGAAGGTTGTAAGTGCTCATCTTTTATTTTAGTTGGTTATTTCTCGTTTATTCCTTTTGTTTCTTTTCATTTTTTACATTACTAATCCAAGGAAAAGTCTTGGAACCTTTTTCGTGTTTTTTTATTATTTTTTGTGCAAGGTTTCCCTTCCAAATGACCCATCTCGAGGGTTTTAGCATCGTCCAACCTCCGTTTTACAACGGAGATGATTTCCATTACTGGAAAGGTTGGATGGAGTGCTTTCTTAAAACCCAAATCGAGATGTGGATCATAATCCAAATGGGATTCACACTTTCAACTAACGAAGTGGGTGAATCCTTGGATTATGACCAATGGACCAATGTGACAAAAAGACAAGCCGAAGCCGACGCCAAGGCAACTCAAATCCTCCAATGCGGCTTGTCCAAGGAGGAGCTTAATCGTGTCGGCCCCTTCACCAGTGCAAAGGACCTTTGGACAAAGCTAGTAGAGCTACACGAAGGGACCGATGAAGCTAAGGTATGTAAGTGCGATCTTTTGTTTAATAAGTTATATAATCTAAAAATGCAGGAACACAAAACGGCGACGCAACTTCACGCTCGCATTCAAGACATAGTCAATAACCTACATGCGATCGGGCAAAAGGTCAAAAATCGTGATCTTATTAGGTATGTTCTTAACTCATTTCCTAGGACTACCTTGTGGGCATCCATGGTCGATGCCTACAAGGTCTCCAAGGATCTTTTCAAAACTTAGGTTAGATGAGTTATTTTTCGATTTTGAACTTCATGAGCAGTCTAACTATGAACCCGAGAAGGGTATAGCAATTTTTGAGGTTCAAGGAAGAAAACCGCGAGCAAGCCACCCCCGAAGGAAGAAGAAGATGAGTCCGAGTCGGAGGTTGACCCGGAAAATAGAGGCCGAACTAGTCAACCTAGTTCGTAGGATAGTCAAGGGATGAAAGCGAACCGTCACACGACCCAACGAAGGTAAGCCTAAAAGTTCCAATATTAGATGTTACGAGTGTAACAGGTTTAGACACATCAAGCCCGAATGCCTGAAGCTCAAGAGCAAAGCACTGAAAAATAAAAAGGCACTCAACGCTACGTGGGAAGAAGCGTCCGAAGAAGAAGACGATGATCGCGTCCTCATGGCTAAATCGATTGAATCAGAGATGGAGTTGGAACCAGAACACGAATAGGAAATCGAAGACGAGTCGGACTGTGAAGCACTATTCAAGACAAGCCACGGATACACATCCGGTTCAAAAGATACACTCAAGGTAAGTCGATCCCTTATTAGTACACTTTATAGTGCAATTAAGTTTTTAACTAGGAAATTAGCTAAGTCCGAGTCCAAGGTCGAGACCCTGGTTGAGGAAGTTAAACTCCTCAAACACGAGGTATCCCTAACCTCTTCGACTAGTCGAGTTCGAGAGGAGGACTCAACCCGGGTTGAAAAGCTCGAAGTTGAGAACTCACTCTTGAAGTGTCAAGTCGAAGATCTTAGGAACAAGTTGGAAAGGTTTACTTTGGGATCCAAAGGACTTGACCTCCTACTTGGATTGCAAAGGGCCGTGTACAACAAGGCCGGACTAGGGTTTAGCTCAAATATGAACAACAAGTCGTATATGTCGATTGTAAGTCGACATAAAAAATATGTCCAAGCATGGGTCCCTAAGACCGCCTTGATTTCAAACTTAGGATCGAACCAGTACTGGGTTCCCAAGGACCAAATCCACTATGTGGAGAGATCGAACCGATTCAACAGTCTAGGGGGAGCCAGTACAAAACTTATTTGTATTTTAACTTAGAAATTGCATGCTTAGGTTCTTTATTTAGTTTGATTTTTCTTTTTAGAATGGCTAGATAGGACTATAACATGTCAATACTTGATAAAATAGTACCAGGATGCGGCGAGATGATAGTATGCTAGGAAAGCGGAGTCTTGTGTATTCGGGCTAGATAAGACGTATCTAGTTCGGTGCACTTGACCAAGCGAAACTAGCTGAAGCTACCTCACCGTATCCTAGACTAGTTAGACCAAGAAGTGGTCTTAGGTAAGTCAAGTTTCTATTTTCTTGAAAATGGCTTTGTCTAAGGAAGTGGTAGTTGTTCCGATCAAAGAAAACCTCTGTGCCTCACCACGACCTGGAAGCCATGATCTTGAAAAAGTGACTTGATGAGCCTAAGGTCAAATCCGAATCTAACGCAAGGTTGACAAGTGTTCAAATCATTAAATTTAAATCAAGTAAAATTGGAAGTCATCTCACAAGAACATATAGGGTTAACATGTTTGATCATGTAGACATGGATGTGATGATTTAGGTTAATAATCTTCAACAAATCTTTAATAAATCCAATGTCCGATCCAACTACCTTGCGTGTAGGATCAATGGATGTTGGACAATGGTTGCTCCCGACACATGACCGGGGATCAAATCAAGTTTTCGAAGCTTCGATTCAAATGACAAGGATTGGTAGCCTTCGGAAACAACGACAAGCTCAAAATCATCGGATCAGGTGATATTGAGCTCAACTCTAACTTTATTATTCAAAATGTCTTATTGGTAGAAAATTTTCAATATAATTTTTAGTGTAAGCCAATTGTGTGATAATAACTATAAGGTCATATTTCTAGAAAATGAATGTGTAATTAATACAAATGAAACTTCTAAAACAATCCTTAAGGGAACTAGAAATAACAATATTTACACTATTAATTTAACTAACTCCTCAACTAAGTGTCTTATGACATGGCAAGAGGAATCATGGTTGTGACACCGATGACTCGGTCACTCACACCCAAGACTCATCTACAAGATGAGTCAGAGTGACTTAGTCAGAGGTTTGCCTAACCTCAATAACTTGGATAATAAAATATGTAATGCTTGTCAACAAGGTAAACAGTCTAGGACACAACATCAACTAACTAATCAAGAACGAACCAAAAGTGTTCTTGAGCTCCTGCACATAGATCTATTTGATTCACACGGAGCTAAGTCACTTAATGGGAGTAAATTCTGCTTAGTCATAATTGATGACTATTCTAGATTTACTTGGGTTAGGTTCATCAAACACAAAAGTGATACCCTAGATCAACTAATCAACCTATTTAAACTAATAGAAAATCAACAAAACCTTAAAATCAAAAGACTTAGGACTGATCATGGTGGTGAATTCGAGAACCACAAGTTTACAGAATTCTGTAACATAAATGGATACCACAATGAGTTCTTTTGCCCTAGAACCCCACAACAGAATGGTATAGTAGAACATAAAAATAGAACCCTACAAGAAGCCGCTAGGACAATGTTAAACGAGTATAATCTACTCGATAGGTTTTGGGCAGAAGCCGTAAGTACGACATGCTATGTCCAAAATAGGATCCTTATGGTAAAGAGGCACCTTAAGACCTCATACGAGATTTATCACGATAAAATACCTAACATCAAGTACTTTAGGGTATTTGGGTGTAAGGTACATATCCTAAACACTAAGGATTACCTAGGGAAATTTACATCCAAAACCTCGACCGGAATCTTCCTAGGATACTCGACGATAAGTAAAGCTTATAGAGTATATAACCATGACACCCTTAGAGTAGAGGAGACTATCAATGTAGTATTTGATGAAGGACACGAACCTACAAAACCCCCGGCAACCCCAATTAGTGAGCCGATTCATACCAGACTCAACTCTGATCCGGAGATCAAGTCTAGTATTAATCCTAACCTAAGTCAACCAAGTCAGTCTATCGACCAAGTGGTAGATGACTCTAACCAAACTAGGACTCAAACGAGTCATCCTATTGATCAAGTGGTAGATGACCCAAACCCAAACCAAACTAGGACTCAAACGAATCATCCTATCGACCAAGTGATAGGTGATCTAAGTCTAGGAGTTTGAACTAGAGCCTCATACAGAAACCTTAGTCAAATCTCCTTGATTTCCAAAATTGAACCCAAAACTATTGACCAAGCTCTTCTTGATCCTGATTGGATTATTGCAATGCAAGAAGAGCTGGCTCAATTCACTAGGAACGAAGTATGGGAATTAGTACCACCACCTAAAGATAAAACAATCGTTGGAACAAGGTGGGTGTTTAGAAATAAACTTGATGATAAAGGTGAAGTAGTTAGAAATAAAGCTAGACTAGTCGCTAAAGGGTTTAGTCAAGTCGAAGGTTTAGATTACGATGAGACCTATGCTCCAGTAGCTAGGTTAGAGTCCATTCGAATGTTATTAGTATATGCTGCACATCGAAGATTTAAATTATTTCAAATGGATGTAAAGTCAACATTCTTGAATGGATACATTAAAGAAGAGGTTTATGTTAGTCAACCCCCCGGTTTCGAAAGTCTAGATAAACCTGACCATGTTCTTTGGTTAAAGAAAGCTCTCTATGGACTGAAACAAGCTCCTCGAGCTTGTACAAGAGGCTTTTGGTTTATCTTAAGTCCAAAGGATTTAACCAAGGTGTAGTTGATCCAACCCTTTTCGTAAAAATCGTAGGTAAAGACATTCATAGCCCAAATCTACGTAGATAATATTATTTTCGGAACCACCAACTCGATCCTACTGAATGAATTCATTTCACTTATGGAAAGTGAATTTGAAATGAATTTAGTAGGTGAGTTAAGTTTCTTCTTAGGTCTACAAATTAAACAAACTAAAGATGGAATATACTTACATCAATGCAAATATACTAGGGAATTAATTAAACGCTTTGGAATGCAAGACGCTAAAATTATTAATACTCCAATGACAACTAATGTGAATATAGAAGAAGATGTAATAGGAAATTCCATTGATTTAAAATACTATAGGAGCATAATAGGGAGTCTCGTTTACTTAACTGCGAGCCGACCTGATATCCTATTTGCAGTAAGTAGGTGCGCAAGGTTCCAAACCTGTGCCAAGGAGTCTCACCTAACTCTAGTCAAGCGTATCCTTAGATATCTAAAGGGTACACTTAATGTCGATATTTGGTACCCTAGATCTACCGAGTTTGAACTAACCGACTACTCCAATTCAGACTATGCCAGTAGTAAGCTCGATAGAAAAAGTACGAGTGATTATTGTCAACTTCTCGACTCGAGTCTAGTGAGTTGGTGCAGTAGGAAGCAACACTGTATTGCCTTATCTACCACCGAAGCTGAATACATCGCGATGGGTGAGTGTGTCACTCAGCTTCTTTGGATGAAGCACACTCTCCGCGACTTTAAATTAGACTTTACGAACACTAAACTCCATGTAGATAACATTAGCTCAATTAACCTAACTAAGAATCCAATATGTCATTCTAGGACCAAACATATAGAGGTAAAACATCATTTCATTCGAGAACATGTGGCCAACAGAGCCATACAACTCGAATACGTCGAATCGAAGTCCAACTTGGCAGACCTATTTACTAAACCCCTACCCGAAGCCGAATCCAGTCTATTAAGACGAAAATTGGGCATGTGCGTAGTAGAATAGGAACTTGTAAATTATATTTTCTTACTACTATTTCTTACTTTTCATTTTTATGGAACTAGCATAGGACATACCTTAGATATCATGCACCTATAGATTTAAGGAGCCAATACATCTCACAACACATAGGACTAGTGTTTTTGTGTACTTAGCCACGTAGATGGGCATGAGATGTTAGGACCTTACTTTTGGTTCCAGATGTAGAGCTAGTGCATCGCCATGAACCACGGAGTATAACCATACATATTAACCGACTCTGACCACGACTGGTTTATCTTTCATATCAATCAAGTCAAATATGAGTCGAACATTTTATAGATGAGTTTATTTTCAGTATATTATTTTCAAAATAATATGGAACATGCTTGGACTTTAAATTTAATACCTATATTTGTTTTTCACACACCCCCACTCTTTTCGATATATAGCAAAAGGGGGAGAAAAAGGCTAAAGTTACGGGATCAAAAGCCAAAGTTAAGGGATCAAAATTTTTGATAACTTAACTCACTTCATATTTATTCACATGGCCAAATGTTACTTAACTTGTTTTTGTTAACAAAAAGGAAGTAAAGGCCAACTCACTTCATATTTATTCACATGGCCAAAGGTTAAGTAAATGTTTACTTAACTTTAAGTTAACTTGTTTTTGTTAACAAAAAGGAAGTAAAGGCCAAGTTAAGAGAATTCGTAACTTAAACTTATTTTTAAACACTATGGCCAAACGTTAATGTTTTACTTAAAGGGGGAGAAATGGCCAAGTTAAGAAGTCCTCTTAACTTAAACGTTTTACTAAGGCCAACTTTAAGTAATGTTAATTACTTAAACTCTTCCTAAATAGCAACCCTCAAGGGGGAGGATTAAGGTCTTCTTTCAAGACTCACCCTCGGTCAAGGGGGAGATTTTCCCAAGGGGGAGTACTTGAAGAAAATCCTTACTACTCCTACTTAATCTTTATTATTATTGTTTCTCATGCACATTATTATTCTTTATGCATGCCATTTTCTTAACTTTGTATGTGAGTTTGCCATAGATCAAAAAGGAGGAGATTATTGGTGCAGTAGGCACCTAAGTCGAACCTGAGTTTTGATTATAGCAAACGATACAAAGTTAAGCTCATATTGTTTTCTCACGAGCTAAATCAAGTGTGTAAAAAAGTGCCAACGCTGGAGCTGAAGGCTAGCGACACCCGGAGGAAGCCGCAGTGGTCGGGTGATACTCGAGTGATTTCGGAGGGAGCCGAAGGAATCGAGTGGAAGGCCGGAAGCAAAAGCGACATAGTAAGTATCGAGGTAAGCTTGTGTGTATATGAGAGTAAGTGAGGTCGTATCCTCTTTACGGGGATGATCTTAAGCGTAGATCTGACCAAAGACATCCTATAGGTGGTCTAGGTCGAGATCAGACGGTCAGAGGCCGTCGAAATAATGTTTTTGTTAAGCTAACTTTGCCTTGCAGTTAGCATCAGTCGACTGCTAGCTTGGAGGACTCGACTGCCGTCCATCAGTCGACTGCCTACGGTCAACATTCGACTGATGTTGCCATTAGTCGACTGATGATGACCATCAGTCGACTGATGGTCAAGGATCAACCTCGAGGAGTCAAGCTTTATCACCATTTTTCAAGAAGTCTTGTGCCCAATTTCTATTGGTTGAAGATCCTCTCGAAAAGGGGCTCAAGGGATATAAAAGGAGGGCCTCTCCTAGGGTTTTTCATCAATTCTAAGTGCTCAAAATCCTCTGCAACGTTGTGACTCTCCGACGACTCTACAATGACGAAGTGCTGTCAACGACCCTAGCTTAATTTCTATTCTCTAGTTGTTGGTATAACTTTAAATTGTCGTCTCTTTCATATTGCAATTCCTGTTGTTAATCGAGGTTTTCTATCATTGCATTTTACCTTAATAGAAGAGAGGGTTTGTCTCTCTATCTTTTGTTTTCGAAGGTTTTTGTAATTGTCAAACTTCTACCTCCAACGAGGAGGAGTGTTTTAGTGAATTTCCCTCCGTACATGGTCTAGGACCATTAGGGCCTTGGAGTAGTAGCCGAAGGCTACGAACCAAGTAAAAAATACTATTGTCTCTTGTGTTTACTTTTATCTTCCGCTGTGTCTACTATTGTTTTAACGAACGAAATGCAAGAAAAGTTTTATCGCTATTCACCCCCCTCTAGCGATCCGCTCGATCCAACACCAGGGGAGTTAATACCAAAATAGTATACCCAATACCTTAGCATCATCAATCTTTTTGTTTTACCTTTTAGAACGACTAGATAGGGAAAATAGTTAGTCAACTCTTGACAATATAGTATCAGGACATGACGAGATGATAGTATGTTAGGGAAACAAAGCCTTATGTATTCGAGCTAGATAAGGCGTATATAGCTTGGTGCACTTGACCGAGTGGAACTAGCCGAAGCTACTGTTGGAGATTTGACGCCGCTAGAGGGGGGGGGGGTGAATAGCGATGTGACCGTACGAAGATGGAATTCGATCATGATCGTGTCTACAATTTCGTTAGCGCAGCGGAATATAGAAATGAAAGAAATAACGAAATACAACAATCACAAACACAAAGATATAACGTGGTTTGGATCCACACGGTTCCTACTCCACGGATCGAGCTCTAAAGAGCTCTAGTGATGCACACACAATCACTAATCAATAATAACTCCTTCTCGGAACAATCCGGAGGCGGAGAAACCTCGTACAAGGATTACACTAAGTAATACACAAGATACAAGCAAATACAAGTAAGAAATACAATGCAAGTAAAGGAAAAACAACTTTACAAGAACTTTGGATTGCTTGATCTTTGATTGCCTTGAACTAGCTTTGAAGGACTGGAAAGCACCAACTTCCCCCTTCAATTTTGCCCAAGAAAAATCGCTGCAAAAGCCCTCCTTCCGAGCTGCCTTTATAACCTGCGTCGGGCTAGATTTCCGCCTATCAGTCGACTGCCATAAGTCACCAGTCGACTGATGCCACTGTTGTCGTGAGACAACGGATCGATCCACGCTGGAAAAACTCCAACGGATCTCTTGGCAGTCGACTGCCAACATTGGCGCGATCGCTAACGCCCGTAATCGGTCGTAGCGTCGGCTACGGCGCTGTGCTCGACGAGAACTAGCGATCGCGCAACCCTTGGCGATCGCGCGGCGATTCAGCTCTTAAATGGCAGTCGAACTCAAGTCGACTCACGGCAGTCGAACCGGCAATAATGCCAGTCGACTGCCAATCTCAAAGATGAGGTTTTAACCCAAGTATAGTGCCCCCATACTTGCTAGACCACCCTTAGCCTAGACCTAAGCCTTCTAGCCACCTCCATCAGCCTCACGCCTCTCGGATCCCTCCAAGTCATCCATGACTTGTTCATCCATCGCGCTAGCCTCCAAGTGCTTTCCTCGGCTATGTCATGCTAACGGTGTCTACACCGCCAAGGCACATTGGACTTACGCCGCCAAGACTCCGCTTGGACTTTACGCCGCCAACCATTGGTCTTATGCTGCCAAGACTCCCGCTTGGACTTTACGCTGCCAATATCAAACCCTTGGACTTCTCAAATGCCAAGACTCAAGCTTGGACTTTCCCTTGCCAACCCATGTTGGACTTTCCATGCCAAGACCATGCTTGGACTTTCCTTGCCAACCCATGTTGGACTTTTCATGCCAAGACCATGCTTGGACTTTCCTTGCCAACCCATGTTGGACTTTACATTGTCAAGACCCATGCTTGGACTTTTACATTGCCAAGACCCATGCTTGGACTTTTCATGTGCCAAGTGTCCCACTTGGACTTTTCATGCCAAGTACTCAAGACTTGGACTTTACCAAATGCCAAGTGTCCCACTTGGACTTTCCATGCCAAGTACCCATGACTTGTACTTTCCTTGCCAAGACCCATGCTTGGACTTTCCCATAATCACATGGTCAACCCTAGTCAACCATTAAGGTCTTCCTCGAGTCAAACTCGAGTCCGGTCAATTATAACCTGGATCGATTGTATAAACAATCTCCCCAACATATTGACCGACATTAATGTCAAACATCAATGCCAAACCACTTTGTCAAACATCAAAACATCTCTCGATTCAAACTCGAGTCTGGTCAATCGTGACCTGGGCTGATTGCACCAACAATCTCCCCCTTTTTGATGTTTGACAAAAACCAAACAAATCATTTGAGTTAGACCACTAACTCAAATCCCTTACCAATTATCCCAAATTGGTAAACACTCTCCAAATGTTCTCCCCCAAACATTCTCCCCCTTTTTGACTAACATCAAAAAGGTTATCTCTCCAAGGAGGTCAATGTCTCATGTCCCAATGAGATCTTACAATCTCCCCCTTTTTGACCTAAAAATATCTAGGATGCCTACCATCGTCCTAGTGATAAGTCACATATCACTCAAGAGAGACAATCCTATACTCTCTCCCAATTTCCAAATTGGGTATCAAAAACCCATCAATTTTTCCAATTGATGATACTCTCCCAATCACTTCTCCTCTTCAAGGAGAAAAACACATCCATCATCCCAAGATGGATACCTCCCCCTAAAGGCTTGCTCCCCCTTGACCATTGCACCAACAATGTCCTTGGGAAGCCCCTAAGCCAATAGGAACTCTAAACCATCAAAATTAAGGTTCTAAGTTCAACATAGAACTTTCACTCACCCTAAATTTGATACTTTGACCTAACACAGCTCCTAATCCATATCCAATGGATTTTCACCCTTTATAATGCTTCCTAAAGCATATCCTAGGATTAGGAGTGATTAGGGACCTTTTCCATAGCTGAACACGGGCTAAACAAACCTTGTTAACCCGAAATCAGACCTGGCAATAACTCGACAAGAATCACCGATCACCTACATCAATCGACTACCACGTTAGGCCGATCGATAACTGAAAATCTCGATTTTCAGCTATCAGAAATGAATTTTGGAAATTCATAAATAATTATACGTAATTCGAAAAATCGTGAAAATTTATACGTATAATACTTATGACACATACAATGGGTGAAAAATATTTTAAAATTAGTTTACCCATAAAATAGTGAATTTGATACAAAACTCAAAACCATTGAAATTTTCAATGTTTTGACCCTATTTTGTATCAACTTCATCAATGGTGATTGCTATCAAAAGATAGACTTCACCAATGTTTTTCAAAATGATTTTAAAATGTTTTCAAAACCTTATTTTGGATCATATTCCTTGGGCTCTATGTACATGACTTGTACACATGCTCTCCCAATGATCCACAAATGAAACAAGATGAGTTTTAGTTCATCTAGATGCAAAAACTATGCACCTTGAACTCAACTCATATCCTAGCATCTCACTTGTATCTAAGGTGTATAAATACACATACATATCAATTGGATGTGAGATGTGAGTTTTGTTCATCCTAATCTAGGGTTTCATGCATTCTCTAAGGCAACCCTACTTGATTCCCTTATAAATGGGACTTCAAGTCATGCCATAGTCCTTAATTCAATTTCAACCAAATTGTCTTAAATGCATGAATGATTATGGCATTAGAAATGTTATAAATAAGCATATGCTCATAATCATGATGTCATGACATAATATGAAATCTAAAAGCACATGACATTTAATCCTTAATCCTAAACATGTACATGACATATAGAATGATTAAAAATAAGCATGATGTCATGGCATGTTATATGGCAAACAAAGCATGGCATATAAAATATATAGGTATAGTAATACCTAAATTTTAATATTAATTGCCATTTGATATAATTAAGTATATTTTGCCATATTACTATTTTTCTCTCAAGTGTGCCAAAAACCCAAAATGGCACACTAACCTCTAAACCTAAATTGTGCCAATTTGACCATTTTATCAAGCTTCTCAAATAATATTGGCACACCCTAAAATCTTTTAGGATGATAATTCAAATCTATTTCCAAGGTATCCATAACCTTGAAAATAACCTACAATGCCGCCTTTGCCATGGTTGAGTTAACTACCCATCCATTTAAGGTTGGCACACCCTAACCCATCTAGCGTGAATCAATCACGCTCTTAGGAACCCAAAATCGATTTGAGCTCCTAGGGTTAATTAGGTATTCCTTAGGGATAACCTCCCTAGATACCTTCCTAATGACCCTCCTAGGCTTATTAGCCTTGGTCATTTGGGTCTTACCTAGGTTGACTCTAGGGATGACTTCCCTATTGACCTTAGTCTTCCTAGACCTAGTTTGTGTTCCATAATCAAATGGAACACTATGGTAAGCCACCTTAGGCTTAGGTTTGTGACCCAAACCTTGCTTGCCCTTGGTTGACTTTTGACTCTTAGGTCCTAGGTGTTGACTTTGACTTTTGGACCTAGAAGTTTTGGACCTTTGACTTTGACCATTAGACCCTTTAAATTGATTTTGTATATTCCTAAGGGTCTTTTCTAGTTTTTTAAGCCTTGACCTCAAGACTTGATTTTCCTTTTCTAATTGCCCAATTTTAGAATTTTGATTTAAATCTTGGGCATTGGACTTCCTAGGCATATGCCTAGTCCATTTAGGGTTTAGACCTAGGTGATCTTGCACCTTTCTAATTGTCTCCCTAGGTAAAATTGATCTTGAGTTATTTGACCTAGGTTTGTCCTTAAATAAGTTGTTTTTAGGGACATTAGTCCCAAATTTCTCCCTTCTTGAAAAATTTACCCTCTTGGCTCCTAAGCAAAAATATTTATCTCTAGCATGCTTTTCATGGTGAATTGCAAGAGAATTAAAATTTCTAGCATGCTTTTGACTTTTAAATTTGGAAGGTGCATTATTAAAATATACCTTAGGGTTAGCTATAGAAGCTCCCCCTACTTGTGATGCTCCTCCTTGCCCCTTCTTCTTCCCCCTAGGGCATTGACTCCGGAAATGTCCCGGTTGTCGGCACTTGAAGCAAATTACTTGTTCTTTGCTCTTTTGCGTTGAGGGACCGTCATCCTTGACCTTTAGAGCCGGTGGAGCTTTCCTATTTTTCTTTGGGCACTTGCTCTTATAGTGCCCGATTTCCCTACACTCAAAACATATTATATGCATTTTATTATTAACACATATGTTTGAGTTACCTAGGTCAATGGAGACCGGAATTGGACTTTGGGCTTCTTCATCTTGACCGGATGTCGAAGCTTCTTCTTGATGTTCCGGTGTGAAAGTTATCTCCTCCCCCTCAATCCTTGAGGTGGATGCTTCTTCCACTTCCTCCACCTCTTCTGATCCAGATGTTGATTCCCTATCAACCTCCGAATCCTCACTTCCTTGTGAGGATGATGCATTAGCCTCTTCGGTCTCTTCCTCTTGGACCGGTTGTGAGCCTTCATGATATCTTGCCACTTGACTCCAAAGCTCTTTGGCACCCTTGTACTCACCTAGCTCACACATAATTTTATTAGGAATCAAATCAACCAAGAATTTAATTACCTTTGTATTCTTTTCGAACTCTTGGATTTGTTCCTTGGTCCACTTCTTCATCTTGAGAATTCCTCCCTTGGGCCCTTTTGGATATTGAAATCCCTCCATCAAAATGCCCCACTCTTCAAAGTCCTTCATCATCAAGAATTCTTCAATCCTCACCTTCCATTGATTGAATCCTTCTTGTCCATAGAAGGTATAAGGGATAGGTGTGTTGATATCCCATCCAAGCTTGTCTTGGAATTCCATCTTCACCCTCTAGCGTCTTGCTCCCGGTTGTTAATCCGTTGAAGAGCCACCGAGCTCTGATACCACTTGTTGGAGATTTGACGCTGCTAGAGGGGGGGGGTGAATAGCGATGTGATCGTACGAAGATGGAATTCGATCGTGATCGTGTCTACAATTTCGTTAGCGCAGCGGAATATAGAAATGAAAGCAATAACAAAATACAACAATCACGAACACAAAGATATAACATGGTTCGAAACCACACGGTTCCTACTCCACGGATCGAGCTCTAAAGAGCTCTAGTGATGCACACGTAATCACTAATCAATAATAACTCCTTCTCGGAACAATCCGGAGGCGAAGAAACCTCGTACAAGGATTACACTAAGTAATACACAAGATACAAGCAAATACAAGTAAGAAATACAATGCAAGTAAAGGAAAAACAACTTTACAAGAACTTTGGATTGCTTGATCTTTGATTGCCTTGAACTAGCTTTGAAGGACTAGAAAGCACCAACTTCCCCCTTCAATTTCGCCCAAGAAAAATCGCTGCAAAAACCCTCCTTCCGAGCTGCCTTTATAACCTGCGTCGGGCTGGATTTCCGCCTATCAGTCGACTGCCATAAGTCACCAGTCGACTGATGCCACTATTGTCGTGAGACAACGGATCGATCCACACTGGAAAAACTCCAACGGATCTCTTGGCAGTCGATCGCCGCGCCTGTCGGCGGTCGGCTCACGGCGTTATGCTCGACCGAGAACTGGCAATCAATCGCCAACCCTTGGCGGTCGCCGAGCGGTCCAGCTCTTAAACGTCAGTCAAACTCAAGTCGACTCACGACAGTCGAACCGACCATAATGCCAGTCGACTGCCAACCTCAAGAATGAGGTTTTAACCCAAGTATGGTGCCCCCATACTTGCTAGACCACCCTTAGCCTAGACCTAAGCCTTCTAGCCACCTCCATCAGCCTCACGCCTCTCGGATCCCTCCAAGTCATCCATGACTTGTTCATCCATCGCGCTAGCCTCCAGGTGCTTCCCTCGGCTATGTCATGCTAACGGTGTCTACACCGCCAAGGCACATTGGACTTACGCCGCCAAGACTCCGCTTGGACTTTACGCCGCCAACCATTGGTCTTATGCTGCCAAGACTCCCGCTTGGACTTTATGCTGCCAATATCAAACCCTTGGACTTCTCAAATGCCAAGACTCAAGCTTGGACTTTCCCTTGCCAACCCATGTTGGACTTTCCATGCCAAGACCATGCTTGGACTTTCCTTGCCAACCCATGTTGGACTTTTCATGCCAAGACCATGCTTGGACTTTCCTTGCCAACCCATGTTGGACTTTACATTGCCAAGACCCATGCTTGGACTTTTACATTGCCAAGACCCATGCTTGGACTTTTCATGTGCCAAGTGTCCCACTTGGACTTTTCATGCCAAGTACTCAAGACTTGGACTTTACCAAATGCCAAGTGTCCCACTTGGACTTTCCATGCCAAGTACCCATGACTTGTACTTTCCTTGCCAAGACCCATGCTTGGACTTTCCCATAATCACATGGTCAACCCTAGTCAACCATTAAGGTCTTCCTCGAGTCAAACTTGAGTCCGGTCAATTATAACCTGGATCGATTGTATAAACAATCTCCCCAACATATTGACCGACATTAATGTCAAACATCAATGGCAAACCACTTTGTCAAACATCAAAACATCTCTCGATTCAAACTCGAGTCTGGTCAATCGTGACCTGGGCTGATTGCACCAACAATCTCCCCCTTTTTGATGTTTGATAAAAACCAAACAAATCATTTGAGTTAGACCACTAACTCAAATCCCTTACCAATTATCCCAAATTGGTAAACACTCTCCAAATGTTCTCCCCCAAACATTCTCCCCCTTTTTGACTAACATCAAAAAGGTTATCTCTCCAAGGAGGTCAATGCTAACGGTTATGTCATGCTAACGGTGTCTACACCGCCAAGGCACATTGGACTTACGCCGCCAAGACTCCGCTTGGACTTTACGCCGCCAACCATTGGTCTTATGCTGCCAAGACTCCCGCTTGGACTTTACGCTGCCAATATCAAACCCTTGGACTTCTCAAATGCCAAGACTCAAGCTTGGACTTTCCCTTGCCAACCCATGTTGGACTTTCCATGCCAAGACCATGCTTGGACTTTCCTTGCCAACCCATGTTGGACTTTACATTGCCAAGTACCCATGACTTGGACTTTCCTTGCCAAGACCCATGCTTGGACTTTCCCATAATCACATGGTCAACCCTAGTCAACCATTAAGGTCTTCCTCGAGTCAAACTCGAGTCCGGTCAATTATAACCTGGATCGATTGTATAAACAATCTCCACAACATATTGACCGACATTAATGTCAAACATCAATGCCAAACCACTTTGTCAAATCCCTTTGTCAAACATCAAAACATCTCTCGATTCAAACTTGAGTCTGGTCAATCGTGACCTGGGTCGATTGCACCAACAGCTACCTCGCCGTATCCTAAACTAGTTAGACCAAAAAGTAGTCTTAAGTGACTCAAGTTATCATTTTTTTGAACTTGGCTTTGTCTAAGGAAGTGGTCATTGTTCCGATCAAAGAAGGCCCCTGTGTTAGTTATATATATGAGAGGTGTCCTAATGAAATCGCCTTATGTTTAAACCATTTATATGATAAATGAAGACTCACTATTCGAGTATACATATTTTCATGTATTTGATTAGATCTTAAACTCATTTACTGAATGAACACAGTACGATTCACAACATGAGAGAATTTATGTTTGGATCACAACTAGTGAGTATCTCTACATGTGTAATTGTGATGTATTGGAATTATCCCTAGTCGATGAATTGATGGATTTATACATCATCAATTCTGTCAAGACTAGTACGAGGTATACTCCTTGGTGTATCTAAGAAGTTGATTCTCACTAGCTGGAGACATTGTAATGTCTGGAGTTAATCGTGGATGCTAGTTATGGTAACTAGTTCATTGGAGTGATTGGCTGTAACACTTCATATGGTTCTCTGCATATATGGATATGTCAATGAAGTTCTTACTGCAGCTTAAGTGCGATGTTTCTTTAACTTGTAGTATTCTAGTTATCTTGGTCATGAAGACTTATGCTTTGACATCTTAAGCAAGCATCTCTGAGGAGATGTGGACCTGGGACGATTGGATATAAGTTAAAGTGGCCAAAGGTGTTTGAATAGCCTATAAAGGATTCACCACTCCTTGCGAGGAGATGTATACCCATGACCTCTCGTCGGATTGCTACTAAAGTCTTTGGCCAAAGCATTACATGTTTAGAGTATGGTACTCTTGGATACATGTGCAGTAACTAGAATCCGTAGGACGAGGAAATGATACTTGGGCTAGGTGTGACGTAGTCGACCTAGTGGGGACTGACATTATAGACCATGTTCTGAACCAAGTGGGTATAAGATGCGTGAAGGGAACGGGACACGATTCATTGTAGCTACTGAAGGGTTTCAGAAATGGTTTTTGATCAACCGTTGATTTTTCGGTTAATTGGGGATCATGATGTACTACTAGGTGCCACTCATGATCATTTTATAATTAATGGTTAATTATAGATGGTCAACATAAATCGAGAACCTATTTGATCGCATGCACAATGAGCGTAATTCAAAGGATTTAAAACGAGCTTGAGAATGAGATTCTCAGATCGAGAGAAACTAGGTTTGGTTGGACCAAACAAGGAGCGAGCATGAAATCATTTCAACCACAACGGAAGCATGGATGGGTCAAGTCTTATGAAGACATAATGGATGAACCAAATTGGTTTGGTTCTAATCTAATGGTGGAAAATAAACCAAAGTGGTTTGGTTTATTTTAAATGAATGAACCAAAGTTGGTTCGGTTTGTTTTAACTTAAAATAGACCAACTAAGTTTGGTTTATTTTAACTTAAGTTATTGGAGCGGGTTAATGGGTTTTGGTTAGGAACCAATAACTCTAAGGAGAAGGTTTCTTAATTGCTAAGAAACACACGCTCTATAAAAGCACTTTGGAGAGCCCTAAGTTTATTTTTTGAAATACTCTTCCTCTCCTCTCCCTCTCTTCTCTTTGTCGCCGCCCAAGGAGTCCACGCCGCCTAGCCCTTTTGTGTCGTAGTCCACCCTAGCTGTTGGCATCCAGCTACTGCCGGCCACTCGTCCGGTGACCCACCTTGGTTCCGACGACTAAGGATTAGCTAGCCATCTCCTTTGGTCGACGCCAAGTCCTCCACCAAGCTGTCCAGTTTTTGGACAGCTTGTTTTCTTCTTGTCGGAGCATCGTTTAGACGACGTTTGGAGCTTCGACAGCGACTTCCTTATCAGGGATTGGATATCCATAGGTGGAGGACCAAGGATACCTACTATTGTAATAGTTGCATATATGTGATATGCAATCGGTATACTTGATACCTACCATTGTAGCTATGAATGACTTGTTGGACTCTCTCCAAGGTTGTTCATATCTATGTTGGATATCAGCCCATTCAGAGATGGACCTACGATCTCCCGAAGTGATTTTGGGGTTTTAAAATTCAAAAAATGAATGGGATTTGTAAATGTATGTTGATGCATTTTTCCATCTTTCTCATATATGCTCGATTTTGTATTTCTAGGTTAATCGATTAATCATGACGTCTTTGAATTTGCGCACTATTTTGGATTCAAACAAATTGACTGGGACGAACTTTTTGGTCTGGCTTAGAAACTTGAGAATTGTTCTCAAGGCAGAAAAGCTCGCATATGTCCTCGAAGAGCCTCTTCCCAACTGTCCTAAGGACGATGCAACTCCAAACCAATTGTTGGCCTATCAGAAACATGTGGTTGATTCTGAACTGGTGAGTTGCAGCATGAGCATATGGATGCTAATACCATAGTCTTCTATCTTCATGAGTTGTTTGATAAGCAAGTGAGATCCGAAAGGTTTGAAGTCTCCAGGCTCCTCTTCACCTCTAAGATGCAAGAAGGTTCATCTGTAGTCCAGTTTGTGCTAAAGATGAATGGGTACATCAAGCGGCTAGCTATCCTCAGGTTTCTGATGGATCATGAATTAAGTATTGACTTTATTCTGCATTGTTTGCCCAAGAGTTTCTCACAATTTGTGATGAATTACCATATGAACAAACTTAGGTATCTTCGTTATTGATTGTCATTCTATTTCCTTAGACACTTGGGTATTGGATACTGAGTGTGGCTCACATATATGTAATGACATATAGGGGCTAAGGAATAGAAGAAGACTCGTCAAAGGGGAGTCAAATTTGCGAGTTGGCAATGGAGCAAAGGTTGCTGCGGTCGCCATCAGAACTTATTTGCTGAAGCTCCCTAGTGGACTAGTCTTAGAACTGGACAATTGCTATTATGTTCCTTCTCTAATAAAGAACATTGTTTCTATTTCTTGCTTAAATAGAAATGGTTACCATTGACATTTAGTAACAATTGTTGTTATATAACTTTGAATGGCGTACTTTATGGGATTGGAACTTTGAGCAATGGTATTTATACGTTGGACGTATCCAGTGACATTTTCAATATCGAAGTGAGCAACAAGCATACTCAAAAGGATAATCAATTAGACTCCTACATGTGACATTGTCATCTTGGCCATGCAAGCAAGAAATGCATGTTCGAATTACACCGATGTGGAATTCTGAAATCGTTTGATTTGGATTCATACGATACATGCGAATCATGCTTAAAAGGCAAGATGACTAAGTTACCTTTTACAGAAAAAGGTGAACGGGTGGGAGAGTTGCTAGGTCTAATACATACTGATGTATGTGGACCTATGTCAACTCAAGCTCTAGGAGGCTATAACTACTTCATTACCTTCATCGATGATTACTCACAGTTTGGATATGTGTTCTTGATGAAACACAAGTCTGAAGCCTTTGAAAGATTCAAAGAATTTAGAAATGAAGTAGATAAATAACATGACAAGAGTATTAAAATACTTTGATCGGATCGAGGTGGTGAATACTTGAGTCAAGAGTTTCTTGATTATCTAAGAGACAATGACATATTGTCTCAATGGACTCCGCCGTATACACCACAGCATAATGGTGTATTTGAGAGGCATAACCGGACCTTGTTGTGTTGGATCGAGGCGGTTCGCTAGAGGGGGGGAGGTGAATAGCAAAACAAAAGCTTTTTGCAAAATCGTTCTTTGAAAGTCGAGTAGATAAATTGCAGCGGAAATATAAACAATAAAAAAAAAGAGACAATTCTTTTTACTTGGTTCGTAGCGTTCGGCTACTACTCCAAGGCCCTAGTGGTCCTTGACCACGCACGGAGGGCAAAACACTAAACGAACTCCTCCTCGTTGGAGGTAAGAGTTAATCGATACAAGATCAAACACTAGAGGTAGAGGGACACTCCCCCTCTCCTCGTTATGATAGAAAAAGAGCTTCGAAAAAGTAAATGAACAATGAATAAATCTAAAACCGACGTACAAAAACTAAAAGAAAATTAAACCTAGCGTCGGAGAAGAAGAACTTCGTTGTCGGAGAGTTGTAGCTTTGCGGAGGCTCTTGGAAGCTTAGAATTGATAAGAAAACCCTAGGTTAGGACCTCCTTTTATAGCTTTTGAGCCCCTTTTCGAGAGGAACCCTAGCCAATCACAATTGAGCACCAATCTCCTTGAAATGGGGTGATAAGCCTTGACTCCTCGAATCTGATCATTGACCATCAGTCGACTGATGGCCATCATCAGTCGACTGATGGCAGCATCAGTCGAGTGCTGACCTCCGACAGTCGACTGATTGACGACAGTCGAGTCCTCCAAGCTGGCAGTCGACTGATGCTTGCTGCAAGTCAAAGTTAGCTCAAAGAAAACATTATTTCGATGGCCTTCGACCATCCGATCTCGACCTAGACCATCTATAGGATGTCTTTGGTCGGATCTACGCTTAAGGTCATCCCCGTAAAGAGGATACGACCTCACTTACGCTCGCACACACGAGCTTACCTCGATACTTACGTGTTGCTTTTGCTTTCGACCTTCCACTCGATTCCTTCGGCTCCCTCCGAAGTCACTCGAGTGTCGCCCGACCACCGTGGCTTCCTCCCGGTGTCGGTAGCCTTCAGCTCCAGCTATAGCAATCTTCTGCACACTCGATTCAGCTCGTGAGATAACGATATGAGCTTAACTTTGTATCGTTTGCTATAATCAAAACTCAGGTTCGACTTAGGTGCCTACTACACCAACAATATCCCCCTTTTTGATTTATGGCAAACCCACATACAAAGTTAAGAAAAATAAATTAAGTGCATTAAGCAAAATAAGTATGAGATATGCATGAATGAGCAGGAGTATATAAAAACTCTTTTTCAAGTGCTCCCCCTTGAGGAATCCTCCCCCTTGACCGAGGGTGAGTACTTGAGAAAGAGTTTTAACTCTCCCCCTTGATATTTGCTACTAAAAAAGAATTAAGTAACCGAAATTACTTAATATTTGCCATAGTGTTTAAAGTAAGTTTTAAGTTAAGAAATCAAAAAATTGATTTCTTAACCTTGGCCTTTACTTCCATTTTGTTAACAAGTTAACTTAAAGTTAAGTAAATTACTTTTTGTATTGTTAATGAAAACAAGTTAACTAAATGTGTTTAAGTTAAGAATTCCCGTAACTTGTTTTGCTAACTTAAAGTTAAGTAAGCCTTGGCCATAAAAAAAATGATCCCTTAACTTTGGCCTTTTTCTCCCCCTTTTGCCATATATCAAAAAGAGTGAGGGTGTGTGTGGAATAAAAAATAAGTTTTAATTTTAATGTCCAAGTATGTTCCACATTATTTTGAAAATAATATATTGAAAATAAGTTCATCTATAAAATGTTCGACTCATATTTGGCTTGATTGATATGAAAGATCAACCAGTCCTGGTCAGAGTCGATTAGTATGTATGATTATACTCCGTGGTTCATAGCGATGCACTAGCTCTACATCTGGAACCAGGAGTAAGGTCCTAACATCTCACGCCCATCTACGTGGCTAAGTACACAAACACATTAGTCCTATGTGTTGTGAGATGTATTGGCTCCTTAAATCTATAGGTGCATGATATCTAAGGTATGTCCTATGCTAGTTCCATAAAAATGAAAATTTAAGAAATAGTAGTAAGAAAATATAATTTGCAAGTTCCTATTCTACTACGCACATGCCCAATTTTCGTCTTAATAGACTAAATTCGGCTTCGGGTAGGGGTTTAGTAAATAGGTCTGCTAAGTTAGACTTCGATTCGACGTATTCGAGTTGTATGGCTCCGTTGGCCACATGTTCTCGAATGAAATGGTGTTTGACCTCTATATGTTTGGTCCTAGAGTGACATATTGGATTCTTAGTAAGATTAATTGAACTAATGTTATCTATGTGACGTTTAGTATTCGTAAAGTCTAACTTAAAGTCGCAGAGAGTGTGCTTCATCCAAAGAAGCTGAGTGACACACTCACCCATCGCGATGTATTCGGCTTCGGTGGTAGATAAGGCAACACAGCGTTGCTTCCTACTGCACCAACTCACTAGACTCGAGCCGAGAAGTTGACAACAACCACTCGTACTCTTTCTATCGAGCTTACTACCGGCATAGTCCGAATCGGAGTAGCCGATTAGTTCGAACTCGGTAGATCTAGGATACCAAATACCGATATTAAGTGTACCCTTTAGATATCTAAGGATACGCTTGACTAGAGTTAGGTGAGACTCCTTAGCACAGGTTTGAAACCTGGCGCACATACTTACTGCAAATAAGATATCAGGTCGGCTTGCAGTTAAGTAAAGGAGACTCCCTATTACGCTCCTATAGTATTTTAAATCAATTTGGTCTCCGATTACATCTTCTTCTATATTAACATTTGTTGCCATTGGGGTATTAATGATTTTAGCGTCTTGCATTCCAAAATGTTTAATTAATTCCCTAGTATATTTGCGTTGATGTAGGTATATTCCATCTTTAGTTTGTTTAATTTGTAGACCTAAGAAGAAACTTAACTCGCCTACTAAATTCATTTCAAATTCACTTTCCATAAGTGAAATAAACTCATTTAGTAGGATTGTGTTGGTGGTTCCGAAAATAATATCATCTACGTAGATTTGGGCTATGAATATGTCTTTACCTAAGGTTTTTACGAAAAGGGTTGGGTCAACTACACCTTGGTTAAAGCCTTTGGACTTAAGATAAATCGAAAGTCTCTCGTACCAAGCTCGAGGAGCTTGTTTAAGTCCATAAAGAGCTTTCTTTAACCTAAGGACATGATCGGGTTTGTCTAGGCTTTCGAAACCGGGGGGTTGACTAACATAAACTTCTTCTTTAATGTATCCATTTAAGAATGCATATTTCACATCCATTTGAAACAACTTAAATCCTCGATGTGCTGCATATGCTAATAGCATTCGAATGGACTCTAATCTAGCTATTGGGGCATAGGTCTCGTCGTAATCTAAACCTTTGACTTGACTAAACCCTTTAGCGACTAGTCTGGCTTTATTTCTAACTACTTCATCTTTATCATCAAGTTTATTTCTAAACACCCACCTTGTTCCAATGATTGTTTTATCTTTAGGTGGTGGTACTAATTCCCATACTTCGTTCCTAGTGAATTGAGCCAACTCTTCTTGCATTGCAATAATCCAATCGGGATCAAGAAGAGCTTGGTCAATAGTTTTGGGTTGAATTTTAGAAATCAAAGATATTTGACTAAGGTTTCTGTATGAGGCTCTAGTTTGAACTCCTAGACTTGGATCACCTATCACTTGGTCGATAGGATGATTCGTTTGAGTCCTGGATGGATTTGGGTTTGAGTCTACAACTTGATCCATAGGATGACTCATTTGAGTTCTAGTTTGGTTGGAGTCATCTATCACTTGGTCGATAGAGTGACTTGGTTGACTTAGGTTAGGATTAACACTAGACCTGATCTCCGGATTAGAGTTAGATCTAGTATGAATCGGTTCGCTAATTGGGGTTGCCGGGGGTTTTGTAGGTTCGTGTCCTTCATCGAATACTACATTGATAGTTTCCTCGACTCTAAGGGTGTCATGGTTATATACTCTATAAGCTCTACTTGTAGTCGAGTATCCTAGAAAGATTCCGATCGTGGTTTTGGATGTAAATTTCCCTAGGTAATCTTTAGTGTTTAGGATATGTACCTTACACCCAAATACTATAAAGTACTTGATGTTAGGTATTTTATCGTGATAAATCTCGTATGAGGTCTTAAGGTGCCTCTTTACCATAAGGATCCTATTCTGGACATAGCATGCCGTATTCACTAAAACTTCGGGTAGGTTATACTCATTAAGCATTGTCCTAGCGGCTTCTTGTAGGGTTCTATTTTTGCGTTCTACTAGGCCATTTTTTTGTGGAGTTCTAGGGCAAGAGAACTCATGGTGGTATCCATTTAGGTTACAGAATTCTGTAAACCTATGGTTTTCGAATTCACCACCATGATCAGTCCTAAGTCTTTTGATTTTAATGCTTTGTTGATTTTCTATTAACTTAAATAGGTTGATTAATTGATCTAGGGTATCACTTTTGTGTTTGATGAACCTAACCCAAGTAAATCTAGAGTAGTCATCAATAATGACTAAACAGAATTTATTTCCGTTAAGTGACTTAGCTCCGTGTGAATCAAATAGATCCATGTGTAGGAGCTCAAGCACACTTTTGGTTCGTTCTTGACTAGTTAGTTGATGTTGTGTCCTAGATTGTTTACCTTGTTGACAAGCATTACATATTTTATTATCCAAGTTGTTGAGGTTAGGCAAACCTCTGACTAAATCACTCTGACTCATCTTGTGGATGAGTCTTGGGTGTGAGTGACCGAGTCGTCGGTGCCACAACCATGATTCCTCTTGCCGTGTCAAAAGACACTTAGTTGAGGAGTTAGTTAAGTTGATAGTGTAAATGTTGTTATTTCTAGTTACTTTAAGAATTGTTTTAGAGGTTTCGTTTGTATTAATTACGCATTCATTTTCTAGAAATATGACCTTATAGTTATTATCACACAATTGGCTTACACTGAGAAGATTATATTGAAAATTTTCTACTAATAAAACATTTTGAATGACAAAATTTGAGTTAAGCTCAATATCACCTGATCCGATGATTTTGAGCTTACCGTTATTTTCGAAGGCTACCGATCCTTGTCGTTTGAATCGAAGCTTCGAAAACTTGAGTTGATCCCCGGTCATGTGTCGGGAGCAACCACTGTCCAACATCCATTGATCCTACACGCAAGGTAGTTGGATCGGATATTGGATTTATTAAAAATTGGCTGAAAATTATTAACCTAAATCATCTCACCCATGTCTACATGATCAAACATGTTAATCCTATATGTTCTTGTGAGATGACTTCCAATTTTAGTTGAATTAAATTTAATGACTTAAACACTTGTCAACCTTGCGTTAGATTCGGATTTGACCTTAGGCTCATCAAGTCACCAATTCAAGATCATGGCTTCCAGGTCGTGGCGAGGCACAGAGGCCTTCTTTGATCGGAACAACGACCACTTTCTTAGACAAAGCCATTTTCAAGAAAATAGAGACTTGACTCACTTAAGACCACTTCCTGGTCTAACTAGTCTAGGATACGGCGAGGTAGCTTCAGCTAGTTCTGCTCGGTCAAGTGCACCGAACTAGATACGCCTTATCTAGCCCAAATACACAAGACTCCACTTTCCTAGCGTACTATCATCTCGCCGCGTCTTGGTACTATGTTATCAAGTATTAACGAGTTATAGTCCTATCTAACCATTCTAAAAAGAAAAATCAAACTAAATAAAAACCTAAGCATGCAATTTCTAAGTTAAAACACAAACAAATTTCGTACTAGCTCTCCCTGGACCGTTGAATCGATTCGGTCTCTCCACATAGTGGATTTGGTCCTTGGGAACCCAGTACTGGTTTGATCCTAAGTTTGAAATCAAGGTGGTCTTAGGGACCCATGCTTGGACACATTTTTTATGTCCACTTACGATTGACATATACGACTTATTGGTCGTGTTTGAGCTAAACCCTAGCCCGACCTTGTTGTACACGACCCTTTGCGATCCAAGTAGGAGGTCAAGTCCTTTGGATCCCAAAGTAAAACTTTCCAACATATTCCTAAGATCTTCGACTTGACTCTTCAAGAGTGAGTTCTCAACTTCGAGTTTTTCAACCCGAGTTGAGTCCTTCTCTTGAACTCGACTAGCCGAAGAGGTTAAGGAGACCTCGTGTTTGAGGAGTTTAACTTCCTCAACCAGGGTCTCGACCTTGGACTCGGACTTAGCTAACTTTCTATTTAAAAACTTAATTGCATTATAAAGTGTAGTAATAAGAGACCGACTTACCTTGAGTGTATCTTTTGAACCGGATGCGTATCCGTGGCTTGTCTTGAATAGTGCTTCGCAGTTCGACTTGTCTTCGATTTCCGATTCAAGTTCCGGTTCCGACTCCGTCTCTGATTCCACCGGTTTAGCCATGATGACTCGATCGTTATCTTCTTCCTCGAAAGCTTCTTCCTAAGTGGCGTTAAGTGCCTTTTTGTGTTTTGGTGCCTTGCTCTTGAGTTTTGGGCATTCAGACTTAATGTGTCCAAACCTGTTGCATTCATAACATCTTATGTTTGAACTTTTAGGCTTACCTTCGTTGGGTTGAGTGACGGCTCGTTTTTGGCCCTTGACTATCCTCCGAACTAGGTTGACTAGTTCGGCCTCCATTTCTGAGTCGACCTCCGAATCGGACTCATCCTCTTCTTCCTTCGGAGGTGGCTTGCTAGTGGTTTTCTTCTTTGAACCTGCAAATAATGCTATACCTTTCTCGGGTTCCGAGTTAGACTGCTCATGAAGTTCAAAATCAGAAAAAAGTTCATCTAATCTAAGTTTAGAAAGATCCTTGGAGACCTTGTAGGCATTGACCATGGATGCCCACAAGGTAGTCCTCGGAAAGGAGTTTAGGACATACCTTATAAGGTCGTGGTTTTCGACCTTTTGCCCGATTGCGTGTAGATTGTTGATGATGTCCTGGACTCGGGCGTGAAGTTGCGTCGCGGACTCGTGTTCCTGCATTTTTAGATTATATAATTTATTGAATAAAAGGTCGCGCTTACATACCTTGGCTTCATCGGTCCCTTCGTGTAGCTCCACTAGTTTTGTCCAAAGGTCTTTTGCGCTGATGAAGGGACCGACGCGATTTAACTCCTCCTTGGACAAGCCGCATTGGAGGATTTGTGTTGCCTTGGCATCGGCTTCGACTTGTCGTTTTGTTGCAACGGTCCATTGATCATAATCCAAGGAGTCACCCACTTCATTAGTCGGAAGTGTGAAACCCGTTTGAATTATGATCCACATCTCGATTTGGGTTTTGAGAAAGCATTCCATCTGACCTTTCCAGTAACGGAAATCATCTCCGTTGTAAAATGGAGGTCGGACGGTGCTAAAACCCTCGAGATGGGCCATTAGAACAAAAAAAAACAAGGAGACTAAAACGAAAACCTAGCAACAACAAAAACACACGAAAGTACCAAGACTTGTGTCTTGGATTAGTAGTGCGGGAAATAAAAAGAAACAAACGAAAAATAGAAAGTTAAGCAAAGAAATAAGAAACTAAATAAAAAGTAAGTACTCACAACCTTCGATGTCCCCGAAAGGCTACTAAACATCGATTTTTGAGGATGAAAACAGCTTGTTACGGGGGTAAACCCCCCATAAGAAGTGTAGATCTCTGTGAGAGCTTCGATTTGGTGGGTAGATCGTTTTGTGAGTCCACTTGTAGCAAAAGTTATGTTCGTTTGATCGTGAGGTACTCCGAAGGCGATCAATACTTGCAAAAACAGAACCAAAAACTATGTACCAAGACTTGGTCTTGGATTAGTAGTGTGGGAGAAATCTTAAAACGATAAATATGAAAACAAAACAATGCTCGACCGGTGGTTGCACCGAATCTGAGCGCCCTCGGCTCTGATACCAATTGTTGGATCGAGGTGGTTCGCTAGAGGGGGGGTGAATAGTGAAACAAAAGCTTTTTGCGAAATCATTCTTTGAAAGTCGAGTAGTTAAATTGCAGCGGAAATATAAACAATAAAAAAAAGAGACAATTCTTTTTACTTGGTTCGTAGCCTTCGGCTACTACTCCAAGGCCCTAGTGGTCCTTGACCGCGCACGGAGGGCAAAACAATAAACGAACTCCTCCTCGTTGGAGGTAGGAGTTAATCGATACAAGATCAAACACTTGAGGTAGAGGGACACTCCCCCTCTCCTCGTTATGATAGAAAAAGAGCTTCGAAAAAGTAAATGAACAACGAATAAATCTAAAACCGACGTACAAAAACTAAAAGAAAATTAAACCTAGCGTCGGAGAAGAAGAACTTTGTTGTCGGAGAGTTGTAGCTTTGCGGAGGCTCTTGGAAGCTTAGAATTGATAAGAAAACCCTAGGTTAGGACCTCCTTTTATAGCTTTTGAGCCCCTTTTCGAGAGGAACCCTAGCCAATCACAATTGAGCACCAATCTCCTTGAAATGGGGTGATAAGCCTTGACTCCTCGAATCTGATCATTGACCATCAGTCGACTGATGGCCATCATCATCGATCGATGGCGATCGGTCGAGTCTTGACCTCTGTGATCGGCGATTGACGGCAATCGAGTCCTCAGTGGCGGCGTGATCGATGCTTGCTGCAAGTCAAAGTTAGCTCAAAGAAAACATTATTTCGACGGCCTTCGACTGTCCGATCTCGACCTAGACCATCTATAGGATGTCTTTGGTCGGATCTACGCTTAAGGTCATCCCCGTAAAGAGGATACGACCTCACTTACGCTCACACACACGAGCTTACCTCGATACTTATGTGTTGCTTTTGCTTCCGGCCTTCCACTTGATTCCTTCGGCTCCCTCAGAAGTCACTCGAGTGTCGCCCGACCACCGTGGCTTCCTCCGGGTGTCGCTAGCCTTCAGCTCCAGCTATAGCAATCTTCTGCACACTCGATTCAGCTCGTGAGATAACGACATTAGCTTAACTTTGTATCGTTTGCTATAATCAAAACTCAGGTTCGACTTAGGTGCCTACTGCACCAACATGTTGGACATGGTCAGGCCGATGATGAATCATGCAAATTTTCCCAAGTCCTTTTGGGGCTATGCACTTCAGACAATTGTTTACTTGCTAAATAGAATGCCAACCAAGTTAGTCTCTACTACTTCATATGAGATATGAAATAGAAAGAAACCTCATGTATCTTACTTGAAGATATGGGGTTGTCTTGCTTATGTGAAGCGGACTATATCAGTCAAATTGGATGCTAAGTCTGATAAATGTCTATTTATTGGATAGCTTAAGGAAACAAGGGGTTACCAATTCTATCATCATGTGGAACAAAAGGTGTTTGTTTCAAGGCATGCTGTGTTTCTAGAGAAAGAGTTTCTCTTGCAAGAAAATAGTGGGAGTGTTGTTGAGCTTGAGGAGGCTCAAGAGACTTCAATAGACATTGATGAGATACCTGCTGAAGCACCACAACTGATAACTCATAGTGATGAGCCATCGGCTGGACCTATTGTGACACCACATCTTTGTAGATCTGGTAGAACACGCAACATTCCTAAGAGATATGAATTTCTCGTAAGTGAATCGAACGACGTGTTACTCATTGATGATGAGGAGCCTACCAATTATGAATTCTGAAAAGTTCAGAAAGGGATAAATGGCTTAACGCCATGAAGTCAGAAATGGATTCCATGTATGAAAATCAAGTTTGGAACTTGGTTGACCCACCTGAAGGCATAAAGCCTATAGGGTGCAAGTGAGTTTTCAAGAAGAAAATCGATATGGATGGTAATGTGATTACCTATAAGGCTAGACTGGTGGCGAAAGGATATCATCAAAAGCAAGGTGTTGATTATGACGAGACCTATTCACCTGTTGCTATGCTTATGTTGGAATGTATACTGAAAGCCTAGCTCTTTTTGTACGAATATTTTTATTTTGAAATAAGAATCACATGATCATTTTTTGCACTTTATATTTATTATATGTGTGCATATTGTCTAATATTTTACATTGTAGATAACATGGTGCTTGGTGTGGCACAGAAGATCATGTTATCAGTCCCTTGTAGAATATAAGTAGAGGCTCACAACCAAGATGGTTTTGGTCAAACCATTGGCATGGTTGTAGTGTAACTTGGTATTATTTTGTCTTGAACATAGAGTTACACTAGTACACTTAGGTGTATTGAGCAGGACCGACATAGAGGTGATTCAATTTATTGCTGACTACATAATTGAATCGGACCTCGGATATTATGTTGTGCATGCTCTTAATCCCGATATAATAATGGGCACATGTACTTAGTATTTATTTCTTTGATTTACCAAAGGGTGAGATTTAGATGGATTAAATCAATATGCCCGGTAAGTTGGGAAATGATATTATTTACATGGTGTGCCGTTGATTATAGGAGGAAACCGTGTCCTATATATTAGGTTGATGATGTCCCCTTGAGGAGCTCATAAGGTTCATCATGTAAACCCAGTTGGTTGACTTAGTCAACATGATGATAAGGTTGAGTGGTACTACTCGAGGAGTTAGATGTTAATTGATTGATGGTCAGTAAATCAATTAATTAACGGACATTCGATATCTTAAACACGGGGAGATGGATGTACAAATAATATATAGAGCCCATATTAATTTATGGGGGTTGGTGAGGTAATTCAATGATGATCCTCTAGTGGAATGAAACATCATTGATGGATCAAGTTTGTGTGGTTCTGATCCATCGGGTGGCCAAGATCCAACTCCTCCTCATGGTCCCTATCGTAGCCTAATATAATCCTCATGAAGCCTAGATCCAAGGATGGAAATCTGACGGTTGGGATAAAACCCTAAATCTGACGGTTGGGATGAAACCCTAGATCCGACGGTTGGGATGAAACCCTAGATCCGACGGTTGGGATGAAACCCTAGATCCGATAGTGGAGATTAAATCCCTAGATCCGACGGTGGAGATTAAAGGAGGCTTAAGCCCAACTCTATAAATAGAGGGCTAAGGCTTGGGCGGCAACTAAGGCTTGTGGATTAGGGTTTTGCCTATCTAAAAGTGGGCGGCAACAAACCCTAGAGAAGTTAGGGTTTTGGGCGGCTAGAAGTGGGCGGCAAGCTTTGTTCTCCCTAGGGTTTTGGCCGGCGCCCCTCTTCCTCTTCTCATCCTTTGCCGGCGCTCTTCCCTTCATCCTTTTCTCCTTGGCCGGTGGAAACAAGGGCTAGGTTTCATCCTTGGAGCTCTTGGCCGGTGCCCTCTTGCTTTCTCCTTGGTGGCCGGTGGCAACTCTTCTCAAGGTTGGCCGACGCTCAAGAAACTACTCCTTGGCCGGCGGTTATATCAAGCTCCTTAGCTTGGTGGCCGGTTCTAGAAAGGAGAAGGTGTCTTTGTTCGGATAGAGCAAGGAAAGGAAGAACGTGATCTAGGAGCCTTCTACTCGTGGAGGATCTTCGCCCACACGACGTCCACGAGGAGGATAGGACATACGATAGAAGATCGAGAGGTATAAAAGTTTTACAACTTTTATTGATCTTTGCATGTTCTTATCTTTATTTTAGTATGTGTTGATTATACTAGTTTGCATTTTTATGTATTTGTATAATCATGGACCCCGAAGACAAACACAAAAACCGGTGATCCGTCCGTCGTCTCTTCTGCGGCTAACCAACTAGAAGAGTTGGGTTGCTTGAACAACTAGTTTGTTCAAGCGATCACTCAAGTTGTTAGCACGACGACGAAATAGTTGTGCTTAGGAAACTCATCCCATCCGGATTAGTTTTTTCATTAGTGAAAATTTTAATCCGGGGACTTGGGAGCCAATGAGCCTCCGAAGCAATTCCTAACAATTGGTATTAGAGCCACGGTTTCCGGTTTTGTGTGTTTTGGATTCGGTTACTTTCATGCACATATCATATATTGAGTATGCCGGATAATAGTAGGATGTGCGTAGGCTAACATTTTGGTTGCAGGCATAAGATCCGACTATTATGGCTATATGTGTGTATGTGATTGTTTGTGTGTGATTGTATGTATATTATTTGAATCCTCGGGGTTGACGAGGCTAGATTAGTATTTAATTTTTGTAATTAAATACGGCATTGTTTAGCCACTCATTTTAGTTTACTTTCGATATAGATTATTTGTACACTCCTTCGTGGAGTATAGGATCGATGGATGTAAATTAAAATAGTTTATCTCGGCTCGGATCTCTTTGGTGACTTGCGCACGAGAAAAGGTGGAGCGGACGAGGTGGCGACACGACGGGACGCATATTGGAGAACAATGCCATAATAGTTGGAAAAATTCTGTTTTTCCATATTTATTGCTGATTTGTTTTATATGCATGTTGTGTGTGCTTGAAAATTCCTCATTGTCAATTTACTAAGTGGGAGAGGGACATTTTAATTAATTCCCGCGGCCTCAATTACAATTTGACGTGTGATGCAACAAACTTGCGCGTCGGCTCTGAGTGCCTTCCTCCCGATCGGATGGGTTTGTTTGCAGATCACTAGGTCAAATAATGGTTATAGGAAATTATTTAGGAGCGTGTGTACTTCCCCATCGGTAAGGCACATAATCCGAAATAATTCCCTTAGTATCGTGTAATGGTGCACACTTAGATACAAATAAAAAGTATTCTCCCCATCGGAGTCACTGCTTTTATTTGTAGGGCCAAAGAGGAACCAACTATTAATTTTATTTGTCAAAAAGTAAGGTTGACAAGATAATAAAATTAATGGGTAAAACCTCTTCTTACAAATGTAGAATTCGTATACGTCCACACTATCGTGGCATGCGATATTCTCGGTGTTTTGAGGTGTTGGTTGATTTCGGAATTTTATTGTTTGAGGAATCAATGATATTTGAAATCTAATATTTTGATCATTGTGATTCTTAGGTTTTTCAAATGGCTTTCAACCCACTTGCTGTGATATTAAAAGAAAATAAACTTACTGAAACAAATTATATTGATTGGAAAAGAAATTTGGATATTGTCTTAACTGCAGAGGAGTACAAATTTGTACTCTTTGAGGTCTATCCTCCTAAGCCCACCGATGATTCTGATGAAAAGGAGAAAGAAAGTTATAAGAAATGGATCAAGGCAGATGAGATGGTGCGGTGTTACATTTTGGCATCTATGTCAAATGTGCTGCAACATCAGCATCAGGCCATGACCACAGCTTATGACATGATGTTCAATCTCAAGGAACTTTTCGGACATCAGAGTAGGGCAGCTAGACAGGAGGCTATGAGAAACTTGATGACGACCACCATGATCGAGGGAACACCCGTCAGGGATCATGTTCTCAAGATGATGACTCATCTTAATGAGATGGAAGTCCTCGGAGCTGAGATCGATGGGGAAACCCAGGTCGATATCATTCTCTAGTCTCTGCCTAGGAGTTTTGAGCAGTTCCGCCTCAACTACAACATGAACAAGAGGTTGTATTCGTTGGTGGAGCTTCTGACAGAACTCCAGGCGGCAGAGGGGCTTTTTCGTCAAAGCGCTCAAGCCATGGTTGCTCAGAAGGTTTCTTCTTCTAAACCAAAAGGTAAGAAGAAGAAGAAGCAAGGTGGAGCAAAGAAAGTGGCAGTAGGACCTCAGGCAGGAGTGAAGAAGCCGAAAGGCAAGTGCTTCACTTGCAAGCAGACTGGACATTGGAAGGCGGACTATCCTCGCCGAAAGAACAAAGGTATATCTTCTTGTTTAGTTGTTGAAACATGTTTAGCGGTGTTATCTACCAGTGCCTGGTGTGTAGATACAGGAGCCACTGATCATGTCTACAATACTTTGCAGGGGTTCCAGGAAACCCGATGACTAGCCGAGGGAGAGATTACCGTCTTCATGGGCAATGCTTCAAAGGTGGCGGCTATTGCAGTGGGAGACGTTTATTTATCTTTTGATAGGAATAAAGTTTTGGTTTTGAGAAATTGTCTTTATGTACCTACTTTTAGAAAGAATCTAATTTCAGTTTCTAAATTGTTTATGGATGGATATTCTGTTTCTTTTAATGACAAAGTGGTTATAAAAAGGAATAGGGAGATTATCTGTTCTGGTACATTGGTTGGCAATTTGTACACTCTTGAACCGAAAGCTCTCACGATGCATATAGAAGTAAATAACTCATCTTCTAAGTCTAATAAGAGAAAAGAACCTTCGAAAATGAACCAGACATATCTTTGGCATCTAAGGCTTGGTCATATTAACCTGAGTAGAATTCAAAGGTTGATAGCTGATGGACCTTTGGGTTCATTAGTGGTGGAGGATCTCCCAACCTGCGAATCTTGCTTGGAAGGTAAAATGACCAAGAGGCCTTTCAAGGCCAAGGGGTATAGAGCCAAAGATGTGTTAGAATTGGTTCATTCTGATTTGTGCGGTCCTATGTCTATCCAGGCTAGAGGTGGTTTTGAATATTTCGTCTCTTTTATAGACGATTATTCAAGATATGGATACATTTACTTGATGCACCGCAAGTCTGAATGCTTTGACAGGTTCAAAGAATTCAAGGCTGATGTGGAGAACCGTCAAGGTAAAAGTATCAAGACACTACGATTTGATCATGGTGGCGAGTACCTCTTGGGAGAGTTTAGGAGTTACTTATCAGAGGCTGGGATTCAATCCCAATTGTCCACACCTGGCACACCCCAGCAAAATGGTGTGGCGGAGCGAAGCAATAGGACTCTTATGGAGATGGTTAGATTGATGATGAGTTATTCTGAGTTACCTGATTCGTTCTGGGGGTTTGCTCTGGAAACGGCAGCACACATTCTGAACTTGGTTCCATCTAAGTCAGTACCCTCTACTCCCACAGAATTGTTGATTGGGCGAAAGCCTAGTCTAAGACATATTCGGATTTGGGGTAGTCCAGCACATGTGCTGAAAGGAGATGCTGGTAAGTTGGAATCTCGTACAGAAGTACGCTTGTTTGTTGGCTACCCTAAGGGAATGAAGGGTGGTTTGTTCTATAGTCCTAGAGATCAGAAGGTGATCGTGAGTACGAATTCCAGATTTCTAGAGGAGGACTATGTGATAAACCACAAGCCCACGAGTAGGATTGTTCTTGAGGAGTTGACAGGGGAAGTCCAGACTTCAGTACCATCGGTGCAAGAGGATATACCACAAGTCACTGCACCGCGTGTCACAGAGCATACACAGGAGGCACCTCGTCGTAGTGGGAGGGTTGTTAGACAACCCAAAAGATTCATGTTCTTGGGAAAATCTTCTGATTTGGTCAATGGCGAACATGAACCTGATCCCTGGACATATGACGAGGCACTCCAAGATAGAGATGCGGTATCTTGGCAAATAGCGATGAATTCAGAGACAAAATCTATGGATTCTAATCATGTCTGGGAGCTAGTAGAACCACCCGATGATGTGAAAGCCATTGGATGCAAGTGGATCTACAAGAGAAAGAGAGGAGTAGACGGGAAGGTTGAGACCTTCAAAGCTAGGCTTGTTGTGAAAGGGTATACTCAGAAAGAGGGTATCAATTATGAGGAGACTTTTTCGCCATTAGCTATGCTTAAGTCTATCCGGATTCTCTTATCTATAGCTGCTTATATGGATTATGAGATTTGACAGATGGATGTCAAGACAGCTTTCCTTAACAGAAGTCTTGAGGAGAACATCTATATGCGGCAACCAGAGGGATTCATTGCTAAAGGAAAAGAGCATCTAGTGTGTAAGCTTAATCGGTCCATTTATGGATTGAAGCAAGCTTCTAGATCTTAGAACATCCATTTTGATGAGGTAATCCAGTCATATGGATTTATTCAAAGTCCGGATGAGCCATGAGTATACAAAAGATGTGACGGAAACGTAGTGGTATTTCTTGTACTATACGTAGATGACATTTTGTTAGTTGGCAACAATATCAAAGTGTTATCAGACGTAAGGGTATGGTTGTCCATACAGTTTGACATGAAGGACTTGGGAGAAGTGGGACACATCCTTGGGATCAAAGTTATAAGGGATCGCAAGAAAAGGATGTTTTGCTTATCTCAAGCTTCATACATAGACACGGTCCTAGCTCGTTTTAGCATGCAGAACTCCAAGAAGGGTTTTCTACCTTTCAGGCATGGAGTTTCTTTATCTAAAGAGATGTGTCCTAAAACATCAAAGGAGATAGAGGAGATGAAGGCGGTTCCTTATGCTTCGGCAGTAGGAAGCCTCATGTATGCTATGCTATGTACGAGACCAGATATTTGCTTTGCCGTGGGCATGGTTAGCAGATATCAGAGTAATCCTAGATAGGGACATTGGATTGCAGTAAAGCATATATTGAAGTACCTGAGAAGGACTAGGGATTATATGCTGGTTTACCGGGCAGATCAATTAGTCCCTGTGGGTTACATGGATTCTGATTTCCAATCAGATAGGGATAACAGTAAGTCTACCTCGGGGTTTGTGTTTACTTTTGGAGGTGGAGCCATAGTATGGAGGAGTGTCAAGCAGAAATGCGTGGCGGACTCCACCATGGAAGCTGAGTATGTGGCAGCTTCTGAGGCAGCCAAGGAAGCTGTATGACTCAGGAACTTCTTGATGGACTTGGATGTGATTCCTGGTTTCCCAAGAACTATCACAATTTATTGTGATAACAGTGGTGCAGTTGCAAACTCGAAGGAACCACGAGCCCATAAGGCGAGTAAACACATAGAGCGTAAGTACCACCTGAAACGAGAGATCGTAAAGCGAGGAGAAGTAGCTATCGCCAAGATTGCATCAGAGGATAACCTGGCGGATCCATTCACTAAGGCCCTTCCAGCGAAAGCGTTTGATAGGCATGTGGAGGACATGGGGATCAGATGTATGGCAGTGTGATGACAGCATAGTCTTTTAGTATAAGTGGGAGATTGTTGGAATGTATACTGAAAGCCTAGCTCTTTTTATATGAACATTTTTATTTTGAAATAAGAATCACATGATCATTGTTTGCACTTTATATTTATTATATGTGTGCATATTGTCTAATATTTTACATTGTAGATAACATGGTGCTTGGTGTGGCACAGAAGATCATGTTATCAGTCCCTTGTAGAATATAAGTAGAGGCTCACAACCAAGATGGTTTTGGATAAACCATTGGCATGGTTGCAGTGTAACTTGGTATTGTTTTGTCTTGAACATAGAGTTACACTAGTACACTTAGGTGTATTGAACAGGACCGACATAGAGGTGATTCAATTTATTACTGACTACATAATTGAATCGGACCTCGGATATTATGTTGTACATGCTCTTAATTCCGATATAATAACGGGCACATGTACTTAGTATTTATTTCTTTGATTTACCAAAGGGTGAGATTTAGATGGATTAAATCAATATACCTGGTAAGTTGGGAAATGATATTATTTACATGGTGTGCCGTTGATTATAGGAGGAAACCGTGTCCTATATATTAGGTTGATGATGTCCCCTTGAGGAGCTCATAAGGTTCATCATGTAAACCCAGCTAGTTGACTTAGTCAACATGATGATAAGGTTGAGTGGTACTACTCGAGGAGTTAGATGTTAATTGATTGATGGTAAGTAAATCAATTAATTAACGGACATTCGATATCTTAAACACGGGGAGATAGATGTACAAATAATATATGGAGCCCATATTAATTTATGGGGGTTGGTGAGGTAATTCAATGATGATCCTCTAGTGGAATGGAACATCATTGATGGATCAAGTTTGTGTGGTTCCGATCCATCGGGTGGCCAAGATCCAACTCCTCCTCATGGTCCCTATCGTAGCCTAATATAATCCTCATGAAGCCTAGATCCAAGGATGGAAAACAAAACTCTAGAACCGACGGTTGAGATTAGATCTCTAGATCCGACGGTTGGGATAAAACCCTAAATCTGATGGTTGGGATAAAATCCTAAATCTGACGGTTGGGATGAAACCCTAGATCCGACGGTTGGGATGAAACCCTAGATCCGACGGTTGGGATGAAACCCTAGATCCGACGGTGGAGATTAAATCCCTAGATCTGACGGTGGAGATTAAAGGAGGCTTAAGCCCAACTCTATAAATAGAGGGCTAAGGCTTGGGCGGCAATTAAGGCTTGTGGATTAGGGTTTTGCCTATCTAAAAGTGGGCGGCAACAAACCCTAGAGAAGTTAGGGTTTTGGGCGGCTAGAAGTGGGCGGCAAGCTTTGTTCTCCCTAGGGTTTTGGCCGACACCCCTCTTCCTCTTCTCATCCTTTGCCGGCGCTCTTCCCTTCATCCTTTTCTCCTTGGCCGGTGGAAACAAGGGCTATGTTTCATCCTTGGAGCTCTTGGCCGGCGCCCTCTTGCTTTCTCCTTGGTGGTCGGCGGCAACTCTTCTCAAGGTTGGCCGGCGCTCAAGAAACTACTCCTTGGCCGGCGGTTATATCAAGCTCCTTGGCTTGGTGGCCGGTTCTAGAAAGGAGAAGGAGTCTTTGTTTGGTTCTTCTCTTTGTTCGGATAGAGCAAGGAAAGGAAGAACGTGATCTAGGAGGCTTCTACTGGTGGAGGATCTTCGCCCACACGACGTCCACGAGGAGGATAGGACATACGATAGAAGATCGAGAGGTATAAAAGTTTTACAACTTTTATTGATCTTTGCATGTTCTTATCTTTATGTTAGTATGTGTTGATTATACTAGTTTGCATTTGTATGTATTTGTATAATCATGGACCCCGAAGACAAACACAAAAACCAGCGATCCGTCCGTCGTCTCTTCCGTGGCTAACCAACTAGAAGAGTTGGGTTGCTTGAACAACTAGTTTGTTCAAGAGATCACTCAAGTTGTTAGCACGACGATGAAATGATTGTGCTTAGGAAACTCATCCCATCCGGATTAGTTTTTTCATTAGTGAAAATTTTAATCCGGGGACATGGGAGCCAATGAGCCTCCGAAGCAATTCCTAACAGCTTAAATCCATTCGGATGCTCCTGGCCATAGCGGCTCATTATGATTATGAGATATGACAGATTGATGTGAAAACAACTTTCCTTAATGGAAACCTACTCGAGGACGTGTATATGATACAACCTGAGGGTTTCACATCGGTTGATAAAACCAAAGTATGCAAATTGCGACGGTCCATATACGGACTGAAGCAAACATCCAGGAGCTGGAATATCCATTTTGATAAGATAATCAAAAAATTTGATTTCTCACAAAATTCGGACGAACCTTCTGTGTATAAGAAGATTAGTGGGAGTGCAGTCGTGTTCCTAGTATTGTATGTCGATGACATATTACTTATAGGAAACGATATTTTTGTCTTACAGTCAATTAAATTTTGGTTGTCTAAGACGTTCTCCATGAAAGACTTGGAGAAGCAACCTACATCCTCAAGATTAAGATCTATAGAGATAGATCGAATCGGTTGCTTGGTCTTTCGCAGTCTACATATATAGACCGAGTGCTAAAGAGGTTTAGCATGACGAAATCCAAGAAAGGTTTCCTTCCCATTAGGCATGGGATACACCTTTCGAAGTCTATGTGTCCGCGCACATAAGACGAGAGGATTTGCATGAGTAAGATTTCCTATGCATCTGCAATAGGATCTATCATGTATGCTATGTTATGTACGAGACTTGATGTATCATATGCTCTGTGTGTCAGAAGTAGATACCAGTCTTATCCAGGAATGGATCATTGGGCGGCTATTAAGATGATCCTTAAATACTTAAGAAGAGCTAAGGATGTGTTCCTAATATATGGAGAAGGGGATATGATGATACGCAGGTATACAGATGCCAGCTTCCAAACAGACAAGGATGATTCCAGGTCTCAGTCTGGGTACGTGTTCACCTTGAATGGGAGCGCAGTGAGTTGGAAAAGTTCCAAACAAGACACTGTAGTAGATTTTACCACAGAGGCAGAATACATTGCAGCTTCAAAAGCAGCAAAGGAAGCGGTTTGGATCAAGAAGTTCATTTATGAACTTGGTGTGGTTCCAACCATTATTGAAGCAATACCGGTTTATTGCGACAACAATGGAGCAATTGCACAGGCGAAAGAGCCAAGGTCTCATCAATGATCCAAACATGTGCTTCGTCGCTATCATTTGATCAGAGAGATCATAAGTAGCAAGGAAATACAAATTGAAAAGATTCCCACTGAAAAGAACTTAGCGGATCCTTTCACTAAGGCCTTACCTCAAAGTAAGTTTGAGGGTCATGTTAGAGCTTATGGTATTGGATACCGTGACAATTGACATTAGACCAAGTGGGAGTTTGTTAGTTATATATATGAGAGGTGTCCTAAGGCAATCGCCTTATGTTTAAACCATTTATATGATAAATGAAGATTCACTATTTTAGTATACATGTTTTCATGTATTTGATTAGATCTTAAACTCATTTACTGAATGCCCACGGTAATATTCACAGCATGAGAGAATTTGTGATTGGATCACAACTAGTGAGTATCTCTACATGTGTAATTGTGATGTATTGGAATTATCCCTAGTCGATGAATTAATGGATTTGGACACCATTAATTCTGTCAAGACTAGCACGAGGTATACTCCTTGGTGCATCCAAGTAGCTGATTCTCACTGGTTGGAGACATTGTGATGTTCGGAGTTAATCATGGATGCTAGTTATGGTAACTAGTTCATTGGAGTGACCATCTGTAAGACTTCATATGGTTCTCTGCATATATGGATATGTCAATGAAGTTCTTACTGTAGCTTAAGTGCGATGTTCCTTTGACTTGCGGTATTCAAGTCATCTTGGTCATGAAGACTTATGCTTTGACATCTTAAGCAAGCATCTCTGAGGAGATGTGAACCCGGGGTTATTGGGTATAAGTCGAAGTGGCCAAAGGTGTTTGAATAGCCTATAAAGGATTCACCACTCCTTGCGAGGAGATGTATACCCATGGCCTCTCATCGGATTGTTACTAAAGTCTTTGGCCAAAGCATTACATGTTCAGAGTATGGTACTCTTGGATACATGTGCAGTAACTAGAATCCGTAGGACGAGGAAATGATACTTGGGCTAGGTGTGATGTAGTCGACCTAGTGGGGACTGACACTATAGACCATGTTCTGAACCAAGTGGGTATAAGATGCGTGAAGGGAACGGGGCATGATTCATTGTAGCTGCTGAAGGGTTTCAGAAATGGTTTTGGATCAACCGTTGATTTTTCAATTATTTGGGGATCATGATGTACTACTAGGTTCCACTCATGATCGTTCTATAATTAATGGTTAATTATAGATGACCAACATAAATCGAGAACCTATTTGGTCACACACACAATGAGCGTAATCCAAAGGATTTAAAACGAGCTTGAGAATGAGATTCTCAGATCGAGAGAAACTAGGTTTGGTTGGACCAAACAAGGAGCGAGCATGAAATTGTTTCAATTGCAATGGAAGCATGGATGGGTCGAGTCTTTTGAAGACATAATGGATGAACCAAATTGGTTTAATTCTAATCCAATGGAGGAAAATAAACCAAAGTGGTTTGATTTTTTTTAAACAAATGAACCAAAGTTGGTTCGGTTCATTTTAACTTAAAATATACCAACTCAGTTTGGTTTATTTTAACTTAAGTTATTGGAGCGGGTTAATGGGTTTTGGTTAGGAACCAATAACTCTAAGGAGAAGGCTTCTTAATGGTTAAGAAACACGCGCTCTATAAAAGACCGGCTAGAGGTTTGGAGAGCCCTAAGTTTATTTTTGGAAATACTCTTCCTCTCCTCTCCCTCTCTTCTTTTTGCCGCCGCCCAAGGAGTCCACGCTGCCCATCCCTTTTGTGCCGCCGTCCACTCTAACTGCCGGTGTCCAGCAGCTACCAGCCACTCCTCCAGCGACCCACCTTGGTTCCGGCGACCAAGGATTAGCCAACCATCTCCTTTGGCCGGCGCCAAGTCCTCCACCAAGCTGTCCAATTTTTGGGCAGCTTGTTTCCTTCTTGTCAGAGCATCGTTTGGACGGTGTTTGGAGCTCCGACATGGACTTCCTTATCGGGGATTGGATATCCATAGGTGGAGGACCAAGGATTCGTCAATCGGTTGATGAATACCTCTCCGGAGAAGCGAGTTTTGGGGACTCATTTTTGCATCCGAATTTTGAGGATTGTGATCTTCTCTCGATCACATCATCTTCGATGCGAGGCTAGTGACTCCTACGAAGACAAGGCTCGTAGCTTGGCAAAGCTATCCCGACGGTACTCAGCGTGGATACGGATAGAGGCAATTCTAGCGAGAGTTGCTCCGGTTGATGCCATTCCCGCTGCACGTGATACGCCAAGTATAACTAGTGTAATTTCCTTTTATTGCAAAATTTGAAACTGCGATTATATCTACACATGTTATACTTTGCATGCGTGTGATGTGTGTGTTGTAATAAATTAGATTTATTATCTTTTAATTCTTCCGCTGTGCACATGTTTGTGAAACATGTTCGAACACATACTCGCCGCGGTGTCGGGAAAACCCAACACCCTGTGCCTCGTCACGACCTGGAAGCAAATTTCTTGAAAAGGTTACTTGATGAGCTTAGGGTTTAATCCGAATCTAACCCAAGGTTGACTAACTTTAATTAAGTACAAATCATCTTACAAAACATATAAGACAAACACATTCTGAGACACATTGAATGAGTGAGATGATTAAGGAATAATTATAAAATACATAACTTTTTCAAAAAGATGTCTATTCTTTCAACTATTGTGCTTAAACAAATAATTATAATCGGCCAATACTAAATATACAACTCTTTAGGCCAAAGTTTAGCACCCCTAACTCTCTTATTCCTCATACATTTGACTAAGGGGGAGAGCAAACTAACCCTAAGGGTTATACTACAAAAAAATCCTTTTTGAAAATAAACTTATAAGTATTTTGAAATTAAAACATCCTTCAAAAACTTATTGTTGGTGCAGAGGGATATACCTCTAACCAATTTATTTAACTAGTTAGAGATGCATGCTTGGACTCATACTCAATTTCGTTTTTTGCATGCTATAATATTATGTGTTTAAAACCCCTATTTTTTATATAAACCCCCAACCTTATTTTTGATTCATGGAAAAAGGGGGAGAAGAGCGTAAGTTAAGGGGGAGTAACACAAAATTTAAAAAATTAAAGTATTTCCTTCAAAACTCATCTAGGGTTAAGGGGGAGTTTGGGGGAGTTTTTAAAAGCGCTTACTTTACTAAAAATTAAAGTATTTCCTTCAAAACTCACCTAGGGTTAAGGGGGATTTTGGGGGAGTTCTTAAAAGCACTTACTTTACTTGTTTTTATGCTTTAAATTTTCCTTAACTTTGCGTTGGTTTGTCATAGATCAAAATGGGGGAGATTGTTGGTGCATGGGCACCAGATAATCGAACATATGTTTTGATTATGGCAAAGACACAAAGTTAAGCTTATATCATTATCTCACGAGCTGAATGAAGTGTGCAGGAATGCTAAGCTAAAACTAAAGGTCCGACGACACCCGGAGGTTCTCGTGTTGAGAAATCGTGGTGGTCGGGCGACACCGGGATGGCTTCGGAGGGAGCCGAAGAAATCAGGTAGAGACCGGAAGCAAAAGCTACAAAGGTAAAGCTTGAGGTAAGCTCATGTGAGTAAGTGTAAGTAAGGTTGAGTCCTCGATACGGGGACGTCCTTAGGCGATGATTCGACTAAGACATCCCATGGAAGGTCTATGTCGAGATCGGACAGTTGGTAGCTGTCGAAAACACTTATTTTAATGTCATTTTTGAGCTAACTCTTGATGCAGTTGAAAAATCTTGGGCATCAGTTCAACCGGCCAGTTCAACTGCTGTTCAAATTCTAGCTTCGAGGAAAGTCAAGATAATCTCTACTTATCTTGGGGAGATGAGGCTCTTTGACCATGAGTGGGACTGAACATTGGGGGGCTTCAAAGGCTATAAAAGAAGGAGTGTTTTTCACCATTTTCATCATTCCAAGTGCTCTCAAGTTCTCCCACAATGCCGTGACTCTCCGACAACTCTACGACAATGAAGTGTTGCCGAAACACCGACGACACGAGCTCAACCTTCAACTCCTTAGTCGTCGGTAACATCTTAAGTTATCAATTCAGATTTCTTGTATTTAAATTTATATTTTTGAGATTTTATCGTAATGAGGAGAGAGGGGTTTGTCTCTCTACCTCGAGTTTTCTCACATCTTTGTAATCGTCAACTCCTACCTCCAACGAGGAGGAGTGTTTTAGTGAATTGCCCTCCGTACGTGGTCTAGGACCGTTAAGGCCTTGGATTAGCAACCGGTAGGCTATGAACCAAGTAAAAATAAAATTGTCTTCTTTAGTTTCCACTGTGCACTTTTTTTACAATTTGTTTTTGTTCGAACGAAAAAGAAACAAGTTTTTACGTATGCTATTCACCCCCCCCTCTAGCATGGTTTTGATCCAACAGAAAGCTCATAATCATCGCAAGAATGTGATGAGTCAGAGGTTGAGAGCTATTCAACATCCGATGAAGAAGTCATAGAAGCCTCTACCTCTAGGATTGAGGGGGAGGGTAGATCTTCCATATCAGAGCAAGAGGAGACATCTACCTCCGGAGCCCACAAAGAATAAGCTCAAGGGGATCCTACCATTGAGCTAGGTAACTCAAACACAACTACTAAAAATAAATATCATATAATTTATTTTGAGTGTAGGGAGAAGGGTCTCTACAAAAGCAAGTGTCCAAAGAGAGTTAAGAAATCTCCGTGGCACCAAAGGCCAAGGAAAGAGTCAAGAAGGCAGAGCCTTAATTCGCAAGGGCAAGGAGCATATAGTGTGATTCAAATGCAAACAAAAGGGCCACTACCCAAGCCAATGTCCTAGGGGGAGGCACTCAACCAAGGACAAGGTTGAGAGCTTAAGTGTAGGGGAGCTCATATGGCAAAGTCTAAGGTAACTTTTAATAATGCCATTTCAATTGAAATTATGAAAAGCAGGTTTTTAATTCACTTGTAATTGTTCATAATCAAAAGCATGCTAGAAATAAATATTTCTATTTAGGTGCAAAATCTTATAATATTAGGCCTAAGGATATTTCTAAGATTACCCCACCTAAGGATAACAACCTAGGTAATAATCCTAAGAAATCTAGACATATGCCAAGGAAGAGAAACAATGTTCAAAAATATAGTGAAAAATCAAAAGTAGCTATACTAAAAAAGGAAAATCAAGTCTTGAGGTCAAGACTTAATAAATTGAAAAAGACTCTTGAAAAGATGACAAATTCAATTAAGGGGTTTAATGGACAAGGTCTAGGTTTTGGTAAGAAGGATTTACCTAAGGATAAGAGAGGTTTGGGTCATAAACCTAAGTATAAGAAGACTATACAAACCTACCACAATGTTCCATTTAACTATGAAACTAACCATAGGTCTAGGAGTGTCAAGGTCACAAGGGAAGCCATCCCTAGAGTTGACCGTGATAGGTGTCTAGTGGCTAAGGTGTTAAAGAAGCCTAGGAAAATCATTAGCAAGATTACAAGGGAGGCAATCCCTAGAGTTAACCTAGAAGAGGCCAAAATGACCAAGGCTTCCAAGTCTAGGAGGGTCATTAGAAAGGTACTAAGGGAGGTTATCCCTAGTGAGTACCTTGTAAATCTAAGGAGCTTAAATAGATTTTGGGTTCCTAGGAGCATGATCCCTTCACACTAAATGTGTTTAGGGTATATTAACCTTAAGTGGATGGATAGTTAACCTAACTATGGTAGAGTTAACAATTTAGGGTATTTTTCAGGTAATGTGATACCTTAGAAATGAGTTTAGAAATTGATCCTAAAAGATCTTAGGATGTGTCAATGGATTTCATAGAAGATAAAAGATTGATTATAATTAGCACAAGTAGATTTAGAGTCAAAAGTGTGTCATTTTGAGTTTTAGCACACTTTGGAGTTAATCATTATAGCAAATTGGAGATAATCCTAGAAAATGACAATTAAGTTTAAAATTTAGGTATTTCTATACCTTTACCTTATAATATTTGTCATGCTTTATTTGTCATATGACATGTCATGACATCATGCTTAATATGTTCATTAAAAATGTCATGATAATACTTAGATTGATTAATGTCATGATTATACTTAGGATTATGTTTTATTATGTCATGACATCATGAATCATGAGCAAATGTCTTAAATTATGCAATCATTTATGCCATGATCATAATTTATGCATTAAGGCTAATCAAATAAATTTAAGGACAAATGACATTATTTGATGTCCTATATAAAGGAATCAAATGGATATGCCTTAGATATAATGCATGAACCCTTATATTTAGGGAATAACAAATCCACATCTCACAAAACCCATAGGATGACATGTGTGTGTATTGATATACTCTAGACACATGTGAGATGTTAGGAAATTGATTTGAGTTCAATGTGCTTATATAACACATCAAAATGAACTTAAACTCTTTCAATCATAAGGATAAATCATGAGGAAAGCTAATGTATAAGTCATGTACATCTAGCCCATAGATCATGATTGAAATTAAGGTTTGAAAATAATTTTAAAATCTTTTTGGAAAACCTTGGTGAAGACTATCTTTTGATAGCAATCTCCATTGATAAGATTGACACAAAGTTAGGCAAAACATTGAAGGTTTCAATACTTTTGAACTTTGTATCAATTTTGGAAATTAATGGGTATTTTCATATAAAACTATTTTTCACCTATAATGTTTGACATAAGTATTGTACATATGAATTTTAATGATTTTTCTAGACACGTATAATTACTTTTGAATTTTTAAAATTCATTTCTGAAGTTTGATTTTCTACAAACTGCATAAACCAGTCGACTGGTGGTGGTGTAGTCGACTGATTTTTTATTTCAGTTGACTGTTGGTGTTGATTTTGATTGAATAAGGTTTGTTTAGTCATCTATCACCAATCCTAGGTGCCCTAACTGCTCCTAATCTTATGATATGCTTAGATAAGCATTGGAAGGGTGAAATATTCATTAAAAATGATTAGGAGAATTGATTAAGGTGGAGTATCAAATTTTAAGGGGGATTAAATTTCAAGTTCGAACTTTTACCCTTATTTTTGATTGTTTAGATTTCCTATAGACTTAGGAACTCTCCAAGAACATTGTTGGTGCAATGGTCAAGGGGGAGAAAGCCTTTAGGGGGAGGTCATCCATCAAGGGATGATGGATGAAGATTATAAAGGGGGAGAATGAGAATTGCCTTCATTTAGTGATAAGGGTTGTATCACTAGAGAAAATGAAGGGGTTTAAGATGATTTTGGACCAAGGGGGAGAATGTAGGATCTCATTGGGAGATGAGACATTGAAAATTTTGGTAGGCTTTTTGATGTATGCCAAAGGGGGAGAAATGAGGGTTTAAGTTAGGTAAACCTTTATTATGCTTTAGCATAAGAAGAGTTAAGTTAGGCTTATGGGATAACCTAACTTAAAGATGTTGTCAAACATCAAAAAGGGGAAGATTGTTGGTGCAATCGGCCTAGGTCGTGATTGACCAAGACTCGAGTAGGGGTTTGATGTTTAACAATGGGATTGTCAATGGGTTTTGTGGTTTGACTTGGCAAATGAGAACCATTAGCATGACATGACTGATGGAAGCACTTGAAGGTTAGGGCCAAGAGTGAGGAGTCGTGGACTCGAACAAAGGGATTGAGGATGATGGAAGTGACTTAAAGACTTAGGTCTAAGATAAGGGTACCCAATAGCATGACATAGCCTATAGGAGCACTTGAAGGCTAGCGTGAAGGGTGAATGAGTCATGGAGGACTCAGATGGACCCTGAGGGCGTGAGACTGATGGAAGTGGCTAGAAGGCTTAGATTTAGGCTATGGGTGAGCATCAAGTAGGAGGGGATCATACTTAGGTTTAAGATTTACCTGTCAACTAGTGGAATTGGCCAGTCGACTGGTCGAGTATTCAACACTCGAGGAGGCCTAATTAACTCGAGTAGTCGATTGGGGTTATGACCCAATCGACTGGAGGAGTATTTGACTGAGGCTTGACTGCTGACTATGACTCTAGCAGTCGACTAGTGGGTTAGACTAGTCGACTAGCCATTGACAGTCGACTGTTGGGTATAGTAGTTGTCACAGTCCGAGAGCATGCCGAGCCGAAAAGCAAACAGACAACATCTCCCTTGTACGTGACAACATATCCTGTTTATACAAGGCCATTTGGCCGCAATCACAACATCATATAACAAAGTAAATATGACAATACACAGCGGAAAATAACACAACGACATAACAACTACACACATTGTATACCGGTATGATTGACACCAAAACACAACGAAAACATCGACAAAAACCCGAATCCACAAGTGTGTACATCAACCACAAGATCAACACTACAATCCACCACATAAATTCGGATCGAAATAAGAAACATCTGAAAACAAAAGAAAACATAAATCCACGCTGGGACCCTCGGAGATGAGATGAGATATTGCCCGCCTGCAAAGCTCCAAGCCCATAATGGAGTCGAGTACCTATTACTTGGGCGATAAGAAATCCAGGGTCTGTGGTGGTGAGTATAACTCAGCGGTAATAAGAATAAAAGTGCATGCATAATTTATATATATCACATGCGAGTCAACAATATGTTGTCTATCGTTATAACAGGTATACAACAACATAACATAACAAGGCACTGACATACCTGAAAATCGCCAACGATGTAACTCACACAACCTGAGTATAAGTATATAATACAACACCTACAATATGGTAGAGTAATTCTAACTCTATAAGCGACAAACTGCCATTCTAACATCCTATGGCAAATACAACGATGAATCGGGTCCATCCCGTATCATCTCAAGGTACTGGTAAAAGGTATACGACAATCTGACCAAATCATACACAAGTATCCCACACACTATCATATAGAAAATGCAGTAGCATGTATGATGATGTACAAACAAATGCAACAAGAATAGTACAAACAAATGCAATATCACAATAAGCATACATATAGACTGCATCTATATATACACTAATCACAATCATCCACACACACACACACACACACATATATATATATATATATATATATATATATATATATGACAATATGCAAAACGCCATAAGATACGACAATGTAGAATGCATGGTCATGCTGGCTCACCCTAAAGCTACCACGACCCCAGTGTGGCCTCGGTCGCTCGACATGACAACTGCCCCAACTCAACACCAACCACTACTCTCGAGTGGTCGAGTGGGCAGTGTGGTCAAGTAGCATATAAGCATAAAGTGCAAACTACCCAATAGGGGTCTCTACTGTTGGCCACTCCGATAGTCACTACCCATGAGTGGTCGAGTCCCACACACGCAGGACAACTGCATGCAACTCCAACTACCACCGTCACTAGTGATAGAGTGTGGCACAACAATGCTCTGGCCTCCCACTAGTTACTCCTCCATGAGTGACCTGGGAGGCAGGATGATTGACACACCTCTCAATCACAAGGGAGACTAAGTCGCCAGAATACATGTAAATGACATAAATGCACAGTCACATATACAGACATCCATCATAGACTCTCTATTCTACAAAGAGTCATACAAAACTGATCATAACACTCTCTATCCTGTAGAGAGTTATACTCGACTGATCAACGCACTCCATCCTGCAGAGAGTCATACACAACTGATCATAGCACTTTCTATCCTGCAGAGAGTCATACTCGACTGATCAACATACTCTATCCTACAGAGAGTCGCATACAACTGATCACAACACTCTCTATCCTGCAAAGAGCCATACTCGATTGATTACAACCAACTAGGACCACCGGTCCATAGCGACACACTATCCACAATCCACATGACCATACATATGTCTACAACACACTCTCTATTCTATAGGGAGGCATACTCAATTGATCAACACAAAAGCTAGGACCTTCAGTCCGTAGCGATGCTGTATTGACAAATAACACGTCCATACTCGACTACATGATCCATAGTGGATATGTACACATCATCAGGATATAACATGGAAACTCAACTTTATTTCTAGAATTCTACTCATCCCTGGATGATTTATCTAGATTGCACAATTCAATTTTACAACCGAATTTAGTTATGTACACATAGGTAAACCACTACAGGTCCACTTATCATAACAATCTATAATTCATAATAAAGATGAATGAATAGATAATAAGAATAATAGAGTATTTAAGTGCAAAGGCAAGTATCAAGCATCAGAAAAACTAGAGTGGATTTAAGGTCAAAGTGACAACAATATGAAGTTATATACTTCAGGGTTTAGCTACTACCTGACCAGGGTAGGAAATATTACCCACATGATATGTAGACTATGTTGATAGTCTTCATGTCCAAGACGGTCTCGAATCAAAATCCTACAACATGCAATATATATACTAATAGATCTCTAGCATAACCCTAAGCTCTGATTAGTTAACCCCTACTAATCATTCCCTTTATGGATTCATATAATTCACCGTCATCTCTAAGATGAGAGTTAATCATCCTACCTTTTAATCCCACTAATCATACAAGTAATTAGTTATGAATCCCTTTATTCTGAATCAATTCCTTGTCAAAATACAACATGCAATCCACCATCCACCAACTATAACAAGGATCATAGAACGATATTACTAGTGCACTCTATAGCATGATCAGGTCAAAACTCATCTAATCTCCAATTCAATTACAACATCAATTGCAAATTATAGTAGCATCCATCACACTTAGATTAACTAACAACCTATCAAACGATAAGCATTTGCAACCATTCAAATATGAACTTACCTCAAACATTTAATTTCCATAGCCCAATGGGATTCACAAGGCTCCTCACAACCTGTAAATGTAGAAACCATTTTACAACATCCAACTAGGCCTAAATTATTAAACCTCTTAAGTACCTTTCACTCAAATCAATTACAAATATGGTGGCATTCATCACACTTAGATCAACTAACAACCCATCAAACAATATGCATTTATAAACATCCAAATCTGAACTTACCAAACTTATCTATTCTTGCACAGCTTCTTCACTTGCTTGGTATATCCAATTTGAATCTACCTGTTGAACCGCAAACCACACTCAATTCCAACAAATCTTAAACACCTAAAATCATAGCATATCACCCCTCTTACAACCTATCTCTCTTTGCATTTAACATTCAAAGAACAAAAGATGTTTAAGGAAATTACCCCAAAGGTTGGAGAGTTGATCCCAAGAACCAGTCAACACCAAATCGTCGCCCTAATCAACAGCATCCGAGAAGGGGAAAGAAAGTATAGCGGTCTTAGCTGACGGCAGAAGCATTTATCTGCCACTGTGGTTGAGGGCAACCCAAACCCATAATGCTCGATCAAAAAGAGAAACTCACGGTGGTGGCTGAGGGGAACGACGACGATGACAGATCAAACTAGGCTCTGAAGGTAGGAAACTTCGCTTCCCACTTCAACTCGGCCGCTTGTTCATGGCGATCCCTTCTATGTCCCCAGATAAAAAAAATTATCCTTGACAAGGAGGGATTACCCAAGCTACCATTTCATCGTCGTGCTATTCGATTAGAGTGGTCACTTGAACAAACTTGTTGTTCAAGTAACCTACCTCTATTCTCCGAATAGCCGCATAATAGACGATGTACGGATCGCCAATTTTTGTGTTTGTATTCGGGGTCCAAGTAAATTAACCACATAACTAAAAATACAACATGCATATAATTGAAAACAATTATAGACATGATACAAAAGAATATAAACAAGCATTATACCTCTCGATCTTCTATCGTATGTCCTTCCTCCTTTTGGATGTCATGTGGGCGACGATCTTCCAAAAGTTGAAGCCTCCTAGATCACGATCTTCCTTTCTTTGCTCGCTCCGAACAAGAGGAAGTATACAAACAAAACTCTTCTCCTTCCTTTAACCAACCACCAAGCACCAACCTTGATGCTTGCCACCGGCCAAAAAGAGAATAGATGAGGAAGTGGGCACTGGCCAAGAGCTCCAAGGAATCACCCTAACCCTTGTTTCCACCGGCCAAGGAGAAGAGGATGAAGAGGTTGGACGCCGGCCAAGGAAAAGGAGAAGCAAGTTGGGCGTCGGCCAAGAAGAAAGAAAGGAAAAACTTTCCTAAAGAGTGGTCGCCCAAGCCTCCAAACCCTAGCCGCCCAAACCCTAATCCTCTCTTCAATTGCTCTTGCCGCCCACCCCTTGCCTCCTTTTATAGAGTTAGGCCTAAGCCTCCTTTAATCTCCACCATCGGTTCTAGGGATTTAATATCAACCGTCGGATCTAGAGATTTAATCTCAACCGTCGGATCTAGAGATTTAATCTCCACCATCGGATCTAGAGTTTTGTTTTCCACCATTGGATCTAGACTCTATGAGGTTTTAATAGGCTACAATAGGGACCATGAGGAGGAGTTGGATCTTGGCCACCCAATGGATCAAGCCCACATAAAGTCCGATCCATTAATGATAATCCATTCTACTAGAGGATTATCATTGATCTACCTCACCAACCCCCATAAGTTAATATGGGATCCATATATTATTTGTACATTTTTCTCCCCGTGTTTAAGATCTCGATTGTCCGTTAATTAATTAATTTACTGACAATTAATTAATCAACATCTAACTCCATGAGTAGTACCACTCAACCTTAAAATCATGCCGGACCAAGTCTACCTGCAGGGTTTAGATGATGAACCTTATGAGCTCCTCAAGGGGACATCATCATCATCCTAATATATATGACACGGTTTCCTCCTATAATCAATGACACGCCATATAAATAATACCATTTCCCAACTTATCGAGCCTATCGATTTACTCTATAAATCTCGCCCATTGGTAAATCAAAGGAATGCATACTAAGTATATGTGGCCGTTATTATATCAGAATTAAGAGCATGTACAAGATAATATCTGAGGTCTGATTTGATTATGTAGTCAGCAATAAATCGAATCACCTCTAAGTCGGTCCTGCTCAATACACACAAAGTGTACTAGTGCGATTCTATGGTCAAGACAAACCAATACCAAATCATACTACAACCATACCAATGGTTTGTCCAAAGCCATCTCGGTTGTGAGCCTTTACTTATACTCTACAAGGAGCTGATAACATGATCTATTGTGTGACACTACATACCATGTTATCTACAATGTAATGTATGAGATAATATGCATAACCATAAATATGCAAACAATGATCATGTGATTCTTATTTCAAAACTAAAGATGTCTATACAAAAGATAGACTTTTCAGTATACATCCCAACAATCTACCACTTATACTAAAAGACTATGAAGTCCTTAAACTGCTATACAAATGATTCCCATTCCCTCCACATGCCTATCAAAAGCTCTCGCCGAAAGGGCCATAGTGAAAGGATCTGCCAGGTTATCCTCCGATGCAATCTTGGCCATAACAACTTCTCCTCTCTTTACGATTTCTCGTATCAGGTGGTACTTGCACTCTATGTGTTTACTTGCCTTATGGGCTCGTGGTTCCTTCGAGTTTGCAACTGCACCACTGTTATCACAATAAATTGTGATAGTTTTGGGCAAACCAGGAATCACATCCAAGTCCATCAAGAAGTTCCTGAGCCATACAACTTCTTTGGCTGCCTCAGAGGCTGCCATATACTCAGCATCCATGGTAGAGTCCGCCACGCATTTCTGCTTTACACTCCTCCATACAATGGCTCCACCTCCCAAAGTAAACACAAAACCTGAGGTAGACTTACTGTTATCCCTATCTGATTGGAAGTCGGAATCTGTGTAACCCACAGGGAGTAATTGGTCTGCCTGGTAAACTAGCATATAATCCTTAGTCCTTGTCAGGTACTTCAATATATGCTTTACCACAATCCAATGTCCCTATCCTAGATTACTCTGATATCTGCTGACCATGCCCATGGCAAAGCAGATATCTGGTCTCGTACATAGCATCACATACATGAGGCTTCCTACTGTCGAAGCATAAGAAACCGCCTTCATCTCCTCTATCTCCTCAGATGTTCTAGGACACATCTCCTTAGATAAAGGAACTCCATGCCTATAAGGTAGAAAACCTTTCTTGGAGTTTTGCATGCTAAAATGATCCATAATGGTGTCTATGTATGAAGCTTGAGATAAGCACGACATCCTTTTCCTGCGATCCCTTATAACCTTGATCCCAAGGATGTGTCCCACTTCTCCCAAGTCCTTCATATCAAACTGTTTGGACAACCATACCCTTATGTCCGATAACACCTTGACATTGTTGCCAATTAACAAAATGTCATCTACGTATAGTACAAGAAATACCACTACGATTCCATCACATCTCTTGTATACACAAGACTCATCCGGACTTTGAATAAATCCATAAGACTGGAATACCTCATCAAAGTGGATGTTCCAAGATCTCGAAGCTTGCTTCAATCCATAAATGGATCGATTAAACTTGCACACAAGATGCTCTTTGCTCTTTGCAATGAATCCCTCTGGTTGCTTCATATAGATGTTTTCCTCAAGACTTCCATTAAGGAAAGCTGTCTTGACATCCATCTGCCATACCTCATAATCCATATGAGCAGCAATACATAAGAGAATCCGGATAGACTTAAACATGGCTACTGGCGAAAAGGTCTCCTCATAATCGATACCCTCTTTTTGAGTATACCCCTTCGCAACAAGCCTTGCTTTGAAGGTCTCAACCTGCGCATCTATTCCTCTCTTTCTTTTGTAGATCCACTTGTATCCAATGGTTTTTACACCATTGGGTGATTCTACCAGCTCCCAGACCTGATTTGAATCCATAGATTCAATCTCAACATTCTTTGCACTTTGCCAAGATACTGTATCTTTATCTTGGATTGCCTCGTCATATGTCCAGGGATCAGGTTCATGTTCGTCAAGGATCAAATCAGAAGATTCTCCAAAAAACATGAATCTATCAGGCTGTCTCACAACCCTCCCACTATGACGAGGTATCACCAGTGTATCCTCTGTGACACGCGGTGCAGTGACTTATGGTATATCCTCTTGTACCGATGGTACTGAACTAGTGAATTCCCCTTTCAATTCCTCTAGAACAATCTTGCTCATGGGCTTGTGGTTCATCACATAGTCTTCCTCTAGAAATCTGGTGTTCATGTTGACGATCACCCTCTGATCTCTAGGACTATAAAACAAACCACCTTTCGTTCCTCTAGGATAGCCAATGAACATGTGCACTTCTGTACGAGGTTCTAACTTACCAGCATCTACCTTCAGCACATGTGCTGGACTCCCCCAAATTCGAATATGTCTCAGACTAGGCTTTCACCCAGTCCATAATTCTGTGGGAGTAGAGGCACTGATTTAGATGGAACCAAGTTCAGAATGTACACTACTGTATCTAGAGCATATCCCCAGAACAAATCTGGAAACTCAGAATAACTCATCATCGATCTAACCATCTCCATAAGAGTCCTATTCCTTCGCTCTGCTACACCATTCTGCTGGGGTGTGCCAGGTGCAGACAATTGGGATTGAATCCCAATCTTTGATAAGTAATTCCTAAACTCTCCTAAGAGGTAATCACCACCATGATCAGATCGTAGTGTCTTGATACTTTTACCTTGACATTTCTCCACATCAGCCTTGAATTCTTTGAACTTGTCAAAGCATTCAGACTTGCGGCGCGTCAAGTAAATGTATCCATACCTTGAATAATTGTCTATAAAAGAGACAAAATATTCAAAGCCACCTCTTGCCTGGATAGACATAGGACCACACAAATCAGAATGAACCAATTCCAACACATCTTTGTCTCTATACCCCTTGGCCTTGAAAGGCCTCTTGGTCATTTTACCCTCCAAGCAAGATTCACAGGTTGGGAAATCTTCCACCACTAATGAACCCAGAGGTCCATCAACTATCAATCTTTGAATTCTGCTTAGGTTAATATGACCAAGTCTTAGATGCCAAAGATATGTTTGGTTCATTTTCGAAGGTTCTTTTCTCTTATTGGAATTAGAAGATGTGTTATTAACTTCTATTTGCATCGTGGGAGCTTTTGGTTCAAGTGTATACAAATTTTCTATCAATGCACTAGAACAGATAATCTCCCTATTCCTTTTTATAACAACTCTGTCATTAAAAGAAATAGAATATCCATCCATAAACAATTTAGAAATCGAAATCAAGTTCTTTCTAAATAAAGGTACATAAAGGCAATTTTTAAGAACCAAAACTTTATTCCTCTCAAAAGACAAATAAACATCTCCCACTGCAACAGCCGCCACCTTCGTGACATCGCCCAAGTATACGGTAATCTCCCCCTCAGCCAGTCATCTGGTTTCTTGGAACCCTTGCAAAGTATTGCAGACATGATCAGTGGCTCCCGTATCTACACACCAGGTGTCGGTAGATAACACCGCTAAACATGTTTCAACGACTAGACCAAAAGATATACCTTTGTTCTTCTTGAGGTTGGGGCAGTCCATCTTCCAGTGTCCAGTCTGCTTGCAAGTGAAGCACTTGCCTTTCAACTTCTTCACTCCTCCCTGAGTTCCTCCCGTCACCTTTGCCCCAGCTTGTTTCTTCTTCTTCTTGCCTTTCAGCTTAGAAGTAGAAACCTTTTGGGCAACCATGGTCTATGCCTAATCACTCTGACGAAAAAGCCCCTCTGCCGTCTGGAGTTCTGTCATAAGCTCCGCCAATGAATACAACCTCTTGTTCATGTTGTAGTTTAGGCGAAACTGCTCAAAGCTCCTAGTTAGAGACTGGAGAATGATATCGACCTGAGTTTTCCCATCGATCTCAGCTCCGAGGACTTCCAGCTCATTCAAATGAGCCATCATCTTGAGAACATGATCCCTCACGGGTGTTCCCTCGATCATGGTGGTCGTCATCAAGTTCCTCATGGCTTCCTGCCTAGCAGTCCGATTCTGGTTTCCGAAAAGTTCTTTGAGATTGAGCATTATGTCATAAGGAGTGGGCATGACTTGATGCTGATGTTGCAGTACATTTGACATAGATGCCAAAATGTAACACCGCGCCATCTCATCGGCCTTAATCCACTTCTTATAACTCTCCTCCTTTTCCCCAGAATCATCTGCAGGCTTAGGAGGGCACTCTTCGAGGAGTACATATTTGTATTCCTCAGCAGTCAAGACAATGTCAAGATTCCTCTTCCAATCAACATAATTGGGTCCAGTAAGTTTATTTTCTTTTAGTATCACAGCAAGCAGGTTGAAAGTCACTTTGAAAAAACCTAAGAATCACATAGATCAAAACATTAGATTTTAAAAAATTATTGATTCCTCAAATAATAAAATTTTAAAATCAACCAACACCTCAAAACACCGATAATATCGTATGCCACGATAGTGTGGACGTATACAAATTCTACATTTGTAAGAGGAGGTTTCACCCATTAATTTTACTATCTTGTCAACCTAACTTTTTGACAAATAAAATTAATAGTTGGTTCCTCTTCGGCCCTACAAATAAAAGCAGTGACTCCGATGGGGAGGATACTTATATTTGTATCTAAGTGTTCACCATTACTCGGTACCAAGGTAATTATCTCAGGTTATGTGCCTTCCGATGGGGAAGTACACACGCTCCTTAATAATTTCCTATAACCATATTCGACCTTGTGATCCGTAAACAAACTCATCCAATGTGGAGGAAGGCACTCAGAGCCGACGTGCAAGTTTGTTTGCATCACATGTCAAATCGTAATGGAGGCCATGGGAATTTATAAAAATATCCCTCTCCTATTTAGTAATTTAAAATTGAGGAATTTTCTAGCCTACGACATGCATATCAAACAATAAGCAATAAATATGAAAAAGAAATATTTTCCAACTATTATGGCTTTTGTCTCCAATATATCTCCCGTCGTATCACCATCTCGTTCGCTCCTCCCTATGCCATGTACGAACCATCCGGAGATCCGAGCCGAGACTAACTATTTTAATTTACATCCATCGATCCTATACTTCACGAAGGAGTGTACACGAAATCTAGATTGAAAGTAAACTAAAATAAAATGAGTGGCTAAACAATGTCGTACTTAATTACAAAATTAAATACTAGTCTCGTCAACCCCGAGGATTCAAATAATATACAATTACACACATACAATCATATACACACATATGACCATAATAGTTAAACTACGCACATCCTACTATTATCCGTCACATATAATATATGAAAAGTGCATAAAATAATCAAATCCTAAACACACAAAACTGGAAACCGTGGCTCTGATACCACTTGAAGGTAGGAAACTTCGCTTCCCACTTCAACTCGGCCGCTTGTTCATTGCAATCCCTTCTACGTCCCCAAATAAAAAAAATTTATCCTTGACAAGGAGGGATTACCCAAACTACCGTTTCATCGTCGTGCTATTCGATTAGAGTGGTCACTTGAACAAACTTATTGTTCAAGAAACCTACCTCTATTCTCTGAATAGCCGCGGAATAGACGATGTACAGATCGCCGGTTTTTACGTTTGTATTCGGGGTCCAAGTAAATTAGCCACATAACTAAAAATACAATATGCATATAATTGAAAACAAGTATAGACATGATACAAAAGAATATAAACAAGCATTATACCTCTTGATCTTCTATTGTATGTCCTTCCTCCTTTTGGACGTCGTGTGGGCGACGATCTTCCAAAAGTTGAAGCCTCCTAGATCACGATCTTCCTTTCCTTGCTCGCTCCGAATAAGAGGAAGTATACAAACAAAACTCTTCTCCTTCCTTTAACCAACCACCAAGCACCAACCTTGATGCTTGCCGCCGACCAAAAAGAGAATAGATGAGGAAGTGGGCGCTGGCCAAGAGCTCCAAGGAATCACCCTAACCCTTGTTTCCACCGGCCAAGGAGAAGAGGATGAAGAGGTTGGACGCAGACCAAGGAAAAGGAGAAGCAAGTTGGGCGCCGAACAAGAAGAAAGAAAGGAAAAACTTTCCTAAAGAGTGGCCACCCAAGCCTCCAAACCCTAGCCGCCCAAACCCTAATCCCCTCTTCAATTGCTCTTGCCGCCCACCCCTTGCCTCCTTTTATAGAGTTAGGCCTAAGCCTCCTTTAATCTCCACCGTTGGTTCTAGGGATTTAATCTCAACCCTCGGATCTAGAGATTTAATCTCAACCGTCGGATCTAGAGATTTAATCTCCATCGTCGGATCTAGAGTTTTGTTTTCCACTATCGGATCTAGACTCCATGAGGTTTTAATAGGCTACAATAGGGACCATGAGGAGGAGTTGGATCTTGGCCACCCAATGGATCATGCCCACATAAAGTCCGATCCATTAATGATAATCCATTCCACTAGAGAATTATCATTGATCTACCTCACCAACCCCCATACGTTAATATGGGTTCAATATATTATTTGTACATTTTTCTCCCCGTGTTTAAGATCTCGAATGTCCATCAATTAATTAATTTACTGACAATTAATTAATCAACATCTAACTCCATGAGTAGTACCACTCAACCTTATCATCATGCCGGACCAAGTCCACCTGCAGGGTTTACATGATGAACCTTATGAGCTCCTCAAGGGGACATCATCATCCTAATATATAGGACACGGTTTCCTCCTATAATCAATGACACACCATATAAATAATATCATTTCCCAACTTACTGGGCTTATCGATTTACTCTATAAATCTCACCCATTGGTAAATCAAAGAAATGAATACTAAGTATATATGCCCGTTATTATATCACGATTAAGAGCATGTACAAGATAATATCTGAGGTCTGATTCGATTATGTAGTTAGCAATAAATCGAATCACCTCTAAGTCGGTCCTACTCAATACATACAAAGTGTACTAGTGCGATTCTATGGTCAAGACAAACCAATACCAAATCACACTACAACCATACCAATGGTTTGTCCAAAGCCATCTCGGTTGTGAGCCTTTACTTATACTCTATAAGAAGCTGATAACATGATCTACCGTGTGACACTACACACCATGTTATCTATAATGTAATGTATGAGACAATCTGCATAACAATAAATAACCATAAATATGCAAACAATAATCATGTGATTCTTATTTCAAAACTAAAGATGTCCATACAAAAGATAGACTTTTCAATATACATCCCAACAGGCTCGCTGCTGCTTGCATCAACGGAGGGTGGCAACTGGACTATACTCGAGCGATGGCAAAATCTGACCTCAAGTGACAGTGAGAATGCACACGGGGAAAAGAAAACCAACGACAGAACACAGCTCACGGTGGCAGCTTGTTGCGACAATCAGAGGGCGGCCACGAATGGGCAGAGCGAAGGCAAGCCGACTGGTGTGGCGAGCTAGCTTGGGGCACTGGCGATCGAAGAGCAAGGAGAGTTCATGGTGAATGATTCGGCGTAACTCCAACTACCACCATCAGCATTGGCCAAGTTACGCAACTTCAACAACTACAAATTGATCTAATCGTGTCCAGAATACACGATCTCTCAACTCCATGGATGACTAACTCGTTAAATACGACTAACAACTTTATCAACAGCTCATTAAATTCATACTAAGTATGAAATATCGTCCTCCATACACCTGCATCCTTTTTACTCTAAGCTGATAATATATCAATCATCACAACGATAATGATAATTGTATGACATCATGTCACTACAATATCAACGCTCCAGTTGTAAACCAACCTTAGAGTAGACACAGGTGTCCTTAGCCGATCTAAACAAATCGTCTTTCCACAATGAAGAATATTCATTTTCAACAACTACCGGATTACATCGTCGATAATCGATGTATAATCTCAAAGGTCCATATCTCTTTTAACAAAGAGTTTCGGATCTTCTCTAGAAGAAATACTGGGACAAATAAATATCCCATCCAACACCTCCTATAATCGCAACTTATGTTCTTCCAATTTCCATAGTGTTTAGCAACATTGACACCAATAAAATTATCACCCGGTATGAGGTCTTCAATATCGACACTATCTCCGCAATCAGTCCGATCGCCTACTTCACTTGCCTATGCAGCGGCAAGCCTAGGAGTTCATCCGAATACTCTCAGATTATATGCACATCCGAGAGACACTTTACACTATCATTTCAACATCATAACATTCAAGTTAATATCAAGATATCACATCATATCAACCAAGTCAACAATATAATAACTAAGAAAACTCTCCCACCATAATATAACATCAACCTCTAAACATCCAAAATCAATATCATAACCCTCCGATAATCATCACAGTAATCAACTCAACATCTCACCTATCGGTGGAAACACAACTAATTCACATGATCCAAATATAGAAATTCTTCTAATCCTATCTATGAAGGTTCTAGCCAAGATACCTGTAAACTACCAGTATCTCTCAATATATCATCAAGTAAGGTAAACTACAGTAATACCCTAAATGATCAATGCTTCAACCCTCTACATCTCCTCTCGAATAAAGATGTAAACTCATCCGACTTCTTCTCTTGGCAACTGAGCTCATGTAGGTGCAAAAGACTACCATGGACAAACTAAAGTCAATTGCCAAAATGGAGATGCAAATCGGAATGGCTCTTAACCCATGACTCTGATCTTGTACCTTTTATCCAACATTCGGAGACTTCTGATTTTAATAATTGCCCTACAATATCTACTTATCAGTCTCCAACTCTTAAACACTTGTACAAAGTCATTTCTAAACTCCTGACTCGATCCAATGCCTTTTGGCAGGATCTGATAGAAGATCCAAACATCCTAATCCAAGAGTAAGCAATAAACCATGGGTGGCTTAAAATATACATTTACACTCTTGAGCTATTAGGTGAGCGTAACCTCTACAAGTCTAACAACTTTGCATGGTACTCCCATTACCAAATGATCACCCTACTTGAAGCTCAAGAATTCCCTACAATGAGTCAAAGAAGTTGTTGGGTTTCCCTGGCACTGCGGCGAGTGTGTGTTCGAACATGTTTTGTAAACATGTGCACAGTGGAAGAATTAAAAGCAATAAATCTAATTTATTACAACACACACACCACACACATGCAAGATAAAATATGTGTAGACATAATTACAGTTTCAAATTTTACAATAAAAGGAAATTATGCTAGTTATACCTGACGTATCACGTGCAACGGAAATGATATCAACCGAAGCAACTCTCGATAGAATTGCCTCTATTCGTATCCACGTCGAGTACCGTCGGGATAGCTTCACCAAGCTACGAGCCTCGTCTTCGTAGGAGTCACTAGCCTCATGTCGAAGATGATGTTATCGAGAGAAGATCACAATCCGAATCAAAATTTGGATGCAAAATGAGTCCCCAAAAACTCACTTCTATAGAGAGGTATTCGTTAACCGATTGACTAATCCTTGGTCCTCCACCTATGAGGATTATCGGATATCCAATCCCCAGCAAGGAAGTCATTGTCGGAGCTCCAAACGCCGTCCAAACAATGCTCCGACAAGAAGAAAACAAGCTATCTAAAAATTGGACAGCTTGGTGGAGGACTAGGCGCTGGCCAAAGGAGGTGGCCGGCTAATCCTTGGTCACCGGAGCCAAGGTGGATCGCCAAAGGGTCACCGGAGGGGAGGTCGGCAGCAGCTAGACACCGGCGACACAAAGGGGTAGCAGCTCAAGAGCTGGGCGTGGATCCTCTTGGGCGGCGGCAAGGAGAAGAGAGGGAGAGGAGAGGAAAAGAAGTTTCCAAAAATAAACTTTGGGCTCTCCAAACCTCTAGCCACGCTTTTAAAGAGCACGTGTTTCTTAACCATCAAGAAACCTTCTCCTTAGAGTTATTGGTTCATAACCAAAACCCGTTAACCCGGTCCAATAACTTAAGTTAAAATAAACCGAACTGAGTTGGTCTATTTTAAGTTAAAATGAACCGAACCAACTTTGGTTCATTCGTTTAAAACAAACCAAACCACTTTGGTTTATTTTCCACCATTAGATTAGAGCCAAACCAATTTGGTTTATCCATCACGTCTTCATAAGACTCGACCCATCCATGCTTTCATTGCGACTGAAATGATTTCATGCTTGCTTCTTGTTTGGTCCAACCAAACCTAGTTTCTCTCGATATGAGAATCTCATTCTCAAGCTCGTTTTAAATCCTTCAGATTATGCTCGTTGTGCGTGTGACCAAATAGTTTCCCGATTTATTTTGGTCGTCTATAATTAACCATCAATTATAGAACGACCATGAGTGGAACCTAGTAGTACATCATGATCCCCAATTAATCGAAAAATCAACGGTTGATTCCAGAACCATTTCTGAAATCCTTCAGCAGCTACAATGAATCGCGCCTCGTTCCCTTCACTCATCTTATACCCACTTGGTTCAGGACATGGTCTTTAGTGTCAGTCCCCACTAGGCTGACTACGTCGCACTTAGCCCAAGTATCATTTCCTCATCCTACGGATTCTAGTTATTGCACATGTATCCAAGAGTACCTTACTCTAAACATGTAATGCTTTGGCCAAAGACTTTAGTAACAATATGACGAGAGGCCATGGGTATACATCTCCTCGCAAGGAGTGGTGAATCCTTTATAGGCTATTCAAACACCTTCGGCTACTTCGACTTATACCCAATCATCCCGGGTTCACATCTCCTCAGAGATGCTTGCTTAAGATGTCAAAGCATAAGTCTTCTGTTAGGGCAATCAACTCATGATATGTTTTGATGTGTGTGGCAAAGGGTTTAAGTTAGGTTGTTATTGTGATTTGATATGTGCGTTGGAGTCTTGCAGGACTTAGTAATTCGCACATGGAGCCTTGGCGGGTTCACCACTCACAACCTCGTGCTTGAGTCGGAGAAGGAGCATTGCAGAGCCATGTGCTTGATGCTGCCGAGGGACCGCCGGATGAGATGACTTGAAGCAAAGCCAAGGAAGCAGACTTCGAAGGCAAGAGACGCGAAGGAGAATTGCAGAGCCATGAGCCTGATGCTGCCGAGGGACGTGGCTGCGAACGAAGAGAGCTTCAGCGAGGGACTTCGAGTGAGATGAGAGAATGAGTGAATTGTAAGTAGCTCATTAGGTGAACTTGGCCGAATGGCTGAGTGTCAGATGCTCGACCGCAAGAGTTGAGGTTTACCCGACTGTCGGAAGCTCAAACAAATGTTAAGTTTGAGTTTCACATGGCACTAGTCGACTGCTATGAAATGGCAGTCGATTGCTCTGAGTCAAACAGGGTTCGACTGGTATCTGACTGATGGGTTTATGCCTAGCAGTTGACTGCCATGGAATGGCAATCGACTACCAGAGGAAGTCACGGGCACAAAACCTCTCGTAGCCGACTGGGCAATCGACTACGGAGGCAGCAGTCGACTGATGGTTACATCAGTCGACTGCCAAGGGATCCATTGGACTACAACAGTCAAGATCCGACGTGTTCGAAGGTCGTTGTAGTGGCGACAGTTGACTGCCAAGGGCAGCAGTCGACTGGTGGCGGCCAAGGGGAAGAAATCAGCCCTCTCTATAAAAAGAGAGGGTGTGGGCTTTTGGATGGCTAATGCTCATATTCCAAATCATCATCCAAGTGCTCTACAAGTGATAAACTCCTTCTTCTAGTTTCTTTCACATCAATTGTAAAAGAAGGAGTGTTCTTGAGTTGTAAGGGTTACCTCTATCTAGCTTGGTGCAAAGGAGAGGCCAATAGTGGATTGGTTGCGGAGTGATTCACCGAGGATGAATCGAGGACCATGGATTAGCGACGTAGTCATGAACCACATTATATTCCTTTTGTTAGCATTGGTTTTATTCTTGTTGTTTTGATTTGTTTGTCTTGTTTATTAGTATTCCGCTTGCGCTAATGATTTTGTAGACGAGCAAATTCCACCATCCAACAAAGAGGGCTATTCACCCCCCTCTAGCCGGCCAATACACACCGATCGATCCTCTACAAGTGGTATCAGAGCTAAGGAAAGCTTGTCGAGGACTAACCGCCACAACAAGCACATTCTGTTGGTGCAGTAGGCACCTAAGTCGAACCTGAGTTTTGATTATAGCAAACGATACAAAGTTAAGCTCATGTCGTTATCTCACGAGCTGAATCGAGTGTGTAGAAAATTGCTATAGCTGGAGCCGAAGGCTAGCAACACCCGGAGGAAGCTGCGGTGGTCGGGCGACACTCGATTGACTTCAGAGGGAGCCGAAGGAATCGAGTGGAAGGCCGGAAGCAAAAGCAACACAGTAAGTATCGAGGTAAGCTCGTGTGTGCGAGCGTAAGTAAGGTCGTATCCTCTTTACGGGGATGATCTTAAGTGTAGATCCGACCAAAGACATCCTATAGGTGGTCTAGGTCGAGATCGGACGGTCGGAAGCCGTCAAAATAATGTTTTTGTTAAGCTAACTTTGCCTTGCAGCTAGCATCAATCGACTGCCAGCTTGGAGGACTCGATTGCCATCCAACAGTCGACTACCGGAGGTTAGCATTCGACTGATGCTACCATCAGTCGACTAATGATGGCCATCAGTCGACTGATGGTCAAGGATCAGCCTCGAGGAGTCAAGTCTTATCACCATTTTTCAAGGAGCCATGTGCCAAAATTCTATTGGGTGAAGTTCCTCTCGAAAAGGGGCTCAAAGGCTATAAAAGGAGGGCCAATCCTAGGGTTTAATCATCAATTCTAAACTTCCAAAAGCCTCCACCAAGCTACAACATTCCGACAACGAAGTGCTTCTTCTCCGACATCTAGGTTTATTTGTTTTCATTTTATTACGTTGGTTGAAGTTTTTATTTCAGTTTAGTACTTTCATTTCTCGGAGATTTTATTGTAACGAGGAGAGGGGGAGTGTCCCTCTACCTCAAGCTTTGTGCTTCACTTGTATCGATTAAACTCCTACCTCTAACGGGGAGGAGTTCTTTAGTGTTTTTGCCCTCCGTACATGGTCAAGGACCGCTAGGGCCTTGGAGTAGTAGCCAAAGGCTACGAACCAAGTAAAATTCCCTTGTCTCTTTTTACTTTACATTTACATTTTCGTTGCATATAAGTGTTTTTGAATCATCTACCGAAAGAAAAGAAAAAAAGGTTTATCGCTATTCACCCCCCTCTAGCGATTCGCTTCGATCCAACACATTCAAGAATGACCGACTCGAATATTCATCCACCAAAGTTTGAAGGAGAATTCTCTTGGTGGAAAAGAGAATGGAGGTATTTTTTGAAACCAATTTCGAAATTCTTTTGATTATGGAAAACGGTTTCGAATTGCCTAGGGATGAAGAAGGGGAGCCATTGGAAAAATCAAGGTGGAGCAAGAGGCAAAGGGAAGAGTACTTGGCAAACTCAAAAGCCAAACATCATCTCTACAACGTACTCCCCCAACAAGAAGTTAATAGGATAGGGGAATGCTCTAGTGCCAAGGAGATGTGGGAGAAGCTAGTAGAGCTTCATGAAGGTACCTCGGAGGCCAAACTTGCAAGAAGAGACCTCCTCCACTCCCAACTATCAAACATCAAATTAGAAAAGGGAGAAAAGGTAACCTCACTACACTCTTGATTTAAAGAGATAATAACCGGTTTATCTAGTGTAGGGGAGAAGCTTTCAAATAGGTACATGCTCATGAAGGCTATAGATGCCTTTCCCCGGTCATCAAGATGGAGCTCTATGGTGGATTCTTTTTTCATCTCCAAAAACCTAGAAGTTAGCACCTTGGAGGAATTTTTCTCAACCATGGAGCTCCATGAAACAAGACTTGAAGGAATAATAGAAGAGCCAAGAATTCAACCTTCAAGAGGAGTGACACTTTTGGCTAACAAGGGGAAGAAGAAGATGGAGACCCTCTCCTCCTCCGATGAAGCATCCTCCTCCTCCTCCATGGATAGCACGGAAGAAGCCTATATGGTAAGGAGGGTAAGGTGTGTATTAAAAGGTTTTAAATTTAATAAATCTAATGATAGGAGGAGAAGACCAAGGGGGAAGGTTATTTGCTACAATTGTCAAGGGGAGGGACATATAAGGGATAATTGTCCCCTCCTAAACAAGAGCAAAGAAGAGAAGAGAAAGAAGGAAGAAAAGAAGAAGAAGAGGAGGAGTAAGAAGAAGGAAGAAGAGAAGAAAGCCAAGGAGAAAGGGAAGACAAAAGCACTCAAAGCAAGGACATAGGATGATCCCTCTTCATCATCGTCATCATCCGAAGAGGAAGAACATGTCTACTCCAACCTCGCTTTGATGGCCTTTGACGACCTAGACTCCTCCTCCACCGAAAATGAAGAATCAAGCACAAGTGAGGAGAGCTCTAGTGAAGGGGGAGCCTCTTCACCATCATCCGAATCCGAGGAAGAAGACATGGAGACTATAGTAACGAATCTCTCAACTAGTAATATAGTTTCCATGATTTCTAGCCTCACTAAGGACTTATTTAGAGCTAAAAAGAAAAATAAATGCATGCTAGATCAAATTAAGGACTTAGAAGAAAAATTAGAAAAAGCATGCTTAAATGTAAATGATAATATTTCTTCAAGCTTAAATGATGCATGCTCACATGAATATATGCCATTAGATGTAAGTGATGCATGTATGGAGGAAAATAGGGCTCTAAAGGAAAAGGTAGATCATTTGACCAAGGCCCTAGAAAAGTTTACAATTGGCTCAAATACATTGAACATGATAATTGGGAGCCAAAGGGCTAGCTTCAATAAGAAAGGCCTAGGATATAAGGGAAAAACTAATGAAAGGGCCTATAAATGTTTGATTGCTAGGGGCCAAAGCAAAAATAAGACAATTGCTAGAAAATGGATCCCTAAGGAATTTTTAGTGAACCTCATAGGAAAGAACTTATTTTGGGTTCCTAAATGAAGGGAGTCGCTTCGGAGGCTCATTGGCTCCCATGTCCCCGGATTAAAATTTTCACTAATGAAAGAATTAATTCGGATAGGATGAGCTTCCTTAGTACAACCTATTCATCGTCGTGCTAACAACTTGAGTGGTCGCTTGAACAAACTAGTTGTTCAAGCAACACAACTCTTCTCGTTGGTTAGCCGCGGAAGAGACGACGGATGGATCGCCGGTTTTTGTGTTTGTCTTCGGGGTCCATGATTATACAATATATATTCATACACACACATGCATAATCAAAATATTAAAGAATATATTCAGATCTGTAAATAAAGTTAAAATAACTTTATACCTTACGATCTTCTATCGTATGTCCTATCCTTCTCGTGGACGACGTGTGGACGAAGATCCTCCACGAGTAGAAGCCTTCTAGATCACTTTCTTCTCTACCTTGTCCACTGCGAACAAAGAGAAGAACTTACAAATACCTTTCCTATCTAGAACCGGCCACCAAATTAGGGAATTTGGTGCAACCGCCGGCCAAGGAGCAATGGATGATGCGCCGGCCAACTTGAAGAGGAGTTGCCGTCGGCCACCAAGGAGAAAGGAAGGAGGAAGACCACCGGCCACCAATGGAAGGAGAGCCGCCGACTAAGGAAGAAGAGAAAGGCCTTAAGGATGGGCGCCGCCAAGTATTGATGGGGAAGTTGGGCGCCGCAACAACTAGAAGGAAGAAGAAGGTTGCCGCCACTTTGCTCCAAACCCTAGCCCCACTTCTCCAAGAGCCAAACCCTAATTCTCTAATTCAAATCCTTGATTATTCTTGCCACCAACCCTAAGCATCTATTTATAGAATAGGGCTTAAGCCTCCTTTAATCTCCACCGTCGGATCTAGGGATTTAATCTCCACCGTCGGATCTAGGGTTTTATCCCAACCGTCGGATCTAGGGTTTAATCCCAACCGTCGGATCTAGAATTTCATCCCAACCGTCGGATCTAAGGTTTCATCCCAACCGTCGGATCTAGGGTTTTATCCCAACCGTCGGATCTAGGGATTTAATCCCAACCGTCGATTCTAGGATTTCATCCTAACCATCGGATCTAGGGATTTAATCCCAACCGTTGGTTCTAGGGTTTCATCCAACCATCGGATCTAGGGATTTAATCCCAACCGTTGGTTCTAGGTTTTGTTTTACATTCTTGGATCTAGACTTCACAAGGATTATATTAGGCTACGATAGGGACCATAAGGAGGAGTTGGGTCTTGGCCACCCGATGGATCGGAACCACACAAACTTGATCCATCAATGATGTTCCATTCCACTAGAGGATCATCATTGAACTACCTCACCAACCCCCATAAATCAATATGAGCTCCATATATTATTTGTACATTAATCTCCCCGTGTTTAAGATATCGAATGTCCGTCAATTAATTGATTTACTGACCATCAATTAATTAACATCTAATTCCTCGAGTAGTACCACTCAACCTTATCATCATGTTGACTAAGTCAACCAAATTTGGGTTTACATGATGAACCTTATGAGCTCCTCAAGGGGACATCATCAACCTAATATATAGGACACGGTTTCCTCCTATAATCAACGGCACACCATGTAAATAATATTATTTCCCAACTTACCGAGCATATTGATTTAATCCATCTAAATCTCACCCATTGGTAAATCAAAGAAATAAATACTAAGTACATGTGCCCGTTATTATATCGGGATTAAGAGCATGTACAACATAATATCCGAGGTCCGATTCAATTATGTAGTCGATTAAATCAATCACCTCTATGTCAGTCCTACTCAATACACCTAAGTGTACTAGTGTAACTCTATGTTCAAGATAAAATAATACCAAGCTACACTACAACCATGCCAATGGTTTGTCCAAAACCATCTTGGTTGTGAGCCTTTACTTATATTTTACAAGGTACTGATAACATGATCTTCTGTGCCACACCAAGCACCATGTTATCTACAATGTAAAATATTAGACAATATGCACACATATATAATGAATATATAAAATGCAAACAATGATCATGTGATTCTTATTTCAAAATAAAATGTTCATACAAAAAGAGCTAGGCTTTTAGTATACATTCCAACAATCTCCCACTTATACTAAAAGACTATGCTGTCATCACTCTGCCATACATCTGATCCCCATGTCCTCCACATGCCTATCAAACGCTTTCGCTGGAAGGGCCTTAGTGAATGGATCCGCCAGGTTATCCTCTGATGCAATCTTGGCGACAGTAACTTCTCCTCGCTTTACGATCTCTCGTATGAGGTGGTACTTGCGCTCTATGTGTTTACTCGCCTTATGGGCTCGTGGTTCCTTCGAGTTTGCAACTGCACCACTGTTATCACAATAAATTGTGATAGTTCTGGGCAAACCAAAAATCACATCCAAGTCCATCAAGAAGTTCCTGAGCCATACAACTTCCTTGGCTGCCTCAGAGGCTGCCACATACTCAGCTTCCATGGTAGAGTCCGCCACGCATTTCTGCTTGACACTCCTCCATACTATGGCTCCACCTCCAAAAGTAAACACAAACCCCGAGGTAGACTTACTCTTGTCCCTATCTGATTGGAAATCCGAATCCGTGTTGTTGGATCGATGCGGTTCGCTAAAGGGGGGGGGTGAATAGCGATAAAAACTTTTTCGTAATCGTTCGTTAAGGTACGAGTAAAACACAGCGGAAAGATAACAATAAATAAATAAAAACACGAGGGTTTTTACTTGGTTCGTAGCCTACGACTACTACTCCAAGGCCCTAGTGGTCCTTGACCACGCACGGAGGGCAAAATACTAACCAAACTCCTCCTCGTTGGAGATAGGAGTTAAACGAATACAAAACTCGATAAAGACTCAAGGTAGAGGGACACTCCCCCTCTCCTTGATATGATTTAAAGCTTTACTAAAAGAAATAAACTGAAATACAATTTAGAACTTTCATTACCGACAACTTTAAAGGTTGGAGGTTGAAGCTCTAGTCGTCGTCTCGGCAGCGCTTCATCGTAGGGATGTCGGAGAGTCGGAGCGTATCGGAAGCACTTGGAAGCTTTTTAATTGATGAAAAACCCTAGGACAAGCCCTCCTTTTATAGCCTTTAAGCCCCTCATCGAATGGGTCTTCAACCAATAGGAATTGGGCACAAAACTCCTTGAAAAATGATGATAAAGCTTGACTCCTCGAGGCTGATTTTTGACCACCAGTTGAACTGGCCGGTTGAACTGATGGCCAGGATTTTTGACTACAATGAAGAGTTAGCTCAAAATATAAGTGAATTCGACGGCCACTTGCCGTCCGATCTCAACATAGACCTTTCATGGGAAGTCTTGGGTCGGATCGTCGCCTAAGGACGTCCCCGTACAAAGGACACGACCTCACTTCACTTTACTCACTCGAGCTTACCTCGATACTTTACGTGTTGCTTTTGCTTCCGGCCTTCCACTCAATTCCTTCGGCTCCCACCGAAGTCTCTTGAGTGTCGCCCGACCACCGCGGCTTCCTCCGGGTGTCGCTAGCCTTCAGCTCCAGCGTTGAGGCTTTTCTGCACACTTGATTTAGCTCATGAGATAACAATATATGCTTAACTTTGTATCATTTGCTATAATCAAAACTTAGGTTCGACTTAGGTGCCTACTGTAGGGAATTCTTTATGCCAAATGGCATATGCGCAACGGAAAAATTAGGATCCCTTCCAAGTGATCCATGCGAAAGCAAACTCGTATAAAATAAATTTCTCTAAACCAAACCTATCTTATAGGAGAGGATTACCTTTGTTGCGTGCCCTTGTTAATCCCGCTTCTTCCTTTTGTTTGTTGGATCTTTAGCACGTTCAAGTGTCCGTGCCTCTATATGTATCCACACGAGCAAGCTCTTGTCTCACAAAAGAAAAACTAGAGGAGCTCTCCTTTACTTCTTGCTAGAGAAGTCCCTAAAGGAGAGGAAGAGAGGGAAAAGGAGAAAGGAAGAAGAAGACTCCTCTTCTTGCTAGCCTACACTCACAAACCCACACAACCAAAGCTTCCACCAAGCTCTCTCACAACCACAACAACACATCACCACAATTCTTTGGCCGGCCACTCCATGGAGCCTTTTATAGGGTTGGAAAAACCCTTCCACCTCCTTCACATTCAATGCAATCCATTGCATTGAGACACACTCAAAAAGGATTTGGCTTCCTTGTTTGGCCGGCCACTTAAGGAGACAAAACCATTTTGTTTCCTTCAACCTTATCTAGCTTAGGTGGATGCTTAGGTGGCATGCTTATGTGGCATTCTTATGTGGCATTCATGCATGTTGAATTAATCTTATTAATTCAATTAAGCTTATGTTATCATATTGAATTAATCTTATTAATTCAATTAAGCTTATGTTATCATATTGAATTAATCTTATTAAATCAATGAGGTAACATATTGAATTAATCTCATCAAATCAATTAGCTAAAATTCTCATTAAGCTTAAAGTCCAAAAACCATTTTGTACTTAAGCTTATTCCCAAATTATTCTAGTCAAACTAGAATACTCTAATTCCTCTAATTATCATGCTCTTTGTGTGTGACTTATAGGCTCTCATAAGTTGGCGGTGGACCTAAACTCTTTTAGATACACAAGCGATGGCGGCATCTAGCAATACATCATTGCTACCCAAATTCTGAGATAAGTCAAGATCAAACTAACCTTTCCGTGACTACTATAATATATGGCCGTGTCCTTCTATCCTTGATATCAGTTGATCGATGAGGCATAGAGTGTCATCCTCGATCAATCTATGTGTTTCTTGATCCCTGAGTAAACTAACTCAAACAAATGAGCTCAATATCTCATATTGACTCATTCGAGCATGACCATGCGTTTTAGTAGTTCTACTCAATCAAGGGGCCCACCGATATCACTCTCGTCATATGAGAGGATAGATCCCATCTACATCACTCACATCCCTCGCGCATAATTTGTTATATACCCGATGTCGCCTTTATGGTCCACCTATTACGGGTGGCGTTTGTGATACCAAAGTACATAACTCCTTATGTAGGGAACCGTAGTGACTTGGTCTCGAGGACTATTCATACCAATAGTCACATGAGAAAGTTTATGACACTCATATAAGCGATCCATGAAACTTTCTCATGGCGAATTGATTCGTATATATTCTCTAATATATACCCATGTGTCAACTTGATATCATATATCCATGACTTGTGAGATCAAGTCATCAATTGACCTACATGCTAGTCTTTATGTATTAATATTGCCCTTGCATATTAATACTTGACTAGGAACATTTAGAAAGTGTTCTCTACAGCCTCTCATAATCAATTCTGCCAATTGATGTGCTGTAGATAAGAACCTACTTTTCTAGGGCATTACTATATTTAATTTAGCTGGCACAAGCAAAACTTAAATATAATAACCAATCCTTTGCCTTTATAGAATATGATACAAAATGTTCCCTATTCAACCATCACATGATTGGTTCTTAGGGCTATAACTAACACCTACTGCACCAACAATCTCCCACATACAAAGTTAAGTAAATAGCAAGCATGAAGAATAATAATGTGCATGAGAAACAAAAAAAATATGAAGATTAAGTTGGAGTAGTAAGGATTTTCTTCAAGTACTCCCCCTTGAGGAAACCTCCCCCTTGACCGAGGGTGAGTCTTGAGGAAAGACCTTAATCCTCCCCCTTGAGGGTTGCTTTAAGTAATTAACATTACTTAAAGTTGGCCTTAGTAAAACGTTTTAGTTAAGCCCTTTCTCCCCCTTAAGTAAAATATTAACGGTATAAAGTTTAAAAAAATAAGTTTAAGTTAAGAATTCTTTAGCCTTTTGTTAAAAGTTAACTAAGTTTTAACTTTTGGTTTAAATATGAAGTAAGAGTTAAAAAAAAATTTGACCCCTTAACTTTAATTTTAACCCCTTAACTTTGGCCTTTTCTCCCCCTTTTGCCGTATATCGAAAAGAGTAAGGGGTGTGTGGAAAACAAAATAAGTGTTAAATTTAAAGTCCAAGCATGTTCCCCATTTTTTATAAAAAAAATATACTGAAAATAAGCTCATCTATAAAATGTTCGACTCATATTTGACTTGATTGATATGAAAGATCAACCAGTCCAGGTCAGAGTCGGTTAGTATGTATGATTATACTCCGTGGCTCATAGCGATGCACTAGCTCTACATCTGGAACCAGGAGTAAGGTCCTAACATCTCACGCCCATCTACGTGGCTAAGTACACAAACACATTAGTCCTATGTGTTGTGAGATGTACTGGCTCCTTAAATCTATAGGTGCATGATATCTAAGGTATGTCCTATGCTAGTTCCATAAAAATGAAAATTTTAAGAAATAGTAGTAAGAAAATATAATTTGCAAGTTCCTATTCTATTACGCACATGCCCAATTTTCGTCTTAATAGACTAAATTCGGCTTCGGGTAGGGGTTTAGTAAATAGGTCTGCCAAGTTAGACTTCGATTCGACGTATTCGAGTTGTATTGCTCCGTTGGCCACATGTTCTCGAATGAAATGGTGTTTGACCTCTATATGTTTGGTCCTAGAGTGACATATCGGATTCTTTGTAAGATTAATTGAACTAATGTTATCTACATGAAGTTTAGTATTCGTAAAGTCTAACTTAAAGTCGCGGAGGGTGTGCTTCATCCAAAGAAGCTGCGTGACACACTCACCCATCGCGATGTATTCGGCTTCGGTGGTAGATAAAGCGACACAGTGTTGCTTCCTACTGCACCAACTTACTAGACTCGAGCCGAGAAGTTGACAACAACCACTCATACTTTTTCTATCGAGCTTACTACCGGCATAATCTGAATCGGAGTAGCCGATTAGTTCGAACTCCGTAGATCTAGGGTACCAAATACCAACGTTAAGTGTACCCTTAAGATATCTAAGGATATGCTTAACTAGGGTTAGGTGAGACTCCTTAGCACAGGTTTGAAACCTGGCGCACATACTTACTGTGAATAGGATGTCGGGTCGACTCGCAGTTAAGTATAGGAGACTTCCTATCACTCTCCTATAGTACTTTAATTCAATGGACTTACTTTCAGGGTCTTCTCCTATGTTAACATTAATCACCATTGGAGTGTTTATTATCTTAGCGTCTTGCATTCCAAATCTTTTAATTAACTCCTTAGTGTATTTCTGTTGATATAGGTATATACCATCCTTAGTTTGTTTAATTTGTAGACCTAAAAAGAAACTTAACTCGCCTACCAAGTTCATTTCGAACTCACTTTCCATGAGTGAAACGAACTCGTTTAGTAAGGCTGAGTTAGAGGTTCCAAAAATTATATCGTCTACGTAAATTTGAGCTATGAATATTTCTTTGCCTAAGGTTTTTACGAAGAGAGTTGGGTCAACTAAGCCTTGGTTAAACCCTTTTGACTTAAGATGGATTGAAAGTCTATCGTACCAAGCTCGAGGAGCTTGTTTAAGTCCATAGAGAGCTTTCTTAAGTTTTAGAACATGGTCGGGTTTATCTAGATTTTTGAATCCGGGGGGTTGGCTAACATAAACTTCTTCTTTAATGTATCCATTTAGGAATGCCGACTTAACATCCATTTGAAACAGCTTAAATCCTCGATGTGCGGCATAAGCTAGCAACATTCGAATGGATTCGAGTCTAGCTACTGGGGCATAGGTTTCATCGTAATCTAATCCTTCGACTTGACTAAACCCTTTGGCGACTAACCTAGCCTTGTTTCTAACTACTTCACCTTTATCATCAAGCTTATTTCGAAACACCCACCTTGTTCCAATTATCGTTTTGTCTTTAGGTGGTGGTACTAATTCCAACACTTCATTCCTAGTAAATTGAGCTAGCTCTTCTTGCATTGCAATAATCCAATCGGGATCAAGAAGAGCTTGTTCAATTGATTTGGGTTCTATCTTTGAAATTAAGGAAATTTGACTAAGGTTCCTATAGGATGCTCTAGTTCGAACTCCTAGATTAGGATCTCCTATCACTTGGTCGATAGGATGATTCGTTTGAGTCCTAGTTGGATTTGGGTTTGAGTCTACAACTTGATCCATAGGATGACTCGTTTGAGTTCTAGTTTGGTTGGAGTCATCTATCACTTGATCAATAGAGTGATTTGGTTGAACACTAGTTTGACTCGGATCACTTGTCACTTGGTCGACAAGTGAAGTTGGTTGATGTGGATTAGACTCGATCTCAGGGTCGGAGACGAGTTTGGTATCAGTGGGCTCAACACTTGGGGTCATTAAGGGTTTTGTAGGTTCGGGCACTTCATCGAACACTACATTAATAGTCTCTTCGACTCTAAGGGTGTCGTGGTTATATACTCTATAAGCTCGACTTGTAGTAGAGTATCCTAGAAAGATTCCAGTCGTGGTTTTGGATGTAAATTTTCCTAGGTAATCCTTAGTGTTTAGGATATGTACCTTACACCCAAATACCCTAAAGTACTTGATGTTAGGTATTTTATCGTGATAAATCTCGTACGAGGTCTTAAGGTGCCTTTTTACCATAAGGATCCTATTTTGGATATAGCATGCCGTACTCACGGCTTCTGCCCAAAATCTATCGGGTAGGTCGTATTCGTTCAACATGGTCCTAGCGGCTTCTTGTAGAGTTCGGTTTTTCCGCTCCACTAGGCCATTTTGTTGAGGGGTCCTAGGGCAAGAGAATTCATGGTGGTATCCATTTAGGTTACAGAAGTCGGTGAACCTTTGATTTTCAAATTCACCACCATGATCACTTCTAAGTCTTTTAACCTTAAGGTCTTTTTGATTCTCGATTAATTTGAATAGATTGATTAATTGATCTAGGGTATCATTTTTATGTTTGATGAACCTAACCCAGGTAAACCTGGAGTAGTCGTCAATTATGACTAAGCAATATTGACTTTTATTGAGTGACTTGGCTCCATGTGAATCGAATAGATCCATATGTGGGAGCTCAAGTACACTTGAGGTTCGTTCTTGGTTAGTTAACTTGTGTTGTGTCCTAGGTTGTTTTCCTTGTTGACAAGCATTACAGATTTTATTAACCAAATTGTTGAGGTTGGGTAAGCCTCTGACTAAGCCACTCTGACTCATCTTGTGGACGAGTCTTGGGTGCGAGTGACCGAGTCATCGGTGTAGGGATGTATACTGAAAAGTCTATCTTTTCTATAAACATCTTTATTTTTGAAATAAGAATCACATGATCATTGTTTGCATATATTTATGCATATTGTCTAATACGTTACATTGTAGATAACATGGTGTGTGGTGTCACACGGGAGATCATGTTATCGGCTCCTTGTAAAGTATAAGTAAAGGCTCACAACCGAGATGGCTGACAAACCATCGGAATGGTTGTAGTGTGATTTGGTATTGGTTTGTCTTGACCTTAGAATCACACTAGTGCACTTTGTGTGTATTGAGCAGGACCAACACAGAGGTGATTTGATTTATTGCTGACTACATAATCGAATCGGACCTCAGATATTATTTAATACATGCTCTTAATCCCGATATAATAACGGGCACATATACTTGGTACTCATCTCTTTGATTCACCAATGGGTGAGATTTATAGATTAAATCGATAGACTCGGTAAGTTGGGAGATGATATTATTTATATGGTGTGCCGTTGATTATAGGAGGAAACCGTGTCCTATATATTAGGATGATGATGTCCCCTTGAGGAGCTCATAAGGTTCATTATGTAAACCCTGCAGGTGGACTTGGTCCGGCATGATGAAAAGGCTGAGTGGTACTACTCAAGGAGTTAGATGTTGATTAATTAATGGTTAGTAAATTAATTAATCGACGGACATTCGAGATCTTAAACACGGGGAGAAAATGTACAAATAATATATGGAGCCCATATTGTCATATGGGGGTTGGTGAGGTAGATCAATGATGGACCTTTAGTGGATTGGATCATCATTAGTGGATCGGACTTTATGTGGGCTTGATCCATGGGTGGCCAAGACCCAACTCCTCCTCATGGTCCCTAATGTAGCCCATTAACACCTCAAGATGCTTAGATCCAATGGATAGAAACAAAACACTAAGATCCATTGGTAGAGATTAAATCTCTAAGATCCGACGGTTGAGATTAAATCTCTAGATCCGACGGTTGAGATTAAATCCCTAGAACCAATGGAGGAGATTAATTCATGGCTTATCCCCAAACTCTATAAAAGGTGGCATGGTGTTGGCGTGAAGATGATGATAGAGAGGGAGCAAGGCTTGGGCGGCAAGAATAGGGCAATCCTAGTTGAGATAGGATTGGAATTAGGGTTAGGGTTTGGAAGCAAGGGTGGCACCAAATAAGGCAAGTTTTCCTTCTTCTTCCTTGCCTTGTGGCCAACGTCCAGCAGCTATTCCAGCCCTTCCCAGCCCTTGGCCGGTGCCCAAAACACTCCCCTCTCTTCTCCTTAGGTGGTGGAAACAAGATATAGGGTTTCCCTTGGTGTCTTGGTAGTTTTCCATCATCTTCTTCTCCTTCTAGTTGGCCGGCGGCAAGAACTTCTATAGTTCTTTGTTGGTTGAGTTTTTGAAGGAGAAAAACATTGTTTCTCTTCTTCCTCTTGCTTGGTAAAAGCAAGGAAGGAAGTTTTGCGATCTAGGAGCTTTGACTTTTGGTGGATCGTCGCCCACATGACGTCCAAAAGGAGGAGGGTCATACATTAGAAGACCAAGAGGTATAACTATTCTTCTATCTCTTTTATTCATTGCTTGTGTTTGTTTTTCAAAATATAAGCATGTTATATTTCTGTAAATAGGCTAAATAATACTTGGATCCCGAGTATAAACACAAAAAACGGCGATCCGGACATCGTCTATTCCGCGGCTACTCGTAGAATAGAGGATGGTCGCTTGAACAACTAGTTTGTTCAAGTGACCTCTCTAAACGAATAGCACGACGATGACTTGGTTGCTTTGGGAATCCCTTTTGTCTAGGATTAAATTTTTTAATCCGGGGACATCGAAGGGATCACCATGAACAAGCGACCAAGGTGAAGTGGGAAGCGAGTTTCCCCCTCACGGACTCAACCAAAGCACGGGATATGATTCCTCTTCCAGTGTCATAAGACATTTGGCTGAGGAATTGATTAAGTTAATTGTATAAATATTATTTGTCCTAGTTCCTTTGAGTATTGTTTTAGCTGTTTTATTTGTTTTAATTACACATTCATTTTCTAAAAATACGACCTTATAGTTATTGTCACATAATTGGCTTACGCTAAGCAGGTTATATTCAAAATTCTCTACAAGTAATACATTTTTAATAACAAAATTCGAGTTAAGCTCGATATCACCTGATCCGATGATTTTGAGCTTGCCGTTATTCCCAAAGGCTACCGATCCTTGTCGTTTGAATCGAAGCTTTGTGAATTTGAGTTGATCCCCGGTTATGTGTCGGGAGCAACCGCTGTCCAACATCCATTGATCCTACACACAAGGTGGTTGGATTGGATGTTAGATTTTTTTTAAAAAAATTGGTTGTAAGTTGTTAAACCTAGGTCATCTCACCTGTGTCTATATGATCAAGCATGTTATACTTATGTGTTTTTTGTGAGATGATTTCCAATTAAGTTGATTAAATGTATTTAGGTTCAAGTAATTTTATGTTAGATTTGGATTTGACCCTAGGCTTGTCAAGTTTACCTTTTCAAGATCATGGCTTCCAGGTCGTGGCGAGGCACAGGGGCCTTCTTTTATCGGATCATCGACCACTTCCTTAGACAAAGCCATGTTCAAGAAAATGATGACTTGACTCACCTAAGATTATTTCCTAGTCTAACTGGTTATTTTTGAAAAGAGGCTCCCCGAGGCTCAATCTTTTCGAAGAATTTTAGTTAGTTATGTTTTTGAAAAGAGCTCCTCGAGGCTCAATCTTTTTGAAGTTGATTATGTTCATGTTCTAAGTGAGTTCACAAGTTTTAAAGTACAAACTTTCTAAGTTAAAGCATGCAATTTCTAAGTTAAAGCACAAACATTCTAAGTTAAAACATGCAATTTCTAAGTTAAAGCACAAACATGTTTTGTACTGGCTCCCCCTAGACCGTTGAATCGGTTCGGTCTATCCACATAGTGGATTTGGTCCTTGGGAATCCAGTACGGGTTGGATCCTAGAGTTGAAATCAAAAGGTTCTTAGGGACCCATGCTTGGACATGTTTCCTATGTCGACTTACAATCGACATATACGACCTATTAGTCATGTTTGAGTTAAATTCTAGTCCAGCCTTGTTGTACACGGCCCTTTGAGATCCAAGTAGGAGGTCAAGTCCTTTGGATCCCGAAGTGAACCTTTCCAACGTGTTCCTAAGATCTTTGACTTGACTTTTCAAGAGAGAGTTCTCAACTTCGAGCTTTTCAACTCGAGTTGAGTCCTTCTCTTGAACTCGACTAGTCGAAGAGGTTAGAGAGACCTCGTGTTTGAGGAGTTTAACCTCCTCAACAAGGGTCTCGACCTTGGACTCGGACTTAGCTAACTTCCTAGACAAAAACCTAACCGTATTATGTAAAGTATTAAATAAAGTTCGACTTACTTTAAGGGTATCTTTTGAACCGGATGCGTGTCAGGTGGCTTGACTTGAAGGTAACCGTGGTCCGAGTCATCCTCGAGTTCGACTCAAGTTCGGAGCTCGATCTCCGTGTCGGACTCAATTGATTTCGCCATGAAGGCGTGGTCTTCGTCTTCTTGGATAGCGCTTCTTCCCATGTCGCGTTGAGGGCCTTCTTGTGCTTAGGTGCTTGGTGGTTCAGCTTGGGGCACTCGGACTTGATATGTCCAAACCTGTTACACTCATAACACCTAATATTAGAACTTTTAGGCTTACCTTGGTTGAGTCGAGTCGTGGTTCGCTTTCGTCCCTTGGCTATCCTTCGAGCTAGGTTCATTAGTTCGACAGTCAACTCCGGGTCAACTTCTTCTTCGGACTCGTCTTCCTCCTCGGTTGGTGGTGGCTTGCTTACGATTTTCTTCTTCTTTGAACCTGCAAACAAGGCTATACCCCTCTCGGGTTCCGAGTTGGATTGTTCATGTAATTCGAAATCGGAAAAGAGTTCATCTAACCTAATTTTAGAAAGGTCCTTGGAGACCTTGTAGGCATCGACCATGGATGCCCACAAGATAGTCCTCGGAAAAGAGTTTAGAACATACCTTATAAGGTCGCGGTTTTCGACCTTTTGCCCGATTGCGTGTAGGTTGTTGACGATGTCCTGGACTCGGGCGTGAAGTTGCGTCGCGGACTCGTGTTCCTGCATTTTTAGGTTATATAGTTTATTGAAAAGAAGATCACGCTTACATACCTTGGCTTCGTCGGTCCCTTCGTGTAGCTCCACTAGTTTCGTCCAAAGATCTTTTGCGCTTATGAAGGGGCCGACGCGATTTAGCTCCTCCTTGGATAGGCCGTATTGGAGGATTTGTGTTGCCTTGGCATCGGCTTCGACTTGTCATTTTTTCGCAATGGTCCATTGATCATAATCCAAGGAGTCACCCACTTCATTAGTCGGAAGTGTGAAACCCGTTTGGATTATGATCCACATCTCGATTTGGGTTTTGAGAAAGCATTCCATCCGACCCTTCCAATAACGGAAGTCATCTCCGTTGTAAAACGGAGGTCGGACGGTGCTAAAACCTCGAGATGGGCCATTAGAACAAAAGACACAAATAGACGGAGACGAAGGAACTAACAACGACAAAAACACGAAAACAAGTACCAAGACTCGCGTCTTGGATTAGTAGTGCGGGAGAAAAACTTAACAAGGAGAAATAAATAAAAAAACAGAATTAAAAGAAAAAATAAATCTGTAAAAAGGCTAGATTGGTGGTTTCACCAAATCTTAGCAACCCCCGGCTCTGATACCAATTGTTGGATCGATGCGGTTCGCTAGAGGGGGGGTGAATAGCGATAAAAACTTTTTCGTAATCGTTCGTTAAGGTACGAGTAAAACGCAGCGGAAAGATAACAATAAATAAATAAAAACACGAGGGTTTTTACTTGGTTCGTAGCCTATGGCTACTACTCCAAGGCCCTAGTGGTCCTTGACCACGCACGGAGGGCAAAATACTAACCAAACTCCTCCTCGTTGGAGATAGGAGTTAAACGAATACAAAACTTGATAAAGACTCAAGGTAGAGGGACACTCCCCCTCTCCTTGATATGATTTAAAGCTTTACTAAAAGAAATAAACTGAAATACAATTTAGAACTTTCGTTACCGACGACTTTAAAGGTTGGAGGTTGAAGCTCTAGTCGTCGTCTCGGCAGCGCTTCGTCGTAGGGATGTCGGAGAGCCGGAGCATATTGGAAGAACTTAGAAGCTTTTTAATTGATGAAAAACCCTAGGACAAGCCCTCCTTTTATAGCCTTTAAGCCCCTCATCGAATGGGTCTTCAACCAATAGGAATTGGGCACAAAACTCCTTGAAAAATGGTGATAAAGCTTGACTCCTCGAGGCTGATTTTTGACCACCGGTTGAACTGGCCCGGTTGAACTGATGGCCAGGATTTTTGACTACAATGAAGAGTTAGCTCAAAATATAAGTGAATTCGACGGCCACTTGCCGTCCGATCTCAACATAGACCTTCCATGGGAAGTCTTGGGTCGGATCGTCGCCTAAGGACGTCCCCGTACAAAGGACACGACCTCACTTCACTTTACTCACTCGAGCTTACCTCGATACTTTACGTGTTGCTTTTGCTTCCGGCCTTCCACTCAATTCCTTCGGCTCCCTCCGAAGTCTCTTGAGTGTCGCCCGACCACCACGGCTTCCTCCGGGTGTCGCTAGCCTTCAGCTCCAGCGTTGAGGCTTTTTTGCACACTTGATTTAGCTCATGAGATAACAATATATGCTTAATTTTGTATCGTTTGCTATAATCAAAACTTAGGTTCGACTTAGGTGCCTACTGCACCAACATGTGTAACCCACAGGGACTAATTGATCTGCCCGGTAAACCAGCATATAATCCCTAGTCCTTCTCAGGTACTTCAATATATGCTTTACCGCAGTCCAATGTCCCTGTCCAGGATTACTCTGATATCTGCTAACCATGCCCACGACAAAGCAGATATCCGGTCTCGTACATAGCATAGCATACATAAGGCTTCCTACTGCCGAAGCATAAGGAACCACCTTCATGTCCTCTATCTCCTTTGATGTTTTGGGACACATCTCTTTAGATAAAGAAACTCCATGCCTAAAAGGTAGAAAACCTTTCTTGGAGTTCTGCATGCTAAAACGAGCAAGGATAGTGTCAATGTATGAAGCTTGAGATAAACACAACATCCTTTTCTTGCGATCCCTTATAACTTTGATCCCAAGGATGTGTCCCACTTCTCCCAAGTCCTTCATGTCAAACTGTTTGGACAACCATACCCTTACGTCTGATAACACTTTGATATTGTTGCCAACTAACAAAATGTCATCTATGTATAGTACAAGAAACACCACTACGTTTCCGTCACATCTCTTGTATACACAAGGCTCATCCGGACTTTAAATAAATCCATATGATTGGATTACCTCATCAAAGCGGATGTTCCAAGATCTAGAAGCTTGCTTCAATCCATAAATGGACCGATTAAGCTTACATACAAGATGCTCTTTGCCTTTAGCAATGAATCCCTCTGGTTGCCGCATATAGATGTTCTCCTCAAGACTTCCGTTAAGGAAAGCTGTCTTGACATCCATCTGCCATATCTCATAATCCATATGAGCTGCTATAGATAAGAGAATCCGGATAGACTTAAGCATAGCTACCGGCGAAAAGGTCTCCTCATAATCGATACCCTCTTTCTGAGTATACCCTTTCGCAACAAGCCTAGCTTTGAAGGTCTCAACCTTCCCGTCTACTCCTCTCTTTCTCTTGTAGATCCACTTGCATCCAATGGTTTTTACACCATCGGGTGGCTCTACTAGCTCCCAGACCTAATTAGAATCCATAGATTCTATCTCTAAATTCATCGCTCTTTGCCAATATACTGCATCTCTATCTTGGATTGCCTCGTCATATGTCCAGGGATCAGGTTCATGTTCACTAGGGACTAAGTCCGAAGACTCTCCCAAAAACATTAATCTGTCGGGTTGTCTAACAACCCTCCCACTACGACGAGGTGCCTCCTGTGTATGCTCTGTGACACACGGTGCAGTGACTTGTGGTGTCTCCTCTTGTACCAGTGGTACTGAAGTCGGGACTTCCCCTGTCATCTCCTCAAGAACAATCCTACTCGTGGGCTTGTGGTTCATCACATAGTCCTCCTCTAGAAATCTGACATTCGTACTCACGATCACCTTCTGATCTCTAGGACTATAGAATAAACCACCCTTCGTTCCCTTAAGGTAGCAAACAAACAAGCGCACTTCTGTACGAGATTCCAACTTACCAGCATCTCCCTTCAGCACATGTGTTGGACTACCCCAAATCCGAATATGTCTTAGACTAGGCTTTCGCCCAGTCCACAACTCTGTGGGAGTAGAGGGTACTGACTTAGATGGAACCAAGTTCAGAATGTGTGCTACTGTTTCCAGAGCAAACTCCCAGAATGAATCAGGTAACTCAGAATAACTCATCATAGATCTGACCATCTCCATAAGAGTCCTGTTCCTTCGCTCTGCCACACTATTCTACTGGGGTGTGCCAGGTGTGGACAATTGGGATTGAATCCCAACCTCTGATAAGTAACTCCTAAACTCTCCTAAGAGGTACTCGCCACCACGATCATATCGTAATGTCTTGATACTTTTACCTTGACGGTTCTCCACATCAGCCTTGAATTCTTTGAACCTGTCAAAGCATTCAGACTTGCGGCGCATCAAGTAAATGTATCCATATCTTGAATAATCGTCTATAAAAGAGACGAAATATTCAAAACCACCTCTTTCCTGGATAGACATGGGACCGCACAAATCAGAATGAACCAATTCTAACACATCTTTGGCTCTATACCCCTTGGCCTTGAAAGGCCTCTTGGTCATTTTACCTTCCAAGCAAGATTCGCAGGTTGGGAGATCCTCCACCACTAATGAACCCAAGGTCCATCTATCAACCTTTGAATTCTACTTAGGTTAATATGACCAAGCCTTAGATGCAAAGATATGTTTGGTTCATTTGAAGGTTCTTTTCTCTTATTAGATTTAGAAGATGAGTTATTTACTTCTATTTGCATCGTGGGAGTTTTTGGTTCAAGAGTATATAAATTGCCAACCAATGTACGAGCAGATAATCTCCTATTCCTTTTTATAACCACCTTGTCATTAAAAGCAGAATATCCATCCATAAACAATTTAGAAACTGAAATTAAATTCTTTCTAAAAGTAGGTACATAAAGACAATTTCTTAAAACCAAAATTTATTCCTATCAAAAGATAAATAAAGCGTCTCCCCTTGCAATAGCCGCCACCTTTGAAGCATTGCCCATGAAGGCGGTAATCTCTCCCTCGGCTAGTCGTCGGGTTTCTGGAACCCTGAATTGCGAGACATGATTAGTGGCTCTGTATCAACACACTAGGCAATGGTAGATAACACCGCTAAACATGTTTCAACAACTAAACAAGAAGATATACCTTTGTTCTTTGGCGAGGGATCCGCCTTCAATGTCGATGCCTTGCAAGTCAAGCACTTGCCTTTCGGCTTCTTCACTCCTGCCTGAGGTCCCACTGCCACCTTCTTCGCTCTACCTTGCTTCTTCTTCTTCTTACCTTTCGGTTTAGAGGAAGAAACCTTCTGAGCGACCATGGCTTGAGAACTCTGACGAAAAAGCCCCTCTGCCGCCTGGAGTTCTGTCAGAAGCTCCGCCAACGAATACAACCTCTTGTTCATGTTGTAGTTGAGGCGGAACTGCTCAAAACTCCTAGGCAGAGACTAGAGAATGATATCGACCTGGGTTTCCCCATCGATCTCAGCTCCGAGGACTTCCATCTCATTAAGATGAGCCATCATCTTGAGAACATGATCCCTAACGGGTGTTCCCTCGACCATGGTGGTCGTCATCAAGTTTCTCATTGCCTCCTGCCTAGCCGCCCTACTCTGATATCCGAAAAGTTCCTTGAGATTGAACATCATGTCATAACCAGTGGCTATGGCCTGATGCTGATGTTGCAGCACATTTGACATAAATGCCAAAATGTAACACCGCGCCATCTCATCTGCCTTAACCCATTTCTTATAACGTTCTTTCTCCTTTTCATCAGAGTCATCGGTGGGCTTAGGAGGATAGACCTCGAAGAGTACAAATTTGTACTCTTCCGCAGTTAAGACAATATCCAGGTTTCTTTTCCAATCAATGTAGTTTGGACCAGTAAGTTTGTTTTCTTTTAAAATCACAGCAAGTGGGTTGAAAGCCATTTGAAAATCCTAAAAATCACAATGATAAAAAAATATTAGATTTCAAATATTATTGATTCCTCAAAAAAATAAAATCCCGAAATCAACCAACACCTCAAAACACCGAGAATATCGCATGCAACGATAGTGTGAACGTATACGAATTCTACATTTGTAAGAGGAGGTTTTACCCATTAATTTTATTATCTTGTCAACCTTACTCTTTGATAAATAAAATTAATAGTTAGTTCCTCTTTAGCCCTACAAATAAAAGCAGTGACTCCGATGGGGAGGATACTTTTATTTGCATCTAAGTGTGCACCATTACACGATACTAAGGAAATTATTTCGGATTATGTGCCTTACCGATGGGGAAGTACATACGCTCCTAAATAATTTCCTATAACCATTATTTGACCTAGTGATCCGCAAACAAACCCATCCGATGGGGAGGAAGGCACTCAAAGCCAACGCGCAAGTTTGTTGCATCACACGTCAAATTGTAATGGAGGCCGCGGGAATTAATTAAAATATCCCTCTCCCACTTAGTAAATTGCAATCGAGGAATTTTAAACATACACAACATGCATATAAAACAAATAAGCAATAAATATGGAAAAAACAGAATTTTTTTCCAACTATTATGGCATTGTCCTCCAATATGCATCCCGTCGTGTCGCCACCTCGTCCGCTCCACCTTTTCCCATGCGCAAGTCACCAAAGATATCCGAGCCGAGATAAATCATTTTATTTACATCCATCGATCCTATACTCCACTAAGGAGTGTACAAATAATCTAGATCGAAAGTAAACTAAAATGAGCGGCTAAACAATGTCATATTTAATTACAAAAATTAAATACTAATCTAGCCTTGTCAACCCCGAGGATTCAAATAATAAATTTTTACACACATCCATTCACATACAAACACATGGCCATAATAGTCGGATCTTATGCCTGCAACCAAAGAGTTAAACTACGCATATCCTACTATTATCCGGCACATATAATATATGAAAAATACATAAAAAATTAACCGAATCCTAAACACACAAAATTGGAAACCGTGGCTCTGATACCAATTGAAGGGAGTCGCTTCGGAGGCTCATTGGCTCCCATGTCCCCGGATTAAAATTTTCACTAATGAAAGAATTAATCCGGATAGGATGAGCTTCCTTAGTACAACCTATTCGTCGTCGTGCTAACAACTTGAGTGGTCGCTTGAACAAACTAGTTGTTCAAGCAACACAACTCTTCTAGTTGGTTAGCCGCGGAAGAGACGACGGATGGATCGCCGGTTTTTGTGTTTGTCTTCGGGGTCCATGATTATACAATATATATTCATACACACACATGCATAATCAAAATATTAAAGAATATATTCAGATCTGTAAATAAAGTTAAAATAACTTTATACCTTACGATCTTCTATCGTATGTCCTATCCTTCTCGTGGACGACGTGTGGACGAAGATCCTCCACGAGTAGAAGCCTTCTAGATCACTTTATTCTCTACCTTGTCCGCTGCGAACAAAGAGAAGAACTTACAAATACCTTTCCTATCTAGAACCGGCCACCAAATTAGGGAATTTGGTGCAACCGCCGGCCAAGGAGCAATGGATGATGCGCCGGCCAACTTGAAGAGGAGTTGCCGCCGGCCACCAAGGAGAAAAGAAGGAGGAAGACCACCGGCCACCAATGGAAGGAGAGCCGCCGACTAAGGAAGAAGAGAAAGGCCTTAAGGATGGGCGTCGGCCAAGTATTGATGGAGGAAGTTGGGCGCCGGCAACAACTAGAAGGAAGAAGAAGGTTGCCGCCCACTTTTGCTCCAAACCCTAGCCGCCCACTTCTCCAAGAGCCAAACCCTAATTCTCTAATTCAAATCCTTGATTATTCTTGCCGCCCAACCCTAAGCATCTATTTATAGAATAGGGCTTAAGCCTCCTTTAATCTCCACCGTCGGATCTAGGGATTTAATCTCCACCGTCGGATCTAGGGTTTTATCCCAATCGTCGGATCTAGGGTTTAATCCCAACTGTCGGATCTAGGATTTCATCCCAACCGTCGGATCTAAGGTTTCATCCCAACCATCGGATCTAGGGTTTTATCCCAACCGTCGGATCTAGGGATTTAATCCCAACCGTCAATTCTAGGATTTCATCCTAACCATCGGATCTAGGGATTTAATCCCAACCGTTGGTTCTAGGGTTTCATCCAACCATCGGATCTAGGGATTTAATCCCAACCGTTGGTTCTAGGTTTTGTTTTACATTCTTGGATCTAGACTTCACAAGGATTATATTAGGCTACGATAGGGACCATAACGAGGAGTTGGGTCTTGGCCACCCGATGGATCGGAACCACACAAACTTGATCCATCAATGATGTTCCATTCCACTAGAGGATCATCATTGAACTACCTCACCAACCCCCATAAATCAATATGGGCTCCATATATTATTTGTACATTAATCTCCCCGTGTTTAAGATATCGAATGTCCGTCAATTAATTGATTTACTAACCATCAATTAATTAACATCTAATTTCTCGAGTAGTACTACTCAACCTTATCATCATGTTGACTAAGTCAACCAGCTGGGTTTACATGATGAACCTTATGAGCTCCTCAAGGGGACATCATCAACCTAATATATAGGACACGGTTTCCTCCTATAATCAACGGCACACCATGTAAATAATATTATTTCCCAACTTACCGGGCATATTGATTTAATCCATCTAAATCTCACCCACTGGTAAATCAAAGAAATAAATACTAAGTACATGTGCCCGTTATTATATAGGAATTAAGAGCATGTACAACATAATATCCGAGGTCCAATTCAATTATGTAGTCAGTACTAAATTGAATCACCTCTATGTCGGTCCTACTCAATACACCTAAGTGTACTAGTGTAACTCTATGTTCAAGATAAAACAATACCATGCTACACTACAACCATGCCAATGGTTTGTCCAAAACCATCTTGGTTGTGAGCCTTTACTTATATTTTACAAGGTACTGATAACATGATCTTCTGTGCCACACCAAGCACCATGTTATCTACAATGTAAAATATTAGACAATATGCACACATGTATAATGAATATATAAAATGCAAACAATGATCATGTGATTCTTATTTCAAAATAAAATATTCATACAAAAAGAGCTAGGCTTTCAGTATACATTCCAACACTAAATCCATCCTAAAGGATTAGGAAAAACCCTAGGATAGTCAACCATAAGGATTTCATCTATATCATATGTTTGGTTGACTTAGGATGGCGGGACAATATTTTTGAAATAGTGTTAGGTGATGATAATGCACCTATAAATAGATAAATTATGCTTTAGGTGATATTTGACTTATTATCATGTTTCATACCTAATGTATGATCACAATTTGATTAATACATTTGTTTCATGATTATAATATGAAATTCATACATATATGTTTTTATGATCATGTGGGATATTAGGATGATACTTAACCATGGGTAGAAATGCATGAAAATAATGGTTAAGTATATACAAATACCTTTAGGATGCATCTCACACTCACCATAGGCTACCTTGATTGAAAACTTAGCATGAGTGAGATGTTAAGATGATACAAATGTCCACTAGTGCCTATGACATCTAGATGGTCATTTAAGGTATCAAAATAGCAATAATAGACCAATCATGGGGAAGGCTTATGTTTAATTCATAGACATATTGCCCAAAGATCATGGTTGTATATTTCATATGTTTTCAAAACAATTTCTTACTTTAAAATCTGCATGTTCATGTTTTGAAACAATCCAAAGCAAAACTAGATGTTAAAATGGATACAAACTTTATCAAAACACTAGTTGTTTTTGAAGCTTTTGGATTTTTTGCAAATCTTTGAAAATATAATGTTTTTTCATGGAAAACTATTTTTCATTGATAAAGAACCCTAAAAGAAATGTGTTCCCCAAATTTCACTATTTTTTGAATTTTCTGGAATTTATAGTGCATTTCTGAAATTCGTCCAGAAAATCAGAAATTCGGATTTCATTGTGCCAGTCGACTGCCATACTGATAGCAGTCGACTGCTCACCTGAAAAATTGCCCAGCAACTTCTGATACACGATTTTAAGGCATGTTTTTGGCTTATGTTTCTCTCTAGACTTGATGTCATGCTGTATAAACTTTGTTAAATATTTTTGATGGTGTCAAAGGGGGAGAAATGTATATGTTTAAGTAAGGGGGAATATATTTAGGGAGAGTTTCATGTATTAAGGGGGAGAGTTGCTAATCATGTTATTTACATGCTTTCCTTTCTTAATATTTTATCAAATGTTTTTACCTAACTTAAACGGATTGCCACACATCAAAAAGGGGGAGATTGTTAGGGCAATTAACCCGTGATATGTTTTGATGTGTGTGGCAAAGGGTTTAAGTTAGGTTGTTATTATGATTTGATATGTGCGTTGGAGTCTTGCAGGACTTAGTAATTCGCACATGGAGCCTTGGCGGGTTCACCACTCACAACCTCGTGCTTGAGTCGGAGAAGGAGCATTGCAGAGCCATGTGCTTGATGCTGCCGAGGGACCGCCGGACGAGATGACTTGAAGCAAAGCCAAGGAAGCAGACTTCGAAGGCAAGAGACGTGAAGGAGCATTGCAGAGCCGTGCGCCTGATGCTGCCAAGGGACATTGCCATGAACGAAGAGAGCTTCAGCGAGGGACTTCGAGTGAGATGAGAGAATGAGTGAATTGTAAGTAGCTCATTAGGTGAACTTGGATGAATGGCTGAGTGTCGGAGGTCCATTGTAAGTTACATCAGTCGACTGCCAAGGGATCCATTGGACTACAACTGTCGGGATCCAACGTGTTCGGAGGTCGTTGTAGTGGCGACAGTCAACTACCAAGGGCAGCAGTCGACTGGTGGCGGCCAACGGGAAGAAATCATCCCTCTCTATAAAAAGAGAGGGTGTGGGCTTTTGGATGGCTAATGCTCATATTCTAAATCATCATCCAAGTGCTCTACAAGTGATAAACTCCTTCTTCTAGTTTCTTTCACATCAATTGTAAAAGAAGGAGTGTTCTTGAGTTGTAAGGGTTACCTCCACCTAGCTTGGTGCAAAGGAGAGACCAATAGTGGATTGGTTGCGGAGTGATTCACCGAGGACGAATCGGAGACCGTGGATTAGCGGCGTAGCCGTGAACCACGTTATATTCCTTTTGTTAGCATTGGTTTTATTCTTGTTGTTTTGATTTGCTTGTCTTGTTTATTAGTATTCCGCTTGCGCTAACGATTTTGTAAACGAGCAAATTCCACCATCCAATGAAGAGGGCTATTCACCTCCCTCTAGTCGGCCAATACACACCGATCGATCCTCTACATCTTCATGACCAAGATGACTTGAATACCACAAGTCAAAGGAACATCGCACTTAAGCTGTAGTAAGAACTTCATTGACATATACATATATGCAGAGAACCATATGAAGTCTTACAGATGGTCACTCCAATGAACTAGTTACCATAACTAGCATCCACGATTAACTCCGGACATCACAATGTCTCCAGCCAGTGAGAATCAACTGCTTGGATACACCAGAGTATACCTCGTGCTAGTCTCGATAGAATTGATGGTGTCCAAATCCATCAATTCATCGATTAGGGATAATTCCAATACATCACAATTACACATGTAGAGATACTCACTAGTTGTGATCTAATCACAAATTCTCTCACGCTGTAAATCGTATTGTGGGCATTCAATAAATGAGTTTAAGATATAATCAAATACATGCAAACATGTATACTCAAATAGTGAATCTTCATTTATCATATAAATGGTTTAAACATAAGGCGATTGCCTTAGGACACCTCTCATATATAATTAATAGAAGTGACACGGGGAAATACTCTCTCTCAACATCACTAACCATGATAAATGATATATTATTCTCCGAAGGTTATTTTCTGCATCCTCCACCAAGTACCGGCCTAATCCCAATAATGGTATGCAACTAACTCTACTTCCTTTGTATAACACAAGTTAAGTACTCAAAAGTACCTTCAAAGTTATACAACTCAGCACGACAAACTCAAGGATCAAAATCCCTGTAAAACACCATATACTAGCCTTCTGCTATTTGCATCAACAATAGCCTACACCTTGTCCATTACCCAACAGGTAATGATTTGACTAACATCATTAGTGAAAATCCCTAATACTGCAATGTCTGATTTCCACAATAAATGTGACAACCTGACCCCTATTATCCGACTCGGTCTCAGTCGGCTCTCAAAGGTAAATCACCTTTTCGACAGCAAGTTCAAGTCTCATAGACTCAACACGTCATTCTCGTGGTCAACTCATACTACGGTTACGAATAGTGATTAACCAACACACTACCTATTAATTCCTGTTATAAACATTAAATGCATCACCAACAAAACCAAGAGTATAAACCCTAAAGGCAACTCCGACTGGTCGCTTCGGTGGACGACCCCTACTATAAGTCTGTATAGGTGCCATCTCTCTGTCTGTATACCCTTGTTGAACAAGTTTAGATAAGTATCTAATTAGAATATAAGTTATCAGGAATTCTTATTTCGTGTTGCTCGGGGCTCAGACCGTTGTTAATCTCATCTCACAAAACCAAAACCGAAACAAATTGACTCCTGAGAATCCAAGATTTGACAAAAAAACATTGTATGACATCGCAGAACCTAGGGCTTTGATACCAATAAAGTTGTCATGCCCCGAGAGCATGCCGAGCTGAAAAGCAAATGGATAGCATCTTCCCTGTACGTGGCAACATATCCTGTTTATACAAGGCCATTCAGCCGCAATCACAACATCATATAACAAAGTAAATATGACAATACACAGCGAAAAATAACACAATGACATAACAACTACACACATTGCATACCGGTATGATTGACACCAAAACACAACGGAAACTCGGCAAAAACCCGAATCCATAAGTGTGTACATCAACCACAAGATCAACACTACAATCTACCACATAAATCCGGATCGAAATAAGAAACATCCGAAAATAAAAGAAAACATAAATCCATGCTAGGACCCTCGGAGATGAGATGAGATATTACCAACCTACAAATCTCTAAGCCCATCACGGAGTCGAGTACCTGTTACCTGGGCGACAAGAAACCCAAGGTCTGTGGTGGTGAGTATAACTCAGTGGTAATAAGAATAAAAGTGCATGCATAATTTATATATATCACATGCGAGTCAACAATATGTTGTCTATCGGTATAACAGGTATACAACAACATAACATAACAACTATATAACTAAACTTATCAATAATAACACCATAAGGTACTGACATACATGAAAATCGCCAACGATGTAAGTCATACAACCTGAGTATAAGTACATAATACAACACTTACAACATGGTAGAGTAATTCTAACTCTATAAGCGACAAACCACCATTCTAACATCCTATGGCAAATACAACGATGAACCGAGTCCATCCCGTATCATCTCAGGGTACTGGTCAAAGGTATACGACAGTCTGACCAACTTATACACAGGTATCCCACATACTATCATATAGCAAATGCAGTAGCATGTATGATGATGTACAAACAAATGTAGCAAGCATAGTACAAACAAATGCAACATCACAATAAGCAAACATATATATTGCATCTATATATACACTAATCATAATCATCCAAATATATATACATGCATATATATATATATATATATATATATATATATATATATATATATATATATATATATATACGACAATATGCAAAACGCCATAAGATATGGCAATGCAGAATGCATGGTCATGCCGGCTCACCCTAAAGCTACCACGACCCCAGTGTGGCCTCGGTGGCTCGACATGACAACTATCCCAACTCAACACCAATCACTACTCTCAAGTGGCCAAGTGGGTAGTATGGTCAAGTAGCATATAAGCATAAAGAGAAAGCTACCCGATGGGGGTCCCTGCTGTTGGCCACTCCGATAGTCACTACCCATGAGTGGTCGAGTGCCACACACGCAGGACAACTGCACACAACTCCAACTACCACCGTCTATAGTGGTAGAGTGCGGCACAACAATGCTCTGCCCTCCCACCAATTACTCCTCCATGAGTAACCTGGGAGGCAGGATGACTGACAACCCTCTCAACCACAAGGGAGACCAAGTCGCCAGCATGCATGTAAATGATACGAATGCACAGTCACACATACAGACATCCATCACAGACTCTCTATTCTACAGAGAGTTGTACACAACTGATCATAACACTCTCTATCCTACAGAGAGTTATATTCGACTGATCAACACACTCTATCCTGCAGAGAGTCGTTCACAACTGATCATAACACTCTCTATCCTACAGAGAGTCATACTCGACTGATCAACGCACTCTATCCTACAGAGAGTCGCACACAACTGATCACAACACTCTCTATCCTGTAGAGAGTCATACTCGACTGATCACAACCAAGCTAGGACCACCGGTCTATAGCGACACACTATCCACAATCCACATGACCATACATATGTCCACAACACACTCTCTATTCTATAGAGAGGCATACTCAACTGATCAACACCAAAGCTAGGACCTCCAGTCCGTAGCAACGCTGTATCGATAAATAACACATCCATACCCGACTACATGATCCATAGTGGATATGTACACATCATCATGATATAACATGGAAACTCAAATTTACTTCTAGAATCCTACTCATCCCCGTATGATTTATCTAAATTGTACAATTCAGTTTTACAATTGAATTTAGCTACGTACACATAGATAAACCACTATAGGTCCACTTACCATAATAATCTATAATTCATAACAAAGATGAATGAATAGATAACAACAATAATAGAGTATTTAAGTGCAAAGGCAAGTATCAAGCATCAAAAAAACTAGAGTGGATTTAAGGTCAAAGTGACAATAATATAAAGTTATATACTTCAGGGTTTAGCTACTACTTGACCAGGGTAGGAAATATTACCCACCTGATATGTAGACTATGTTGATAGTCTTCATGTCCAAGACTATCTCGAATCAAAATCCTACAACATGCAATATATATATAAATAGATCTCTAGAATAACCCTAAGCTCTGATTAGTTAACCCTTACTAATCATTCCCTTTATGGATTCATATAATTCACCGTCATCTCTAAGATGAGAGTTAATCATCCTACCTTTTAATCCCACTAATCATACAAGTAATTAGTTATGAATCCCTTTATTCTGAATCAATTCCTTGTCAAAATACAACATGCAATCCACCATCCACCCACTATAACAAGGATCATAGAATGATATTACTAGTGCACTCTATAGCATGATCAGGTCAAAACTCACCTAATCTTCAATTCAATTACAACATCAATTGCAAATTATAGTAGCATCCATCACACTTAGATTAACTAACAACCTATCAAACGATAAGCATTTGCAACCATTCAAATATGAACTTACCTCAAACGTTCAATTTCCACAGCCCAATGGGATTCACAAGGCTCCTCACAACCTGTAAATGTAGAAACCATTTTACAACATCCAACTAGGCCTAAATCATTAAACCTCTTAAGTACCTTCCACCAAAATCAATTACAAATATGGTGGCATTCATCACACTTAGATCAACTAACAACCCATCAAACAATATACATTTATAAACATCCAGATCTGAACTTACCAAACTTATCTATTCTTGCACAGCTTCTTCATTTGCTTGGTATATCCAATCTGAATCTACCTGTTGAACCGCAAACCACACTCAATTCCAACAAATCCTAAACACCTGAAATCACAGCATATCACCCATCTTACAACCTATCTCTCTTTGCATTTAACATCCAAAGAATAAAAGATGTTTAAGGAAATTACTATTGGGGCAATCGGCCTAGGTCACGATTGACCAGATTCGAGTTTGACTCGAGTAGTGTTTTGATGTTTGACATTGATGTCTGACAATGTGTTGGGAAGATTGTTGGTGCAATCGACCCAGGTTATGATTTTGATGTTTGACGATGGTTTGACCATTGTCATAGGAGAAGTCCAAGTATTGTGTACTTGGTATAAAAAGTCCAAGTCTTCTGTACTTGGCATGAAAAGTCCAAGATTGAGTCTTGGCATGGAAAGTCCAACATGGGTTGACAAGGAAAGTCCAAGCATGGGTCTTGGCAAAGGAAAGTCCAAGCATGGGTCTTGGCAAGGAAAAGTCCAACATGGGTTGGCAAGGGAAAGTCCAAGCTTGAGTCTTGGCAATTGGAAAGTCCAAGGAGAATATTGGCAACGTAAAGTCCAAGGGTGGAGTCTTGGAAGTATAAGTCCAATGGTTGGCGGCGTAAAGTCCAAGCAGAGTCTTGGTAGTGCAAGCCCAATGTGCCTTAGTGGTGTAGACCACATTAGCATGACAATAGCTGATGGAAGCACCTGAAGGCTAGCATATGGATGAACAAGTCATGGATGACTTGGAGGGATCCGATAGACATGAGGCTGATGGAGGTGGCTAGACGGCTTAGGTCTAGGCTAAGGATGGTCTAGCAAGTATGAGGCACCATACTTGGGGTTAAACCTCATGGTTGAGGTTATCAATTGACTGGGGTTATGGACCAGTCGACTGGTTAAGTGTTTTGACACTTGGCAGCCGAGTCGACACTCAGCAGTCAACTAGGATTATGGCCGGTTCGACTGCTGTGAGTTGACTAGTGCTTGATTGCCATTTAAGGGCCGAAAAGGTATGGTAGTCGACTGATCATTAGATCAGTCAACTGATGGCAGTCAACTGCCATATATGGAAGTCGACTGATGGTTTAGTCACGAGCACAGAATGCTCCATAGTCACTGGGCAGTCGGCTACATGCGCTGGCAGTCGACTAATGAGAGTCCGCTGGAGTTTTTCCAGCGTGGATCGAGTCGTTGTCTCATAATAACTTGATGTTGGCGATCAGCGGGCCTTATGGCGATCAACTTCGTGAAAATCTAGCCGTCTTGAGTTAAAGGAGGTTTGGGAGATTCGGCTAATGGTTCTTTGGGAGCTTTTTTGAGGCGATTTGAATGCGAAGTGCAAGTGCATTTCAGGGTTCTTCAACCTCATCCAAGCAACCAACAAGCAAAGCGCTCAAAACCTAGTTTGTAAAGTGTTCTTTACATTTCATTTGTATTTTGCTTGTATTTCCTTCATTACTATTGTAATTACTTGTAAGAGGTTTCTCTGCCTCCGACTTGTTGTCGAGAAGGAGTATTTGTGATTAGTGGTGTTGTTCGCATCGCTAGAGCTCGTTTGAGCTCAATTCGTTGAGTATGAACCATTTGGTTCCGAACCACGTTATATCGTTTGTCTTGTGCATTGTATTCGTGTTTGTTTTGTATTTCTATTATTTCCGCTGCGCTAACAAACATTGTAGACCAAGTACGCAAGAACAATCAAATTCTGTGAAGCGACGAAATGATATTCACCCCCCCTCTAGCGGGCGCATAAGTCCTAACAATTACCCCAAAGGTTGGAGAGTTGATCCCAAGAACTAGTCAACACCAAATCATCACCCTAATCAACAACATCCGAGAAGGGGAAAGAAAGTCTAGCAGTCTCAACTGACGGCAGAAGCGTCTATCTGCCGCTATGGTTGAGGAAAACCCAAACCCGTAATGCTCGATCAAAAAGAGAAACTCATGGTGGTGGATGAGGGGAACGACGACGACGGTAGATTAAACTGGGCTCAATGCTGCTTGCATCAACGGAGGGTGGCAACTGGACCATACTCAAGCGACGATAAAATCTGACCTCAAGCGACGACAAGAATGCGCGCGGGGAATAGAAAACCAACAACAGAACACAGCTCATGGTGGAAGCTTGTTGCGATTGTCAGAGGGAGGCCGCGAATGGGCAGAGTGAAGGCAAGCCGACCAGTGCGGTGAGCTGGCTTGGGGCGCTGGCGATTGAAGAGAAAGGAGAGCTCGCGGTGAATGATTCTGCAACGGCGATGAAGAGAAGGAGAAGAAAATCGTGACGAAGTTGCGGTGAAGAAAGAAATCGAGAAATTGAAGAAGAAAGAAATGCTTAGGACCTAATAAAAGGAAGACTGCGGAGAGGAATGCTCATCGGTGGAGTAACGGCTGAGGGGAAGAATGACATTGCGGTGGGGAAGAGGAATCACATGTGAGGAATCACGATGGGGCCTTGGGTCCTTTGCACTCCGTCGGCTTTGGGCTGACCCCAAGTTAGGTAAGTTCAACCTAAGTTACACCCAATTTCCACTTAAACCCCAATATGCATTAACCACCTATATATATATATATATATTATGGTATCTTACAGCAGTCAATTGACCTTAAGTGGACAGAGCACAGAAGGTTTTGTAGTCGACTAGATAGTCGATTGATGGCTTGATAGTCGACTCATGGTAATGGCAGTTGATTGTTCAAGTGTCCATTGGCAGAAAGACGACATGGATTAGTTTGTTGTGAGACGATGGATAGGTGGACAGTCGACTAGGGGTAAGGCCTATCGATTGCCAAGCAGAAATCCAATCCGATGTAAGTTATAAAAGGAGCTCATGGAGGATTTCGGTAGCCAGTTCTTAGAGTTCTTGGAGGAAAATTGTTATTGCATTCCAGACCTCTCAATCGTCTCAAAGAAACCAAAAGATCAAACATTCAAAAGCTCACTTTTAAAGTGTTGTAATTTCATTTCTTTCATTAGCTTGTATTTTGTTGCTGTTTATTATTGTAAATCTTAGTGTAAGAGGTTTTCTCCACCTCCGGTGTGTTACCGAGAAGGAGATAAGGTTTAGTGGAGTAGACATTAAAACCCGACCGTGGACTAGGAACCATAGGTTCCAAACCACGTAAAATATTGGTGTTGTGGTGTGTGCTTGCATTTGTTGTTTTTGTTTTATTATTTCATTGCATACTAACGAATTGTAGACAAGCACGACATGAATCGAACGACGAAATCGATCCACGCTATTCACCCCTCCCCCCTTTAGTGTATCCAAAGGTCCCCATCAAGGTTTAGGTATGGTAAAATTGAGACTTGAATTTTAAGATATGAGTTTTAAAATTAAGGTTTAACCCTTTTTTAAATGTAAGTTCGATCTTAGATTAGATTCAAACTTAGCTTTGGGTCCACCAAATAGTTGCTTTTATGGTAAATTTTCAAGTTGTGAGTCACAGGGGATGTTCTTAAAGTAGTCATGTGCCTAGATAGAATTTCCACATAGTTGACCACCCAAGAGACTAAGTACTAAATCTTAGTCTAACTTTAGAATAAGGTAAGGTAGTTTTGGTTAGTCCAAGTCAATTAATTGCACTAGGTTGGATCTCCTTTATCTAGACTAACCTTGCATTAACTTGAGCTTTCCTAACTTACTATCACCCGTCTCTGATAACAATTGATAAGATCGAAATAGCGATAGAGGAGGTAATGTGATTATTTATAAATTGAGATGATAATAAGTATTTTAAAAACGAACAAAGTGAAGCAGTGAAAAAATATATAATAAATAATAGAATAACACACAATACATTTTACGTGGCTAGACTTCCCTCCGAGGTTCCTATTCCATGACCTATGATCTATAACGTAGATCAATCAAAAGATAAACTACTATATTTTTTCCTTTTCATAATATCTAAAGGTGGAGAAACCTCTTGCACAAAAATTATAGGGATCTTATGTGAAAACCCATCACAGAACGTTGTGAAAATTGGATCCCTCCAGAGATCCATGTGTACACACAATATTGTTCGTTCTTACAACTACATCTAGTTGAGAGATTACCTTTGATGTGTTGCCCTTCGCAATCCCGACAACAACTTATCTACGATGGATCTCAACGCAATTAGCATGGTCGTGTTTCTATGGTATCCACATGAACACACACTTTGGAGAATCAAAGTTGTGCTAGCAACACCACACAAGGGGTCTTGGCCAAAGAAAAGGTGCGACTACAATGAAGAAGAAGAACACAAGAAAAAAACACTAACTCCTTGAATCATAATCCAAAAACCTTTTATATTCATCCTATGAATACCAAAGATTTTGCATCCTTTTGTATTCCATCTTTAATGGATAATTAATCCAATTAATCATGATGAATCCATTCAGCTTCTTCAAATTAATTTGAGTCCACCTCAAATTAAACCAATTTGAGCCTAACTCAATTTCAACCAATCAATTGAGTCTAACTAAAATTCAGCCCTTTCAATGAGTCTAACTCAATGAATCCAATTCAATAGTCTAATGGTTCATTTAGTCAAACTAAAATGAACCAATCTCCAAAACAACATGTTCTTTGTGTGTGACCCAATAGGTTCTCATAACATTGGCAATGTCTCTAAAACCCCTTTTAAAAACATAAGAAATGAGTGGCATCTAGCAATGCATCATTGCTAACCAAGTGACAAGAATGTCGAGCTCCGACATAACCTTTCTGTAGCTATTATATTGTATGATTCAATCCTTCTATCCTTGATATCTAGATTGATCAATAAGGCATAAACCGTGTCATCCTCTTATCAATTTTGTATTTCTTGATCTCCAAGTGGACTACCTTAATCAAATGAGCTCAATATCTCATATTGACTTATTTGAGCATGGTCATACATTTTAGTAGTCCTACTTTATCAAGGGACCCACAGATATCACTTTCGTCATATGGAAGGGATAGATCTCATCTCCATCACTCACATCCCTCTGCATAATTCATTGCATACCCAGTGATCGACTTGATAGTCCATCTTATTACATGTGACATTTGTCAATACCAAAGTATACAACTCCTTATGTAGGGAACCGTAGTGATTTCAGGTCTAAGGACGATTCATACCAATAGTCACTATGAGAATGTTTATGACACTCATATAATGATTCATAAAATATTCTCATGGCGGGTCAGTTCGGTATGTATTCTCTAATACATACCCATGTGCCAATTTGATATCCTATATCCATGACTTGTGAGATTAAGTTATCAGTTGACCTATATGCTAGTCTCAACGTATTAATATAATCCTGATATATTAATACTTGACTAGGAACAATTAAGAGTAGTGTTATATATATATATATATATATATATATATATATATATATATATATATATATATATATATATATATATATATATATATATATATATATATATACTAGAACCAACTATCCTAAGATATTATTATATTTATTCAAATGACACATCAATGAAGTAAATACAACAACCATAACCTTTGCCTTTATTATGAAATATGAGCTTCCTTTACCAATCATCTCATAATTGATTGACACTAAGGGCTAATGTTGGAGATTCCGGAATCATGCGCAGTGGAATAAAGCAAATAAAATAGTTTTTATTTCATCCTAAACATCCCCTGGGGGCCAGAAATCCTTGCTATTGACATAATCTCATGCAAACACACAAAAGGAGAAAAGTTATACCTTCGAGATTCTTATTGAATCTGTCAAAACCACGAGCAAGAGCAACGAACCTTGCCTCTATCAGTATTCATACGGAGATCACCTGAGACAACTCTTAGAGCAGTAATCCTTTGTCTCCGATTAGTGCTAGCCAACCGACGAAGATAAGAGAGGGAAAAAAGAGCAAAGACGACTACCAAGAGTTGCCTCCAAAGAATATCAAGGGATATATTTATAGATCTCTTGATTAGGGCATCTAAGGAGGCTTAAACAGAACCTTTCTTTCCATAATTATCTCATAATTAAGGTAAGAACAACTCAGAAAATTTTCATAAGAAAAATCTCAAAATCAGCGGAGCCGCGACACGACCATGTGTTTTACACATGGTTGGTCGTGTGTTTTACACACAGTTGGTTGTGTGTTTTACACACGACTGACTGTGCCAAAAGACACGGCCATGCCAGGACACACGACTGGTCGTGTCCTGCTGTGCACAACCCTAGTTTTGGCCATTTTCAGCCAGAGCTAGGCACGACTCGTGCCTGATTAGGCATGACCGTGTGAGGCTCTATATGATCCGTTTGACTTCGTTTAGGTACGATATGGTCGTGCTAAGTCCGACAAGGCCATAGGAGGTTCCATAGCCTCCATTTCGCACCCTCTTAGTCTGGTCCAACCAGATACATCCTCTTTCATTGAGAATCTCATTCTCAGGCTTGTTTTACGTCTCGAGATCACCCGTAGTGCATGTGACGCAATAGGTTCCCGACTATGTTGGTCATTCATAATTATCCCCTTAATTATGAATAGACCATGAGTGACAACTAGTAGTATATCATGACCCCCCAATTGATCGAAAAGTCTAAATCGACTCCAAAATGTTTCTGAACCCTTCAACAGTTACAATTATTTTTGTGCCTTTTTCTTTTCACTCATCCTATACCCACTTGGTTCAGGACATGATCTATGTGCTCATCTGCACTAGGTTGACTACGTCACTCCTACCCCAAGTTAGTTTCCTTGTCCTATGGATTCAAGTTACTCATACATGTCTTCAAGAAGACTATCTTCTTATCATGCTTGCTCTGGCCAGAGACTTCTGAGTAATAATCTTGACAAGAGACCTAGGGTATTGATGAATAGTTATTTGTCATGGTACCATTCCCAAATTATTTACCGAACCCCCTTCACTATACTAATGCAGTATAAGGTAACTCGGGTCGTATCCCATGTGAACTCAATGGTTGAACATTTGTTTCTAAACATTATTAACACTAGGGGTTCCTACAAATATCAAAACAATCATTTAAAAATTAACCTAACCCATCTAAGCAATACAACCATGCACCGTATTGTCACTATACGATACAATGATTAAACTTCAATTGAAAACTAACCTAAAGCAATTCAACCATGCACCGCACTGTTACTATACGATACAATGATCAAATATTAACTGAAAACTAACCTAACAAACCTAAGCAATTCAACCATGCACCGCACTGTCACTATACGATACAATGATCAAATATTAACTGGAAACTAACCTAAGCAATTCAACCATGCACTGCACTGTCACTATACGATACAATGATCAAATATTAACTAAAAACTAACCTAAAAAACCTAAGCAATTCAACTATGCACCGCACCATCACTATACGATACAATGGTCAAACAATTCTAATTAATGGAAATAACAATTACCATGAAGAAAATAAACCTAACTACCAATTAAACTAAGTAAAAGATCAACAACAACTGATTAAACTATGAACCAACATCCAAATGAAACGACTAACTAAACTCCAAAATAAACTACCACATGAAACATCAACCGAAACATTCAATTAAACAACCTTGTCAATTAACAAGTAATCATCCAAATGAAAATACAAAACTAACAGCAAAATAACAAACATAACCAAACAGAAACAAACATCAACAAACACAAACAAACATAAACAGATGAAACAAACGTAACAATAAAAATTAATCGACGATCGACCACAACTCCCATAAAGGAACCATCCTCTCCGGTGAAACAATGATGATGCTGGATAGATCCAAATGGTGTCAATGGAACGGATCTCTCGTCGGAATGTACATTTGACAAGAGCTGGAAGAAATGAACACGACCCACTGCTCCAACAACGGATGGTGGAACTGCCCAATCAACACAGCCAATGGGTGAATCTGTGGAGGTGGAGCGGTCTAATCACGGCTATGGAAAGGAAAAGGAATCGGATCTGTGATCGCCTAGGAGTCCTCACCAGCTGCTAGATTGACGATCTGCCATCGGAAATGAGTAAATCGAGGGGCTGTCGGAGCTGGGAAAAGGTGTTTCCAAATCACGGCAGTAGCAGATAACCTCATCCTTCCGAATCATGTCCAACTAAGTCGTCTCAGCTCTGATCGCCAGGCGTTGAAGAGCCAACTAGTGAAGATGATCGAAGATCCCACTCTGCTCGGTGAAGCTGCCATCTGCCCAACCTCAGAACTCAGCTCCGTCGGACCCAAGGAAGCTTCGGATGGATGGGGATGAAGGAGATGCCATTGATCAACTTTCGGAACACGCCGCTGATCTGCAAGTGTGGAGGAATCATCGCTCTCCGCGAGAGGAGCAAGAAGATCGCGCGACTGGATTCTCTCGGTCGCGAATGTCGTAAAGGGGAAAATGTTGGATTTTTTTAAGCTTCTTTTCCTTGGCCGTCCGATCCCTTTAGTCAGCAAATCCTAGTTGTTGATGAAAGCTAGGGTTTATAATTCCCTTGATTAATGCTCTGATCAAGTGCTGCCTTTGGTCCCTTTTGAATCCAACGGCTGAGCAACAATTGATGGATCAAGATATGGATTAACGACTCTGATTGCTCCACTTAGGATCTTCTCATGTTTCTTATAAAATCACAGTCAACTCGTGAAAAATAATACTGAAATTATAGGAATTAACAAAATTAATTGCAAATGATTCAATATGCAAAAACATATCGAATAACAGTAATTACCCCATCAAAGAGCCTAAAATATCTAATCTATAAGTAAAAACAACACAATAAAAATGAAGTTATCAAATTCCCCCACACTTATTTTTTGTGCGTCTCGAGCAATAATAAAACAAAGAAACATTGACTCAATCACTCATTCCCCAAACAATACCGTAATCAATAATTCAAAGATAGAAAAAATAAGTCATTTAGGATCACCAAATTAATTCGGATATCTAATAGTCAAAAGATCCGACTCCTACAACAGTCAACATGTATGATGATTTCCAATAAAATCAAATAGACTAAGCTTGATACAAAACCTCCCAAAATGGATAAATGCACTGATGCTCACATAATAAACATAGGAGTGGGGTGCCCTCAAAACAACATGTAATCCTGCACTATCATATGCTTGCTTATCATCTACTTCTCTACTGCTATCAATACATCTCATACATGAATCAAAAGGATTTATTAAGAATCAGGATGAGAATACAAGTAGAATGCAGATGAAACATACAAAGAAGTACAAGACAAAGGTATAATGAACAGGAAACAATAGAAGAATTGGAAGAATAAACTTGATGAGTTTCTCTGTGAGACTGCTCAATGACACCAGCAATATGGGGTGAGGCTAGAACATTTGGAAACTTAAGAATTAGATTTTCAGGATCAAATGACTCTATCAAGCACATTGCAAATTCCATTTGCTTGCATTACAATTGCATACTTTTTTTCTTTTTTTTTTATGCAATGGTGCCATTTTTTTTTTGCGCAAAAAATCAAGTACTAATCACAGGCAAATACATCTCAAGGCCAATGACCTTTGAAAACTATGCCTTCCATATCTTTCCAACAAAACAATATTGCTCCTCCCCCACACTTAAAAATTTTGTTCATCTCGGACAATACAACCCATCAAACTATTCCTCTAACATGGAAAACAATAAATATGCAAAAGATAATCCACAACGATACAAAGACAATGGATAGTAAATAAAGAGATAAGACAAGTAAGACATGGAATATGGAAGTATCAAGTGGATTAGACAATCAAGCCAAGTCAGAAAAAGAATCAAGTATGAAATCCTTCATCATATTCATGTAAATAAATGTTACTGCAGTTTTGAAAAGACTCAAAGCAAGGTCTAGAGCAACAAGTATCACATGTGTTATCACACAAAAGTGGGTAAATGATAAGAATGACTTACAACCTCACTAGTTGAATAAAACATCAAGCTTAGTCTATCAATAAAAAGTTCACCATCATAATAAGTGACTGCATGCAAGTGAAGTCTCCTATCATACACAAAAATCCACAATTTAATGATCAAACTTAACTAATTTTTACCACCTCTGAAATGATACTAAGACATGCATAGGGAATATTATTTGAACTCAACAACAAACAACTAAACCTAGATCAACAGGCAAACAAACAACCAACAACACAAATTATTCAGAACATGAAAGGAAGGAACTAAATGCAATGAATAAAAGAACACACTCCCTGTTGGTGCAGTAGGCACCTAAGTCGAACCTGAGTTTTGATTATAACAAACGATACAAAGTTAAACTTATGTCGTTATCTCACGAGCTGAATCGAGTGTGCAGAAGATTGCTAAAGCTGGAGCTAAAGGCTAGCGACACCCGGAGGAAGCCGGGTGGTCGGGCGACACTCGGGTGACTTCGGAGGAAGCCGAAGGAATCGAGTGGAAGGTCGGAAGCAAAAGAAACATGGTAAGTATCGAGGTAAGCTCGTGTGTGCGAGCGTAAGTGAGGTCGTATCCTCCTTACAGGGATGGTCTTAAGCGTAGATCCGACCAAAGACATCCCATCGATGGTCTAGGTCGAGATCGGACGGTCGAAGGCCGTCGAAATAATGTTTTCTTTGAGCTAACTTTGCCTTGCAGCTAGCATCATCGATCAGCCTTGGAGGACTTGATCGCCCTTCATCGGACTCGTTTATCACAAGACTCGATTGATGCTACCATCGATCGATGATGGCCATCACCATCGATGGTCAATGATCGACCGAGGAGTCAAGGCTTATCACCCCATTTCAAGGAGGTTTTGTGTCCATTTGTGATTGGTTGAAGACTCATTCGATGAGGGGCTCAAAGGCTATAAAAGGAGGGCTTGTCTTAGGGTTTTTCATTAATTAAAAAAGCTTCCAAGTGCTTTCGATACGCTCCGACTCTCCGACATCCCTACGATGAAGCGCTGCCGAGACGACGACTAGAGCTTCAACCTCCAACCTTTGAAGTCGTCGGTAACGAAAGTTTAAATTGTATTTCAGTTTATTTTTTAGTAAATCTTTCATTATAACGAGGAAAGGGGGAGTGTCCCTCTACCTCGAGCTTTTGTCATTTTGTGTATCCGTCTAACTCCTACCTCCAACGAGGAGGAGTTCTTTAGTAGTTTGCCCTCCGTACGTGGTCAAGGACCACTAGGGCCTTGGAGTAGTAGCCTTCGGCTATGAACCAAGTAAAACCCTTGTGTCTATTGTCTCGCTTGTTTTGTTCTTATCTTCCGCTGTGTCTACTCACATTTTAACGAACAATTTTGAACAAAAAATTTCTATCGCTATTCACCCCCCCTCTAGCGATCCGCTCGATCCAACAATTGGTATCAGAGCCGGGGGCGCTCAGATTCGGTGCAACCACCAATCAAGCAATTTTCTTTTCGTATTTATTGTTTTAAGATTTCTCCCACACTACTAATCCAAGACCAAGTCTTGGTACATAGTTTTTGGTTGTGTTTTTTGCAAGTACTAATCACCTTCGCAGTATCTCACGATCAAACAAGCATAACTTTTGCTACAAGGGGACTCACGAAACGATCTACCCACCAAATCGAAGCTCTCTGAGAGATCTACACTTCTTACTAGGGTTTACCCCCATAACAAGCTGTTTTCATCCTCAAAAATCAACGTTTAGTAACCTTTCAGAGACATCGAAGGTTGTGAGTACTTACTTTTTATTTAGTTTCTTATTTCTTTGCTTAACTTTCTATTTCTCGTTTGTTTTTTTTTATTTCCCGCACCACTAATCCAAGGCGAAGTCTTGGAACCCTTTTTTTTGTGTTTTTTTATGTATTTTTTTGTGCAAGGTTTTCCTTCCAAATGGCCCATCTCGAGGGTTTTAGCACCGTCCGACCTCCATTTTACAACGGAGATGACTTCCGTTATTGGAAGGGTCGGATGGAATGCTTTATTAAAACCCAAATTGAGATGTGGATCATAATCCAAACGGGATTCACACTTCCGACTAACGAAGTGGGTGAATCCTTGGATTATGACCAATGGACCATTGCGACAAAAAGACAAGTCGAAGCCGACGCTAAGGCAACTCAAATCCTTCAACGCGGCCTATCCAAGGAGGAGCTAAATCGCGTCGGCCCCTTCATAAGCGCAAGGATCTTTGGACAAAACTAGTGGAGCTACACGAAGGGACCGATGAAGCCAAGGTATGTAAGCGTGATCTTCTATTCAATAAACTATATAACCTAAAAATGCAGGAACACGAGTCTGCGACGCAACTCCACGCCCGTGTCCAAGACATAGTCAACAACCTACACGCAGTCGGGCAAAAGGTCGAAAACCGCGACCTTATAAGGTATGTCCTAAACTCTTTTCCGAGGACTACCTTATGGGCATCCATGGTCGATGCCTACAAGGTCTCCAAGGATCTTTCTAAACTTAGGTTAGATGAACTCTTTTCTGATTTCGAACTTCATGAGTAGTCTAACTCGGAACCTGAGAAGGGTATAGCACTTTTTGCAGGTTCGAGGAAGAAAACCGCAAGCAAGCCACCCCGAAGGAAGAAGAGGATGAGTCGGATTCGGAGGTCGACTCGGAAATGGAAGCCGAACTAGTCAACCTAGTTCGGAGGATAGTCAAGGGCCGAAAACGAGCCTTCACTCGACCCAATGAAGGTAAGCCTAAAAGTTCAAACATAAGATGTTATGAATGCAACAGGTTTGGACACATTAAGTCCGAGTGCCCAAAACTCAAGAGCAAGGCACCAAAACATAAAAAGGCACTCAACGCTACTTGGGAAGAAGCCTCCGAGGAAGAAGACAACGATCGAGTCCTTATGGCTAAACCGGTGAAATCGGAGACGGAGTCGGAATCGGAACCAGAATCAGAAACCAAAGACGAGTCGGACTACGAAACACTATTCAAGACAAGCCACGGATACACATCCGGTTCAAAAGATACACTCAAGGTAAGTCGGTCTCTTATTACTACTCTTTATAGTGCAATTAAGTTTTTAAATAAAAAGTTAGCTAAGTCCGAGTCCAAGGTCGAGACCCTGGTTGAGGAAGTTAAACTCCTCAAACACGAGGTCTCCCTAACCTCTTCGACTAGTCGAGTTCAAGAGAAGGACTCAACTCGAGTTGAAAAACTCGAAGTTGAGAACTCACTCTTGAAAAGTCAAGTCGAAGATCTTAGGAATACGTTGGAAAGGTTTACTTTGGGATCCAAAGGACTTGACCTCCTACTTGGATCGCAAAGGGCCGTGTACAACAAGGCCGGGCTAGGGTTTAGCTCAAACACGACCAATAAGTCGTATATGTCAATCGTAAGTAGACATAGAAAATGTGTCCAAGCATGGGTCCCTAAGACCACCTTGATTTCAAACTTAGGATCAAACCAGTACTGGGTTCCCAAGGACCAAATCCACTATGTGGAGAGACCGAATCGATTCAACGGTCCAGGGGGAGCTAGTACGAAATTTGTTTGTGTTTTAACTTAGAAATTGCATGCTTAGGTTTTTATTTAGTTTGATTTTCCTTTTTAGAATGGTTAGATAGGACTATAACTCGTCAATACTTGATAACATAGTACCAGGATGCGGCGAGATGATAGTACGCTAGGAAAGCAGAGTCTTGTGTATTCGGGCTAGATAAGGCGTATCTAGTTCGGTGCACTTGACCGAGCGAAACTAGCTGAAGCTACCTCGCCGTATCCTAGACTAGTTAGACCAGGAAGTGGTCTTAGGTGAGTCAAGTCTCTATTTTCTTGAAAATGGCTTTGTCTAAGGAAGTGGTCGTTGTTCCGATCAAAGAAGGCCTCTGTGCCTCGCCACGACCTGGAAGCCATGATCTTGAAAAGGTGACTTGATGAGCCTAAGGTCAAATCTGAATCTAACGCAAGGTTGACAAGTGTTTAAGTCATTAAACTTAATTCAACTAAAAAATTGGAAGTCATCTCACAAGAACATATAGGATTAACATGTTTGATCATATAGACATGGGTGAGATGATTTAGGTTAATAATCTTCAACCAATTTTTAATAAATCCAATATCCGATCCAACTACCTTGCGTGTAGGATCAATGGATGTTGGACAGTGGTTGCTCCCGACACATGACCGGGGATCAACTCAAGTTTTCGAAGCTTCGATTCAAACGACAAGGATCGGTAGCCTTCGGAAATAACGACAAGCTCAAAATCATCGGATCAGGTGATATTGAGCTCAATTCAAATTTTGTTATTCAAAATGTTTTATTAGTAGAAAATGTTCAATATAATTTACTTAGTGTAAGCCAATTGTGTGATAATAACTATAAGGTCATATTTCTAGAAAATGAATGTGTAATTATTACAAACGAAACCTCTAAAACAATTCTTAAAGGGACTAGAAATAACAACATTTACACTATCAACTTAACTAACTCCTCAACTAACTGTCTTATGACACGTCAAGAGGAATCGTGGTTGTGGCACCGACGACTCGGTCACTCACACCCAAGACTCATCCACAAGATGAGTCAGAGTGATTTAGTCAGAGGTTTGCCTAACCTCAACAACTTGGATAATAAAATATGTAATGCTTGTCAACAAGGTAAACAATCTAGGACACAACATCAACTAACTAGTCAAGAACGAACCAAAAGTGTGCTTGAGCTCCTACACATGGATCTATTTGATTCACACGGAGCTAAGTCACTTAACGGAAGTAAATTCTGTTTAGTCATTATTGATGACTACTCTAGATTTACTTGGGTTAGGTTCATCAAACACAAAACCAATACCCTAGATCAATTAATCAACCTATTTAAGTTAATAGAAAATCAACAAAGCATTAAAATCAAAAGACTTAGGACTGATCATGGTGGTGAATTCGAAAACCATAGGATTACAGAATTCTATAACCTAAATGGATACCACCATGAGTTCTCTTGCCCTAGAACTCCACAACAAAATGGCCTAGTAGAACGCAAAAATAGAACCCTACAAGAAGCCTCTAGGACAATGCTTAATGAGTACAACCTACCCGATAGGTTTTGGGCGGAAGCCATGAGTACGACATGCTATGTCCAAAATAGGATCCTTATGGTAAAGAGGCACCTTAAGACCTCATACGAGATTTATCACGATAAAATACCTAACATCAAGTACTTTAGGGTATTTGGGTGTAAGGTACATATCCTAAACACTAAGGATTACCTAGGAAAATTTACATCCAAAACCACGACCGAAAACTTTCTAGGATACTCGACTACAAGCCGGGCTTATAGAGTATATAACCACGACACCCTTAGAGTCGAGGAGACTATCAATGTAGTATTTGATGAAGAACATGAACCTACAAAACCCCCAGCAACCCCAATTAGCGAGCCGATTCATACTAGACCTAACTCTGATCCGGAGATCAGGTCTAGTGTTAATCCTAACCTTAGTCAACCAAGTAACTCTATTGATCAAGTGATAGATGAATCCAACCAAACTAGAACTCAAACAAGCCATCCTATGGATCAAGTTGTAAACTCAAACCCAAATCCAACTAGGACTCAAACGAATCATCCTATCGACCAAGTGATAGGTGATCCAAGTCTAGGAGTTCGAACTAGAGCCTCATACCGAAACCTTAGTCAAATATCTTTGATTTCTAAAATTGAACCCAAAACTATTGACCAAGCTCTTCTTGACCCCGATTGGATTATTGCAATGCAAGAAGAGTTGGCTCAATTCACTAGGAACGAAGTATGGGAATTAGTACCACCACCTAAAGATAAAACAATCATTGGAACAAGATGGGTGTTTAGAAATAAAATTGATGATAAAGGTGAAGTAGTTAGAAATAAAGCTAGGCTAGTTGCTAAAGGGTTTAGTCAAGTCGAAGGTTTAGATTACGACGAGACCTATGCCCCAGTAGCTAGATTAGAGTCCATTCGAATGCTATTAGCGTATGCAGCACATCGAGGATTTAAGTTGTTTCAAATGGATGTGAAATCGGCATTCTTAAATGGATACATTAAAGAAGAAGTTTACGTTAGTCAACCCCCCGGTTTCGAAAGTTTAGACAAACCCGATAATTTCCTTAGATTAAAGAAAGCTCTTTATGGACTCAAACAAGCTCCGCGAGCTTGGTACGAAAGACTTACGATTTATCTTAATTCCAAAGGCTTTAACCAAGTTGTAGTTGACCCAACCCTTTTCGTAAAAACCTTAGGTAAAGACATATTCATAGCCCAAATCTATGTAGATGATATTATTTTCGGAACCACCAACTCAATCCTACTAAATGAGTTTATTTCACTTATGGAAAGTGAATTTGAAATGAATTTAGTAGGGGAATTAAGCTTCTTCTTAGGTCTACAAATTAAACAAACTAAAGATGGAATATACCTACATCAACGCAAATATACTAGGGAAGTAATTAAACATTTTGGAATGCAAGACGCTAAAATCATTAATACCCCAATGGCAACAAATGTTAATATAGAAGAAGATGTAATTGGAAACCAAATTGATTTAAAATACTATAGGAGCATAATAGGGAGTCTCCTTTACTTAACTGCAAGCCGACCTGATATCTTATTTGCAGTAAGTATGTGCGCAAGGTTTCAAACCTGTGCCAAGGAGTCTCACCTAACTCTAGTTAAGCGTATCCTTAGATATCTAAAGGGTACACTTAATGTCGGAATTTGGTATCCTAGATCTACCGAGTTCGAACTAACCAGCTACTCCGATTCGGACTATGCCGGTAGTAAGCTCGATAGAAAGAGCACGAGTGGTTGTTGTCAACTTCTCGGCTCGAGTCTAGTAAGTTGGTGCAGTAGGAAGCAACACTGTGTTGCCTTATCTACCACCGAAGCCGAATACATCGCAATGGGTGAGTGTGTCACTCAACTTCTTTGGATGAAGCACACTCTCCGCGACTTTAAGCTAGACTTTATGAATACTAAACTTCACGTAGATAACATTAGTTCAATTAATCTTACTAAGAATCCGATATGTCACTCTAGGACCAAACATATAGAAGTCAAACACCATTTCATTCGAGAACATGTGGCCAACGGAGCCATACAACTCGAATACGTCGAATCGAAGTCTAACTTAGCAGACCTATTTACTAAACCCCTACCCGAAGCCGAATTTAGTCTATTAAGACAAAAATTGGGCATGTGCGTAATAGATTAGGTACTTGCAAATTATATGTTCTTACTACTATTTCATTTTTATGGAACTAGCATAGGACATACCTTAGATATCATGCACCTATAGATTTAAGGAGCCAATACATCTCACAACACATAGGACTAATGTGTTTGTGTACTTAGCCACGTAGATGGGCGTGAGATGTTAGGACCTTACTCCTGGTTCCAGATGTAGAGCTAGTGCATCGCCATGAACCATGGAGTATAATCATACATACTAACCGACTCTAATCAGGACTGGTTGATCTTTCATATCAATCAAGCCAAATATGAGTCGAACATTTTATAGATGAACTTATTTTCAGTATATTATTTTCAAAATAATGTGGAACATGCTTGGACTTTATATTTAACACTTATTTTTTGTTTTCCATACACACCCTCACTCTTTTCGATATATGGCAAAAGGGGGAGAAAAAGGCCAAAGTTAAGGGGTCAAAATTTTTTTTATAACTTAACTCTTACTTTATATTTAAACCAAAAGTTAACTTTAAGTTTTGAAAACTTATTAAGACCAAGTTAAGAGAATTCTTAACTTAAACTTATTTGTGCCATCAACGTTTTACTCATTTTTAATGTTTTACTTAAGGGGGAGAAAGGGCCAAGTTAAGAAGAACTCTTAACTTAAATGTTTTACTAAGGCCAACTTTAAGTAATGTTAAGAAACCCTCAAAGGGGGAGGATTAAGGTCTTTCCTCAAGACTCACCCTCGATCAAGGGGGAGGTTTCCTCAAGGGGGAATGCTTGAAGAAAATCCTTACTACTCCAACTTAATCTTCTTTATTTTTTTTGTTGTTTGTTTCTAATACACATTATTCTTCATGCTTGCTATTTACTTAACTTTGTATGTGGGTTTGCCATAAATCAAAAAGGGGGAGATTGTTGGTGCAGTAGGCACCTAAGTCGAACCTGAGTTTTGATTATAGCAAACGATACAAAGTTAAACTTTGTCGTTATCTCACGAGCTGAATCGAGTGTGCAGAAGATTGCTAAAGCTGGAGCTGAAGGCTAGCGACACCCGGAGGAAGCCGGGTGGTCGGGCGACACTCGAGTGACTTCGGAGGGAACCGAAGGAATCGAGTGGAAGGCCGGAAGCAAAAGTGACATGGTAAGTATCAAGGTAAGCTCGTGTGTGCGAGCGTAAGTGAGGTCGTATCCTCCTTACGGGGATGGTCTTAAGCATAGATCCGACCAAAGACATCCCATCGATGGTCTAGGTCGAGATCGGACGGTCGAAGGCCGTCGAAATAATGTTTTCTTTGAGCTAACTTTCCCTTGCAGCTAGCATCAATCGACTGCCAGCTTGGAGGGCAGTCGAGTCCTCCCCCTTTGAGGGTGAGTCTTGAGGAAAGACCTTAATCCTCCCCCTTTGAGGGTTTCTTAACATTACTTAAAGTTGGCCTTAGTAAAACGTTTAAGTTAAGAGTTCTTCTTAACTTGGCCCTTTCTCCCCCTTAAGTAAAACATTAAAAATGAGTAAAACGTTGATGGCACAAATAAGTTTAAGTTAAGAATTCTCTTAACTTGGTCTTAATAAGTTTTTAAAACTTAAAGTTAACTTTTGGTTTAAATATAAAGTAAGAGTTAAGTTATAAAAAAAATTTTGACCCCTTAACTTTGGCCTTTTTCTCCCCCTTTTGCCATATATCGAAAAGAGTGAGGGTGTGTGTGGAAAACAAAAAATAAGTGTTAAATATAAAGTCCAAGCATGTTCCATATTATTTTGAAAATAATATACTGAAAATAAGTTCATCTATAAAATGTTCGACTCATATTTGGCTTGATTGATATGAAAGATCAACCAGTCCTGGTTAGAGTCGGTTAGTATGTATGATTATACTCCATGGTTCATGGCGATGCACTAGCTCTACATCTGGAACCAGGAGTAAGGTCCTAACATCTCACGCCCATCTACGTGGCTAAGTACACAAACACATTAGTCCTATGTGTTGTGAGATGTATTGGCTCCTTAAATCTATAGGTGCATGATATCTAAGGTATGTCCTATGCTAGTTCCATAAAAATGAAATAGTAGTAAGAACATATAATTTGCAAGTACCTAATCTATTACACACATGCCCAATTTTTGTCTTAATAGACTAAATTCGGCTTCGGGTAGGGGTTTAGTAAATAGGTCTGCTAAGTTAGACTTCGATTCGACGTATTCGAGTTGTATGGCTCCGTTGGCCACATGTTCTCGAATGAAATGGTGTTTGACTTCTATATGTTTGGTCCTAGAGTGACATATCAGATTCTTAGTAAGATTAATTGAACTAATATTATCTACGTGAAGTTTAGTATTCGTAAAGTCTAGCTTAAAGTCGCGGAGAGTGTGCTTCATCCAAAGAAGTTGAGTGACACACTCACCCATCGCGATGTATTCGGCTTCGGTGGTAGATAAGTCAACACAGTGTTGCTTCCTACTGCACCAACTTACTAGACTCGAGCCGAGAAGTTGACAATGATCATGGCCATTAGTTGACCGATGGTCAATGATCAGCTTCGAGGAGTCAAGGCTTATCACCCCATTTCAAGGAGGTTTTGTGTCCATTTGTGATTGGTTGAAGACCCATTCGATGAGGGGCTCAAAGGCTATAAAAGGAGGGCTTGTCTTAGGGTTTTTCATTAATTAAAAAGGCTTCCAAGTGCTTCCGATACACTCCGACTCTCCGACATCCCTATGACGAAGCGCTGCCGAGACGACAATTAGAGCTTCAACCTCCAACCTTTGAAGTCGTCGGTAATGAAAGTTTAAATTGTATTTCAGTTTATTTTTTAGTAAAGCTTTCATTATAACGAGGAGAGGGGGAGTGTCCCTCTACCTCGAGCTTTTGTCATTTTGTGTATCCGTCTAACTCCTACCTCCAACGAGGAGGAGTTCTTTAGTAGTTTGCCCTCCGTACGTGGTCAAGGACCACTAGGGCATTGGAGTAGTAGCCTTCGACTACGAACCAAGTAAAACCCTTGTGTCTATTGTCTCGCTTGTTTTGTTCTTATCTTCCGCTGTGTCTACTCGCATTTTAACGAACGATTTTGAACGAAAAATTTCTATCACTATTCACCCCCCCCTCTAGCGATCCGTTCGATCCAACACTCCCCTTTCATGGCAGAGAAGAAGCATCATCAAGGTCCACTTCCTCCACTGTAGCTCCAATAATCTTTTCTATCTGGCCTCGTTGTCTTCTCCAGTATAGACTTGATCTCTCTTCTTAACATGGCCTTCATGTGTCTGTTGCAAAAGTGAGACCCTTGATCGTAGATGATCACCCTGGGTACCCCAAATCTACAAAATATGTGAGACCTAATAAAATTCGCAACAACTGGAGAATCATCAGTCCTGGTGGGGATGACCTCCACCCATTTAGAAACATAATCAACTGCCAAAAGAATATATGAAAATCCAAAAGATACAGGAAACAGATCCATAAAATCAATACCCCAAACATCAAAAATCTCACAGAATAGCAGGGATTGTCGAGGCATTCCATTTCTACGTCCTATGTTCCCAGACTCTAAAACTTTCCTAACAGTCCTTTGGGCATAGCAGATCACATGAGATGCTCTATCCACTCTCTGTGCCAAGACAACTCCCACCGCATAATTTGAAGCATCGCACATCAACTCGAATGGGAGAGTCCAATCTGGTGGTCTAAGAATCGATGCTGATATCAAAGCCTGCCTAAGCTGATCAAAGGAGTCCTTGCACCGCTGGTCGAACTGAAAGACCACATCTTTCTGCAATAAGTTGGTCAAGGGTAGGGCAATCTTGCTAAAGTCTTTGATAAAACATCTGTAGAAACCTACATGACCCAGAAAAGCATGACTTCTTGTACAGAAGCGGGGTTAGATAAAGAAGATATAGCATGAATTTTAGCAGGATCTACTTCAATACCATGCACAGAGATAATATGACTTAAGACTATCCCATGCTTGACCATGAAATGACATTTCTCAAAATTCAAAACCAAATCATTCTCAATGCATCTCCATAAAACTCTTGATAAATTTTCTAGAAATGAATCAAAAGAAGAACCATACACAGAAAAATCATCCATGAAAAGCTCTAATAAATCACCGAAAATACTCACCATACATCGTTGGACATCTGATGGAAGTGATTCTTGGGGCGTCGCCTGAAGAGCGCAACTCCCTACACATTCCATATCCCTACCCACATAAAAGGGCCCACAAATAGGTCTTAACAATAAATTATCATCAACATCAGAATCATCAAAATCAATAAAATTGTGACAAAATATAGAAGGTGCAGAGATATCCAAATGAAAAACAGACTCGGAATTACAATCCATGCAATCCAGCTCATCAAATATATCCATGCTAAGATGGAATGATTCTCCATCAGGTGCTTCATAACGTCCAAAATACTGAACTGTACTATAGTATCTTCTACCTCCATAAAAAGAGTACTTAACCAACACATCCTCTATCACCCCAGATGGGTGAGTGTTGATACATTCTTCCCTACTCTGATCAACTCATTACCTTTCAACTTCTTCTTGTGAACACCCAAATCTTTAAGAAACTTGGCATACCTGGGAATCTGCTCGATCATTGTCAACAAAGGGACATTGATCTCCACCTTACCGAACAAATCTACTAGCTCCTGGAATTCCCTAGCCTTTTCTTCAACAACCCTCTTCCTAGGCTGCACTGACCTCTAAGGGAAGGGTAATGGAACTGGCGACTCTGATCATCGTGGCTGTGGATCCTGCTCTGCACTGCTAGAAACAACAACTGGATATGGAACTGGTGCTACAGGGTCCAAGGTAACTCTGCCACTCCGCAATGTAATTGCACTAAGGTTTCCCTTAGGATTTGGAATGGTCTAAGATGGTAGCTGACTAGATCCCTGTGACTACAGCTGATTAATGTTAGATGCAAGCTGGCTAATCTATCTCTCTATGCTCTGAATAGATGCATTTATCTTCTGCTGATACTGTTGCTACTGCACCAAAAGTTGTTGCATAAGATTCAAATAGATTATCGCCTGAAGACCTAGTCATCACCACAAACAACACAATAAGTAACAAATAGAAATGATAAGAAAGACACTAATAATAAAAGAAAAGAAAAACAAACAAACAAACTACAGTTTAAAGACAAATGAACACCATTATGTTCCCCGTGCAACGGTGCCAAAATTTGATGAACAATTATTTGTCGCGGTATCATTCCCAAATTATTTACCAAACCCCCTTCACTACACTAATGCAATATAGGGTAACTTGGGTCGTATCCCATGTGAACTCAATGGTTGAACATTTGTTTCTAAACATTATTAACACTGGGGTTCCTACAACTATCAAAACAATTATTTGAAAATTAACCTAACCCATCTAAGCAATACAACCATGCACCGTACTGTCAAATATTAACTAAAAACTAACCTAACAAAACTAAGCAATTCAACCATGCATTGCACTGTCACTATACGATACAATAATCAAATATTAACTGGAAACTAATCTAAGCAATACAACCATGCACCGTACTGTCACTATACGATACAATGATCAAATATTAACTGAAAACTAACCTAACAAACCTAAGCAATTCAATCATGCACCGCACTGTCACTATACGATACAATGATCAAACAATTCTAATTAATGGAAATAACAATTACCATGCAGAAAATAAACCTAACTACCAATTAAACTAAGTAAATGATCATCAACAACTGATTAAACTATGAACCAACATCCAAATGAAACGACTAACTAAACTCCAAAATAAACTATCACATGAAACATTAACCGAAACATTCAATTAAACAACCTAGTCAATTAACAAGTAATCATTCAAATGAAAATACAGAACTAACAACAAACAAACAAACATAACCAAACAAAAACAAACATCAACAAACATAAACAAACATAAACAGACAAAACAAACGTAACAAACATAACAATAAAAATTAACCAACGATCGACCACAACTCCCGAAAAGCAACCACCCTCTCCGGTGAACAACGACGATGCTGGATAGATCCTAACGACATCAATGGAATGGATCTCTCGTTGGAATGCCCATCCGACAAGAGTTGGAAGAAATGAACACGACTCATTGCTCCAACAACGGATGGCAGAATTGCCCAATCAACGCAGCCAATGGGTGAATCTGTGGAGGCGGAGTAGCCGAATCATGGCCACGGAAAGGAAAAGGAACCAGCTCTATGATTTCCTAAGAGTCCTCACTAGCTATTGGATTGACGATCTGTCATCGAAAATGAGGAAATCGAGAAATCTACCGGAGCTGGGAAAAGGTGCTATCGAATCACGACAGTAGCAGACAACCTTAGTTTTCCAAATCACATCCAACTGAGTCATCTCAGCTATGATCGCTAGGTGTTGAAGAGCCAACTAGTGAATACGACCAAGATCCCACTTTGCTTGGTGAAGCTACCGTTTGCCCAATCTCAAAACTCAGCTCCGTCGGACCCAAGGAAGCTTCGAATGGATGGGGATGAAGGAGGCATCGTTGATCAGCTGTCGGAACACACAACCGATCCACAAGTATGGAGGAATCGTCGCTCGCCGTAAGATGAGGAAGAAGATCGTGCGACTGGCTTCTCTTGGTCGCAAATGTCGCGCAAAGGGGAAAATGTTGGATTTTTTAAGCTTCTTTTCCTTTGTCATTCGGTCCCTTTAGTCAGCAAATCCTGGCTATTGATGAAAGCTAGGGTTTATAATTCCCTTGATTAATTCTCTGATCAAGTGCTACCTTCGGTCCCTTTTGAATCCAATGGCTGAGCAACAATTGATGGATCAAGATCTGGATCAACAACTCCGATTGCTCCACTTAGGCCCTTCTCATGTTTCCTATAAAATCACAGTCAACTCGTGAAAAATAATACTGAAATTATAGGAATTAACAAAATTAATCGCAAATGATTCAATATGCAAAAACATATCGAATAACAGTAATTACCCCATCAAAGAGCTTAAAATATCTAATCTATAAGTACAAATATCACAATAAAAATGAAGCTATCAGGTATACATCTCCTTTACATAAGGAGTGGTGAATTCTCTGTGGGTTATTCAAATACCTTCGATCATTTTGACTTATACCCAATCAACCTGGAGTTACACCTCCTATGGAGATGGCTACGAAGAAGTCAAAGTATAAGGCGCTATGACCAAGATGACTTGAATACCTCAAGTCTAAGGAATCTCGCACTCGAGCTGCAATGAGATCTTCAATGACAATAATAACTATATGAAGTCTCATAGAAGATCACTTCAATGAACTAGTTACCTTAACTAGCATCCACATATTCACTCTCAGCATCCCTATGCCTCCATTCAGTGAGTACCAAATGCTTGGATGAACCAAGGAGCATAACATGTGCTAGTCTTACTGAATTGGTGATGTCCAACCTCATCAATTCATCGACTACGGATAGTTTCAATACTTATATGATTACACATGATAAGATACCCACTAATTGTAATCTAATCACAATTTCTTCCATGTTATGTATCGTATTGTGGACTTCAGTAGATGAGTTTAAGATCCAATCAAATACATAACCAATGCATACTCAAATAGTGAATTTTATTAATAACTTCTAAGACGATTGCCTTAGGAATCTCTCACTTACATCAAACTTCCACTTGGTCTACAACCAATTGTAGGGATGTATACTGAAAAGTCTATCTTTTGTATGAACATCTTTATTTTGAAATAAGAATCACATGATCATTGTTTGCATATTTTTATGGTTATGCATATTGTCTAATACTTTACATTATAGATAACATGGTGTGTGGTGTCACACGGGAGATCATGTTATCGGCTCCTTGAAAAGTATAAGTAAAGGCTCACAACCGAGATGACTTTGGACAAACCATCGGAATGGTTGTAGTGTGATTTGGTATTGGTTTGTCTTGACCATAGAATCACACTAGTGCACTTTGTGTGTATTGAGCAGGACTGACTTAGAGGTGATTCGATTTATTGCTAACTACATAATCGAATCGGACCTCAGATATTATTTAGTACATGCTCTTAATCCTGATATAATAATGGGCACATATACTTAGTATTCATCTCTTTGATTTACCAATGGGCGAGATTTATAGATTAAATCGATAGGCTCGGTAAGTTGGGAGATGATATTATTTATATGATGTGCCGTTGATTATAGGAGGAAACCATCCTATATATTAGGATGATGATGTCCCCTTGAGGAGTTCATAAGGTTCATCATGTAAACTCTCCAGGTGGACTTGGTCCGGCATGATGAAAAGGTTGAGTGATACTACTCAAGGAGTTAGATGTTGATTAATTAATGGTCAGTAAATTAATTAATCGACGGACATTCGAGATCTTAAATACGGGGAGAAAATGTACAAATAATATATGGGGCCCATATTATCATATGGGGGTTGGTGAGGTAGATCGATGATGATCCTTTAGTGGATTGGATTATCATTAGTGGATCGGACTTTATGTGGGCTTGATCCATGGGTGGCCAAGACCCAACTCCTTCTCATGGTCCCTAATGTAGCCTATTAACACCTCATGAAGCTTAGATTCAATGGATAGAAACAAAATTATAAGATCCATAGGTAGAGATTAAATCTCTAATATCCGACGGTTGAGATTAAATCTCTAGATCCGACGGTTGAGATTAAATCCCTAGAACCAATGGAGGAGATTAAATCATGACTTATCCCTAACTCTATAAAAGGAGGGCAAGGGGGTTGGCGTGAAGAATATCCAAGAGGGCTAGGGTTTTGGGCGGCAAGAGAGGAATCCTAGTTGAGATAGGATTAGGGTTAGGGTTTGGAGGCTTAGGCGGCACCAAATAAGGAAGGTTTTCCTTTCTTCTTCTTCCTTCATTGGCCGACGTCCAACAGCTTTTCCAACCCCTTTCCAACCTTGGCCGGTGGCCAAAGCTTCTCTTCTCCTTCTCCTTAGGTGGTGGAAACAAGATATAGGGCTTTCCCTTGGTGTCTTGGCCGGATTCCACCACAAACTCTTCCTCCTAGTTGGCCGACGGCAAGGATTCTATTTGTTCCTTGTTGGTTGGTTTTAGGGAGGAGAAGAACCTTGTTTCTATTCTTCCTTTTTCTTTGGAAGAGCAAGGAAGGAAGATTTGCGATCTAGGAGCTTCGACTTTTGGTAGATCGTCACCCACACGACGTCCGAAAGGAGGAAGTTCATACATTAGAAGATCGAGAGGTATATCGATTCTCTAATTTTTATATGTTACATGTTTGTATTTGTTTTTCAATTATGAGCATGATATAAATCTATATATGGATAAATAATACTTGGATCCCGAACATAAACACAAAAGCCGGGGATCCGGACATTGTCTATTCCGCGGCTACTCGTAGAATAGAGGATTGTCGCTTGAACAACGAGTTTGTTCAAGTGACCTCTCTAAACGAATAACACGACGATGACTTGGTTGTTTGGGCAATCCCTTTTGTCTAGGATTAATTTTTTTTTAATCTGAGGACATCGAAGGGATTGCCATGATCAAACAACCGAGGTGAAGTGGGAAGCGAAGTTTCCCCTCACGGACTCGATAAGCTAAACCCTTCAATTGGTATCAGAGCCAAGGTTTTCGGTTTTGTGTGTTTAGGATTCGGTTAATTTTTTTTTGCACTTTTCATATATTATATGTGCCGGATAATAGTAGGATATGCGTAGTTTAACTCTTTGGTTGCAGGTATAAGATCCGACTATTATGGCCATATGTGTGTATGTGATTGTATGTGTGTATTTTGTTGAATCCTCGGGGTTGACGAGGCTAGTATTTGATTTTTTGTAAATTAGATACGACATTGTTTAGCCACTCTTTATTTTATTTTATTTTCGATCTAGATTTCATGTACACTCCCTAGTGGAGTAAAGGATCGATGGATGTAAATTAAAATAGGTTTTAGTCTCGGCTCGGATCTCCGGATGGCTCGTACATGGCGTAGGAGGAGCGAACGAGATGGCGATGCGACGGGAGACATATTGAAGACAAAAGCCATAATAGTTGGAAAATAATTTATTTTTTATATTTATTGCTTTTTGTTTGATATGCATGTCGTAGGCTAGGAAAATTCTTCAATTTTAAATTACTAAGTGGGAGAGGGAATTTTTTTTAAAAAAAATTCCCACGGCCTCCATTACGATTTGACAAGTGATGCAAACAAACTTGCGCGTCAGCTCTGAGTGCCTTCCTCCATATCGGATGGGTTTGTTTGCGGATCACAAGGTCAAATATGGTTATAGGGAATTATCAAGGAGCGTGTGTACTTCTCCATCGGAAGGCACATAACCCGAGATAATTACCTTGGTACCGAGTAATGGTGAACACTTAGATACAAATATAAGTATCCTCCCCATCGGAGTCACTGCTTTTATTTGTAGGGCCAAAGAGGAACCAACTATTAATTTTACTTGTCAAAAAGTTTGGTTGACAAGATAGTAAAATTAATGGGTAAAACCTCCTCTTACAAATATAGAATTCGTATACGTCTACACTATCGTGGCATACGATATTCTCGGTGTTTTGAGGTGTTGGTTGATTTTAAAATTTTATTGTTTGAGGAATCAATAATTTTTCGAAATCTAATGTTTTGATTTATGTGATTCTTAGGTTTTCTTTCAAAATGACTTTCAACCCACTTGCTGTGATACTGAAAGAGAAAAAATTTACTGGACCCAACTATGTTGATTGGAAGAGGAATCTTGACATTGTCTTGACTGCTGAGGAATACAAATATGTACTCCTCGAAGAGTGCCCTCCCAAACCTGCAGATGATTCTGGAAAAAGGAGAGAGAGAGCTATAAGAAGTGGATCAAGGCCGATGAGATGACACAGTGTTACATTTTGACATCTATGTCAAATGTACTGCAACATCAGCATCAAGCCATGTCCATTGCTTATGATATGATGCTCAATCTCAAGGAGCTTTTCGAACACTAGAATCGAGCTACGAGGCAAGAGGTCATGAGAAACTTGATGACGATCACCATGATCGAGGGAACACCCATGAGGGATCATGTTCTCAAGATGATGGCTCATTTGAATGAGCTGGAGGTCATAAGAGCTGAGATCGATGGGGAAACCCAAGTCGACATCATACTCCAGTCTCTACCTAGGTGTTTTGAGAAGTTTCGCCTGAACTACAACATGAACAAAAGGTTGTATTCGTTGGCAGAACTCTGACAGAACTCTAGGCGACAGAGGGACTATTTTGTCAGAGTGCTCAAGCGCATGCCGTGGTGACCCAAAAGGTTTCTACTTCTAAGCCAAAAGGCAAGAAGAAGAAGAAACAAACTGGGGCAAAGGCGGTGGGAGGTACTCAGGGAGGAGTGAAGAAGACGAAAGGCAAGTGCTTCACTTGTAAGCAGACTGGACACTGGAAGAAGGACTGCCCCAACCGTAAGCAGAACAAAGGTATATCTTTTGGTCTAGTCGTTGAAACATATTTAGTGGTGTTATCTACCGACACCTGGTGTGTAGATATGGGAGCCACTAATCATGTCTGCAATACTTTGCAGGGGTTCTAGAAAACCATACGACTGGCTGAGGGGGAGATTACCATGTACTTGGGCGATGCCACGAAGGTGGTGGCTGTTGCAGAGGGAGATGTTCATTTATCTTTTGAGAAAAATAAACTTTTGGTTTTTAAGAATTTCCTTTATGTACCCTTATTTAGAAAGAATTTAATTTCGGTTTCTAAATTATTTATGGATGAATATTCTATTTCTTTTAATGACAGAGTTGTTATAAGAAGGAATAGGGACATTATCTGTTCGGGTGCATTGATAGGAAATTTGTACATACTTGAACCAAAACCTCCCACGATGCAAATTGAAGTTAATAACTCATCTTCTAATACCAATAAGAGAAAAGAACCTTCGAAGATGAACCAAACATATCTTTGGAATCTTAGGCTTGGTCACATTAACCTAAGCAGAATTCAAAGGTTAAAGGAAGCTGAGTCTACCTTTAACCTTGGGCATGGTCAGTAGATATCAAAGTAATCCAGGACAAGGACATTGGACTACGGTAAAGCATATATTGAAGTACCTAAGAAGGACTAGGGCTTATATGCTGGTTTACCGGGCAGACCAATTACTCCCTGTGGGTTACACGGATTCTGACTTCCAATCTGATAGGGATAACAGTAAGTCTACCTCAGATTTTGTGTTTACTTTGGGAGGTGGAGCAATTGTATGGAGGAGTGTCAAGCAGAAATGCGTGGCGGACTCTACCATGGAAGCTGAGTATGTGGCAGCCTCTGAGGCGGCCAAAGAAGCTGTGTTGCTCAGGAACTTCTTGATGGACTTGGATGTGATTCCTGGTTTACCCAGAACTATCACAATTTATTGTGATAATAGTGGTGCAGTTGCAAACTCGAAGGAACCACAAGCCCATAAGGCAAGTAAACACATAGAGCGCAAGTACCACCTGATACAAGAAATCGTAAAGAGAGGAGAAGTTGTTGTGGCCAAGATTGCATCGGAGGATAACCTGCCAGATCCTTTCACTAAGGCCCTTCCAATGAGAGCTTTTGATAGGCATGTGGAGGGAATGAGAATAAGATGTATGGCAGTTTGAGGACAACATAGTCTTTTAGTATAAGTGGGAGATTGTTGGGATGTATACTGAAAAGTCTATCTTTTGTATGAACATCTTTATTTTGAAATAAGAATCACATGATCATTGTTTGCATATTTATGGTTATGCATATTTGTCTGATACATTACATTGTAGATAACATGGTGTGTAGTGTCACACAGGAGATCATGTTATCGGTTCATTGTAAAGTATAAGTAAAGGCTCACAACCGAGATGGTTATGGACAAACCATTGGAATGGTTGTAGTGTGATTTGGTATTGGTTTGTCTTGACCATAAAATTACACTAGTACACTTTGTGTGTATTGAGCAGGACCGACATAGAGTTGATTTGATTTATTGCTGACTACATAATCGAATTGGACCTTAGATATTATCTTGTACATGCTCTAAATCTCGATATAATAACGAGCACATATACTTAGTATTCATTTCTTTGATTTACCAATGAGCGAGATTTATAGTGTAAATCGATAGGCTCGGTAAGTTGGGAAATGATATTATTTATATGGTGTGTCGTTGATTATAGGAGGAAACTGTGTCCTATATATTAGGATGATGATGTCCCCTTGAGGAGCTCATAAGGTTCATCATGTAAACCTTGCAGGTGGACTTGGTGTGGCATGATGATAAGGTTGAGTGGTACTACTCATGGAGTTAGATGTCGATTAATTAATTGTCAGTAAATTAATTAATTGATGGACATTCGAGATCTTAAATACGGGGAGATAAATGCACAAATAATATATGGAGCCCATATTAACTTATGAGGGTTGGTGAGGTAGATCAATGATAATCCTCTAGTGGAATGAATTATCATTAATGGATCGGACTTTATGTGGGCTTGATCCATTGGGTGGCCAAGATCCAACTCCTCCTCATGGTCCCTATTGTAGCCTATTAAAACCTCATGGAGCCTAGATCCGATGGTGGAAAATAAAACTCTAGATCCGATGGTGGAGATTAAATCTTTAGATCTGGCGGTTGAGATTAATTCTCTAGATCCGATGATTGAGATTAAATCCCTAGAACCGATGGTGGAGATTAAAGGGAGGCTTGAGTCCAACTCTATAAATAAGGGCTTATGGCTTGGGCGGCAACACATTGAAGAGGGGATTAGGGTTTGGGCGGCTAGGGCTTGGAGGCTTAGGCGGCCACACTTTTGGAAGGTTTTTCCTAGGGTTTTGGTCGGCGCCCCTTTCCTTCTCTCAACCTTGGCTGGTGCCTTACCTCTTCTTCCTCTTCTCCTTGGCCGGTGGAAACAAGGGTTAGGGTGATTCCTTAGAGCTCTTGACCGGCGCCCACTTCCTCTTCTATTCTCTTTTTGATCGGCGGCAAGCATCAAGGTTGGAGCTTGGTGGTCGGTTAAAAGAAGGAGAAGAGTTTTGTTTTATCATCTTCCTTTGTTCGGAGTGAAGAAGGAAAGGAAGATTGGTGATCTAGGAGGCTTTGACTTTTGGAAGATCGTTGCCCACACGACGTCCAAAAAGAGGAAGGACATACAATAGAAGATCGAGAGGTATAATGCTTGTTTAAATTCTTTTGTATTATGTCTATAATTGTTTTTCAATTATATGCATGTTGTATGTTTTGTTATGTGGCTAATTTGTTGGTGCAATCGGCCTAGGTCACGATTGACTAGACTCGAGTTTGACTCGAGTGATGTTTTGATGTTTGACATAGTATGTTTGACAAAGTAAGTTGACATTGATGTTTGACATTAATGTCTATTGATATTTTGGGGAGATTGTTTATACAATCAACCCGGGTTAGGTTTAACCGGACTCGAGTTTGACTCGAGGGAGACTTTGATGGTTGATTAGAGTTGACCATGTCATAGAAAGTCCAAGCATGGGTCTTGACACGGAAGTCCAAGTGAGACACTTGGCATTTTGGAAAGTCCAAGCATGGATCTTGGCAAGGAAAAGTCCAAGTGGGACACTTGGCATTTGTGAAAGTCCAAGCTTGAGTCTTGGCATTTGGAAAGTCCAAGGGGTTTGATATTGGTGGTGTAAAGTCCAAGGGTGGAGTCTTGGCAGCATGGTTGGTGACGTAAAGTCTAAGCGGAGTCTTGGCGGTGTAAGTCCAATGTGCCTTAGCGGTGTAGACACCGTTAGCATAACATAGCCGATGGAAGTACCTAAAGGCTAGCACAATGGATGAACAAGTCATGGATGACTTGGAGGGATCCGAGAGGCGTGAGGCTGATGGAGGTGGCTAGAAGGCTTAGGTCTAGGCTAAGGGTGGTCTGACAAGTATGGGGGCACCATACTTAGGTTAAAACCTCATGTTTGAGGTTGGCAGTCGACTGGCATTATGGCCGGTTCGACTGTTGTGAGTTGACTAGAGCTTGACTGCCATTTAGGGCTGAAATTGCCTTAGCGATCATTGCTCATTGGGCGGATTGGTGATGCGCGATCGCGCCATGGATGGCGATCGTGCCCGATTAGTCGCGCGAGGAATTCTCCATGGGCGTCGACTACGGGCTGGAACTTTTCCAGCGTGGATTGAGCCATTGTCTCACAACAACAGTGGCATCAGTCGACTGGTGACTTATGGCAGTCGACTGATCGGCGAAAATCCAGCTCGATGCAGGTTAAAAGGGAGCTGTTCATGGAGATTCCGACATTGGTTCTTTGGGAGCTTTGGTGAGGCGATTTGAAGGTGATTTGCAGGTGCATTTCAGGGTCCTTCAAGCTCATCCAAGCAACCGACAAGCAAGCACTCAAAACCCTAGTTTGTAAAGTGTTCTTTATATTTTCACTTGTATTTGCTTGTTTACTTTGTATTACTTGTTGTAATTCATTGTATGAGGTTTCTCCACCTCCGACTTGTTGTCAAGAAGGAGTTTATTGCTTAGTGGTGTTTGTGGCATCGCTAGAGCTCTTTAGAGCTCAATCTGTGGAGTAGGAACCATTCGGTTCCAAACCACATTATATGATTGTGTAGTGCTTGTGTTTGTGTTGTATTTGTTTTATTATTTCTATTTCCATTGCGCTAACAAAAATTATAGACAAGCACGCAAAAGAATTCCATTGACGTATATCACGACACTATTCACCCCCCCCTCTAGTGTTCAAATGATCCCCTACAAGTGGTATCTGAGCGAGGCCGCTCTTCAAGGTTTAACAACTAAGGGAGTATGCTAGAGGGTGAAGATGGAGTTGGAAGAATGACTGGGTTGGGACATCAACACACCGGTGCCCTACACCCTATACGGACGAGAAGGCTTCAATTCTTGGAAGAGTAGAATTGAAGATTTTATTATGATGAGAGATTTTGAGGAGTGGTCAATTTTGATGGATGGATTCGAATATCCAAAAGGACCAAAGGGTTGTTTCCTCAAGAAGAAGAAATGGAATGAAGATCAAATCCAAGCCTTCGAGAAAAACATGAAGGTAGTAAAATTTATTTTTGATTTGATCCCTAACGATATTGTGTGTATGTTAGGGGATTATATGGATGCTAAGGAGTTATGAAGCCAAGTGGCAAAGCACCATGAAAACTCATTATCAGTCCAAGAAGAAGAAGAAGAGGATGAGTGCTCACCCTCTCAAGCTCAAAAGGAAGCAAGTACATCATCATCCAAAGAGCTTGAGGATTCGGAAGTTGATAGGGAATCAACCTCCGAATCGGTGGAAGAAGCGGAGACCTCCACCTCTAGGATTGAGGGGGAGGAGATTAGGGCATTCTCAATACCGGAGCAACAAGAAGAACTATCTACATCTGGTAGAGAGGAAGAGCAAGCTCAAGAATCCACTCCGACCACCACAACCACCCTAGGTAACTCAAACATGGTAATTCAAAATAAAAATAATATTATGTGTTTTGAGTGTAGGGAATTTGGGCATTATAAGAGTAAGTGCCCAAAGAAAGTCAAGAAGACTCCTCCGACACCAAAACCTCAAGAAAGATCAAAAGATGTCGGTGCCCCCACTAGAAGAAGCAAAGAGCACGTCATTTGCTTCAAGTGCCAACAACCGGGACATTTTAGGAATTCATGTCCTAGGGGGAGCAAGAAAGTCAAAGAGGGAGCTACACATGTAGGGGGAGCCTCCAAGGCAAACCCTAAGGTAAAATTTATTAATGCACTTTCAATTTCTAGGGATAAGAAGCATGCTAGGAATTATTTTAATAATCTTGCTATTTATCAAAAAGAGTATGCTAGAAATAGGGAATTTTGTTTAGGAGCCAAAAATGTTTACCCTTCAAAGTAGGAGAAATTTGGGACTAATGTCCCTAGAAACGTCCTTCCTAGAGAGTCTATTAGGAAAATAGGAGAACACTTAGACCTTAATCCTAAATGGACTAGACACATGCCTAGGAAGTCCCATGCCCAAAGACCAAATCAAAATTCTAAAATTGGGCAATTAGAATTAGAGAACCAAGCCTTGAGATTAAGGCTTGAGAAATTAGAAAAGACCCTCAAGATTATGCAAAATCAAATGCAAGGGTCTAATGGTCAAAGTCAAGGGTCAATATCTCAAAGTCAACTAAGGGCAAGAAGGGTTTGGGTCACAAACCTAAGCCTAAGATGACTTAGCATAATGTTCCATTAGATTATGGAACACAATCTAGGTCTAGGAAAACTAAGGTTACTAGGGAAGTTATCCCTAAGAGTAACCAAGGTTTGTGCCTAGTGGCTAGGGTTTCTAGGAAACCTAGGGTGGCCACTAAGAAGGTTGCAAGGGGAGTTACCCCTAGAGTCAACCTAGGTAAGACCCAAATGACCAAGGCTAACAAGCCTAGGAGGGTCATTAGGAGGGTATCTAGGGAGGTTATCCCTAAGGAATACCTAATTAACCCTAGGAGCTCAAATAGGTTTTGGGTTCCTAAGAGCGTGATTGATTCACGCTAGATGGGTTAGAGTATGCCAACTTTAAATGGATGGGTAGTTAACCTAACCATGGTAAAGGTGGCATTTTAGGCAATTTTCAAGGTTATGGGTACCTTGAAAATAGGTTTGATTGTTAATCCTAAAAGATTTTAGGATGTGCCAATACATTTTTGGAATTATGAAAAAACAATCAAATTGGCACAATTTAGGTTTAGAGGTTAGTGTGCCAATTTGGATTTTTGGCACACTAGGGAGAAAAGTGATAATATGGCAAAATATAATTAATAATATCAAATGACAATTAATATTGACATTTAGGTATTATTATACCTATATATTTTATATGCCAAGCTTTGTTTGTCATATAACATGCCATGACATCATGCTTATTTTTAATCATTTTATATGTCATGTTCATGTTTAAGATTAAAGTTTTTAAATGTCATGTGATTTTAGATTTCATTTTATGCCATGACATCATGATTATGAGCATATGCTTATTTATATCATCATTAATACCATAATCATTCATGTATTTGATTAAAATTGAGTTAAGGACAATGACATGACTTGGAGTCCTATTTATAAGGGAATCAAGTAGAGTTGCCTTAGAAAAATGCATGAAACCCTAGATTAGGGAGAACAAAACCCACATCTCATATTACATTGACATGTATGTGTATTTATACACCCTAGATACATGTGAGATGCTAGGATATGATTTGAGTTCAAGGTGCATAGTTTTTGCATCTAGATGGACTATAACTCATCTAATTTCATTGGTGGATCATTGGAAAAGCTTGTGTACAAGTCATGTACATTGAGCCCAAGGAATATGATCCAAAATAAGGTTTTGAAATCATTTTAAAATCCATTTAGAAAACCTTGGTGAAGTCATTGAAGTTTCTCTTCACTTTTGAACTTTGTGTCAATTTCGCTATTTTATGGGTAAAATATTTTTCTAACATTTTTCACCCATTGTATTGCTTATAAGAATTATACATATGAAGTTTCATGATTTTTCAAAATACGTATAATTATTTATGTATTATCAAATTTTGTTTTTTGAATCTGAAAGCTGCATCTTATAGTTATCAGTCGACTGTCGACTTATGGCAGTCGACTGATGAAGGGCAGTTCGACTGATTACTGTTAGGAGTCAATTGTTGGTGCAGTAGGCACCTAAGTCGAACCTGAATTTTGATTATAGCAAATGATAGAAAGTTAAGCTTATATTGTTATCTCACGAGCTAAATCGAGTGTGCAGAAAAGTGCCAACGCTGGAGCTAAAGGCTAGCAACACCCGGAGGAAGCCGCGGTGGTCGGGCGACACTCGAGTGACTTCGGAGGGAGCTGAAGGAATAGAGTGGAAGGCCGAAAGCGAAAGCGACACAGTAAGTATCAAGGTAAGCTCGTGTGTGTGCGAGAGTAAGTGAGGTCGTATCCTCTTTACGGGGATGATCTTAAGCGTAGATCCGACAAAAACATCCTATAGGTGGTCTAGGTCGAGATCGGACGGTCGGAGGCCGTCGAAATAATATTTTTGTTAAGCTAACTTTGCCTTGCAGCTAGCATCAGTCGACTGCCAGCTTGGAGGACTCGATTGTCGTCCATCGATCATTACTGCGGTCGACATTCGGCCGATCGCCATCGGTCGTGATGATGGTCATCGATCGTGATGGTCAAGGATCACACCTCATTTCAAGGGGAGTGGTGCTCAAATGTGATTGGCTAGGGTTCCTCTCGAAAAGGGGCTCAAAGGCTATAAAAGGAAGGCCTATCCTAGGGTTTCTTCATCAATCCTAAGCTTCTAAAAAGCCTCCGCAACGCTACGACTCTCCGACAACGAAGTTCTACTTCTCCGACATCTAGGTTTAATTGTTTATATTTTTGTTTTGTCGGTATAATTTTCATTTCAGTTTATATTTTTCATATCAATTGTCTCGGAGTTTTTATCGTTACGAGGACAGGGGGAGTGTCCCTCTACCTCAAAGCTTTGTGATTTTTCTTGTACTCGATTAACTCCTACCTCCAACGAGGAGGAGTTCTTTAGTGATTTGCCCTCCGTGCGTGATCAAGGATCACTAGGGCCTTGGAGTAGTAGCCGAAGGCTACGAACCAAGTAAAAAAACCATTTGTGTTCTTTGTGTTTGATTTTACTTTCCGCTGCATTTAATTGTCTTGAAATGAACTTGAAAAAAAAAACAAATGGTTTATCGCTATTCACCCCCCTCTAGCGATCCGCTTCGATCCAACAATTGGTATCAGAGCCGGGGGTGCTAAGATCTGGTGAAACCACCAATCTAGCATTTATATATATATATTTTTCTTTTTATTCTGTTTATTTCGAATTTATTTCATTCATTTAGTTTTTCTTCCGCACTACTAATCCAAGACGCGAGTCTTGGTACTTTTCGATTGTTTGTGTTGTTGTTAGGTTTTTCGTCTCCGTTCTATTGTTTATTTTTGTTTCAATGGCCCATCTCGAGGGTTTTAGCACCGTCCGACCTCCGTTTTACAACGGAGATGACTTCCGTTATTGGAAGGGTCGGATGAAATGCTTTCTTAAAACCCAAATCGAGATGTGGATCATAATCCAAACGGGATTTACACTTCCGACTAATGAAGTGGGTGAATCCTTGGATTATGACCAATGGACCAATGCGACAAAAAGACAAGTTGAAGCTGACACCAAGGCAACTCAAATCCTCCAATGCGGCTTGTCCAAGGAGGAGCTTAATCGCGTCGGCCCCTTCATCAGCGCAAAGGACCTTTGGACAAAGCTAGTAGAGCTACACGAAGGGACCGATGAAGCCAAGGTATGTAAGCACGACCTTTTGTTTAATAAATTGTATAATCTAAAAATGTAGGAACATGAAACAGTGACTCAACTTCACGCCCGTGTTCAAGACATAGTCAATAATCTACACGCGATCGGGCAAAAGGTCGAAAACCGTGATCTTATAAGGTATGTTCTTAACTCCTTTCCAAGGACTACCTTGTGGGCATCCATGGTCGATGCCTACAAGGTCTCCAAGGATCTTTCGAAACTTAGGTTAGATGAATTATTTTTCGATTTTGAACTTCATGAGCAGTCTAACTCGGAACCCGAGAAGGGTATAGCACTTTTTGCAGGGTCGAGGAAGAAAACTGCAAGCAAGCCACCCCCGAAGGAAGAAGAGGATGAGTCCGATTCGGAGGTCGACTCGGAAATGGAGGCCGAACTAGTCAACCTAGTTCGGAGGATAGTCAAGGGCCGAAAATGAACCATCACCCGACCCAACAAAGGTAAGCCTAAAAGTTCAAATATTAGATGCTACGAATGCAACAGGTTTGGACATATCAAGTCCGAATGCCCAAAACTCAAGAGCAAAGCACCAAAACACAAAAAGGCACTCAACGCTACTTGGGAAGAAGCATCTGAGGAAGAAGATAGTGATCGTGTTCTCATGGCTAAATCGGTGGAATCAGAGACGGAGTCGGAACCAGAACATGAATCGGAAACCGAAGACGAGTCGGATTGCGAAATACTATTCAAGACAAGCCACGGATATGCATCCGGTTCAAAAGATACACTCAAGGTAAGTCGATCCCTCATTAGTATACTTTATAATGCAATTAAGTTTTTAACTAGAAAATTAGCTAAGTCTGAGTCCAAGGTCGAGACCCTGGTTGAGGAAGTTAAACTCCTCAAACACGAGGTCTCCCTAACCTCTTCGACTAGTCGAGTTCAAGAGGAGGACTCAACTCGGGTTGAAAAACTTGAAGTTGAGAACTCACTCTTGAAGAGTCAAGTCGAAGATCTTAGGAACACGTTGGAAAGGTTTACTTTGAGATCCAAAGGACTTGACCTCCTACTTGCATCGCAAAGGGCCGTGTACAATAAGGCCGGACTAGGGTTTAGCTCAAACACGACCAACAAGTCATATATGTTGATTGTAAGTCGACATAAAAAATGTGTCCAAGCATGGGTCCCTAAGACCACCTTGATTTCAAACTTAGGATCGAACCAGTACTGGGTTCCCAAGGACCAAATCCACTATATGGAGAGACCGAACCGATTCAACGGTCCAGGGGGAGCTAGTATGAAACTTGTTTGTATTTTAACTTAGAAAATTGCATGCTTAGGTTCTTTATTTAGTTTGAATTTTCTTTTTAGAATGGCTAGATAGGACTATAACTCGTCAATACTTGATAACATAGTACCAGGACGCGGCGAGATGATAGTACGCTAGGAAAGCGGAGTCTCGTGTATTCGGGCTAGATAAGGCGTATCTAGTTCGGTGCACTTGACCGAGCGGAACTAGCTGAAGCTACCTCGCCGTATCCTAGACAAGTTAGACCAGGAAGTGGTCTTAGGTGAGTCAAGTATCTATTTCTTGAAAATGGCTTTTTCTAAGGAAGTGGTCGTTGTTTCGATCAAAGAAGGCCTCTGTGCCTCGCCACGACCTGGAAGCCATGATCTTGAAAAGGTGACCTGATGAGCCTAAGGTCAAATCCAAATCTAATGCAAGGTTGACAAGTGTTAAAGTCATTAAATTTAATTCAAGTAAAATTGGAAGTCATCTCACAAGAACATATAGGGTTAACATGTTTGATCATGTAGACATGGGTGAGATGATTTAGGTTAATAATTTTCAACCAATCTTTAATAAATCCAATATTCGATCCAACTACCTTGCGTGTAGGATCAATGGATGTTGGACAGTGGTTACTCCCGACACATGACCGAGGATCAACTCAAGTTTTCGAAGCATCGATTCAAACGACAAGGATCGGTAGCCTTCGGAAACAACGACAAGCTCAAAATCATCGGATCAGGTGATATTGAGGTCAACTCTAACTTTATTATTCAAAATGTCTTATTGGTATAAAATTTTCAATATAATTTACTTAGTGTAAGCCAATTGTGTGATAATAACTATAAGGTCATATTTCTAGAAAATGAATGCTTAATTAATATAAATGAAACCTCTAAAACAATCCTTAAGGGAACCAGAAATAACAATATTTACACTATTAACTTAACTAACTCCTCAACTAAGTGTCTTATGACACGACAAGAGGAATCATGGTTGTGGAACCGATGACTCGATCACTCACACCTAAGACTCATCCACAAGATAAGTCAGAGTGACTTAGTCAGAGGTTTGTCTAACCTCAATAACTTGGATAATAAAATATGTAATGCTTGTCAATAAGGTAAACAATCTAGGACACAATGTCAACTAACTAATCAAGAATGAACCAAAAGTGTTCTTGAGCTCCTACACATGGATCTATTTGATTCACATGGAGCTAAGTCACTTAATGGAAGTAAATTCTGCTTAGTCATAATTGATGACTACTCTAGATTTACTTGGGTTAGGTTCATTAAACACAAAAGTGACACCCTAGATCAATTAATCAAACTATTTAAACTAATAGAAAATCAACAAAGCATTAAAATTAAAAGACTTAGGACTGATCATGGTGGTGAATTCGAGAACCACAGGTTTACAGAATTCTGTAATCTAAATGGATACCATCATGAGTTCTCTTGCCCTAGAACTCCACAACAAAATGGCCTAGTAGAACGCAAAAATAGAACCCTACAAGAAGCCGCTAGGACAATGTTAAACAAGTATAACCTACCTGATAGGTTTTGGGCGGAAGCCGTAAGTATGACATGCTATGTCCAAAATAGGATGCTTATGGTAAAGAGGCACCTTAAGACCTCATACAAGATTTATCACGATAAAATACCTAACATCAAGTACTTTAGGGTATTTGGGTGTAAGGTACATATCCTAAACACTAAGGATTACCTAGGGAAATTTACATCCAAAACCTCGACCAGAATCTTTCTAGGATACTCGACTACAAGTAGAGCTTATAGAGTATATAACCATGACACCCTTAGAGTCGAGGAGACTATCAATGTAGTATTTGATGAAGGACACGAACCTACAAAACCCCTGACAACCCCAATTAGCGAGCCGATTCATACCAGACTCAACTTCGATCCGGAGATCAAGTCTAGTATTAATCCTAACCTAGGTCAACCAAGTCATTCTATTGACCAAGTGGTAGATGACTCAAACCAAACTAGAACTCAAACGAGTCATTCTATTGATCAAGTTGTAGACTCAAACCCAAATCCAACTAGGACTCAAATGAATCATCCTATCGACCAAGTGATTGGTGATCCAAGTCTAGGAGTTCGAACTAGAGCCTCATACAGAAACCTTAGTCAAATCTCCTTGATTTCCAAAATTGAACCCAAGACTATTGACCAAGCTCTTCTTAATCCCGATTGGATTATTGCAATGCAAGAAGAACTGGCTCAATTCACTAGGAACGAAGTATGGGAATTAGTACCACCACCTAAAGATAAAACAATCATTGGAACAAGGTGGGTGTTTAGAAATAAACTTGATGACAAAGGTGAAGTAGTTAGAAATAAAGCTAGACTAGTCGCTAAAGGGTTTAGTCAAGTCGAAGGTTTAGATTACGACAAAATCTATGCCCCAGTAGCTAGATTAGAGTCCATTCGAATGCTATTAGCGTATGCTGCACATCGAGGATTCAAGTTGTTTCAAATGGATGTGAAATCAACATTCTTAAATGGATACATTAAAGAAGAGGTTTATATTAGTCAACCCCCCGGTTTCGAAAGTTTAAACAAACCCGACAATGTCCTTAGGTTAAAGAAAGCTCTCTATGGACTTAAACAAGCTCCTCAAGCTTGGTACGAGAGACTTTCAATTTATCTTAAGTCTAAAGGATTTAACCAAGGTGTAGTTGACCCAACCCTTTTCGTAAAAACCTTAGATAAAGACATATTCATAGCCCAAATCTACGTAGATGATATTATTTTCGGAACCACCAACTCGATCCTACTGAATGAATTCATTTCACTTATGGAATGTGAATTTGAAATGAATTTAGTAGGAGAGTTGAGCTTCTTCTTAGGTCTACAAATTAAACAAACTAAAGATGGAATATACCTACATCAACGCAAATATACTAGGGAATTAATTAAACGCTTTGGAATGCAAGACGCTAAAATTATTAATACCCCAATGACAACTAATGTGAATATAGAAGAAGATTTAATCGGAAACTCAATTGATTTAAAATACTATAGGAGCATAATAGAGAGTCTCCTTTACTTAACTACGAGCCGACCTGATATCCTATTTGCAGTAAGTATGTGCGCAAGGTTCCAAACCTGTGCCAAGGAGTCTCACCTAACTCTAGTCAAGTGTATCCTTAGATATCTAAAGGGTACACTTAATGTCGGTATTTGGTACCCTAGATCTACTGAGTTCGAACTAACCGGCTACTCTGATTCGGACTATGCCGGTAGTAAGCTCGATAGAAAGAGTATGAGTGGTTGTTGTCAACTTCTCGGCTCGAGTCTAGTGAGTTGGTGCAGTAGGAAGCAACACTGTGTTGCCTTATCTACCACCGAAGCCGAATACATCGCGATGGGTGAGTGTGTCACTCAGCTTCTTTGGATGAAGCACACTCTCCGCGACTTTGAGTTAGACTTTACGAACACTAAACTTCACGTAGATAACATTAGTTCAATTAACCTTACTAAGAATCCGATATGTCACTCTAGATCCAAACATATAGAGGTCAAACACCATTTCATTCGAGAACATGTGGCCAACGGAGCCATACAACTCGAATACGTCGAATCGAAGTCTAACTTGGCAGACCTATTTACTAAACCCCTACCCAAAGCAGAATTTAGTCTATTAAGACGAAAATTGGGCATGTACATAATAGAATAGAGACTTACAAATTATATTTTTTACTACTATTTTTTACTTTTCATTTTCATGGAACTAGCATAGGACATACCTTAGATATCATGCACCTATAGATTTAAGGAGCCAATACATCTCACAACACATAGGACTAATGTGTTTGTGTACTTAGCCATATAGATGGGCATGAGATGTTAGGACCTTACTCCTTGTTCCAGATGTAGAGCTAGTGCATCGCCATGAACCACGGAGTTTAATAATACATACTAACTGACTCTGACCAGAACTGATTGATCTTTCATATCAATCAAGTCAATATGAGTCGAACATTTTATAGATGAGCTTATTTTCAGTATATTATTTTCAAAATAATGTGGAACATGCTTGGACTTTAAATTTTATATTTATTTTTGTTTTCCACACACCCTTATTCTTCTCGATATATGGCAAAAGGGGGAGAAAATGGCTTTCCAACTTTAAGTAATGTTAATTACTTAAACTCTTTCTAGATAGCAACCCTCAAGGGGGAGGAGTAAGATCTTTCTTCAAGACTCACCCTCAGTCAAGGGGGAGGTTTCCTCAAGGGGGAGTACTTGAAGAAAATCCTTACTACTCCAACTTAATCTTCATTTTTGTTTCTCATACACATTATTATTCCTCATGCATATTATCTTCTTAACTTTGCATGTGGGTTTGCCATAGATCAAAAAGGGGGAGATTGTTGGAGCAGTAGGCACCTAAGTCAAACCTGAGTTTTGATTATAGCAAACGATACAAAGTTAAGCTTATATTGTTATCTCACAAGCTAAATCGAGTGTGCAAAAAAGTGCCAACGCTAGAGATGAAGGCTAGCGACACTCGGAGGAAGCTGCGGTGGTCGGGCGACACTCGAGTGACTTCGGAGGGAGCCGAAGGAATTGAGTGGAAGGCCGGAAGCGAAAGCGACACAGTAAATATCGAGGTAAGCTCATGTGTGTGTGAGAGTAAGTGAGGTTGTATCCTCTTTACGGGGATGATCTTAAGCGTAGATCTGACCAAAGACATCCTATAGGTGGTCTAGGTCGAGATCGAACGGTCGAAGGCCGTCAAAATAATGTTTTTGTTAAGCTAACTTTGGCTTATAGCTAGCATCAGTCGACTGCCAGCTTGGAGGACTCGACTGTCGTCCATCAGTCGACTCCCTGCGGTCAACATTCGACTGATGGTCAAGGATCAGCTTCTAGGAGTCAAGGCTTATAACCTCATTTCAAGAGGAGTGATGCTCAAATGTGATTGGATAGGGTTCCTCTCGAAAAGGGGCTCAAAGGCTATAAAAGGAGGGCCTATCATAGGGTTTCTTCATCAATCCTAAGCTTCCAAAAAGCCTCCTCAATGCTACGACTCTCCGACAACGAAGTTCTACTTCTCCAACATCTAGGTTTAATTGTTTATATTTTTGTTTCGTCGGTATAATTTTCATTTTAGTTTATATTTTTCATATCAATTATCTCGGAGTTTTTATCATTACGAGGAGAGGGGGAGTGTCCCTCTACCTCAAAGCTTTGTGATTTTTCTTGTACTCGATTAACTCCTACCTCCAACGAGGAGGAGTTCTTTAGTGATTTGCCCTCCGTGCGTGATCAAGGATCACTAGGACCTTGGAGTAGTAGCCGAAGGCCACGAACCAAGTAAAAAAACCATTTGTGTTTGATTTTACTTTCCGCTGCATTTAATTGTCTTGAAACGAACTTGAAAAAAAGGTTTATCGCTATTCACCCCCCTCTAGCGATCCGCTTCGATCCAACATCGACTGCCAGGTCTGATTTCGGGTTAACAAGGTTTGTTTAGCCTGATTTCAGCTATGGTAAGGTCTCCTAACCACTCCTAACCCTAAGATATGCTTTGGGAAGCATTATAAAGGGTGAAAATCCATTGGATATGGATTAGAAGAGTTTTTAGGGTTTATATCAATCTTAAGGTGAGTGAAAGTTCTATGTTGAGCTTTGAACCTTAATTTTGATGGTTTAGAGTTCCTATTGGCTTAGGGACTTCCCAAGGACATTGTTGGTGCAATGGTCAAGGGGGAACAAGCCTTTAGGGGGAGGTATCCATTTTGGGATGATGAATGTGTTTTCTTCTTGAAGGGGAGAAGTTATGGGGAAATATCATCAATTGGGAAAATTGATGAGATTTTGAGAGACCCAATTTGAAAATTGGGAGAGTGAATAGGATTGCCTCTCTTGAGTGATATGGAACTTATCACTAGGTAGATGGTAGGCATCCTAGGTATTTTTTGGCCAAGGGGGAGATTGTAAGATCTCATTGGGACATGAGACATTGACCTCCTTGGTGAGATAACCTTTTTGATGTATGTAAAAAAGGGGGAGAAAGTGAAATTACCAATTTGGGAAATTGGTAAGGGAGTTTGAGTTAGGGGCCTAACTCAAGGTTTGTTTTGTCAAACATCAAAAAGAGGGAGATTATTGGTGCAATCGGCCCAGGTCACGATTGACCAGACTCAAATTTGACTCGAGTGATGTTTTGATGTTTGACATAGTATGTTTGACAAAGTAAGTTGACATTGATGTTTGAAATTAATGTCGGTTGATGTTTTGGGGAGATTGTTTATACAATCAACTCGGGTTAGGTTTAACCGGACTTGAGTTTGACTAGAGGGAGACTTTGATGGTTGACTGGAGTTGACCATGTCATAGAAAGTCCAAGCATGGGTCTTGGCACGGAAAGTCCAAGTGGGACACTTGGCATTTTGGAAAGTCCAAGCATGGGTCTTGGCAAGGAAAAGTCCAAGTGGGACACTTGGCATTTGGGAAAGTCCAAGCTTGAGTCTTGGCATTTGGAAAGTCCAAGGGGTTTGATATTGGCGGCGTAAAGTCCAAGGGTGGAGTCTTGGCGGCATAAGTCCAATGGTTGGCGGCGTAAAGTCCAAGCAGAGTCTTGGTGGCGTAGTCCAATTTGCCTTGGCGGTGTAGACACTGTTAGCATGACATAGCTGATGGAAGCACCTGAAGGCTAGCGCAATGGATGAATAAGTCATGGATGACTTGGAGGGATCCGAGAGGCGTGAGGCTGATGGAGGTGGCTAGAAGGCTTAGGTCTAGGCTAAGGGTGGTCTGGCAAGTATGGGGGCACCATACTTGGGTTAAAACTTCATGATTGAGGTTGGCAGTCGACTGGCATTATGGCTAGTTCGACTGTCATGAGTCGACTAGAGCTCGACTACCATTTAGGGCTGAAATTGCCTTGGCAGTCGACTGCTCATTGGAGCAGTTGACTGATGGAAGTCGACTGCCAGTTGAGTCGCGAGCACAGAATGCTCCATAGCCGACTGGGCAGTTGACTATGGGTAGGCAGTCGACTACCAATATTGGCAGTCGACTGGTGAGAGTCTCGTTGGAACTTTTCCAGCGTGGATTGAGCTGTTGTCTCACAGCAACAGTGACATCAGTCGACTGGTGACTTATGGCAGTCGACTGATCGGCGAAAATCTAGCCCGATGCAGGTTAAAAGGGAGTTGTTCATGGAGATTACGACATTGGTTCTTTGGTAGATTTGGTGAGGCGATTTGAAGGCGATTTGCAAGTGCATTTCAGGGTCCTTCAAGCTCATCCAAGCAATCGACAAGCAAGCGCTCAAAACCCTAGTTTGTAAAGTATTCTTTACATTTTCACTTGTATTTGCTTGTTTACTTTGTATTACTTGTTGTAATTCATTGTACGAGGTTTCTCCACCTCCGACTTGTTGTCGAGAAGGAGTTTATTGCTTAGTGGTGTTTGTGGCATCGCTAGAGCTCTTTAGAGCTCAATCCGTGGAGTAGGAACCATTCGGTTCCGAACCACGTTATATGATTGTGTAGTACTTGTGTTTGTGTTGTATTTGTTTTATTATTTCTATTTCTGCTACGCTAATGAAAATTGTAGACAAGCACGCAAAAGAATTCCATCGACATATAGCACGATGCTATTCACCCCCTCTAGCATTCAAATGATCCCCTACATAATTTACTTGGACCCCGAATACAAATGCAAAAACCGGCGATCCGTACATCGTCTATTCCATGGCTATTCGGAGAATAGAGGTAGGTTGCTTGAACAACAAGTTTGTTCAAGTGACCACTCTAATCGAATAACACGACGTTGAAATAGTTGCTTGAGTAATCCATCTTTGTCAAGGATAAATTTTTTTTATCCGGGGACGTAGACGGGATCACCATGAACAAGCGACCGAGTTGAAGTGGGAAGCGAAGTTTTCCCTCCCTTCAGATCACACTCCCACTAACATTCTTATACAAACAGGGCTCCTTAGGATTTTGTGAGAAATCAAACTGTTTGATTGCCTCATCAAAACGGATATTCCAACTCATGGATGCTTGCTTCAATCCATAAATGGATCGTTGAAGCTTGCACACTTTGTTCTTGTCAATGGATGTTAAACCCTTAGGTTGTATCATATATACATCCTTAGATAGATATCCATTAACAAAAACTATTTTCACATCCATCTTCTATATCTCATAATCAAAATGAGCTGTTATGGCTATGAGTATCTGAATGGATTTAAGCATAGCTACTGGTGAAAAGGTTTCGTCAGAGTCAACACCTTGTCTTTGACGATAGCCTTTTGCCATTAATCTAGCTTTATAGGTAATAATATTACCATCCATGTCGATTTTCTTCTCGAAACCCCACTTGCACCCTATAGGCGTTATGCCTTCAGATGGGTCCACCAAGTTCCAAACTTGGTTTTCATACATGGAATCCATTTCTAATTTCATGGTTGTTAGCCACCTATCCCTATCTGAACTATTTAGTGCCTCTTCATGGGTTCCTCATCCTCTATGAGCAACACATCATTAGATTCACTTATGACTCAGGAATCTTATGTGTCTTACTAGATTTACGAGGAGGTGGTGTATCATCAGGTTCAGCTATTATCTCATCTGAATGAGTAATCAGCTGTGGTTCTTGACTAGACATCTCTTCTGTGTCTACCGGAGTCTCTTGAATTATGCCTAGTTCCATCTCACTCCCACTGTTTTCCTGTAAGAGAAACTCCTTCTCTAGGAATACAACATGCCTTGAAACAAACACCTTTTGTTCCAAGGGTTGATAGAATTGGTAATCCCTTATTTCCTTAGGGTAACCAATAAATAGACACTTATCAGACTTAGCCTCCAGCTTGTCTGATACTGTCCTCTTCACATAAGCAGGACAACCCCATATCTTCAAATAAGATAAATGAGGTTTTCTACTATTCCACATCTCATATTGAGTAGTAGAGACTGTCTTAGTCGAGACTCTATTTAACAAGAAAACAACAGTCTCGAGTGTGTAACTCCAAAAGGTTTTTGGAAGACTTGCATGCTGCATCATTGACCTAACCATGTCCAACAAGGTTCGGTTTCACCTTTTAGCCACACCATTATGTTGTGGCGCGTAAGGTGGAGACCTTTGGGACAAGATGTCATTGTCCTTTAGATAATCTTGAAACTCTTGGCATAAGTATTCACCACCTCGATCCGATCAAAGTATTTTAATATCTTTCCCAAGTTGTTTCTCTGCTTTGTTTTTGAAATCTTTAAACCTTTCAAAGACTTTAGATTTGTACCTTAACAGATACAAATACCCATATCATGAATAATCATCGATAAAGATAACGAAGTAGTTATAACCTCCTATGACATAAGTTGACATTGGTCCACATACATCAGTATGTACAAGGCCCAATACCTCAACTGCCCATTCACCTTTTTCCCTAAAAGGTAACTTAGTCATCTTTCCTTTTAAGCATGAAGCGCATGTATCTAATGAATCTGATTCATAAGACTCCAAAATGCGAAGCTTATGCAGTTTGGACATGCATTCTTTTCTTATATGACCAAGATGACAATGCATAATTGCAAGGTTAACTGATTATCTAACTTAGCACATTTTCTATTTGATTCAATATTGAATATCTCGTTGGATGTATCTAACGTGTAGATTCCATTATTTAACATTCATGTAGCATAAAGAATACTATTTAACATAATGTAACAATAATTATTATTGAACATCAAATGATAACCTTTCTTATTTAAACATGAAATAGAAACAATGTTCTTTATTAATGCAGGGATATAAAAACAATCATCCAACTCTATAACCAATCCCGTAGAAATTCGCAACATATAAGTTTCCTTGGCTACAAAAATAACTTTTGCTCCATTACCAACCCTTAGGTCTACTTCTCCCTCAACCAATCTTCTTCTATTCCTGAGCCCCTGTATGTCACTACACATATGTGAGCTGCACTCGGTATCCAATACCCAAGTGTTAGAAGAAATAGTATGACATTCAATTGTTGGAGGATCGTGGCCCAGTTAGAAGGGGGGGTTGAATGGCCTTTTGCGTGCTTGATGGAAATCGTTCGTTCTTACGAGCTTGTCTACGATACTCGTTAGCGCGCACAGTAGAAATAATAATAAAGCAAAATGAAATACGCAATCACACACAAGAACACAATGATATGCGTGGTTCAGAACCTTAGGGTTCTTACTCCACGGGGTGAGCTTGAAGAGCTCGAGTGATGAATACACCACTACCAAAAACTCCTTCTCAACAACAAGTCGAAGGTGGAGAAACCTCGTACAAGCGATTACAAAAGTAATACAATGAAATACAACAAATACACTAAGCAATACACAAAAACAAGTAAAGAACACTTTACACAAGAACTTTGGATTGCTTTCTTGTTGCTTACTTTCGATTGGTCTTCAAGGTCTAGAATGCAGCAGTAATTTCCCTCCAAAATTGTCCCAAAAATCAAAGTGAAAAATCCTTCCCAAGCTCCTTCTTTTATGCTTGTCTCGGGCTGATTCCGCGTCTGACAGTCGACTGCCATAAGACCCCAGTCAACTGCTCCTGTAGCTGTTGTGAGACAATGACCTAATCCATATTGGCATTCAACCAACAGATACACTAGAAGTCAATTGGCCATTACCAGCAGTCGACTGCCAGCCCCGTAGCTAACAGATCAATCGACTACTGAGCATTTTGTGCTCGTGACTAACACTGGCAGTCGACTGCTCCTCCATGGCAGTTGACTGCCAAAAGGCCAGTCGACTGCCAAGCATCGCAATGAAGTCGAATGCTAGTCGGCTACCCCCAGTCGACTCGGACATATCATCAGTCGATTGTTGTCGGGTAAAACTTCAAACACATGTTGTATGAGCATCCGACCGTTAGGTAAAACCTCAAACAACATGTTTGAGCATCCGACACTTGACCTCAGTCACATGGCCAAGTTCACCTCATCCATGAGGTTTAACCCAAGACACCCTTAGCTTAGACCTAAGCCTTCTAGCCACCTCTACTAGCTTTGCGCCTATCGGATCCCTCTAAGTCATCCATGACTTGTTCATCCATACGCGGATCCCTCCAAGTCTTCCATGACTTGTTCATCCATACGCTAGCATCAAGATGCTTTCTTTGGCTATTGTCATGCTCTCGGTGTCTACACCGCCAAAGTACATATGGACTTACGCTCCCAAGACTACTGCTTAGCCTTACGCCGCCAAATTACCCCTTGTGTTGGTGCAATCGACCCAGGTCACGATTGACCGGACTCGAGTTTGACTCGAGTAGTGTTTTGATGTTTGACATGGATGTCTGACATGTGATGGGGAGATTGCTGATGCAATAGACCCAGGTTAGTATTTGATGTTTGATGATGGTTTGACCATTGTCATGGAAAGTCCAAGGGGAATATTGGTGGCGTAAAGTCCAAGCGGGAGTCTTGGCAGCATAAGTCCAATGGTTGACGACGTAAAGTCCAAGTGGAGTCTTGGCAGCGTATGCCCAATGTGCCTTGGAAGTGTAGACCACATTAGCATGACAATAGTTGATGGAAGCACATGAAGGCTAGTGTATGGATGAATAAGTCATGGATGACTTGGAGGGATCCGATAGGCGTGAGGCTGACGGAGGTGGCTAGAAGGCTTAGGTCTAGGCTATGGGTGGTCAAGCAAGTATGGGGACACCATACTTAGGGTTAAACCTCATGGTTGAGGTTGTCAGTCGACTGGGGTTATGGACCAGTCGACTGGTCAAGTGTTTTGACACTTGGCAGCTGAGTCGACACTCAACAGTCGACTAGAATTATGGCTGGTTCGACTGCTGTGATTCGACTAGTGCTCGACTACCATTTAAGGGAAGAAAAGACATGGAAGTCGATTGCCATATATGGCAAGTGACTGACGGTTCGACCACAAGCACAAAATGCTCCATAGTCGACTGGGAAATCAGCTATGGGTGCTGTCAGTCGACTGCCAATGTTGGCAGTCCACTGATGAGAGTCCCGTTGAAATCTTTCCAGCGTGGATCGAGCCGTTGTCTCACAACAACTGTGTTGGTAGTTGACTAGTGCTTTATGGAAGTCGATTGTCAGGCGGGAATCTAGCCCGATGCAGGTTATAAAGGCAGCTCGGAAGGAGGGATTTTGGCATGGTTCTCTTGGGTGATTTGAAGGGGAAGAGTTGGTTCTTTCCAGTCCTTCAAGGCTAGTCCAAGGCAATCAAAGATCAAGCAATCCAAAGCACTTTGTAAAGTTTTCTTTACTTGCATTCCATTGTATTTGCTTGTATTCTTATTGTATTACTATTGTATACATTGTACGAGGTTTTTCCACCTCCGGATCGTTCCGAGAAGGAGTTTATTGAGTAGTGGTGTGTGATTGGCATCGCTAGGGCTCTTACGAGCCCAATCAGTGGAGTAGGAACCATTCGATTTCGAACCACGTTATATCGTATTGTTGTGTTTGTATTTGTGTTGTATTATTGCTTTATTTCCACTACGGACTAATCAATTTGTAGCAAGCACGATCGATTTTTTCCATCCAACGACGAATCGCTATTCACCCCCCTCTAGCGGTCAACGAACGACCCTACAATTGGTATTAGAGCCGGGGACTCTTCTACGGACTAATCGCTGGGAGCAAAAGATGCTAGAGGGTGAAGAGGAAGAAGATGGAGTTTGAAGAACAACTAGGATGAGACATTAACACACCAGTCCCATATACCCTCTATGGACGAGAAGGCTTCAATTCATGGAAGAGAAGAATTGAAGATTTCATCATGATGAGGGATTTTGAAGAATGGTCCATTTTGATGGAAGGATTTGAATATCCAAGAGGACCAAAGGGAGGATTCCTCAAGAGGAAGAGATGGACTGAGGAACAACTCTAAAGATTCGAGAAAAACACAAAGGTAATAAAATTCTTGGTTGATTTGATTCCTAATGGCATTGTGTGTATGTTAGGTAATTACATAGATGCCAAGGAGCTTTGGAGTGATTTGGTCAAGCTTCATGGAAATCAATCACCGATCCAAGAAGAAGAGGAAGAAGAGGAGTGCTCATCCTCTCAAGCTCAAGAAGAAGCAAGCACATCTTCATCCCAAGAGCTTGATGATTCGGAGGTTGATAGAGAATCAACATCCGAGAAGGAAGAAGAGGTGGAAGAAGCCTCCACCTCTATGATTGAGGGGGAGGAGAGATCATCTTCCATACCAGAGCAAGAAGAAGAGCCTTCTACTTCCGATCAAGGGCAAGATCAAGAAGAGCCATCTACTTCGGGGAGAAGTGATGTACAAGCTCAAGAGAACCTCACAACCATCCTAGGTAACTCAAACACTTCAATTCAAAATAAAATCCATATTATGTGTTTTGAGTGTAGGGAGTATGGGCATTATAAGAGTAAATACCCTAAGAAAATTAAGAAGACTCCTCCGGCACCAAAAGTCAACGAAAAAGTCAAGGATGTCGATGTCCCCACCAAGAAGAGCAAGGAGCAAGTGATTTGCTTCAAATGCCGACAATCGGGACATTACTGGAGTCAATGCCTAAAAGGGGAGAAGAAGACTCAAAAGGGAGCTACATATGTAGGGGGAGCCTCTAAGGCAAACCCTAAGGTAACTTCTAATTTTGCTCCTTCTTTAATTAATAGACAAAAGCATGCTAGGAATAATCTTGCTATTTATCATAAAGAGCATACTAGAAATATATTTTATTGTTTAGGAGCTAAGAGTGTCCATTTTATCAATAAGGAGAAATTTGGGACTAATGTCCCTAGAAAAACCTTACCTAGGGAATCTATTAGGAAAATTAAAAACCACCTAGGCCTTAATCCAAAGAATTCTAGACATATGCCTAGGAATGACAAAAATGATCAAATAAACAATGGGCCCACCAAATTAAAGAAATTGGAGTTGGAGAACCAAGCCTTGAGGTCAAGGCTTGAGAAATTAGAAAAGACCCTTAGGAATATACAAAATCAATTTAAAGGGTCAAATAATCAAAGCCTAGGGTCTAGAAGTCAAAGTCAAAGACCTAGGAAACAAGAACCATCCAAGGGCAAGCCTAAGCCCAAAAAGACCTATTGTAGTATTCCATTTGAATATGAAACTCAAACTAGGTCCAGGAAGACCAAGGTCAATAGGGAAGTCATCCCTAAGGGTAACCAAGGTATGTGTCAAGTGGCTAGGGTTTCAAGGAAACCTAGGAAAGCCACTAAGAAGATTACAAGGGGAGTTACCCCTAGAGTTAACCTAGGCAAGACCAAGATGACCAAAGCTACCAAGCCTAGGAGGGTATCTAGGGAGGTTATCCCTAAGGAACACCTAATTAATCCAAGGAGCTCCAATAGGTATTGGGTTCCTAGGAGCATGATCAATTCACGCTAGATGGGTTTAGGTGTGCCAACTTTAAATGGATAGGTAGTTAACCTAACCATGGTAGAGGTGACACTTTAGGTTATTTTCAAGGTCATGGATACCTTGGAAATATATTTGATTATAATCCTAAAAGATTTTAGGATGTGCCAATATATTTTTGGGATTATGAAAAATCAATTAAATTGATACAATTTAGGTTTAGAGGTTGTAGTGTGTCATTTTGAGTTTTTGGCACACTTGGGAGATAATTGACAATATGAAAAAATGAACTTAAAAATAACAAATGACAATTAATATTAAAATTTACGTATTATTATACCTATACATTTTGTTAGATTTTCAGCACCGCGGCGAGTGTATGTTCGAACATGTTTGGTAAACATGTGCACAGCGGAAGAAATAAAAATAATAAATCTAATTTATTACAACACACACATGTTGGATCGAGAAGCGTCGCTAGAGGGGGGGTGAATAGCGATCGTAAATCTTTTCTTTATCGTTCGTTCGATACGCAAAGTAAGCACAGCGGAAAATAAATGAACACATTTATTTTACTTGGTTCACAACCCAGCGGTTGCTACTCCAAGGCCCTATCGGTCCTAGACCGTGTACGGAGGGCAAAGCACTATAACGTCTCCTCCTCATTGGAGGTAGGAGACAACGATCACAAAACCGAATATACGAGGATGAGGCAACAAGCCTACCTCACCTCGTTATGAAGAAAAACAAAGAATACAATATCAAACATATTACTTGATTCTGCTGCCGACGAAGAAGATCGAAACTTGACGTCGCGTCGGCGTTATGACGATGTTGGAGCGTTGGCGTTGTAGGAGCACTTGATGAATAAACTTGATGTGATTTTGGAGTTGGAATCCTCCTCCTTTTATAGACTTTAGCCTCTGAATTTGTCTCCCCTTTTTTTGGAACGGATCACGAAGTTGTCCAAATTTTATCGCGAAGTGGCCGCGTCAAACGTTATCCATTTTGACCTAGCGCAAAGGCTGAGTCATCGCCATTAGTCGACTGATGCCTCTCATCAGTCGATGATCGATCGATGCCTCTCATCGATCCAATCGATAACGATCGCCCAATGTCCATCGATTTGCCGGCTGCTACTTCCTGCGAAGAGGTTATCTCAGAAAATGATAAATATGACGGTTTCTAACTATTCGATCTCGACCTAGACCTTCCACAGGAAGTCTTAGTCGGATCGCCGCCTACGGTCATCCCCGTAAAGAGGACACGACCTTACAATCTCTCACTCACACGAGCTTACCTCGATAGTAGCTCTCGCTTCCGGCCTTCCACTAGATTCCTTTGCTCCCTCCGAAGTCACTCGAGTGTCGCCCGACCACCGCGGCTTCCTCCGGGTGTCGCTAGCCTTCAGCTCCAGCTTTAATAATTTTCTGCACACTCGATAGCTCGTGAGATAACGATGTAAACTTAACTTTGTGTCTTTTCCATAATCAAAACACAGGTTCGATTATCTAGTGCCCCTGCACCAACAATCTCCCCCTTTTTGATCTATGGCAAACCAACACAAAGTTAAGGGAAATTAAAGCATAAAACAAGTATAGTAAATGATGAATGTCATTTTCAAAAACTCCCCCTTAACCAAAACTCCCCCTTAACCCTAGGTGAGTTTTGAAAGAGATACTTTAGTTCAAAATTAAATAAAAATTAAATAAATTTTGTGTTACTCCCCCTTAACTTTCGCTCTTCTCCCTTTTTTGCCATAAATCAAAATAAATGTTGGGGTTTGTTATGTAAAAAATGAAGTTTGTTATAAAATAGGGGTTTAAAGACAATATGGTATATGCATGCATCAAGATAAATCAACTATGAGTCCAAACATACGTCTAGCAATAGTTAGATAGATTGGTTCGAGGTGTGTCCCTCTGCACCAATAATCTAAAGGTTTATAATATAACCCTTAGGGTTAGTTTGCTTCCCCCTTAGTCAAATATATGAAGTATAAGAGATGTAGGGGGCGCTAAACTTTGGCCTAAAGAGTCATTAAGTACAATAGTTGAGAAAATAAGTAGTATTGTTTTAAGTATATTTCAATTATCCTTAACATCTCACCCATTCTATGTGTCTCAGAATTTGTTCACCTTATATGTTTTGTGAGATGATTTTAAATTGATTAAAGATAGTCAACCTTGGGTTAGATTCAGATTTAACCTTTAGATCGTTAAGTAACTTTTCGAGAAACTGGCTTCCAGGTCGTGGCGAGGCACAGGGGCCTTCTTTGATCGGAACAACGACCACTTCCTTAGACAAAGCCAAATTCAAGAAAATATCACTTAAGTCACTTAGGGTTACTTCCTGGTCTAACTAGTTTAGGATACAGTGAGGTAGCTTCAGCTAGTTCCACTCGGTCAAGTGCATCAAGCTAGATACGTCTTATCTAGCTCGAATACACGAGACTTTGTTTCCCTAACGTACTATCATTTCGCCGCGTCCTGATACTATGTTGTCAAGAGTTGACTAATCATTTACCCTATCTAGCCATTCTAAAAATTAAAGTAAAATATGCAATGGTTTTGCTAAGTAAGCGGGTATACTATTTTAGTGTTAGCTCCCCCTGGACCATTGAACCAATATGGTCTATTCAAATAATGAACTTGATCCTGAGGAATCCAATACTTATTAGTCCTTATATGTGAGTTCAATAAAACCTTTGGAACCCATGCTTGGACTCTTTGATGACTACAATTTACGATAGACATATAAGACCTATTCGTAGTCTTTGACTTAAATCCGAGTCCGGCTTTATTGTACACGGCTCTTTGGGTTCCAAGTAGTCGATTAAGGTTCTTAGATCCCAACGTGAACCTTTCCAACCTAGCCTCAACCTCTTGAACTTGGTCTTTCAAGAGAGAATTCTCCTCCTCAAGTTTTTCAATTTGAGTTGAGTTTCCCTCTTGAACTTGACTAGTTGAAGGGGTTAGAGTAGCCTCTTGCTTGAGGGTTTCAACCTTCTCAAGTAACGACTCAACCCTAGACTCGGACTTAGTTAATTTCCTATTAAGCATTTTAATTGTATTGTAAAGCGTACTAATTAAAGAGCGATTAACCTTGACTTTCCCTTTTGGTCTGGCTTTGAGTTTTCTCTCGATTCTCTCGAAATAATCTTCAGGGTCGGAGTCAGAGTTGTAGTTGGACTCGGCTTCGAATTCTAACTTGGACTCCTCCGTTCTTTCCATGTAAACTATGTCTTCTCTGTTGTCCCAAGTTGCATGGAAGGCTTTCCTTGCTCCCTTTTTCTTTTGGTTCTCATTCTTCAATTTCCTTCTTTCTTGTCGAACTATTCTCCACACAATGTTGACTATTATGGCCTCCTCTTCGGATTCGGATTCGTCTTCGGGTTCGAGTTCATCTACTTGCTTAGTAGGTGGCTTCCTTCTTTGTCCTGCAAGTAGAGCAATACCTCTCTCGGCCCGGACCATGTTAGTTTGCTCATGAAGTTCAAACTCGGAAAATAATTTGTCTAACTTAAGCTTCGAAAGGTCCTTAGAGACCTTGTAGACATCAACCATGGATGCCCACAAGGTAGTCCTAGGGAAAGCATTTAAAGCATACCTTATAAGGTCTCGGTTCTCTATGGCTTGCCCGATCGAGTGAAGATCGTTGACGATGTCTTGGATCTACGCATGTAATTGGGTGGCGGTCTCGCGATCCTGCATCTTTAGATTGTACAGTTTATTTAAAAGTAAATCTCTTTTACATACCTTAGCATCGGCCGTCCCTTTGTGTAGATCAATCAATTTGTTCCAGAGGTCTTTGGCGCTAATGAATGGTCCGATGCGGTTGAGTTCCTCCTTGGACAAGCCACATTGTAATATTTGGGTTGCTCTTGCATCGGCTTCGATTTGCCTCTTGGTTGCATTTGTCCACTTGTTGAAATCCAAGGTCTCTCCTTGATCATTGGTGGGTAGAGCAAAGCCGGTTTGGATTATTATCCAAGTCTCGACTTGTGTTTTTAGAAAACACTCCATCCGACCTTTCCAATAACGGAAATCATTTTCGTTAAAGAACGGAGGTCGGGTGGTGCTATATCCCTCAATGTGAGCCATTAAATATCTTGCAAAATACGAATAAAAACCAAAGAGAATTCCAAGACTTGGTCTTGGATTAGTAGTGCGGGAAATAATAGGAAATAAACAAAATTAAATGAGAAAAATAAAAAACTAACAAAAACTAACAACTTACGACCTTCGATGCCCCCGAAAGGGTACTAGACGTTGGATTTTGGGGCTGGAAATGGCTTGTTACGAGGGTAAACCCTCATAAAAAATGTAGATCTCTCAGAGAGCTTCGATTTGGTAGGTAGATCGTTATGTGAGTCCACTTGTGCGAAAAGTTATGGCCGTTTTACCGTCGGCTACTCCAAGAGAGAAAAACTTGCAAGCACACAACCAAAAAAAACGTACCAAGACTTCGTCTTGGATTAGTAGTGCGGGAGGAAAAAGACCAAAAAAAATATGAATCGAAAAATACGAACAGAAAACCAAAACGTGCTAGATCGGTGGTTTCATCAAATCTGAGCGCCCCCGCTCTGATACCAATTGTTGGATCGAGAAGCGTCGCTAGAGGGGGGGGGGTGAATAGCGATCGTAAATCTTTTCTTTTTCGTTCGTTCGATACACAGAGTAAGCACAGCGGAAAATAAATGAACACGTTTATTTTACTTGGTTCACAACCCAGCGGTTGCTACTCCAAGGCCCTATCGGTCCTAGACCGCGTACGGAGGGCAAAGCACTATAATGTCTCCTCCTCGTTGGAGGTAGGAGACAACGATCACAAAACCGAATATACGAGGATGAGGCAACAAGCCTACCTCACCTCGTTATGAAGAAAAACAAAGAATACAATATCAAAAATATTACTTGATTCTGCTGCCGACGAAGAAGATCGAAACTTGACGTCGCGTCGGCGTTATGACGATGTTGGAGCGTTGGCGTTGTAGGAGCACTTGATGAATAAACTTGATGTAATTTTGGAGTTGGAATCCTCCTCCTTTTATAGACTTTAGCCTCTGAATTTGTCTCCCCTTTTTTTGGAATGGATCACGAAGTTGTCCAAATTTTATCGTGAAGTGCCCGCGTCAAACGTTATCCGTTTTGACCTAGCGCAAAGGTTGAGTCGTCGCCATCAGTCGACTGATGCCTCTCATCGATCCGATCGATGCCATCCCCGATCGATGATACGATCGATGCCTCTCATCGATCAATCGATAATACGACCGCCCTAATGTCCATCGACCGCCACCGGCCACTTCCCTGCAGTAAGAGGTTAGCTCAGAAAATGATAAATGCGACGGTTTCTAACCGTCCGATCTCGACCTAGACCTTCCACAGGAAGTCTTAGTCGGATCGCCGCCTACGATCGTCCCCATAAAGAGGACATGACCTTACAATCTCTCACTCACATGAGCTTACCTCGATAGTAGCTCTCGCTTCCGGCCTTCCACTCGATTCCTTCGGCTCCCTCCGAAGTCACTCGAGTGTCGCCCGACCACCGCGACTTCCTCCGGGTGTCGCTAGCCTTCATCTCCAGCTTTAATAATTTTTTGCACACTCGATAGCTCGTGAGATAACGATGTAAACTTAACTTTGTGTCTTTTCCATAATCAAAACACAGGTTCGATTATCTAGTGCCCCTGCACCAACAACACACCACACACATGCATAGTACAACATGTGTAGACATAACCGTAGTTTCAAATTTTGCAATAAAAGGAAATTTATTCTACGTATACCTGACGTATCACGTGTAGCGGGAAAGGCATCAACTGGAGCGATCCTCGCTAGAATCGCCTCTATCCGTATCCATGCCGAATATCTTCGGGATGACTTCACAAAGTCAAGAGCCTCTTCTTCGTACGAGTCACTAGCCTTGTGTCGAAGATGATGTGATCGAGAGAAGATCACAATCCGAATCAAAATTCGGATTCAAAATGAGTCCTCAAAAACTCGCTTATCTGGAGAGGTATTCGCCCACCGTTTGACGAATCCTTCGTCCTCCACCTATGAGGATTACCGGAGATCGAATCCCCGGCAAGGAAGCCGCTGTCGGAGCACCAAACGTCGTCCAAATGATGCTCCGACACGAAATAAATAAGCTGTCAAGAAAATTGGACAGCTTTGGCGGAGGATTAGCGCTGGCCAAATAAGGAAGCTAGATGCTCACCTTGTCGCCAGAGCCAAGGAAGATCACCGGAGGGTCGCCGGCTGAAGCATGGATGCCGGTAACAACTTGGACGGCGGCACAAGAGGTGGGCAGCGGCTAGGGTTTGGGCGCCGACCACAAGAGGAGAAGAGGGAGGGGCAGCAACTTTGGATTTGCTTAGATTAGGTTTTCACAAAACCCTTAAACCCTATTTTATAGAGAACAAATTGTCCTAATAGTTATTGGTTCATAACCAAAATCCGTTAACTCGCTCCATTAATTTAAGTTAAAATAAACCAAACCGATTTGGTCTATTTTAAGTTAAAATGAACCGAACCAACTTTGGTTCATTCGTTTAAAACAAACCAAACCCCTTTAGTTTATTCTCCACCATTGGATTAGAACCAAACCAATTTGGTTCATCCATCATGTCTTCATAAGACACGACCCATCCACGCTTCCATTGCGACTGAAATGATTTCATGCTCGCTCCTTGTTTGGTCCAACCAAACCTAGTTTCTCTCGTCTGAGAATCTCATTCTCAAGCTCGTTTCAAATCCTTCGGATTACGCTCGTTGTGCGAGTGACCAAATAGGTTCTCGGTTTATGTTGGCCGTCTATATTTAACCATTAATTATAGAACGATCATGAGTGACACCTAATAGTACATCATGATCCTCAATTAACCAAAAAGATCAACGGTTGATCCAGAACTATTTCTGAAACCCTTCAGCAGCTACAATGAATCGTGCCCCATTCCCTTCACTCATCTTATACCCACTTGGTTTAGGACATGATCTATAGTGTCAGTCCCCACTAGGTTGACTACGTCCACCTAGCTCAAGTATCATTTCCTCGTCCTACGGATTCTAGTTACTGCACATGTATCCAAGAGTACCTTACTCTAAACATATAATGCTTTGGCCAAAGACTTTAGTAACAATCCGACGAGAGGCCATGGGTATATATCTCCTCGTAAGGAGTGATGAATCCTTTATAGGATATTCAAACACCTTCGATCACTTCGACTTATACCCAATCATCCCGGGTCCACATCTCCTCAGAGATGCTTGCTTAAGATGTCAAAGCATAAGTCTTCATGATCAAGATGACTTGAATACCGCAAGTCAAAGGAACATCGCACTTAAGCTGCAGTAAAAACTTCATTGACATATCTATATATGCAGAGAACCATATGAAGTCTTACGGTTGGTCACTCCAATGAACTAGTTACCATAACTAGCATCCACAATTAACTTCGGACATCACAATGTCTCCAGCCAGTGAGAATCAGCTGCTTGGATACACCAAGGAGTATACCTCGTGCTAGTCTCGACATAATCGATGGTGTCCAAATCCATCAATTCATCGACTAGGGATAATTCTGATACTTCACAATTACACATGTAGAGATACTCACTAGTTGTGATCCAATCACAAATTCTCTCATGCTGTGAATCGTATCGTGGACATTCAGTAAATGAGTTTAAGATCTAATAAAATACATGGAAACATGTATACTCAAATAGTGAATCTTCATTTATCATATAAATGGTTCAAACATAAGGCGATTGCCTTAGGACATCTCTCACATATTACTAACAAACTCCCTCTTGGCCTAATGCCAATCGCTACGGTATCCAATACCATAGGCTCTAACATGACCCTCAAACTTACTTTGAGGTATTGCCTTAGTCAAAGGATCCGCTAAGTTCCTTTCAGTGGGGATTTTCTCGATTTGTATTTCCTTCCTACTTATGATCTCTCTGATCAAATGATAGCGGTGAAGCACATGTTTTTATCATTGATGAGACCACATCAAGTTTAGAGATGAACTTCTTGATCCAAACTGCTTCCTTTGTTGCTTCCAAAGTTGCAATATATTCTGCCTTAGTGGCAGAATCTGCTATAGTGTCAAGCTTGGAACCTTTCCAACTTATTGCGCCTCCATTCCAGGTGAATACATACCCAGACTGAGACATGGAATCATCCTTGTCTATCTGGAAGTTGGCATCCATATACCCACATATCACCATGTACCCTTCTCCATATATTAGGAACGCATCCTTAGTTCTTCTTAAGTACCTAAGGATCGTCGTAATAGTCGCCTAATGATCCATTCCTGGATCAAACTGGTATATGCTCGTGACACTCAAAGCATATGATACATCGGGTCTCGTACATAACATAGAATACATGATAGATCCTATTGCAAATGCATAGGGAATCTTACTCATGCAGATCCTCTCGTCTTCTGTGCGCAGACACATAGACTTCAAAAGGTGTATCCCATGCCTGATGGGTAGGAAACCTTTCTTAGATTCCGACATGCTAAACCTCTTTAGCACTCGGTCTATATATGTAGACTGCGAAAGACCAAGTAACCGTTTCGATCTATCTCTATAGATCTTAATCCCGAGGATGTAGGTTGCTTCTCCCAGGTCTTTCATGGAGAATATCTTGGACAACCAAATCTTAACTGACTGTAAGACTGAAATATCGTTTCCTATAAGTAATATGTCATCGACATACAATACTAGGAACGCGATTGCACTCCCACTAACCTTCTTGTACACACAAGGTTCGTTTGGATTTTGTGAGAAATCAAACCTTTTAATTGTCTCATCAAAACGGATATTCCAGCTCCTGGATGCTTGCTTCAATCCATATATGGACCGTCACAATTTGCATACCTTAGTTTTATCAACCAATGTGAAACCCTCAGGCTGTATCATATACACGTCCTCGAGCAGGTTTCCATTAAGGAAAGTTATTTTCACATCCATCTGTCATATCTCATAATCATAATGAGCCGCTATGGCCAGGAGCATCCGAATGGATTTAAGCATATCTACAGGCGAATAAGTTTCGTCATAATCAACACCTTGCTTTTGACGATATCCTTTCGCCACTAATCTAGCCTTATACGTAATCACATTACCATCCATGTCAGTTTTCTTCTTGAAAACCCACTTGCACCCTATAGGCTTTATGCCTTCAGGTGGGTCAACCAAATTCCAAACTTGGTTTTCATACATGGAATCCATTTCCTACTTCATGGCTTCAAGCCACTTATCCCTTTCTGAACTTGTCAGAACTTCTTCATAACTGATAGGCTCCTCATCATCAATGAGTAACACATCGTTCGATTCACTTACGAGAAATCCATATCTCCTGTGAATATTCGCGTGTTCTACTGATCTACGAAGATGTGGTGTTTCAATAGATTGCTCATTGCTCGAGTTATCTACCGGTCAGTCAACGTCAGGCTTCACTGTATCTCATCAATGTCTATTTGAGTCTCTCGAGCCTCCTCAAGCTCGACGACACTCCCAATTATTTTCTCTTACAAGAGAAACTCTTTCAGAAACACAAAGATGCCTTAAAACAAACACCTTTGTTCCACAGATGATAGAATTGTAACCCTCGTTTCCTTAGGGTATCCAATAAATAGACATTTATCGTAATTTCTAGCATCCAATTTGTCTCGACATAAGTCCCGCTTCACATAAATAGGACAACCCATATCTTCAAGTAAGATACATGAGGTTTCTACTATTCCATATCTCATAATGGAGTAGTAGAGACTACCTTCGCTTTTGACATTCCTGCTTAACAAGTAAACAATTGTCCAAGTGCATAGCCCCAAAAGGACTTGGGAAGATTCTGCATGATTCATCATTGACCACCATGTCCAACAAGGTCCTAACTACGCCTCAGATACACCATTATAGCTGAGGTGTATATAGGGCAAGGAGTCCACGAGACAATATACCACTGTCTCTTAGATAATCTAGAAACTCTTGACTTAAGTATTCACCACCTCGATCCGATCGAAGTATTTTAATACTCTTGTCATGTTGTTTCTCTACTTCATTTCTGAATTCTTTGAACCTTTCAAAGACTTCAGACTTGTGTTTCATCAAGAACACATACCCAAACCGTGAGTGATCATCGGTGAAGGTAATGAAGTAGCTATAGCCTCCTAAATCTTGAGTTGACATAGGTCCACATACATCAGTATGTATTAGACCTAGCAACTCTCCCACTCGTTCACCTTTTCCTATAAAAGGTAACTTAGTCATCTTGCCTTTTAAGCACGATTCACATGTATCATATGAATCCAATTCAAATGATTCCAGAATTCCACATCGAGGTAATTCGGACATGCATTTCTTGCTTGCATGGCCAAGACGACAATGTCACATGTAGGAGTCTAATTGATTATCCTTTCGAGCATGCTTGTTGCTCACTTCGATGTTGAAAATGTCACTGGATACGTCCAACGTATAAATACCATTGCTTAAAGTTCCAGTCCCATAAAGAACTCCATTCAAAGTTATGTAACAACAATTGTTACTAAAAGTCAAATGGTACCAATTCCTATTTAAACAAGAAATAGAAATGATGTTCTTTATCAATGAAGGAACTTAAAAGCAATTGTCCAGTTCTAAGACAAGTCCTCCAGGGAGTTTCAACAAATATGTTCCGATGGTGAGTGCAGCAACCTTTGCTCCATTCCCAACACGTAAATTTGACTCTCCCTTGACGAGTCTTCTTCTATTCCTTAGCCCATGTATGTCATTACATATATGTGAGCCACACCCAGTATCCAATACCCAAGTGTTTGAGGAATGACAATCAATAACGAAGATATCTGAAGAAGATGGGACATCCGATGCCTTATTCTTCTTCACGAACTCAAGATAAATCTTGCAATTTCTTTGCCAATGGCCCTCCTTGCCATAATGATGGCAAGTGCCCTTTTGAGCTGGTTCTGCCTTTTTAGCCTTTTTCTTCTTCCCCTTCTACTGTTCCTTTGACTTCCTCTTAGAACATTTCTTCGAGGAATCAACTAACATCACCGTCCCCTGCTCATTCTTCTCAGAAGGCTCCACAGTCTTCAACATGTTGAGCAGTACCACAGATGAACCTTCTTAAATCTCAAAGGTGAAGAGGAGCTTGGAGACTTCGAACCTTTCGAATCTCACTTGCTCATCAAACAACTCATAAAGATGAAGGCTATGGTAACAATCCGACGAGAGACCATGAGTATACATCTCCTCGCAAGGAGTGGTGAATCCTTTATAGGCTATTCAAACACCTTCGATCACTTCGACTTATACCCAATCATCCCGGGTCCACATCTCCTCAGAGATGCTTGCTTAAGATGTCAAAGCATAAGTCTTCATGATCAAGATGACTTGAATACCGCAAGTCAAAGGAACATCGCACTTAAGATGCAGTAAAAACTTCATTGACATATCTATATATGCAGAGAACCATATGAAGTCTTACGGTTGGTCACTCCAATGAACTAGTTACCATAACTAGCATCCACAATTAACTCCGGACATCACAATGTCTCCAGCCAGTGAGAATCAACTGCTTGGATACACCAAGGAGTATACCTCGTGCTAGTCTCGACATAATCGATGGTGTCCAAATCCATCAATTCATCGACTAGGGATAATTCTGATACATCACAATTACACATGTTGAGATACTCACTAGTTGTGATCCAATCACAAATTCTCTCATGCTGTGAATCGTATCGTGGATATTCAGTAAATGAGTTTAAGATCTAATCAAATACATGAAAACATGTATACTCAAATAGTGAATCTTCATTTATCATATAAATGGTTCAAACATAAGGCGATTGCCTTAGGACATCTCTCACATATTACTAACACATTTTACTTGCCATGATTTGTTTGTCATATAACATGCCATGACATTATATTTACTTTTAATCATTTAATATGTCATGATCATGTTTAGGGTTAGTTTTTAATGTCATGTATATTTAGATTATATCATATGACATGACATTATGATCATTGGCCATGTTTATTTATATCATCATTTATGCCATGATCATTCATGCATTTAATTTGATTAAAATTGAATTAAGGACAATTGGCATGACTTGAAGTCCCATGTATAAGGGAATCAAGTAGGGTTGCCTTAGAAAATGCATAAAACCCTAGATTAGGATGAACAAAACCCACATCTCACATTACATTGACATGTATGTGTATTTATACACCCTAGATACATGTGAGATGCTAGGATATGAGTTAAGTTCAAGGTGCATAGTTTTTGCAACTAGATGAACCAAAACTCATCTTATATTAATGGTGGATCATTGGGAAAGCTCATGTTCAAGTCATGTACATTGAGCCCAAAGAACATGATCCAATATAGGTTTTCAAAAACATTTTAAAATCACTTTAGAAAACCTTGGTGAAGTCTATCTTTTGATAGCAATCACCATTGATGAAGTTGATACAAAGTGAGCTAAAATATTGAAGTTTTTCTTCACTTTTGAACTTTGTGTCAATTTCATTATTTTATGGGTAAAATATTTTTCACCCATTGTATTGGTCATAAGTATTGTATGTATGAATTTTCATAATTTTTCGAATTACATATAATTATTTATGAATTTCTAAAATTCAATTCTAATAACTGAAATTCGAAAATTTCAGTTATCAGTCAACTGATGAGCATGGTAGTCGACTATTGCTTGATAAAGTCGATTGCCAGAGCTAATTTCGGGTAAAAAAGGTATGTTTAGCCCATTCTTAGCTATGGTAAGGTTCCCTAACCACTCCTAACCCTAGGATATGCTTTGGGAAGCATTAGAAAGGGTGAGAATCCATTGGATATGGATTAGGAGAGTTGTTAGGGTGAGAATCCATTGGATATGGATTAGGAGAGTTGTTAGGGTGATGTATCAATTTTAAGATGAGTGAAAGTTCAATGTTGAACTTTGGACCTTAATTTTCATGGTTTAGAGTTCCTATTGGCTTGGGGACTTCCCAAGGACATTGTTGGTACAATGGTCAAGGGAGAGCAAGACTTTAGGGGGAGGTATCCATCATGGGATGATGGATGTATATTCTTCCATGTAAAGGGGAGAATGGGAATTTGAGATACCCAATTTGGAAATTGAGAGAGTTTGTAGGATTGTCTCTCTTGAGTGATATGAGACTTATCACTAGGAAGATTGTAGGCATCCTAGATGTTTTTGGACCAAGGGAGAGATTGTAAGATCTCATTGGATATGAGACATTGACCTCCTTCGGTGAACCTTTTTGATGTATGTCAAAAAGGAGAGAATGTTAAAATTACTAATTTGAGATAATTGGTAAGGGAATTTGAGTTAGGGCCTAACTCAAGGGTATTTTTGTCAAACATCAAAAAGGGGGAGATTATTGGTGCAATCGGCCCAGGTCACAATTGACCAGACTCGAGTTTGACTCGAGTAGTGTTTTGATGTTTGACATGGATGTCTGACATTGATGTTTGACATGTGATGGGGAGATTGCTGATGCAATCAATCCAGGTTAGTATTTGATGTTTGATGATGGTTTGACCATTGTCATGGAAAGTCCAAGGGGAATATTGGCGGCGTAAAGTCCAAGCGGGAGTCTTGGCAGCATAAGTCCAATGGTTGGCGGTGTAAAGTCCAAGTGGAGTCTTGGCAGCGTAAGCCCAATGTGCCTTGGCGGTGTAGATCACATTAGCATGACAATAGCTGACGGAAGCACCTGAAGGCTAGCGTATGGATGAGCAAGTCATGGATGACTTAGAGAGATCCGATAGGCGTGAGGCTGATGGAGGTGGCTAGAAAGCTTAGGTCTAGGCTAAGGGTAGTCTAGCAAGTATGGGGACACCATACTTGGTGTTAAACCTCATGGTTAAGGTTGTCAGTCGACTGGGGTTGTGGACAAGTCGACTGGTCAAGTGTTTTGACACTTGGTAGCTGAGTCGACACTCAGCAGTCGACTGGGATTATGGCCGGTTCGACTGCTGTGAGTCGACTAGTGCTCGACTGCCGTTTAAGGAAAGAAAAGGCATGACAGTTGATTGCCATATATGGCAGGTGACTGACGGTTCAGCCGCAAGCATAGAACGCTCCGTAGTCGACTGGGCAGTCGTCTACGGGCGCTGTCAGTCGACTACCAATGTTGGCAGTCAACATATGAGAGTCCCGTTGGAATCTTTCCAGCATGGATCGAGCCGTTGTCTCACAACAACTGTGTTGGCAGTCGACTGGTGCCTTATAGCAATCGACTGCCAGGCGGGAATCCAGCCCGATGTAGGTTATAAATGCAGCTCGGAAGGAGGGATTTTGGCATGGTTCTCTTGGGCAATTTGAAGAGGAATAGTTGGTGTTTTCCAGTCCTTCAAGGCTAGTCCAAGGCAATCAAAGATCAAGCAATCCAAATCTCTTTGTAAAGTTTTCTTTACTTGCATTCCATTGTATTTGCTTGTATTCTTATTGTATTACTGTTGTATACATTGTACGAGGTTTCTCCACCTCTGGATCATTCTGAGAAGGAGTTTATTGAGTAGTGGTGTGTGATTGGCATCGCTAGGGCTCTTACGAGCTCAATCCGTGGAGTAGGAACCATTCGGTTCCGAACCATGTTATATCGTATTGTTGTGTTTGTATTTGTGTTGTATTATTGCTTTATTTCCACTGTGCACTAATCAATTTGTAGCAAGCACGATCGATTTCCTCCATCCAACAATGAATAACTATTCACCCCCCCTCTAGCGGTCATCGAACGACCCTACACCTTAGACTTCCCAATCGCCAAGTACCCATAACTTGGGCTTTCACCGCCAAGGCTATACACTTGGACTTCCCTTGCCAACTGCATGTTGGACTTCCAATGCCAAGCCCCATGCTTGGACTTTAACTGCCAAGGCTATACGCTTGGACTTACATAACCAAGGCTACACACTTGGTCTTCCCATGACAATTACATGTCATCTGTTTTGCCTAACATCAAAATACTGCTCGAGTCAAACTCGAGTTCGGTCAATCGTGACTTGGGCCAATTGCACTAACAATCTCCCCCTTTTTGATGTTTGACAAAACCACAAACACCTTTGAGTTAGGTGACCTAACTCAAGTCTACCAATTATCCCCAATCGGCAATTCTCACCTTTGAGAATTCCAACTAACCCCAATTGGTACTTTCTCCCCCTTTTTGACATAAATAAAAAAGGTCCTCTCCAAGAGTGTCAATGTCTCATATCCCAATGAGATCTTACAATCTCCCCCTTGGTCCAAAAACACATCTAGGATGCCTTAACTCTTCCTAGTGATAAGTTCCATATCACTTAAGAGAGGCAATCCCTCAATTTTCCTCCCATGAGGAGAAATACATCCATCATCCCAAGATGGATACCCTCCCCCTAAAGGCTTGATCCCCCTTGACTATTACACCAACAATATCCTTAGAGAGTTCCTAAGCCTATAGGAACACTAAACAATCGAAATTAAGGGCAAAGATTCAACATCAAATTTTCACCTCTCTTAAAATTCGATACACACCCTAAACAATTCTCCTAATTCATTTTCAATGGATTTCCACCCTTCTAATGCTCTTCAAAGCATATCCTAGGGTTAGGACAAGTTAGGGAACCTAGACATAGCTGAAATGGGCCTAACAAATCTTATTTACCCGAAATTAGAAATGACAGACGACTCTTACAGTCACCAGTAGACTGCCATTGACGCCAGTCGACTGCCATCCATAAGTAAATATACGTAATTTGAAAATTCATGAAACTTCATATGTACATTACTTATAACAAAAAATATGGATGAAAAATATTTAAAAAATAAAATACCCATAAACTAGTGAGATTGACACAAAGTTCAAAACCATTGAAATTTTCAATATGTAACCCTACTTTGTATCACCTCATTCAATGGTGATTGCTATCAAAAGATAGACTTCACCAAGGTTTTTCAAAATGGTTTTGAAATGATTTTAAAACCTTAAATTCATTCTCCTAACATATCACTTATATCTAAGTGTATGAAACACATACAAGTCAAGTGTTCTTGTGAGATGTGGGTTTTGTTCATTTAGGATCTCATGCATTTTTCTAGACAACACTATTTGATTCCCTTATGCATGGGACTTCAAATCATGTCATTGTCCTTAACTCAATTTTAATTAATGCATGAATGATGATTATGGCATAAATGATAACATGAATAATCATGTGCCAATAATCATGATGTCATGACATGTGATTCTAACTTAAGCATAACATGACATTCCTAGGCATAAATCATGACATTTTCTATGATTAAAAATAAATATGATGTCATGACATGACAAGGCAAATAAAGCATGACAAGTACAAAATAATAAAGTATATAATACCTAAGTGTTAAGCCCAAATTGTCATTTCTAGAATTAAATCCATTTTGCCTTAATACCAACTACCCCTTAGTGTGCCAAAAACCCAAATGACATACCATGACTTCTAAGACCTAATTGTGCCAATTTAATAAATTTTCAACTTCTCAAAGCACATTGGCACATCCTAAAGTGTCAACTCTACCATGGTTAGGTTAACTATCTATCCACTTAGGGTTGACACACCCTAACCCATCTAGCGTGAATCGATTATGCTCCTAGGAACCCAATACCTATTGGAGCTCCTTGGCTTAACAAGGTATTCACTAGGGATAACTTCCCTAGATACCTTCTTAATGACCCTTTTTGGCTTTGAAGCCTTTGTCATTTGGGTCTTTCCAAGGTTAACCTTAGGGATTGCCTCCCTAGTAACATTCTTAGTGATTTTTCTAGGTTTTATAAAACCCTTGGCCACTAGACACACACCATGGTTAGCCTTAGGGATGACTTCCTTATTAACCTTGGTTCTCCTAGACCTAGATATTGTTCCATAATTGAATGGAACATCGTGGTAGGACTTAGGTTTGTGACCCAAACCTTTCTTTCCCTTGAACGGTTCTTGTCTCCTAGGTCTTAGATTTTGATCATTAGACCCTTTAAATGAGTTTGTTATTTTTGCTAGGGTCTTCTCAAATTTTTCAAGCATTGACCTCAAAGCTTGATTTTCTAATTCTAATTTTCCAAATTTTGATTTTTCATTAATCTTTTGGGAATGACACTTACCAGGCATATGTCTAGACTTCTTGGGATTAATGCCTAGGTGGTTTTCTACCTTCCTAATGGGCTCCCTAGGTAAAATGGGTCTAGAGTTACTAGTTCTAGATTTTTCCTTAGGTAAATCTATATGCTTAGCACCTAAACAATAAAATCTATTATTTCTACTAGCATGCTTTTCATTAATAATTGCAATAGTACTAAAATAACTTCTAGCATGCTTGTTAACCCTAGAACTAGAAGGTGCATTAAGATATACCTTAGGGTTTGCTTTGGAAGCTCCCCCTACTTGCGTAGCTCCTTCTTGCCCCTTCTTCTCCCCCCTAGGGCATTGACTTCGGTAGTATCCCCGTTGATTACACTTGAAACACACAATGTGCTCTTTGCTTTTCCTAGCGAGGACTCCGACATCCTTTGATTTTTCTTAAACTTTTGGCGCCGACACTTTCTCCTTAGCCAATCTTGGGCATTTTCTCTTGTAATGCCCTTTCTCCCTACACTCAAAGTAAATTATGTGATCCTTATTTTTATAAATTGCATTTGAGTTACCTAGGGTAGTGGGAGCCTCTTGATCTTCACTTCTCCCGGATGTAGATGCTTCTTTTCGTTCTTGCTCCGGGATGGAAGATTGCCTCTCCTCCCCCTCAATCCTAGAGGTGGAGGCTTCTTCAACCTCTTCTGATCCGGATGTTGAGCATCTCTCAACTTCCGAATCCTCAAACTATTGGGATGATGATGTGCCTTCTTCTTCTTGAGCTTGAGAGGATAAACATGCTTCCTCGACCTCCTTTTTCGATTGAGCCGGTTCAGGATTTTTGTGGAATTTTACCAACTTATCTCACAACTCCTTAGCATCCCCATATTCACCTAACTTGGACAAAATATCGTAACGTATTAATTTTATTAACAATTTTGTTACCTTAACGTTTGTTTTGATTTATTGCCATTGCTCCTCGGTCCATCTTGATTTTACTAACGACTTGTTGTCTTCACCCCTAGGCACTTCAAAACAATTTTCAATGATTAGCATGGTATCAAAATCGATTTCGAAGTATACCTCCATCCTTCTTCTCCACCATGAGAATTCTCCCTCGAATTTTTGTGGGTGGATGTTAATGTCGGCCATTTGATTTGTTGTCATGACAGTGAGACCAATGACAACCTCCTCGCTCTAATACCACTTGTTGGAGGATCATGACCCAGCTAGAAGGATGACAGGGTTGAATAGCCTTTTGCGTTCTTGATGGAAATCGTTCATTCTTGCGAGCTTGTCTATGATACTCGTTAGCGTGCACAATAGAAAAAAATAATAAAGCAAAATGAAATATGCAATCACACACAAGAACACAATGATATACGTGGTTCGGAACCTTAGGGTTCCTACTCCACGGGGTGAGCTCAACGAGCTCGAGTGATGACCACACCACTACCAAAAACTCCTTCTCGATAACAAATCGGAGGTGGAGAAGCCTCGTACAAGCGATTACAAAAGTAATACAATGAAATACAACAAATACACTAAGAAATACACAAAAATAAGTAAAGAATGTTGGTGCAACAATGCCCCAAGCATTTATATATTTTGATGTTTGGATAATCATCTAAGTTAGGCAATGTTTTGTGATCTAATTGTAAACATGTTTAAGTGACAGAAAAATACAAAGTATGAAGACTTGGTAAAAGACAAGTCCATGTGTGATCTTGGCAAAGAGAACTCAAGGAAAGGTCTTGGCAGTGTAAGTCCAAGCATGTAGTCTTGGTGGCGTAAAGTCCAAGCAGTCCTTGGAAAAGAAAGACCAAAGGAAAGTCTTGGCGGCATAAGTCCAAGCATGTAGTCTTGGCGGCGTAAAGTCCAAGCGTACTTTGGCAAAGAAGAAACCCAAAGCATGACGAAATCGAAGGAAGCTTTTGAAGGCAAGCGCATGGATGGAGTCGTGGACTCAGAGAAATCCTAGAGGCGCAAGGCTGATGGAGAAGCTAGAAGGTTAAGTCTAGGCTTAGGTTATGTTTTCAAGTATGAATTAGTCATACTTGGAGTGTGCCAGTCGACTGGAACATGGTGTCGGTCGAACTGACCCTTAAAATGTAACATTAGAGGTTGGAAAGGTTGTATCGATCGGGAGTTATCCTGGCCGAATCGGTGAGAGTCGACTTGCACCCGATCGCCGTGATACAAGCCGGCAATGATCGACATTATTGGCGGCGATCGATCGCACAACAGAATGGCCCATAGCCAATCGCTCGGCTATTTAGCAAGATTCGAATCGCCATCGCTGGCGATCGATAGTCTTCTCGTTGGTGATGACGGCAAATCCCACAAATCACTAGAATCGATCGATGTAAGTCATCAGTCGACTGATAGACCTCCAATGGGAAAAAGAGGCTCTTTCCTATAAAAAGAGCCCAAGGGGAGCAAGAAGGGGCTAATGCTTATATTCTGATCATTCTTCTAAGCTCCCACAAGTTTTCCAAGCTTTCTAAGTGTATTAATCTCCCTCCTCCTCTCAAATCTTCATTGTCATCTTTTGTAAGAAGAGGAGGTCTTTGTAAAGAGAAAGCTTCTTAGTGGACTTGCTTGGGTTGTTCCACCTTAAGGATCATGGAGTAGGAGCGTTATCTCCGAACCACGTAAAGGCCTTGTTAGCATTGCTTTTTGTTTTTACATATATTATTTGTGTTTGCTTCTGCTAATTACTCTTGTAGAAACCAAAAGCGCTATTCACCCCCCCTCTAGCTTCCAAACGATCACCAACAAGTGGTATCAGAGCCCGGATCACATCGGAAGATCTAACCATCAACCGAAGCATGGCATTTCAAGAGGGATATAGCACGGCGAGGCCTCCATTTTTCGACGGCAACGACTTCGGCTATTGGAAAGGTAGGATGGAATACTATCTCATGAATGACATAGAAAATTGGTTTAGTATTGCAGATGGATTCGAAAAGTCGGTCGACGAATTCGGAGCACCACTACCGACAAAAGATTGGACAAGAGAGATGGCCAAGAAAGCACAAGCAAATGCAAAAGCAACGACCACACTTCAATGTGGTCTATCCAAGGAGCAACTCTCTAAGGTCGGGCCATTCAACTCCGCAAAAGAGCTTTGGGAGAAGCTCATCGAACTCAACGAAGGATCCAAAGAGACAAGAAGGGCCAAGAGGGATCTTTTGATTGGCCAACTCCAAAGCTTCACTATGAAGACAAACGAGACCGTGAGCCAAATGCACGGGCGTTTCAAGGAAGTAGTCAACGGACTACACATTATTGGTGAAAAGGTCGACAACCGTGACCTTGTAAGGTATGTATTACAAGCTTTCCCTAGGACCACCTTATGGGCCTCAAAGGTAGATGCCTATAAGGTCTCTAGGGATCTTTCATTAGTCAAGTTAGATGAACTATTTTGTGAATTTCAATTACATGAACAAGCTAACACTTCATCCAAAGAGAAGGGTATAGCTCTTTTTGTAGGAAAGAAGGAGAAGAAGAAGAAGGAGAAGAAGGAAGTGTCCTCCTCATCCGAATCCGAGGAAAACTCATCAAGTAGTGAAGATGAGTTATCGGCAAGTGAGGTGGCACATTACGTCAAGAAGTTCGGTGGGAAGTCAAGGAGACTCACCAAGAAAGACGTGAAGAGGATGTTCCAATCCTCAAGAGGTAAATCTTCAAGTAATTCAAATTCTATCTCTAACGTGACTTGTTTTGGTTGCAACAAGAAAGGGCATATAAAGCCAAATTTCCCGGAACTAAAGAAGAAGGAGGAAAAGGAAAAGAAAAAGAAGGAAAAGAAGAAGAAGAAGAAGAAGGAGGCAATGGTGGCACAAACATGGGACACTCTAAGTATGGAGGAGTCTTCCGACGATGAGGAAGTATGCCATGCCACCCGGAACCTAGCCCTTATGGCATTAGAGGAAGAAGCCGGGAGCTCAAGCGAGGAGTCCTCTTCATCTTCAAGTGATGAATCATCATCAAGTGATGATCATGAGGTAAACAACTCACCTAAAATAGATTTACTTTATAAGACTATTGCATGTTTACAAAATGCTTTAAATAGATCAAAAATTAGGGTTAAGGATCTAAAATTAGAAATCAAATCACTTAAAAGTGTAGATTCATCATGTTGCAAACAATCTAGTGATATTGATGAATGTACTCTTAGGGATGAAAACGATGAGTTAAGAAAAGAAATAGGTAAATTAAGAGCATGCCTAGAAAAATTCACTAATGGTTCTAAATATCTAGATATGATTATTAAGAACCAAAGGGAAATTTACAATAAAGCCGGATTAGGATATAGACCTAAGGAGAAAGAGGTAGCATTTGCATCCCTTGTTAGTAGAAAATCAATGATTAAAAGCAAGGGGAGAAAGGCATGGGTACCAAAGAAATTTATAATTGATGCTAGTGGTCCTAAGATTTGGGTACCTAAGGATTGTGTTTTTCATGTGACATAGGTAGAAGAATCAAGCTTGTGGATAGTTGATAGTGGGTGCTCAAAGCATATGACTGGGGATGAGAGAAAATTCTCCACTATCAACCACACTAGCAAAGGAAAAGTGTCATTTGGTAATAGCGGCAAACTTAAAATTTTAGGAAAAGGCACCATTGAGGTATCTCCCAATCTTGCCATTCATAAAGTTCTATTAGTTAAAAATATGAAATTTAATTTACTTAGTATAAGTCAATTATGTGATGCAAACTTTGATGTTAAATTTGATTCCTCAAAATGTTTTATAAGACACAAAACTATAAATGATTGCATGTTAGTAGGTTTTAGGAAATCAAATATATATTATGTTGATTTATCCTATGCTACTAATCCTTCCACTAAGTGTCTTATTGCAAAAGAGGAAGAAAGTTGGCTTTGGCATAGGAGGCTAGGACACATAAACATGAAGAATATAGCCAAAATAGCAAAATTGAAGCTAGTCAAAGGATTGCCTAGAGTCAAATTTCTCAAGGACAAGATGTGTGATGCTTGCCAAGAAGGGAAACAATCAAAAACATCACACAAAGGTAAAAATTTACTTAGTACCGCTTTACCGTTAGAATTACTACATATGGATTTATTTGATTGCCATAGTACCCCATCTATAATTGGTAGTAAATATTGCTTGGTAATAGTAGATGATTTTTCTAGATTTACTTGGGTGTTTTTCTTGAAAAATAAAGATGAAACCTTAGGAATAATCATAGGATTTAGCAAAAGAGTAGAAAATGAAAGAAAACTCAAAATCAACCGGATCCGTAGTGATCATGGTGGAGAATTTGAGAATTCTAATTTTTCAAATTTTTGCTTAGAACAAGGGTACAAGCATGAATTTTCTTGTCCTAGAACACCCCTACAAAATGGGGTTGTGGAAAGAAAAAATCGTGCCCTACAAGAAGCGGCTAGGACAATGCTTAATGCATATTCCTTACCTAGCTACTTGTGGGCGGAAGTGGTTAATACCGCTTGCTATATCCAAAATAAGGTATTAATTCATAGGTTTTTAGGAAAAACTCCATTTGAATTGTGGAATGGTACAATTCCAACAATTCATTATTTTAAGGTCTTTGGATGTAAAGTTTATATCTTAAATACCAAAGACAACCTAAGTAAGTTTGAGTCCAAAGCGGATGAAGGAATCCTAGTTGGATACTCATCCACTAGTGTAGGATATAGAGTTTACAATAAAAGGACTCAAAAGATTGAAGAATCTTCAAATGTTCAATTTGATGAAACTTCCAATACATACCCTAGGAAATCCCCTATTGATGATGATATAAATATTGAAAATCAAGAAATTACCAAACAATTTCAAGACTTAAACTTAGGGGGTAATGATCAAGGGGGAGGATTGAATCAAGGGGGAGTAAGGGATGATTCCGATGATGAGCATAGGATTGAGGTTGATCATGATCAAACTCCATCTAATACACCTCCTAGAACCATAAGAGTTCATCAAAGTCACCCCTTAGATCAAATTGTGGGTGAATTATCTCAAGGAGTTAGGACTAGGTCATTCCATAGGGATTCTACTAGTCATATTGCTCTAATCTCTCAAATTGAGCCCAAAACAATTAAAGATGCATTACTTAATCCGGATTGGATCTTAGCAATGCAAGATGAATTAGCTCAATTTGAAAGGAGTCAAGTATGGGAGTTAGTTCCTAGACCAAGTGAAAACACTATTATTACTACAAGATGGGTCTTTAGGAATAAACTAGATGACCAAGGGAATATCACTAGAAATAAAGCACGATTAGTTGCAAGGGGTTTTAATCAAGTTGAAGGACTTGATTATGATGAAACATATGCCCCGGTTGCTAGGTTAGAGTCCATTAGAATACTTTTAGCATATGCCTCCTATATGGGTTTCAAACTCCATCAAATGGATGTCAAATCGGCATTCCTAAATGGGTTTATTAAGGAAGAGGTGTATGTAAAACAACCTTCCGGGTTTGAAAATATGGACTACCCAAACCATGTATACAAGCTTAGGAAAGCCTTATATGGTTTGAAACAAGCTCCCCGGGCTTGGTATGAAAGATTGTCATCTTTCCTAATCTCTAAGGATTTCAAAAGGGGTAGTTGTCACGCCCGCCCTTTTCGGACCCAGAATCCGGAGGGGCGGCGCGTGACGCGACCGTACATACATACATTACTTACAGCGGAAGGCTTTATAAATATTTCGTACTTCTTACAGCGGAAGACTTTAGACATATTTTTTTTCTTTTAAAACATAAACATGCATTGACATATATATATATACTTCTTCTTCTTAACATAGAGCATGCATCATAACATATATAGATACTTCTTATTACTTCTTCGTTACTTCTTCTTATTAACATAGAGCATGCATCATAACATATATAGATACTTAGTGCTTAGTTCAAGTTCTTAAACATCACCATCATAAGGAGACATAATAAGGACAACCATAGACATCATCATCATAGGTAAACACATATATATAGACCTAACGGATCTTCTCCACCATGCCACTACCACACACATTTGGCCCCTCCTGCTGCTCCCTTTAGTTTATCCATCCCTTACCCTTATCTGCAGTACGAGGGAAAGATAAACTATAAGCACATAGGCTTAGTAAGATCCTGTCCTACTCACAAAAACCATACATCGACATTAATCATGGCATGTAACATTCATAACATATAAGCAATATAACATGTAACATACATAGCGTAATCAACTTAACATGTAGCATAAGTAACATAAGTAAACATAACATGTATCAACATGTATCATCCATAACATGGCAGCATAACATGTATCATCTATAACATAACAGCATATCATGTAAATATATGACTTAATCAAACATAACATATAACATACGTAACTTAGCAAAACAACATAACATACAACATATATGTATGACATCTCAAACATAACATAGATCATATGTAACAGTGGCATAAACATGACATATCAACATAACGTGTGAACATAACAATCTAAATCATGTAACATATGAAAGATGCTTTTGAAAACATATATTATAGGTACGTAAACATAATCTCAATATATTTGGGCCCGACATTGTACCACTTCTTCATTATCATAGCGCGCATCCCTAAATAGGCCCGAGGTAGCAAGTCTCGAACCTACTAGGTTACTAGGCCCGATCTTAGTCCGTCGACCTAGGGCAATCGTCATAGCGTAGAAGCCCATCCTAGGCCCGAGTCTTACTCCATCGACCTAGGGTATCTTGGAGCCCATCCCGTACTAGGCCCGAGTCTTATTCCATCGACCTAGGGGCAATCATACATAGAAGCCCATCCTAGGCCCGAGTCTTATTCCATCGACCTAGGGCATCTTAGGAGCCCATCCCTTCTTGGACCTTGTTAAGGTCTTGGTACAAGCCATGCAGAAGGTAAAATACTTATATGCTTATTTTATAACATAGCTTATTTCATTTTGTAACATAGCATACTTCATTTCATAACATATCATGCTTCACTTCATGAACATATCATCTTTCATTTCATAAACATACCATACTTCATTTCATAACATATCATACTTCATTTCATCATCATATCATATTCATTTCGTGAACATATCGTTTTGTTTCATTTCATAATCTTATCGTATTCCATTTCATAACATATCTTAAATATCACATACACATAGGGCATGGCATCAAGAGTAAGTAAACACTAACCTAAGGCATGTTATCTTCATCTAGCATCATTTAATCTCACAAATCAACATGAATTCACCCAAACATAAAACACATGTTAACCTAATTCATTTAACATAACAACAACTTCATATGCATATAAAACTTGAATTAAAACTTCATTTAATCCCCAAAAATACATGATGGCCAAATGGTCCATAGGGGTTTCTAGGGTTATCCTTCATCCTAATTCATTTAACACAACAACAACTTCATTTGCACATAGAACATGAATTAAACTTCAATTAATCACCCAAAATTACATGATGGCCGAATGGTCTATAGGGGTTTCTAGGGTTATCTTTCAACCTAATTCATTTAACACAACAACAACTTCATTTGCATATAGAACATGAATTAAACTTCATTTAATCACCCAAAATTACATGATGGCCGAATGGTCCATAGGGGTTCTAGGGTTATCTTTTAACCTAATTCATTTAACATAACAACAACATCATAATCCTACAAAACATGGATTAAAACTTCATTGGATCATCTAGATCTAGGGGTGGCCGAATATAGCATATGGATTTCTTTTACAAAATAGCAATCGAAGCTACTCGTATGCAGGTGAGGGATACTTACATCCTTCGCTTTGCTTTAAGTGGAAAGATGACCTAAGGAGCCAAACCTAGCCCTTGCTTCTTGCTTGGATGAGGTTCGGCCAAGGGATGAGAAATGGAGAGGGACAGCTCTAAAATTCGGTGAGAAGAAGAAGAGAAGAGGAGAAAGTGAATTTGCTAACTCATGCCCCCTCATCCCCCCCCTATTTATTCACTTAAAGAGTCCCTTAATCTCCCTTACACTTAACCATAATTTCCCCTATTCCTCTAATGATATAATCCTATTGGGCTTCTGGTTAGTGGGTGCATCTATAGGGCTTGGCTATCTCTAGAGGTTTGGGGTTCAATTCCTAGGCCTTGCACCACTTTTTGGCTTATTTTCTTTTATTTTTGAAAAGGCCCACATAAAGCCCATGATCATCAAGCCAAAAATTCTTGTAAAATTGCTAGGAATTTTACGGGCGTTACAATCCTTCATACCTTTTAAAAGTTTCGTCCTCGAAACTTAGAACAATTATGGGTACTTCTGCTTCATGTCCTCCTCGCGTTCCCAGGTAGCTTCCTCGTACCGTTGATTCTGCCACAGGACCTTTACTAAGGGCACCTCTTTGTTCCTTAGCCTCTTGACTTCTCGGTCTAGTATCTGGATAGGCCGACTTTCAATACTCAGGTCCTCTTGAACTTGTACTGTTTGTGGCTCGATCACTTGGTCCGCACTGGAAATGCATTTCTTGAGCACAGAGACATGGAACACGTTGTGAATAGCCGACATCTCTTGAGGCAGCTCTAGCTTGTAAGCTACCTTGCCAATCCTCTGCAATATCGGATACGGTCCCACGTAGCGTGGACTCAGTTTACCCTTCCTTCCGAATCTCATCACTCCCTTCATAGGAGCCACTTTGAGGAATACTAGGTCTCCAACTTCGAATTCTAATGGTCTACACCGCATATCCGCATAGCTCTTTTATCGGCTCTGAGCAGTTTCAATTCTCTGACGGATGTTACGTATAGCTCGGGTGGTGTTGTCGATGAAGTCCGTCTGGAGTCCCATCCTCTTCTTTTCACCACCCTCGTACCAGCATATGGGAGATCTACATTTCCTCCCGTATAGAGCCTCGTAGGGTGCCATTCCAATAGTAGCTTGATAGCTATTGTTGTAGGTGAATTCTGCCAAACATAAGTATCGGCACCAGCTACCTTTGAAATCCAGGGCGCAGGCTCGTAACATATCCTCCAGTACTTGATTTACTCTTTCGGTCTGTCCGTCCGTCTGGGGATGGAAGGCAGTACTGAACAATAGCTTCGTGCCTAGGGCCTTCTGAACACATTCCCAGAAATGGGAAATAAAGCGACCATCTCTGTCAGAAATGATGGTCTTAGGAATTCCATGTAGTCTGATAATTTCCCTAGCATATAACTGAGCTGCTTGTTCACGAATAGGTCATCTTGATTGCTAAGAAATGGGCGGACTTCGTCAACCTGTCCACAATTACCCATATAGCATCATAACCGTTTGTCATCTTGGGCAATCCTGAGATGAAATTCATAGAAATGTCCTCCCATTTCCATTCTGGAATCTGGATCGGCTGCAGTGTTCCTCCAGGTCTCTGGTGTTCTGCCTTAACCCTCTGGTAGGTCAGGCAGGTACTGACATACTGAGCCACATCTCTTTTCATTCCGAACCACCAGAACTTTCGTTTCAGGTCTTGGTACATCTTGGTGGTTCCAGGATGCATCGCATAAGGAGTTCCGTGAGCTTCCTCAAATATCTCCTTCCGTAATTCTGGATCGTCGGGAATACATAAGCGATCCCTGAGGTAGAGTACTCCACTATCAGAGATCCGAAACCCGTCATCCTTTCCTTCTAAGACCTCTTGCTTGATCCTCTGAAGGCTTGGGTCACGGGCTTGCTTTTCCAGTATATCATCGAACAAAGACGGTGCTATCGCCATGGTCGAGTCATCGGAAATGATTTCAACCCCGTAACGCATAATCTCTCTTTCTAAGGGCCGAGATAACACTGATAGAGACATCAAGGTGGCGCAGGACTTCCTGCTGAGTGCATCAGCCACCTTGTTAGGTTTCCTCGGATGGTAGAGAATCTCGCAGTCATAATCCTTGATGAGCTCGAGCCATCTGTGCTGTCTCACGTTCAGGTAATGCTCGATAATCAGGGCACTACTGAACAGCTCCTCTGCGGTCTGCGGTCTATGAGCTCCGTCGGCCACATTCTGAGTTATTTCTGGTCGGAGCATCTTCAGCATGAGTCTGCCCCTTTCTCTTTCCGTGCTGACCAACTCTGGGTATAGGCATGCGAGTCGGCTGAATATCTTCATGGCTTCGCTGACCGATAGGTCACATGCAGTCTCTGATTGACTCAATGTCAATTTGAATTGGTTTTCAACATCAAGCGGCAACTTCGTTTCCACTCATCATTCGTATGTCCCCAATCTAACCGACATTGATCAACTATACCACATACATCCCATGCAATGAACTAATCACTAATTTCAAAGGAAACGAGCTCATCCTTTCTTATTCATACGTTCAGAAAGAAAAATGTTAATATATAACATTCCTTATTTCTAATTGAAACAAAACTACTTGAGAAGATAGTTTATTATGACTCCCACTAGGACAAACCCTAGTGCAGTTGTAATTATTTTTAGTCCTATCTTCCTTGGCCTCATTAAGGTAGTCTCAGGCTGGCCAATAAGTTGACTGTTTGTAGAACTCTCTTCATTCTTTTCGAGGCCAGCTACCACAGGATTCTCTTGAACCTTGTGCTCCAGTAGTTCCCAGCACAACTCAGCATATGTTATCCGCCCTTCATAGCGGCCCCATACGTGATGCACAACTACCATGAAATCATTTGGAAGAGAGCGTACCAAGGCCCATATCCGATAATTGTCTAGTAACGGAAACTCCTGCTGCTCGAGTCTCCTAAAAAGACCATCGAGCCTTTTTATGTGTCCGATGACCCCACCATTAGGTTTATAAACTATCTCTTCAATAGCTTCCCTCAATTTGTTCCGTAACACATCACGACGGGTCATTGTAGTCATCGTCCGTGCCATCTGAAATTGAAATAAATGAAGTCGCACTAAATCGACTAATTAAATTTATATGAGCATAGACCTCACACAATTAATTACGAAAATCAACTCTTCGTAATTTTAGGAGTTTTTTTTTGTTCAACTGAACAATCGACTCCCCTAGTTTTTATTCCGAATTCAAGTTGTACTAACACTATTCGACACTTGGGTTATTATTTAAATTGGCCATCGTCAAATCTTTTTTTTTTTTTTTTTTTGCTGATCAATTTTGATTTACCTAACTCGTCTACCTTTGACCAATCACAAGTATTTCTTGTGAAGCTAGTATAAGTTTTTCGTTCGTTTACCTACGCATAATTAGACCAAAGCTAGCATAAAGTCGTTTTAAGCTTAAGGCATCATTCATGTTCTCATGCATAATTTAAGCTTAAGGTATTTTACATCATATATGAACAAGCATAAGGGTATCATACATATTTTCTTGCATATTTAAGCTAGAAACATTTCCTATCATACATGAAAAAAAAATTTAACAAAATTAGAGAAGACATAGAATTCTTACTTGGAGCGGCAGGATTTGGAGCTTGATGTGTGTGTAGTGGAAAGGCAGATCCGCTCTGATACCAACCTGTCACGCCCGCCCTTTTCGAACCCAGAATCCGGAGGGGCGGCGCGTGACGCGACCGTACATACATACATTACTTACAGCGGAAGGCTTTATACATATTTCGTACTTCTTACAGCAGAAGACTTTAGACATATTTTTTTTCTTTTAAAACATAAACATGCATTGACATATATATATATACTTCTTCTTCTTAACATAGAGCATGCATCATAACATATATAGATACTTCTTATTACTTCTTCATTACTTCTTCTTATTAACATAGAGCATGCATCATAACATATATAGATACTTAGTGCTTAGTTCAAGTTCTTAAACATCACCATCATAAGGAGACATAATAAGGACAGCCATAGACATCATCATCATAGGTAAACACATATATATAGACCTAACGGATCTTCTCCACCATGCCACTACCACACACATTTGGCCCCTCCTGCTGCTCCCTTTAGTTTATCCATCCCTTACCCTTATCTGTAGTACGAGGGAAAGATAAACTATAAGCACATAGGCTTAGTAAGATCCTGTCATACTCACAAAAACCATACATCGACATTAATCATGGTATGTAACATTCATAACATATAAGCAATATAACATGTAACATACATGGCGTAATCAACTTAACATGTAGCATAAGTAACATAAGTAAACATAACATGTATCAACATGTATCATCCATAACATGGCAGCATAACATGTATCATCTATAACATAACGGCATATCATGTAAATATATGACTTAATCAAACATAACATATAACATACGTAACTTAGCAAAACAACATAACATAAAACATATATGTATGACATCTCAAACATAACATAGATCATATGTAACATAGTGGCATAAACATGACATATCAACATAACGTGTGAACATAACAATCTAAATCATGTAACATATGCAAGATGCTTTTGAAAACATATATTATAGGTACGTAAACATAATCTCAACATATTTGGGCCCGGCATTGTACCACTTCTTCATTATCATAGCGCACATCCCTAAATAGGCCCGAGGTAGCAAGTCTCGAACCTACTAGGTTACTAGGCCCAATCTTAGTCCGTCGACCTAGGGCAATCGTCATAGGGTAGAAGCCCATCCTAGGCCCGAGTCTTACTCCATCGACCTAGGGCATCTTGGAGCCCATCCTGTACTAGGCCCGAGTCTTATTCCATCGACTTAGGGGCAATCATACATAGAAGCCCATCCTAGGCCCGAGTCTTATTCCATTGACCTAGGGCATCTTAGGAGCCCATCCCTTCTTGGACCTTGTTAAGGTCTTGGTACAAGCCATGCAGAAGGTAAAATACTTATATGCTTATTTTATAACATAGCTTATTTCATTTTGTAACATAGCATACTTCATTTCATAACATATCATGCTTCACTTCATGAACATATCATCTTTCATTTCATAAACATACCATACTTCATTTCATAACATATCATACTTCATTTCATCATCATATCATATTCATTTCGTGAACATATCGTTTTGTTTCATTTCATAATCTTATCGTATTCCATTTCATAACATATCTTAAATATCACATACACATAGGGCATGGCGTAAGGCATGGCATCAAGAGTAAGTAAACTCTAGCCTAAGGCATGTTATCTTCATCTAGCATCATTTAATATCACAAATCAACATGAATTCACCCAAACATAAAACACATGTTAACCTAATTCATTTAACATAACAACAACTTCATATGCATATAAAACTTGAATTAAAACTTCATTTAATCCCCAAAAATACATGATGGCCGAATGGTCCATAGGGGTTTCTAGGGTTATCCTTCATCCTAATTCATTTAACACAACAACAACTTCATTTGCACATATAGCATGAATTAAACTTCATTTAATCACCCAAAATTACATGATGGCCGAATGGTCTATAGGGGTTTCTAGGGTTATCTTTCAATCTAATTCATTTAACACAACAACAACTTCATTTGCATATAGAACATGAATTAAACTTCATTTAATCACCCAAAATTACATGATGGCCGAATGGTCCATAGGGGTTCTAGGGTTATCTTTTAACCTAATTCATTTAACATAACAACAACATCATAATCCTACAAAACATGGATTAAAACTTCATTGGATCATCTAGATCTAGGGGTGGCCGAATATAGCATATGGATTTCTTTTACAAAACAGCAATCGAAGCTACTCGTATGCAGGTGAGGGATACTTACATCCTTCGCTTTGCTTTGAGTGGAAAGATGACCTAAGGAGCAAACCTAGCCTTTGCTTCTTGCTTGGATGAGGTTCGGCCAAGGGATGAGAAATGGAGAGGGAGAGCTCTAGAATTCGGTGAGAAGAAGAAGAGAAGAGGAGAAAGTGAATTTGCTAACTCATGCCCCCTCATCCCCTATTTATTCGCTTAAAGAGTCCCTTAATCTCCCTTACACTTAACCATAATTTTCCCTATTCCTCTAATGATATAATCCTATTGGGCTTCTGGTTAGTGGGTGCATCTATAGGGCTTGGCTATCTCTAGAGGTTTGGGGTTCAATTCCTAGGCCTTGCACCCCTTTTTGGCTTATTTTCTTTTATTTTTGAAAAGACCCACATAAAGCCCATGATCATCAAGCCAAAAATTCTTGTAAAATTGCTAGGAATTTTACGGGCGTTACAGTAGTATAGATCAAACTCTCTTTATAAAGTCAACATCTAAGGACATCTTTGTAGCCCAAGTGTATGTTGATGACATTATCTTTGGGTCAACAAATGATGAACTTCTTCAAGACTTCATTCAAAATATGGAAAAAGAGTTTGAGATGAGTTTAGTTGGAGAATTAAATTTCTTCCTAGGATTGCAAGTTAAACAAACAAGTGAAGGAATTTACATTTATCAAACCAAATATGCTAAGGAAATGATTAAGAAATTTGGTTTGGAAAATTCTAAGGTAGTGTCAACTCCAATGGCAACCAATACTAAAATAGATAGTGATAGTGAAGGAAAATAAATAGATCTTACCCTTTATAGGAGCATGATTGGTAGCCTCTTGTATTTAACTGCTAGTAGACCCGACATATTATTTGTGGTTGGTATGTGTGCTAGGTATCAATCATGTGCTAAGGAATCTCATTTAGTTGCCGTTAAGAGAATTTTAAGATATGTTAAAGGCACACTAAATGTAGGTCTATGGTACCCTAGGACTAGGTCCTTTGATTTGATTGGGTACACCGATTCTGATTATGCCGGTTGTAAATTGGATCGGAAGAGTACTAGTGGTGGATGCCAATTCCTTGGGTCCTCCCTAGTGAGTTGGAGTAGTAGGAAGCAACCTTGTGTTGCTTTATCCACCGAAATATGTGGCTATGGGTGGTTGTGTAGCTCAACTATTATGGATGAAACATACCTTAGAAGATTATGAGCTATCTTACTCCAACATGAGAGTATTTTGTGATAATGTGAGCACCATTAACTTGACCAAAAATCCGGTGCATCACTCTAGGACCAAGCACATTGAAGTGAAACATCACTTCATTAGAGACCATGTGGCTAAGGGGGACATTAAGCTTAATTACATTGAATCTAAGTCCAACCTAGCCGACATCTTTACCAAGCCTCTCCCTGAAATAGAATTTTCATCACTTAGGAGAGAACTTGGAATGTGCTTTGTAGAATAGAAGTGTAGTTTTGCATGATCCTATAGAAATACTAGGATTTATACCTTTAACCATCTCACAAAATACTTAGGAAACCATGATTTTTGTATTGAGCCACCTAGACAACATGTGAGATGTTAGGAAGATGCACTTGGTTCATCATGCTTGTTATGATGCATTACTATGAACCAAAGTGTCATCTAGAGACATTAATCCTTCATTGGACCAATCATTGGGAAGGCCTATGTACAATTAATGTGCATATAGCTCCAAGAATATGATTGGAAATGTCAAATAAAATAAAATTTAAACTATGTCTATCAAACCTTGAGAAACAATTTCCTATTGATAAGCCAAAGTGATACAAAGTTTTGCAAAAATATCATAACTTTTGCAAAATCTCAAGATTGTGTCAATATCTAAATCTAGAGGTGATATAATTTTAAAATAATTTTTCCTTGATAGGAAATGATCTAACAATATTACCCACAAAATTTCGTGATTTTTTTATCTTTATTGAATTAATTATGAATTTTTAATCTGCCAAAAGGTTATCGATCGATATCAATGATTCGTACCCAACGCCAGCTTCGATCGATACGACGATATCGAACCGGCTTACCGGTTCGGCCTGATCGCCATTTATGGCGCCGACCGCGCGCATGTAAGCGTTAGCCAGATGCGCGATCGTCGGGCTCGATCGATGATCGACTGGCCGACCGCCATTTATGGCGCTAATCGACGATATAGAATCGCTCACGATTTTTCTCTCCTCTTCCTCTTCCGATGAACTTCCACCGCACCTCTTAGCCATTCTCCTTTGTTTTTCCGGCGACTTCACCGACCAGTGATCCCATTTGGAGTGCTCTCCGACTCGAGGACCTCCCCTTGTCACCCCGTTCACGCCCTAGTTTCCATTGAAGATCGCTCACTCGACTAGGGTTCCGTGGACACTCACTGTTCTTTGATTTTTTTCACCATGCCGCCTAGGTAAATTCTCATCCCTGATCAATGTGTGTTTGTTCCTATAATTTTTGTTTCACTAACCGTGCTTGTTTTGTTGTCTTTGTCCATGCATCATCCTTAACCTACATTATGCATACTCTTTTTGTTGTCTTTGTCCATGCATCATCCTCAACCTACATTGTGCATACTTGTTTTGTTATCTTTTCGCCCATTTAGACTTAAGCACTTTGCTACTAAGCGTACCCGGGCACCTCCGACCAACGAGGGCCCGTCAAACCCTCGACCCTCTGTTGATCCTCGATTTCCAAATTCCGCACTTGAAAGTGCTTTTAATAAAAATAAATTCCAACTTATTCCACCTAGATCAATGGATCCCAATTTTCTTAAAGACTACTATTTTGACATTGTTCAAATCATCCAACATTACAAACTTGAGTCTTTAGTTTTTTGTGAACATCATGTCAATATCACTCTTCTTTCTGAATTTTTCAACAACCTGCGACCGGTTGGAGATGGGCTGAGATACCGGACTAAGTTGCTCGTGCGATCCGATTTGATCCCAGATCTGGACCGATTTTCTCGGATGTCTCTCTTCCGAGAATGATCTCATTTTATATCCATCTTGGAGTGAACCTCTTCCACCTCCCTTTGAGGAGATTTCTTTAGATTCCCTTCATACTACTTTCTATCACTCTCCTCGACCTTTGAACACCAATCTATTTCAATCACAAGAACTTTCTTCCTCTGACAATGTCCTTTATAAGGTTATTGCTCATTGTCTTCTCCCTATAGTTACCCGAGGTTTGGCCTTGGTTCGACCTACACACTTCCTTCTCATGCATATCTTTCGTCAATACTTAGACATTAACATTGGTCTCAATACCTTCCACTGCATCACTCATTTCATAAGGCCAAACAATGGGAAGGTTCATATACCTTTTGGAAATGTCCTGACTCAGTGGCTCAACTCCGTGGGCATTGATGTCAACGTAGGAGTCATTAAAGTCATGAATAGGAAATATGATCAGATGACTCGTCGGAGCTTCAGGGTCCGCTTTCTGGGGACCCAAAGACGACGGCTAGCAGTGGGCGCCCACACTGTAGGATGCGCTACCGAAGGAGTCACCGAGGGTGTTGGCCGAGGAGCCGACGCGGGAGACTGCCGCAGCGACATCGCTCGCTGCATCCTTCATTGCCCGCCTGATGCTTTTTTGGCGGAGCGGGTAGACACACGTTTTGAGGAGCTGCGCTTAGTGCCAACAGAGCATCGGAGCCACGGAGCATCAGAGCCTCTCCTCGTGAGAGGGACGACGGCAGCAGCAGGACATCTTGGCGATTCTCCACCGTCACCGCACTGACACCCACTCACGAGGTTCGCCATCCGCACCATGGATGCCGAGGACGACGATCGTTAGCTGCTTGTTTTGTTTGTTATTTTCTTTCCGTCGATGTAACGTGATAAACTCCTACTTGTGTAATGACTTTTGATTAATGAAATGAAATTGTGTCTTTGTTTTAATTCATTTCTATTAGTGCCTACAATTTGTTATTTGTCAAGTTTAGAAGTTGAGCATATAGTACGAAGTTATGAATATTGATATGATACAATTACACTTTTTGCGTCATAATTTTGTTATTTTGAATATCGTATCAATCCATTAATCTGATGAGCATGTTTTTCATCTAATATTTTTCATTTGTTATATTAGTCGAATAAAATGTGTATGACGAGTTTCGTGATTTTTGGGCACCCACGGAATTTCCTATGCATTTTCAAACCTTGACTGAAAAATTCGAATTTCAGATTTGTCTGATATCGATCAGCATTATTAGCAATGATCGCCAAGCTCAGCTTGATCGATGTTTATTCCAAGAACCGGTGACACTGTTTTGGAATAGAAAACGGTTTTTCATCGGTTAAAAGGTTCAATTTTGGACATTATATGATTTCCACAGTATATACATGATAACTTGTATGGAAAGGCGGATTTTCTTGGTGCACTGGTTTAGGGGGAGCTACATCCCTTAGTTATATAATTGTTGGTGCAAGGCTAGGACATATTTTCCTATTCTATTGCTTATGCTCTGCTTCACATGTTATTTCCACATCATGAAACATGTCTTGGATTTAGGGGAGCTTCATATCAATTTTATACCTTTGTTCAAGATGTGTCAATTGTAATTCTTTCCTGCACTTATTGGATAACTTCTTCTCTTTTTGTTGTATGTCAAAGGGGGAGAAGGGATATTTAAGTTAGAATTCATATTGAAATATGTTTATATGTATGTGTTAAAGACCTAACTTAAATGATTGTCAAACATCAAAAAGGGGGAGATTGTTGGTGCAACAATGCCCCAAGCATTTATATATTTTGATGTTTGGATAATCATCTAAGTTAGGCAATGTTTTGTGATCTAATTGTAAACATGTTTAAGTGATAGGAAAATGCAAAGTATGAAGACTTGGTAAAAGACAAGTCCAAGTGTGATCTTGGCAAAGAGAAGTCAAGGAAAGGTCTTGGCAGCGTAAATCCAAGCATGTAGTTCATACAGAAAGTCCAAGCAGTCCTTGGAAAAGAAAGACCAAAGGAAAGTCTTGGCAGCATAAGTCCAAGCATGTAGTCTTGGCGGCGTAAAGTCCAAGCATACTTTGGCAAAGAAGAAACCCAAAACATGACGAAACCGAAGGAAGCTTTTGAAGGCAAGCGCATGGATGGAGTCGTGGACTCAGAGAAATCCTAGAGGCGCAAGACTGATGGAGAAGCTAAAAGGTTAAGTCTAGGCTTAGGTTATGTTTTCAAGTATGAATTAGTCATACTTGGAGTGTGCTACGATCGAACATGGTGTCAATCGACCCTTAAAATGCAAAGATTAGAGGTTGGAAGGTCTAGCGGATCGAGTTATCCCGAATCGGGTGAGTCGATCGACTGACCGCCGCAAGCCGGGCAATCGACGACATTATTGGCGGCCGATCGCCTAAATGGGTCGTAGCCGATCGCCGGGCCGGCTACGGCAAGATTCAATCGAATCGCCATGCTTGGCGCTTGATCGATAGTCTTCCATGGCGACGACGGTAAATCCCGCAAATCCGGCTGTTCAGAAGCCGTTAGAATCGGCGGTAGTCGACTGATGTAAGTCATCAGTCGACTGATAGACCTCTAACGGGAAAAAGAGGCTCTTTCCTATAAAAAGAGCCCAAGGGGAGCAAGAAGGGGCTAATGCTTATATTCTGATCATTCTTCTAAGCTCCCACAAGTTTTCCAAGCTTTCTAAGTGTATTAATCTCCCTCCTCTCAAATCTTCATTGTCATCTTTTGTAAGAAGAGGAGGTCTTTGTAAAGAGAAAGCTTCTTAGTGGAGTTGCTTGGGTTGATCCACCTTAAGGATCGCCGTGGAGTAGGAGCGTTATCTCCGAACCACGTAAAGGCCTTGTTAGCATTGCTTTTTGTTTTTACATATATTATTTGTGTTTGCTTCCGCTAATTACTCTTGTAGAAACGAAAAGCGCTATTCACCCCCCCTCTAGCTTCCAAACGATTACCAACAAAGAACACTTTACACAAGAACTTTGGATTGCTTGCTTTGGATTGGTCTTGAAGGTTTGGAATGCAGTAGCAATTCTCCTCCAAAATCGCTGTGGAAATCCTTCCCAAGCTCCTTTTATGCTTGTCTCGGGCTGAATCTGTGCTTGGCAGTCGACTGCCATAAGGTCCAAGTCGACTGCTCCTGTAGCCATTGTGAAACAATGACTTAATCCATGTTGGCATCCAGCCAACGGATACACTAGCAGTCAACTATCCATTACCATCAGTCGACTGCCAGCCCCGTAGGCGACTGATCAGTCGACTACCGAGCATTCTGTGCTCGCGACCAATACTGGCGATGACTGCTCCTCCACGATAGTCGACTGCCTAAAGGCTAGTCGACTACCCAAGGCTGGAAGTCGACTTCCAAGCATCGCAATGCAGTCGAATGCCAGTCGGCTGCCACTAGTCGACTGGGACATATCATCAGTCGATTGTTGTCGGGGAAAACCTCAAACACAAGTTGTTTGAGCATCTGACCATTGGTAAAACTTCAAACAACATGTTTGAGCATTCGACACTTGACTTCAATCACTTGGCCAAGTTCACCTCATCCATGTGGTTTAACCCAAGACACCCTTAGTCTAGACCTAAGCCTTCTAGCCACCTCTACTAGCTTTGCGCCTATCGGATCCCTCCAAGTCGTCCATGACTTGTTCATCCATGCGCGGATCCCTCCAAGTCTTCTATGACTTTTTCATCCATACGCTAGCCTCTAGGTGCTTTCTTCAGCTATTGTCATGCTCTCGGTGTCTACACCGCCAAGGTACACATGGACTTACGCTCCCAAGACTACCGCTTGGCCTTACACTGTCAAACCACCCCTTAAACTTCCCAAACACCAAGTACCCATAACTTGGACTTTCATCGCCAAGGCTACACACTTAGACTTACATGGCCAAGGCTACACACTTGGATTTCCCTTGCTAACTCCTTTTTGGACTTCCAATGGCAAGCCCCATGCTTGGACTTTTACCGCCAAGGCTACACACTTAGACTTACATGGCCAAGGCTACACACTTGGTCTTCCCATGACAATCACATGTTATATGTTTTTTCTAATATCAAAATACTACTCGAGTCATACTCGAGTCTGGTCAATCGTGACCTGGGACGATTGCACCAACATCAATAACATATATACTTGAAGTAGATTGGGCATCAGATGCCTTTTTCTGCTTTAGTGACTCCACATACTACTTGCAGTTTCTTTTCCAATGCCCATCCTTGCCATAATGATGGCAGGTGTCCTTAGGAGTTGATTTTTTCTTCTTTCCTTTTTCTTCCCTTTGGATGTAATTTTTGGCCTCCTCTTAGAACCTTTCTTTGATGAGTCAACCAATGTCACCGCCTTCTGTTCTTTAGCAACAGATGGCTCCACTGTTTTGCCCATATTGATCAACTCAAGAATAGAGAACTCAATCTTATTCATCTGATAGTTCATCATAAATTGTGAATAGCTATTAGTCAAACTGTGAAGAATTAAGTCAATACTTAATTCATGGTCCATGAAAAATCCTAATGATCCCAATCGCTTAATATCATTCATCTTCAGTGCATATTGCATTGCAGATGAACCCTCCCACATCTTTGAGTGAAAGAGGAGCAGGGTGACCTCGAACCTTTCAGATTTCACCTGCTCATCGAACAACTCATGAAGATGGAAGACAATTGTATTAACATCCATATGCTCATGTTGCTTTTGCAACTCAAGAGACATCGATGCGAGCATAATACAACTCACCATCTCAGAGTCAACAACATATTTATGGTAAGCCAACTTTTGATCACCAAATGCATTGTTTGTAGGAGGTTGGGGAAGAACCTCTTCAAAGACATAAGCTAGTTTTTCAGCCTTGAGAACAATTCTCAGGTTGCAAAGCCAGTCTAAGAAGTTTGACCTAGTCAATTTGTTGTTGTCCAAAATAGAATGTAAGTTAATGGAGGTCGACATACTATTACAATTAGTAACTATACATACAAAGTGGTGTATAAGATAGATGAGTTTATAGTAATGCAAACAATTTACATTAACAAGAAACTCTCACTATTTTGTCAAATCCAAGAGCTCTCAATTTGTATTCGAGAGATGGTAGATTATCTCTTAGTGGGTTGATATCCATTATGGCTAAGAACAACCTTGGAGAGAGTCCAACAAGTCATTCTTAATCATAATGTCACGTATCAACAGTACCCATTATATATCAAATATATAACTATCATATTATGCTATCAATTAATTGAATGTTCACATATACATTAGATTGTTAACTCATTAACATATATACATCCAATACATATCACCTAATTGCACCTCTATCGACATTAACCTTGGAGGGAGTCCACCAAATCAATGCTTTCAGTTAGGGCCGACCCATTAATCGTGAGATCAAATTTAAATGGTTTGAACACATCCAATTTTCAAGCCAGGCTTGAAGAGAGTCCAACAACCCAAACTTGAAATTGACCTCTGGTCCTTACCATCTAAAATAAATATCAAATCTCATATGAATTGAACATGCTCGATGTCATGCCAGGCTTGGAGAGACTCCAACAATCCAAACATGAAAAAGAACTCTAGTTCAACCATATTAATGGAAGGTGTTAGCTCTAATATTTGCACGAGGGATTTCAGGTTATTCTAGGTCTCACCTATAATAGGAAATAAACTTAAATATGGAAAAACAAATGTCACATTAGGAAATTTTTTTTTTTATGTGAACGTGAGCTAAATAATTTATGCACATGTCGTTTTAAGAATTAGATACGCGAACTGTGCAACCCAGTCCCCAACACATGGCTAGTCTATGCTTAAGTTCTAATGATGCAGCCAACACCTTCGATGTTTCTAGGCATATCCTCAGTATTTCCTTTTCGATTTCAAACATATACTATATGTAGAATCATGCATACTTTAATCTATTATATAGGAAAACATCAAACAGGTATATTAAAACATCAAACATGCTTTAAATATTCTCCTACAATATATGATCTATGTCAAACAAACAAGGTGACTCTTATACCACTTGTTGTAGATTCCGAGATCATGCGCAGCGGAATAAAGAAAATAAAATAACTTTTATTTCATCCCAGACATCCCCTAGGGGCTAAGAATCCTTACTATTGACATAATCTCATGTAAACAAGCAAAAGGAGAGAAGTTATATCTTTGAGATTCTTATCGAATCTGTCAAAACCATGAGCAAGACCAACGAGCCTTCCCTCTATCAGTATCCACATTGGGATCACTTGAAACAACTCCTAGAGTAGCAAGCCTTTGTCTCCGATTAGTACTAGCCAACTAGTAGAGACAAGAGAGGGAAAAGGAGAGAAAAGACGGCTACTAAGAAAGAAAACCAAGAGTTGCCTCTAAAGAATATCAAGGGATATATTTATAGATATCTTGATTAGGGCATCTAAGGAGGCTTAAACAGAATCTTTCTTTCCATAATTATCTCATAATTAAGGTAAGAACAAAGTAAGAAATTTCCATAAAAAAATTCCCAAAATCGGCAGAGCCGCGACATGGCCGTGTGTTTTACACGCGGCCGACCGTGACAAAAGACATGGTTGTGTCAGGACACACAGCTGGTCGTGTGTCCTGCTATGCACAACCCTGGTTTTGGTCATTTTTGGCCAGAGCTAGGCACGACCCATGCCCGATTAGGCACAACCGTGTAAGGCTCTATATGATCCATTTGACTTCGTTTAGGTGTGATATGGTTGTGCTAAGTTCGGCAAGGGAATAGAAGGTTTCATAGCCTCTATTTCACACCCTCTTGGTCTGGTCCAACCAGATACATCCTCTCTCATTGAGAATCTCATTCTCAGGCTTGTTTTACATCTCGAGATCACTCATAGTGTGTGTGACCCAATAGGTTCCCGACTATATTGGTCATTCATAATTAACCCCTTAATTATGAATAGAACATGAGTGACACCTAGCAGTATATGAGACCCCGAACTGATCAAAAAGTCTAAATTGACTCTAGAATATTTCTGAACCCTTTAGCAACTACAGTTATTTCTATGCCTTGTTCCTTTCACTCATCCTATACCCACTTGGTTTAGGACATGGTCTATGTGCTCGTCTGCACTAGGCTGACTACGTCACACCTAGCCTAATTTAGTTTTCTTATCCTGTGGATTCAAGTTACTCATACATGTCCCCAAGAAGACTATCTTCTTATCATGCTTGCTCTTGCTAGATACTTCTGAGTAACAATCCTAACAAGAGGCCTAGGGTATACATCTCCTTTACATAATGATAGGTGAATTTTCTGTGGTCTATTCAAACACCTTTGATCATTTTGACTTATACCCAATCAACCCGGAGTTACACCTTCTATGGAGATGGCTGCAATGAAGTCAAAGTATAAGGCACCATGACCAAGATGATTTGAATATCTCAAGTCTAAGGAATCTCGCACTTGAGCTACAATGAGATCTTCAACGACATTAAAAATCATATGAAGTCTCACAGTAGGCCACTCCAATGAACTAGTTACCTTAACTAGCATCCACATGTTCACTCTTAGCATCCCTATGCTTCCATTAGTGAGTACCAAATGCTTGGATGAACCAAGGAGCATAACATGTGCTAGTCTCATAGAATTGGTGATGTCCAATCTCATCAATTCATCGACTAGGGATAGTTTCAATACTTATATGATTATACAATTAATTGTGATCCAATCATAATTTCTTTCATACTATGTATCTTATTGTGGACTTCAGTAGATGAGTTTAAGATCCAATCAAATACATAACCAATGCATACTCAAATAGTGAATTTTATTAATATCTTCTAAAGCGATTGCCTTAGGACATCTCTCACTTACATCAGCTAATATTAACAATCTCCCACTAGAACTAGTGTCAATCATTGAAATATCAAATACCCAGTGACCTAGTGTGACCATCATGCTTTCTTTGTGCCAAAGTCTTGGTCAAAGGATCCGCAATGTTAGCATCGGTTGGTATTCTACATATCCTCACATCTCCTCTATCGATGATCTCTCAAATGAGATGGAACCGCCATAGTATGTGTTTGGATCATTGATGAGAGCGAGGTTTCTTAGCCTATGCTATAGCACCATTGTTATCACAATAGAGGACTATGGGGCTCAGTTTGCTAGGAACAACACTAATCTTGGAAATAAACTTTCTGATCCAAACAACCTCTTTTGTTATAGCTAAAGCAGCAATATACTCGACCTCTCTAGTACAATCAACTACTATACTTTACTTTGGATTCTTCCAGCTCACACCACCACCATTTAAGCAAAATACATACCCTGACTGCAATCTTGAATCATCCTTGTATGTTTGGAAGCTTGCATCGCTTTAACCCTTTACAATGAGGTCCTCATCGCCTCCAAAAATCAAGAAATAATCTTTTGTTTTTCTCAATTACTTAAGATTACTGTCCAGTCACTTTCACTAGGATCTTATTGATATTTTCTCATCATGCTTAATGCATACGAAACGTCAGGGCGAGTACATAACATGACGTACATGATAGACCCTATAGCAGATGCATAAGGAATCTGATCTATGCAATTTTTTTCTTCCTTAGAAGAAGGGCATTAAGCCTTCAAAAGGCTCACACCATGTGATATCGGCAGGAATCCCTTCTTGGAATTCTGCATGGAAAAATGATTAAGCATTTTGTCAATATATGTACTATGACTTAGGCCAAGCAATCTCTTAGATTTGTCTCTATAGATCTTGATGCCAATATATAGGCTGCTTCTCCTAAGTCTTTTATTGAGAAACAATTCCCAAGCCAAGTCTTTACAGACTGTAACTTAGGGATATCATTTCCAATGAGTAGTATGCCATCTACATATAAGATGAGAAAAATGACTGTGCTCCCATAACCCTCTTGTAGACACAAGGTTCATCTTCATTTTTGATGAAACCAAACATTTGGATCACATCATCAAATCAAAGATTTCAGCTTCTAGAAGCTTGCTTTAAACCATAAAAAGACCTTTGCAACTTACATACCTTTCTAGCATCCTTTGGATCTACAAAACCCTCAGGTTGTGTCATGTACACATCCTTAAGTAGATTCCCATTAAGAAATACAGTTTTGACATCCATCTGTCAGATCTCATAATCATGGTAAGCTGCAATAGTAAGCATGATCCGAATAGATTTAAGTATTGCAACTGATGAAAAGGTTTCATCATAATCTATAGCATAAATTTGCCTGAAACCTTTCGCTACCAATCACCCTTTATAGGTATGCATATGAATATCCATGTCAGTCTTTATTTTAAATATTGGTGTAATCGGCCTAGGTCATGATTGATCGAACTCGAGTTTGACTTGAGTAGTATTTTGATATTTCCCAATGGGTTGACCATTGTTTGATAATGGGTTGACTATATGGTTAACATAGGATTGACCATATGATGGAGAAGTCCAAGTGGGACACTTGGCAATGGGAAAGTCCAAGTCTTGTGTACTTGGCAATGGTAAAGTCCAAGTCTTGGGTACTTGGCATGGAAAGTCCAAGCATGGGTCTTGGCAATTGGAAAGTCCAATATGGAGTTGGTAAGGAAAGTCCAAGAGTGTGCTATTGGCAGCGTAAAGTTCAAGCATGGGTCATGGCAACATAAGTCCAATGTGTAGGGGATCGTATGACTGCTAGAGGGGGGTGAATAGCGTCTCGTTGACGTAGATGGAATTCGATCGTGTGCTTGCTACAATTGTTAGTGTACACAGTGGAATATATAATAGTAGGAACAAAAGCACACTACCAGAACACAATACACAAGATATACACGGTTCAAAACCTTAGGGTTCCTACTTCATGGGGCGAGCTCAAAGAGCTCTAGTGATGCACAAACCACTAATAAATCTCCTTCTTGGTGACACACCGGAGGTGGATAAACCTCCTACATGTGATTACAAAAGTAATACAATGAAATACAAGCAAATACAAATATAATAATGAAATACAAGTAAAGAATGTTGGTGTAATCGACCTAGGTCATAATTGACCAGACTCGAGTAGTGTTTTGATGTTTGACAATGGATTGGGGAGATTGTTGGTGCAATTGACCCGGGTCATGATTAACCGGACTCGAGTTTGACTCGAGGGGTATTTTGATGTTTGACGATGGTTTGACCATTGTTTGACTATATAGTTGACATGGGGTTGACCATATGATGGAGAAGTCCAAGTCATGGGTACTTGGCATGGAAAGTCCAAGCATGGGTCTTGGTAAGGGAAAGTCAAAGCTCGAGTCTTGGTAAATGGAAAGTCCAACATAGGTTGGCAAGGGAAGTCCAAGGGGTAATATTGGTGGGATAAAGTCCAAGGGTAGAGTCTTGGCAACATAAGTCCAATGGTTGGCGGCATAAAGTCCAAGCGAGAGTCTAGGCAATGTAAGCCCAATGTGCCTTGGTGGTGTAGACCACATTAGCATGACAATAGCTGATTGAAGCACCTGAAGGCTAGCGTATGGATGAATAAGTCATGGATGACTTGGAGGGATCTGATAGGCGTGAGGCTGACGGAGGTAGATAAAAGGCTTAGGTCTAGGCTAAGGGTGGTCTAGCAAGTATGAGGGCATCATACTTGGTGTTAAAACCTCATGGATGAGGTTATCAGTCGACTGATATTATGGCGATCGGCCGTGAATCGTCGATGTTTGGATGTAGGAAATGGCCTGTGATCGACTACGACATTAGGGCGATCGGTGATGGCCTAGCGGATCGTGATATGGTTATCAGTCGACTGATGGTCAAGTTTTCGGAGACAGAAAGTTTCCGAGTCGACTATTAGGGTTTGACAGTCGAGTGATGACTCGATCAGTCGACTGATGGGAATGATCAGTCGACTGATGACTTATCCCTTGGAACTTATCCAACGTGGCTCAGGCCGTTGTAAGACAATGACTACAAGAGCAGTCGACTGATGGTCTCGATCAATCAACTATTAGGCAAAATCCAGCCCAAATGCAGGTTATAAAAGCAACTCGTGGAGAGGGATTTGGCTAAGGTTTCTTGAGGCGATTTGAAGGGGATTTGCTTCTACAATCCAGACCTTCAAGGCTATTCTCAAGCAACCAAAAGCAAGCAATCAAAGATCTCTTGTAAAGTGTTTTTCTTTCCTTATATTGTATTTCATATTTGTATTTTCTTGCATTTGTTGTATTACTTCGTGTAATCGCTTGTACGATATTTCTCCATCTCTGACGTGTTGTCGAGAAGTATTACTAATTAGTGGTGTTGATTGCATCGCTAGAGCTCATTTGAGCTCAATCTGTGAAGTAGGAACCTTGAGGTTCCGAACCACGTTATATCTTGTGTACTTATGCTTGTGTTGTGTATTTGTTTGTATCATTATTATTTCCGCTGCGTATACTAACATTTTGTAGCAAGCACGATTGAATTCCATCATCCGTACGTAAACTCTATTCACCCCCCTATAGCGGACATCACGGTCCAAACAAGTGGTATCAGAGCTAGGAGCTCTTCACCGGCTTCACATCCGAGGGAGAGCGCTAGAGGGAACAAGATGGAGTTTGAAGGAAAATTAGGATGGGACATCAACACACTGCCACCATATGACCAAGAAGATTTTTCAGCATGGAGGGAGAGAATAGATACATTCTTGATGATGGACATAGAAGATTGGTTCATCATCATGGAAGGTTTTGAACCCCCTAGAGATAAGAAGGGAGATGTCTTGAAATTGAAGAAGTGGATCCAAGAGCAACGTCTAAAGTTCAAGACCGAAGTCAAGGTAACAAAACTTTTAGAAGATTTGATACCTAATGATATTTTGTCTAGACTAGGTGAATATCAAGATGCCAAGGAGCTTTGGGGCAAATTGGCAAAGTTCCATGAAGGTCCATCACTAGATCATGAAGGAGAGGAGGAGTCTGAGGAGGAGTGCTCATCCTCTCAAGCTCATGAAGAAGCAAGCACATCTTCATCCCAAGAGATTGAGGATTCAGAGGTTGATAGAGAATCAACGTCTGGATAGGAAGAGGTGGAAGAAGTGGAAGAGTCCTCCACCTCTAGGATTGAGGGGGAAGAGAGACCATCCATTTCGGAGCATCAAGAAGAAGCTTCTACTTCCAGTCAAGAAGAAGAGCAAGCCCAAACTTCTACCATTGACTTAGGTAACTCAAACACATTAATTCAAAATAAAAATCACATTATGTGTTTTGAGTGTAGGGAATATGAGCACTATAAAAGCAAGTGCCTCAAGAAAGTCAAGAAAAATCAACCGGCACCAAAATCTCAAGAAAAGACCAAGGATGCCGGCCCCCCAACCATTAAGAGCAAAGAGCACGTGGTGTGCTTCAAGTGCCACCAAAGAGGGCATTATAGGATTCAATGCCCTAGGGGGAAGAAGAAGACTCAAGAGGGAGTATCACATGTAGGGGGAGCTATGGCAAACCCCAAGGTAACATTTAAGTATGCTTCTACTTCAATTAATAGTCAAAAGCATGCTAGAAGTAATCTTGATATTTATCATAAAGAGCATGCTAGAAATAGTAAACTTTATTGCTTATGTGCAAAGTCTTATCATTTTAGGAATAAGGAGAAATTTGGGACTAATGTCCCTAAAATAATTTTACCTAAGGCAAGTATTAGGAAAATAGAAGACCATCTAAGTTTTAATCTAAATAATTCTAGACAATGCCTAGGAAGGGCAAAAATGATCAAATAAATAATGGACCCACCAAATTAGAGAAATTAGAGTTAGAAAATCAAGTCTTAAGGTCAAGGCTTGAGAAAATGGAAAAGATCCTTGAAAAGATGCAACATCAAATTAAAGGGTCAAATTGCCAAAATGTAAGGTCTAGGAGTCAAAGTCAAAGGCCTAGGAAATAAGAACCCTCATGGGGCAAGAAAGGTTTGGGTCACAAACCTAAGCCCAAAAAGACTTATTATAATGTTCCATTCGATTATGGAACTAAACCTAGGTCTAGGAAGGTCATGGTTACTAGGGAAGTCATCCCTAAGGGTAACCAAGGTGTGTGTCTAGTGGCTAGGGTTTCGAAAAAACCTAGGGAAGTCACTAAGAAGGTTACAAGGGGAGTTACCCCTAGAGCTAACCTAGGCAAGACCATAATGACCAAGGCTATCAAGCCTAGGAGGGTCATTAGGAGGGTATCTAGGGAAGTTATCCCTAAGTAATACCTAGTAAACCCAAGGAGCTCAAATAAGTTTTGGGTTCCTAGGAGCGTGATCGACTCACGTTAAATGGGTTAGGTTGTGCCAACTTTAAATGGATGGGTAGTTAACCTAACCATGGTAAAGGTGACACTTTAGGTCATTTTCAAAGTTATGAGTACCTTTGAAATGTGGTTTGATCATAATCCTAAAGGCTTTTAGGATGTGCCAATATATTTTTGAAGATTATGAAAAATCAATCAAATTGGCACAAATTAGGTTTAGAGGTCATAGTGTGCCATTTTGGATTTTTAGCATACTTGGGAGAAAAGTGATAATATGGCAAAATAGATTTAGCCTTAATAAATGGCAATTAATATTAAAATTTAGGTATTATATACTTTTATATTTTATTTGTCATGATTGATTTTCCATATAACATGTCATGACATCATGTTTCTTTTAATCATATAAAATGTCATAATTATGCTTAGGACTTTTTATGTCATGTATGCTTAGGTTATATCATATGTCATGACATCATGATCATTGGTCATGCTTATTTATGTCATCATTTATGCCATGATCATTCATGCATTTAAAGTAATTAAAATTGATTTAAGGACTATGACATGACTTGAAGTCCCATGTATAAGGGAATCAAGTAGGGTTGCCCTAGAAAATGCATGAACCCCTAGTTTAGGATGAACAAAACTCACATATCACATCACATTGACATATGTGTGTATTGATACACCCTAGACACATGTGAGATGCTAGGAAATGAGTTAAGTTCAAGGTGCATAGTTTTTGCATCTATATGAACTTAAACTCAACTCATACCATGGATGAATCATGAGAAAAGCTTGTGTACAAGTCATGTGATTAAGCCCATAGACCATGGTTCAATATAAGGTTTTAAAACTATTTCAAAATTATTTTGAAAAACCTTGGTTTAGTCTATCTTTTGATAGAAGTCACCATTGATGATGTTGATACAAAGTGAGCTCAAAACAATCAAGTTTTTCTCATTTTTGAACTTTGTATCAATTTCATTATTTTGTGGGTAAATTATTTTTCAAATATTTTTCACCCATTGTATTTGACACAAGTATTTTACGTATGAAGTTTCAAGTTTTTTCAAAATACATACATTTACTTATGAATTTTTGAAATTCATTTTCTGTTTCTGATTTCTGCATTTTGCAGATATCAATCGACTGCTTCTTGATGGCAGTCGACTGGTGCATAGGGAAGTCGACTGCTTACTATTAAAGTTGACTGCCAACGTTGATTTCGGGTAAACAATGATATTTAGCCCATGTTTCAGCTATGTTAGGCTACCCTAACTGCTCCTAACCCTAGGATATGCTTTGGAAAGCATTGGAAAGGGTGAAAATCCATTGGATATGGATTATGAGAGTTGTTTAGGGTGTGTATCAATTTTAATATGTGTGAAAGTTCAAGATTGAACTTTTATTCTTTCAAAACCCAGTCGATTGATAACCTCAAACATGAGGTTTAACCCCAAGTATGATGCCCTCATACTTGCTAGACCACTCTTAGCCTAAACCTAAGCCTTTTAGCCACCTCCATCAGCCTCACGCTTATCGGATCCCTCCAAGTCATTCATTACTTGCTCACTCATACGCTAGCCTTCAGGTGCTTCCATCGGCTATTGTCATGCTAAGATGGTCTACACTGGCAAGGCATATTGGGCTTACGCTGCCAAGACCCACGCTTGGACTTTGTGCCACCAATATCATACCCTTGGATTTTCCAATTGTCAAGTACCCATAACTTAGACTTCCACTGCCAAGACTATACACTTGGACTTATGTGGCTAAGACTATACCCTTGGACTTTTCAATTGCCAAGTACCCATGACTTGGACTTTTACCGTCAAGACTACACATTTGGACTTACGTGACCAAGACTATACACTTGGACTTTCCATGCCAACTTCATGTTGGACTTTCCAAATGCCAAGACCCATGCTTGGACTTTCCATGCCAAGTACCACTTGAACTTCTCCATCATATAGTCAGCCCCATGTTAACCATATAGTCAACCCATTATCAAACAATGGTCAACTCATCGTCAAATATCAAAACACTACTTGAGTCAAACTCGAGTTTGGTCAATCGTGACCTGGGCCAATTGCACCAACAATCTCTCCCTTTTTGATGTTTGACAAAAACCAAACACCTTTGAGTTAGAACACTAACTCAATCCAATCCTCCCAATTATCCAAATTGGGAATTCCTAATTCTCACTCAAATTCTTCCCCTTTTTGACATACATCAAAAAGACTCTCCCTAAGGGTATCAATGTCTCATTTCCCAATGAGATCTTACAATCTCCCCCTGGGTCCAAAAACATTTAGGATGCCTTCACTCTTCCTAGTGATAAGTCCCATATCACTAAAGAGAGACAATCCTTTAAACTCTCCCAAATCTCCAAATTCTCTCACTTATGGGGAAGAACACATCCATCATCCCATGATGGATAACCTCCCCCTAAAGGCTTGCTCCCCCTTAACCATTGCACCGACAATATCCTTGGAGAGTCCCTAAGCCTATAGGAACACTAAACCATCAAAATTAAGGTCGAAAGTTCAAACTTGAACTTTCACTCACTATAAATTTGATACACTCCCTACACAATTCTCCTAATCTATATCCAATGGATTTTCACTCTTTATAATGTTTTTCAAAGCATATCTTAGGGTTAGGAGTAGTTATGGTAGCCTAACATGGCTGAAACATGGGTTAAACATTCTTATTTACACAAAATCATCACTGATAGTCGACTTTGTCAGTCAACAGTCGATTGCCCTTGACGCTAGTCGACTGCCATCCATGGCAGTCGACTGATTTTTGCAAGTGCAGAAATCAGAGTTCAAAAACGAAATTTGGAAATACATATGTAATTATATGTAATTTGAAAAATAATAAAACTTCAGACGTATACTACTTATGTCAATCATTATGGGTGAAAAATATTTGAAAAATAAAATGCCCATAAAATAGTGAGATTGATACAAAGTTCAAAAACAAAGATAACTTCAATGTTTTGAGCCTACTTTGTATCAACATCATTAATGGTGATTGCCATCAAAAGATAGACTACACCAAGGTTTTTCAAAATGATTTTGAAATAATTTTAAAACCTTAATTTCAATCATAGTCTATGGGCTAAGTATACATGACTTGTATACTAGCTTTCTTCATGATTTGTCCATAATATAAGATGAGTTTGAGTTCATTTAGATGCAAGAACTATGCACCTTGAACATAACTTATTTCCTAGCATCTTACATGTGTCTAGGGTGTATCAATACACACACATGTCAATGTGATGTGAGATGTGGGTTTTGTTCATCCTAATCTAAGGTCTCATGCATTTTTCTAAGCAACACTATTTGATTCCCTTATACATGTGACTTCAAATCATGCCATAGTCCTTAAATCAATTTCAATTAGCTTAAATGCATGAATGATGATTATGACATATAATGATAGTATAAATAAACATATGTCAATAATCATGATGTCATGGCATGTGAATACAATATGAACATGACATAAAAATTAACTCTAAGCATGATCATAACATTTTATAAGATTAAAAAGAAAATATGATGTCATGACATGACATATGGCAAGCAAATCATGGCACATAAAATATAAAATGTCATACTAAGTTTTAGTATAGATTGTCATTTGTTATGATTAAGTTCTTTTTGCCATATTACCACTTATTCCAAGTGTGCCAAAAATCCAAAATGGCATACCAAGTCCTCTAACACTAAATTGTGCCAATTTTATTGATTTTTCAACTTCCATAAATTATATTGGCACATTCTAAAATCCTTTAGGATTAAATTCAACCTTATTTCTAAAGTATCCCATTACCTTGGAAATGCCCTAAGGTGCCAACTTTGCTATGGTTGAGTTAGTTGTTGGTGCAATCGGCCCAAGTCACGATTGACAAGACTCGAGTTTGACTCGAGTGATATTTTGATGTTTGACATTGATGTCAGTTAATGTTTTGAGGAGATTATTTATACAATCGACCCAGGTTATAATTGACTAGACTCGAGTTTGACTCGAGGGAGACTTTGATGGTTGACTAGAGTTGACCATGTGATTATGGGAAAGTCCAAGCATGGGTCTTGGCAAGGTAAGTCCAAGTCATGGGTACTTGGCATGGAAAGTCCAAGTGGGACACTTGGCATTTGGGAAAGCCAAAGCATGGGTCTTGGCAATGTAAAGTCCAAGCATGGGTCTTTGCAAGGTAAAGTCCAAGTCATGGGTACTTGGCATGAAAAGTCCAAGCATGGGTCTTGGCATGGAAAGTTCAACATGGGTTGGCAAGGGAAAGTCCAAGCTTGAGTCTTGGCATTTGAGAAGACCAAGGGGAATATTAGCGGCGTAAAGTCCAAGGGTGAAGTCTTGACAGCATAAGTTCAATGGTTGGTGGCGTAAAGTCCAAGCGGAGTCTTGGTGGCGTAAGTCCAATGTGCCTTGGCGGTGAAGACACTGTTAGCATGATATAGCTGATAGAAGCACCTGAAGGCTAGCGCGATGGATGAACAAGTCATGGATGACTTGGAGGGATCCGAGAAGCGTGAGGCTGATGGAGGTGGCTAGAAGGCTTAGGTCTAGGCTAAGGGTGGTCTAGCAAGTATGGGAGCACCATACTTGGATTAAAACCTCATGTTTGAGGTTGGCAGTCGACTGACATTATGGCCGGTTCGACTGCCATGAGTCGACTAGAGTTTGACTGTCGGTTTAGAGAAAAAATGGCTCTGGAAGTCGACTGCTCATTGTAGCAGTTGACTGATGTCGACTGCCAAGGGATGGCAATCGACTGCTAGGTTAGTCGCGAGCACAATTAGCGGTGTGATCGGCTAGCGCGGGCGATCCGCCAAGAGATTTGTTGGAGTTTTTCCAGCGTGGATCGACCCGTTGTCTCATGAAAACAGTGGCATTAGTCGACTGGTGACTTATGGCAGTCGACTGATCGACGGAAATCCAGCCTGATGCAGGTTAAAAAGAGGAGCTCGTGGAGGATTTCGGCATTGGTTCTTTGGGAGCTTTGGTGAGGCGATTTGAAGGAGATTTGCAGGTGCATTTCAGGGTCCTTCAAGCTCATCCAAGCAACCGACAAACAAGCGCTCAAAACCCTAGTTTGTAAAGTGTTCTTTACATTTTCACTTGTATTTGCTTGTTTACTTTGTATTACTTGTTGTAATTCATTGTACGAGGTTTCTCCACCTCCGACTTGTTGTCGAGAAGGAGTTTATTGCTTAGTGGTGTTTGTGGCATCGCTAGAGCTCTTTAGAGCTCGATCCGTGGAGTAGGAACCATTCGGTTCCGAACCATGTTACATGATTGTGTAGTGCTTGTGTTCTTGTTGTATTTTCATTATTGTTTATTCTGCTACGTACTAACAAGAATTGTAGCAAGCAAACGCGAACGATTTCCATCGATATACGAGCACGCGCTATTCACCCCCCCTCTAGCGTCCAATCGATCCCCTACAAGTGGTATCATAGCGAGGTCGCTCTTCAAGGTTTAACAACTAAGGGAGCACTCTAGAGGGTGAAGATGGAAGTTCAATAGCAACTAGGATGGGATATCAACACACCTATCCCTTATACCTTCTATGGAAAAGAAGGGTTTAGACAATGGAAGGCAAGGATTGAAGACTTCCTAATGATGAGGGACTTCGAAGAATGGTCCATTTTGATGGATGGATTTGAGTATCCGAGAGGACCAAAAGGTGGCTTCCTCAAGAAAAAGAGATGGACCGAAGAGCAAGTCTAAGCATCCGAGAAAAATGATAAGGTGATAAAATTTTTAATTGATTTAATGCCTAACAATATCTTGTGTATGTTAGGTAATTATGTAGATGCCAAGGAGCTATGGAGCCAAGTGGCAAAGCTCCATGAAAATTTATCATCGGGCCAAGAAGAAGAAGAAGAGGAGTGCTCACCCTCTCAAGCTCAAGCAAGCACATCGCCATCTAAAGAGCTTGAGGAGTCGGAAGTTAATAGGGAGTCAACTTCCGGATCAGTGGAGGAAGTGGAAGAAGCATCCACCTCAAGGATTGAGGGAGAGGAGAGAACTTCCACACCGGAACATCAAGAAGAAGCTTCGACATCCGGTCAAGATGAAGAAGCTCAAAATTTGATTCCGGCACCTACAACCACCCTAGGTAACTCAAGCATGTCAATTAATAATAAAATTTATATAATATGCTTTGAGTGTGGGGAATCCGGACACTACAAGAGTAAGTGTCCAAAAAGGGTCAAGAAGGCTCAACCGGCTCCAAAAGTCAAGGATGCCGGTGCCCCAAGTCAAAAGAGCAAGGAGCATATCATATGCTTCAAGTGCAACTCAAAGGGGCATTACCGGAGTCAATGCCCTAGGGGGAAGAAGAAGGAGCATTACAAGTAGGGGGAGCTTCTATAGCTAACCCTAAGGTATATTTAAACAATGCTTGTTCTTTAAATTCTAGTCAAAAGCATGCTAGGAATAATTTTAATAGTCTTGCTATTTATCATAAAGAGCATGCTAGAAGTAAGGAATTTTGCTTAGGAGCCAAGAGGGTCAATTTTTCAAGAAAGGAGAAATTTGGGACTAATGTCCCTAGAAAAACTCTTCCTAAGGAAAGCATTAGGAAAATAGAAAACCACTTAGGCATTAACCCTAAGAAGGGTAGGCATATGCCTAAAGAAAATGGTAATGCCCAAAAACTTAATCAAAAATCAATTGGGCAATTAGAGTTAGAAAATCAAGCCTTGAGGTCAAGGCTTGAGAAATTGAAAAAGACCCTTAGGAATATACAAAATCAATTTCAAGGGTCTAATGGTCAAAGTCAAGGGTCCAAATCTCAAAGTCAACACCTAGGACCTAAAAGACAAAAGTCAACCAAGGGCAAGAAAGGTTTGGGTCACAAACTTAAGCCTAAGGTGGCTTATCATAGTGTTCCATTAGATTATGGAACACTAACTAGGTCTAGGAAGACCAAGGTTACTAGGAAAGTTATCCCTAAGAGTAACCATGGTAAGTGCCTAGTGGCTAGGGTTTCTAGGAAACCTAGGGTGGCCACTAAGAAGGTTATTAGGGAGGCAATCCCTAAGGTTAACCATGGCAAGACCACAATGACCAAGGCTTTTAAGCCTAGGAGGGTCATTAGAAGGGTATTTAGGGAGGTCATCCCTAAGGAATACCTAGTAAACCCTAGGAGCTCAAATAGGTTTTGGGTTCCTAAGAGTGTGATTGATTCATGCTAAATGGGTTAGGGTGTGCCGACTTTAAATGAAAGGGTAGTTAACCTAACCATAGTAAAGGTGGCACTTTAGGTCATTTTCAAGGTTATGGTTACCTTGGGAATGTGGTTTGATTTGAATCCTAAAGGTTTTTAGGATGTGGCAATATTAATTATGAAGTTTGATAAATCAATCAAATTGGCACAACTTAGGGTTTAGAGTCATAGTGTGTGATTTTGAGTTTTTGGCACACTAGAGAGAAAAGTGAAAATATGGCAAAATATATTTAATTATATCAAATGACAATTAATATTAAAATTTAGGTATTATTATACCTATACATTTTATATGTCATGCTTTGTTTGCCATATAACATGCCATGACATCATGTTTATTTTCATCATTTATATGTCATGATCATGTTTAGGATTTAGGATAAATGTCATGTATTTTTAGATTGCATCTTATGCCATGACATCATGATTATGAGCATGTGTTTATTTATATCATCTCTAATTCCATAATCACTCATGCATTTAAGACAATTTGATTGAAATTGATTTAAGGACAATTGACATGACTTGAAGTGTCATTTATAAGGGAATCAAGTAGGGTTGCCTTAGAAAAATGCATGAAACCCTAGATTAAATGAAACAAAACCCACATCTCACATTAAATTGACATGTATGTGTATTTATACACTCTAGATAATTGTGAAATACTAGGATATGAGTTAAGTTCAAGGTGCATAGTTTTTGCATCTAGATGAACTAAAACTCATCTTATTTCATTAGTGGATCATTGGGAAAGCTTGTGTACAAGTTATGTACATTGAGCCCAAGGAATGTGATCCAAAATAAGGTTTTGAAAATATTTTAAAATCATTTTGAAAAACCTTGGTGAAGTCTATCTTTTGATGGCAATCACTATTGATGAGATTGACACAAAGTGAGCTAAAACTTAGAAGTTTTTCTTCACTTTTGAATTTTGTATCAATTTCAGTATTTTATGGGTAAAATAATTTTCAAATATTTTTCACTCATTTTATTGGTCATAGGTATTATACGTATCAAATTTCATGATTTTTCGAATTACGTATAATTATTTATGCTTTTCCAAATCTCATTTTTGATAATTGAAAATCGAGATTTTCAGTTATCAGTCGACTGCTCTTAGTGGCAGTCGACTGATTACTGTAAGTAGTCAACTGCCAAGCTGATTTTGGGAAAAACAAGGTTGTTTAGCCCATTTTCAGCCATGGTAAAGGTCCCTAACCACTCCTAACCCTAGGATATGCTTTGGGAAGCATTATAAAGAGTGAAAATCCATTGGATATGGATTTGGAGAGGTGTTAGGTCAATGTATCAAATTTAAGGGTGGAAGAGTTCATGTTTGAACTTTGAGCCTTAATTTTGATGGTTTAGAGTTCCTATTGGCTCAGGGACTTCCCAAGGACATTGTTGGTGCAATGGTCAAGGGGGAGCAAGACTTTAGGATGAGTTATCCATCTTGGGATGATGGATGTATTTTTCTTCTTGAAGGGGAGAAGTTATGGGAAGATTGTTATCATTTGGGAAAATTGATGGGATTTTGAGAAACCCAATTTGGAAATTGGGAGAGAGTATAGGATTGCCTCTCTTGAGTGATATGGGACTTATCACTAGGAAGATGGTAGACATCCTAGCTATTTTTGGATCAAGAGGGAGATTGTAAGATCTCATTGGGACATGAGATATTGACCTCTTTGGAAAGATAACCTTTTTGATGTATGTCAAAAAGGGGGAGAAGGTTAAATTACCAATTTGGAAAATTGGCAAGGGAATTTGAGTTAGGGGCCTAACTCAAGGTTTGTTTTGTCAAATATCAAAAAGGGAGAGATTGTTGGTGCAATCGACCCAGGTCACGATTGACCAGACTCGAGTTTGACTCGAGTGATGTTTTGATGTTTGACATAGTATGTTTGACATTGATGTTTGACATTGATGTCGGTTAATATTTTGGGGAGATTGTTTATACAATTGACCCAGGTTATAATTGACCAGACTCGAGTTTGACTGGAGGGAGACTTTAATGGTTGACTAGGGTTGACCATGTGATTATGGGAAAGTCCAAGCATGGGTCTTGGCAAGGTAAAGTCCAAGTCATGGGCACTTGGCATGGAAAGTCCAAGTGGGGCACTTGGCATTTGAGAAAGCCCAAGCATGGGTCTTGGCAATGTAAAGTCCAAGCATGTGTCTTGGCAAGGTAAAGTCCAAGTCATGGGTACTTGGCATGAAAAGTCCAAGCATGGGTCTTGGCATGGAAAGTCCAACATGGGTTGGCAAGGGAAAGTCCAAACTTAAGTCTTGGCATTTGAGAAGTCCAAGGGGAATATTGGCGGCGTAAAGTCCAAGGGTGAAGTCTTGGCAGCATAAGTTCAATGGTTGGTGGCATAAAGTCCAAGCGGAGTCTTGGCGGCGTAAGTCCAATGTGCCTTGGCGGTGAAGACACAGTTAGCATGACATAGCCGATGGAAGCACCTGAAGGCTAGCGCGATGGATGATCAAGTCATGGATGACTTGGAGGGATCCGAGAGGCATGAGGCTGATGGAGGTGACTAGAAGGCTTAGGTCTAGGCTAAGGGTGGTCTAGCAAGTATGGGGGCACCATACTTGGGTTAAAACCTCATGTTTGAGGTTGGTAGTCGACTGGCATTATGGCCGGTTCGACTGCCGTGAGTCGACTAGAGTTCGACTACCGGTTTAGAGCAAAAATGGCTCTGACAGTCGACTACTCATTGTAGCAGTCGACTGATGTGGACTGCAGTCGACTGCCAAGGTATGACAATCGACTTCTAGGTTAGTCGCGAGCACAAAATGCTCTGTAGCTGACTGGGCAGTCGACTATGCGGTTGGCAGTCGACTGCCAATGTTGGCAGTCGACTACCAAGAGATCCGTTGGAGTTTTTTCCAGCGTGGATCAACCCGTTGTCTCACGACAACAGTGGCATCAGTCGACTGATGACTTATGGCAGTCAACTGATCAACGGAAATCCAGCCCGATGCAGGTTAAAAAGAGGAGCTCGTGGAGGATTTCGGCATTGATTCTTTGGGAGCTTTGGTGAGGCGATTTGAAGGAGATTTGTAGGCGCATTTCAGGGTCCTTCAAGCTCATCCAAGCAACCGACAAGCAAGCGCTCAAAACCCTAGTTTGTAAAGTGTTCTTTACATTTTCACTTGTATTTGCTTGTTTACTTTGTATTACTTGTTGTAATTCATTGTACGAGGTTTTTCAACCTCCGACTTGTTGTTGAGAAGGAGTTTATTGCTTAGTGGTGTTTGTGGCATCGCTAGAGCTCTTTAGAGCTCGATCCGTGGAGTAGGAATCATTCGGTTCCGAACCACGTTACATGATTGTGTAGTGCTTGTGTTCTTGTTGTATTTTCATTATTGTTTATTCCGCTACGTACTAACAAGAATTATAGCAAGCAAACGCGAACGATTTCCATCGATATACAAGCACGCGCTATTCACCCCCCCTCTAGCGTCTAATCGATCCCCAACATTTGCTACCCATCTATTCAAGATTGACACAACCTAACCCATTTAGCGTGAGGGAATCACGCTCCTAGGAACCCAATACTTATTGGAGCTCCTTGGGTTTACTAGGTATTCACTAGGGATAACTTTCCTTGATACCTTCCTAATGACCCTCCTAGGCTTAGAAGCCTTAGTCATTGTGGTCTTGCCTAGGTAAACTCCATGAGTAACTCCCCTTGTAACCTTCTTAGTGGCTTCCCTAGGTTTCCTTGAAACCTTAGCCACTAGGAACACACCATGGTTAATCTTAGGGATGACTTTCCTATTAACCTTGGTTTTCCTAGACCTAGATTGAGTTCCATAATCAAATGGAACATTATGGTAGGTCTTCTTGGGCTTAGGTCTGTGACCCAAACCTTTCTTGCCCTTTGATGGTTCTTGCCTCCTATACCCTAGGCTTTGAACATTAGACCCCTTAATTTGATTATGCATCTTTCTAAGGATCTTCTCCAATTTCTCAAGCCTTGATCTCAAGGCTTGATTCTCATCTCTAATTTTTCCAATTTTAATTTTTCATTAATCTTTTGAGAATGACACTTCCTTTTAGGCATATGCCTACCCTTCTTAGGGTTAATGCCCAAATGAATCTCTATCTTCCTAATTGATTCCTTTGGTAGAATTGTTTTAGGGTTATTGTTTCTAGATTTATCCTTAACCCCAAAATTACAAGATTTTGCACCTAAGCAATAAAATCTATTATTTATAGCATGCTCCATATGATTTTGCACAATTGCAAGAGTATTAAAAGCATGCTTTTTCATTATAAAATAAGAAAGGTGCATTACTAAATTTTACCTTAGGGTTTGCTTTTAAAGCTCCCCCTACATGTGATGCTCCTTCTTGGACCTTCTTCCTTCCCTTAGGGCATTGACTCCTATAATGCCCCCTTTGATTGCACTTGAAGCAAATTACATGCTCCTTGCTTTTCTTAGTGAGGACATCGACATCCTTGACCTTTGGTGTCGGTTGAGCCTTCTTGACCTTCTTAGGGCACTTGCTCTTATAATGCCCATATTCCCTACACTCAAAACACATAATATGATTTTTATTATTAATTAAAGTTCTTGAGTTACCTTCCATGATAGGTATATCTCAAACTTCTTCTTCTTCTCGACCGGACGTAGATGGTTCCTCTTGAGTTTGCTCCGGTGTGGAAATTCTCTCCTCCCCCTCAATCCTAGAGGTGGAGGCTTCTTCAATTTCTTCCACTTCTTCCTCGGATGTTGATTCCTTCTCAACTTTCGAATTCTCACTTTCTTGTGATGATGAACTTTCCTCTTCGGTCTCCTTCTCCATTTGAGCCGATGATGGTTCTTCATGGAGCTTTGCCAATTTGCTCCATAGCTCCTTGGCATCTTTAAATTCACCTATCTTGGACAATAAATTGTTAGGTATTGAATCAACTAACATATCGATTACCTTATCATTTATTTTGGATTTTCGGAGTTGATCTTGGGTCCATCTCTTCTTCTTGAAATATCCTCCTTTTGAACCCCTTCGAATTTCAAATCCATCCATCAAGATGGCCCAATTTTCGAAGTTCCTCATCATAATGAATTCTTCAATCCTTGTCTTCCATTGATTGAAGCATTCTTGTCCATGGAAAGCATATGGAATCGGAGTGTTGATATCTCATCCCAATCCGTCGTTGGGCAACTCCATCTTCCTTCTACCCTCTAGCGGTGCTCTCTTAGTTGTTAAACCTTGAAGAGTGGCCTTGCTCTAATACCACTTATAGGGGATCGTATGACCACTTGAGGGGGTGAATAGCATCTCGTTGACGTAGATGGAATTCGATCATGTGCTTGCAACAATTGTTAGTGTACGCAGCGGAATATATAATAGTAGAAACAAAAGCACATTACCAACACACAAATACACAAGATATACATGGTTCGGAACCTTAGGGCTCCTACTCCACGGGGCGAGTAATGCACACAACACTAATAAATCTCCTTCTCAGTGACACACCGGAGGTGGAGAAACCTCGAACAAGTGATTAAAAAAGCAATACAATGAAATACAAGCAAATATAAAGACAATAATGGAATACAAATAAAGAAAACTTTACAACAATTACTTTGAATGCTTGCTTGTTTGATTGCTTGAGCTACACCTAAAGACCCTGACTTGCACCAGCAAATCACCTCAAATCGCCCAAGAAATCATAGCAAAAAACCTCCCCTTCATGCTCCTTTTAAATCTAAAACTCAGGCTGATTTTTGCCTAGCAGTCGACTACTCATACCCATCAATCAACATCTCCTATAGTCATTGTCTCACAATGACTTAATCCACACTTGCATTCAAGCCAACGAATACTTTGGCAGTCGACTGCCATTACCAGTAGTCGACTACCAAGCCCGTAGCCCTCATACTTGCTAGACCACCCTTAGCCTAGACCTAAGCCTTCTAGCCACCTCCATCAGCCTCACGCCTATCGGATCCCTCCAAGTCATCCATTACTTGTTCACCCATACACTAGCCTTTGTTGGAGATCGAAACGGCCGACTAGAGGGGGGTGAATAACCCTTTGTCATTGGATGTCGGTATTTGCTCATCTACAAAACAAATTAGCGCAACGGAAACAATAAAGATAAGTAAATACAAATACAAGAAAACAAAATGCTAACACAATAGTGTAATGTGGTTCACGGCTACACCGCTAATCCACGGTCCCCGATTCGTCCTCGGTGAATCACTCCGCCAAAACCAATCCACTAATGGTCTCTCCTTTGCACCAAGCTAGGTGGAGGTAACCTTTACAATCAAGATCACTCTTCTTACAAATAGGAATGAAGTAAAAGCAAGTAAGAAGAGTTTAAAGCTTGTGGGGCACTTGGATGGTCATTTGGAGTAAGAGCATTAGCCATCCAAAAGCCCATACCCTCTCTTTTTATAGAGAGGAAGCTTTTCTTCCCGTTGGCCGCCACCAGTCGACTGCTGCCCTTGGCAGTCGACTGCCGTCACTCCAACGGTCTCCGAACACGTCGGATCCCGACCGTTGTAGTCCAACGGAACACTTAGCAGTCGACTGATGGACCTCATCACCAATCACGCCCGTAGTCGATCGCCTAATCGGCTATGAGCGGCGTTCGTGGCGAACCCTTTCGACTACCGATTGCCGCTTTCAGCGATCGATAGTCGGCGCGATCGCTTACATATGCGCCGATCACGCCTCAAATAACCAATGAACCACGTTCGAATTCCATGGCGTATCGACACTTAGCCAAATGGCAAAGTTTCATCTTAGAGCTACTACCCCTTCTTGGGTTACATTCGCTCACTCTCATCTCTCGGAGTCCCTTGCCTTTGAAGTTATCTTTGTCCTCGGCCACGTCCCTCGGCAGCATCAGGCGCACGGTTCTGCAATGCTCCTTCGCGTCTCTTGCCTCAAAGTCTACTTCCTCTGGCTTCACTCCAAGCTCCTCGTCCGACGGTCCCTCAGATGCTCCAAGCGCACGACTTCCGCAAAGCCATCCTTCACCGACTCAAGGACTGAGTCATGAGTTGTGAAACTCTCCACGACTCCATGTGCGAATTACTAAGTCCTGTAAGACTCCAACGCACATATCAAATCACACTAACACCCTAACTTAAACCCTTTGCCACACACATCAAAACCTTATCATGGCAAGAGATTGCCCTAACAATCTCCCCCTTTTTGATGTGTGGCAATCCGTTTAAGTTAGGTAAAAACATTTGATAGAAATTCTAAGGTAAGAAAGCATGTAAACATAAACATGATATAGCAACATGCAACTCCCCCTTAATCCATGAAACTCCCCATACATATTTCTCCCCCTATCATAATTTACTTAAACATAATCATTTCTCCCCCTTTGACACCATCAAAAAGATTAACACTAAGTTATAAACTCATGGCATCAAGTCTCATAGAAGGAAAATACCAAAAATTGGTCTAAAACCTGAATTCGGCCTTAACTAGTCTGATTTTCAGGCCACCAATGATCGCTATCGATGGTAGTCGACCACAATGAATTCAAATTGATTTTTAAATTCAGAAATGCATTAAAAATTCCAGAAAATTCTAAAAATCATGAAATTTGGGGAACACATATCTTTTAAGTATATCTATCAATGAAAAATAGTTTTTCATGAAAAGTTATTATATTTTCCGAGATTTGCCAAAAATCCAAAAGCTTTAAAAACCACTAGTTTTTGAACATGTTAGTATCCATTTTAACACCTAGTCTTGCTTTGGATTGTTTCAAAACATAAATACATGGATTTTAAAGTAAGAAATTGTTTTGAAAACATAAGAAATATTCAACCATGATCTTTGGGCAATATGTCTATGATTTAAACATAAGCCTTCCCCATGATTGGTCTATTATTGCTATTTTGATACTTTAAATGACCATCTAAATGCCATAGGCATTAGTGGACATTTGTATCATCCTAACATCTCACTCATGCTAAGTTTTCAATCAAAGTAGCCTATAGTGAGTGTGAGATGCATCCTAAAGGGTATTTGAATATACTTAACCATTATATTCATGCAATTCTATCAAGGTTAAGTATCATCCTCACAATCCTCATGATCATAAAGGCATGTATGAACTAATTTCACATTATGATCATGAAACACATGTATTCATTGAATTGTTATCATGCATTAGGTATTATGTCATGATAATAAACAAAGTATCACCTAAAACATGATTTAACCCTATTTCTCATGATGTTGTGCCAAATTTCAAAATCATAAATCATGATTGCACATATACATAGCAATTACATTGATTATCATGATTTAAGCATTATTATCTATTTATAGGTGCATTATCTTCACCTAACACTATTTCAAAAATGTGTCCCGACATCCTAAGTCAACCAAAGATATGATATAGGTCAAGTCCATATGGTTGACTACCCTAGGGTTTTCCTAACCCTTAAGGATGGATTTTGGAACCCAAAATAGATTCTTGCCTATGGGGTTCACTAGAAATTCCTTAGGAATCCATTTCCTAGCAATTACTTTCTTCTTATCTTGTCCCCTAGCAATTAGGCATTTGTAGGCCTTTTCATTTTTCTTTTCTTTATAACCTAGGCCTTTCTTATTAAAACTAGCTCTTTGGCTCCCTATAATCATGTTCAATGTATTTGAGCCAATTGTAAACTTTTCTAGGGCTTTGGTTAAATAATCTACTTTCTCTCTTAAAGCCCTATTTTCTTCTATACATGCATCACTAACATCCAAAGGCATATAGTTATCATGTGAGCATGCATCATTTAAGCTAGAAGAAATATTATCATCATTTAAGCATGCTTTTTCTAGTTTATTTTCTAAGTCCTTAATTTGCTCAAGCATGCTCTTATTTTTCTTCTTAGCTCTAAATAGGTCCTTAGTGAGGCTAGAAATCATAGAAACTATTTTACTAGGTGAAAGATTAGTTACCATAGTTTCCATGTCCTCTTCTTCTTCTTCGGATGAGGATGTAGAGGCTCCCCCTTCACTAGAGCTCCCTCCACTTGAGCTTGATTCTTCATTTTCGATGGAGGAGCAATCCGAGTCATCAAATGCCATTAGAGCAAGGTTGGTGACGAAAGCGTTCTCCTCTTCTGATGATGATGAAGAGGAAGAGGAAGGGTCATCCCACGTCTTTGCTTTGAATGCCTTGGCCTTCCCCTTTTCCTTTGTCTTCTTCTCCTCTTCCTTTTTCTTCTTGCTCCCCTTTTTCTTCTTCTTTTCTTCTTTCTTTCTCTTCTCCTCCATGCTTTTGTTCAAGAGGGGACAATTGTCCCTTATGTGTCCCTCTCATTGGCAATTGTAACAAATGATCTTCCCCCTTGGTCTTCTATTCCTATCATTTGATTTGTTAAATCTAAAACCTTTTAATGCATGCCTTACCCTCCTTACCATATAAGCTTCTTCCGTGCTATCCATGGAGGAGGAGGAAGCTTCATCATTGGAGGAGGAGGGAATCTCTATCTTCTTCTTCCCCTTGTTTGCCAACAATGCTACTCCCCTTGAAGGTTGGATTCTAGGCTCTTCTTGTATACCTTCAAGCCTTGTTTCATGAAGCTCCATGGTTGAGAAGAATTCCTCCAAGGTGCTTACTTCTAAGTTCTTGGAGATATAAAATGAGTCCACCATGGAGCTCCATCTTGAGGACCGGGGAAAGGCATCTATGGCTTTCATTACCATATCCCGGTTGGAGAGATTTTCTCCTACACTTGTTAGCCCAATTAATATTTCTTTAAACCTAGAATGTAATGATGTTACCTTTTCTCCCTTTTCCAATTTGATATTTGATAGTTGGGAGTGGAGGAGGTCTCTCCTTGCAAGTTTGGCTTCCGAAGTGCCTTCATGAAGTTCAACCAATCTCTCCCACATCTCCTTGGCACTTGAGCATTCCCCAATTCGGTTGATCTCTTGTTGGGGGAGCACATTGAAGAGATGGTGCTTGGCTTTTGAGTTTGCAAGGTGCTCTTCCCTTTGCTTTTTGGTCAACCTAGATTTCTCTATTGGCTTCCCTTCTTCATCCCTAGGCAAAACGAAACCGGATTCCATTGTAATCATGATATCAAAATCCGTTTCGAAAAATACCTCCATTCGCTTCTTCCACCAAGCGAATTCTCCTTCAAACTTCGGTGGATGGATGTTGGAGCTGGTCATTTTGAAAGTTGCTTGTTGTGGCGGTTAGTCCTCGATAAGCTTACCCTGGCTCTGATACCACTTGTTGGAGATCGAAACGGCTGGCTAGAGGGGGGTGAATAGCCCTTTGTCGTTGGATATCGGTATTTGCTTGTCTACAAAACTAATTAGCGCAACGGAAACAATAAAGACAAGCAAATACAAATACAAGAAAACAAAATGCTAACACAATAGTATAACATGGTTCATGGCTACGCCGCTAATCCACGATCCCCGATTCGTCCTCGGTGAATCACTTCGCCAAAACCAATCCACTAATGGTCTCTCCTTTGCACCAAGCTAGGTGGAGGTAACCTTTACAATCAAGATCACTCTTCTTACAAATAGGAATGAAGTAAAAGCAAGTAAGAAGAGTTTAAAGCTTGTGGGGCACTTGGATGGTCATTTGGAGTAAGAGCATTAGCCATCCAAAAGCCCATACCCTCTCTTTTTATAGAGAGGAAGCTTTTCTTCCCGTTGGCCGCCACCAATCGATCACGCCCTTGGCGATCGTCGTCACTCCAATCTGGCCGTTGTAGTCCAACACGGCACTTATCGATCGATGGACCTCATCGATCATCGCTCTCCGTAGTCGAGCCTACGGCCAAGCGTTCGCTGGCTAAACCCTTTCGACCGATCACGCTTCAAGCCGATGATGGTCTTCTTGATCATCGCCAACATATGCAATGATCGTTGGCCTCAAAACAACCAAATAAATACCAATTGAACCAGGTTTGATTCGGAATGCGGCCATTGCCATTCCATGGCGATCGGCCGGTGTCGAAATCCCATCCGACACTTAGCCAAATGGCCAAGTTTCATCTTAGAGCTACTACCCTTCCCGTTACATTCGCTCCTCTCATCTCTCTGAGTCCCTTGCCTTTGAAGTTATCTTCGCCTCGCCACGTCCTCGAAGATCAGGCGCACGGCTCTGCAATGCTCCTTCGCGTCTTTTGCCTCGAAGTCTACTTTCTCCGGCTTCACTCCAAGCTCCTCGTCCGGCGGTCCCTTGGATGCTCCAAGCGCACGGCTTCCGCAAAGCCATCCTTCACCGACTCAAGGACCGAGTCATGAGTTGTGAAACTCGCCATGGCTCCATGTGCGAATTACTAAGCTCTGCAAGACTCCAACGCACATATCAAATCACACTAACACCCTAACTTAAACCCTTTGCCACACACATCAAAACCTTATCATGGCAAGAGATTGCCCTAACAGCCTTCAGGTGCTTCCATTGGCTATTGTCATGCTAAGCTGGTCTACACTTCCAAGGCACATTGGGGTTACACTGCCAAGACCCAAGCTTGGACTTTACGTCGCCAATATCATACCCTTGGACTTCCCAATTGCCAAGTACCCATGACTTGGACTTCCACCACCAAGACTACACACTTGGACTTATGTAGCCAAGACTTCACCCTTGGACTTTCCAATTGCCAAGTACCCATGACTTGGACTTTCACTGCCAAGACTACACACTTGGACTTACATGGCTAAGACTATACCCTTGGACTTTTCATGCCAACTCCATGTTGGACTTTCCAAATACCAAGACCCATACTTGGACTTTCCATGCCAAGTACCACTTGAACTTCTCCATCATATGGTCAACCCCATGTCAACCATATAGTCAACCCATTGTTAAACAATGGTCAACTCATCGTCAAACATCAAAATACTACTCGAGTCAAACTCGAGTCTGATTAATCATGACTTAGCTCGATTGCACCAACACAATATTTAGCAGTGTAAAGTCCAAGCATGGAGTCTTCATAGCATAAGTCCAAATTGATCTTGGCATTTGAGAAGTCCAAGGGAGTGATATTGGTGGAGTAAAGTCCAAGCAGTAGTCTTGGCGACATAAGTCCAATGTTTGGCTGCGTAAAGTCCAAGTGTGTGTCTTGGTTGTGTAAGCCCAAATGTACCATGGTGGTATAGACCCAGTTAGCGTGAAAATAGCTGATGGAAGCACCTGAAGGCTAGCATATGGATGAACAAGTCATGGATGACTTGGACGAAGGGAGAAACTTTGCTTCCCACTTCAACTCGGTCGCTTGTGCATGGCGATCCCATCTACATCCCCAGATAAAAAAAAATAATCCAAGACAATGAGGGATTACCCAAGCAACTGATCCATCGTCGTGCTATTCGATTAGAGTGGTCACTTGAACAAACTTGTTGTTCAAGAAACCTACCTCTTTTCTTCAATTAGCCGCGGAATAGGCGATGTACGGATCGCCGGTTTTTGTGTTTATCATCGGGGTCCAAGTAAATTAGCCACATGCAATTGTAAACAATCATATACATAATACAAAAGAACACTAATCAAAATAAACAAGATTATACCTCTTGTTATACCTCTTGATCTTCTATTGTATGTCCTTCCTCCTTTTGGACATCGTGTGGGCGACGATCTTCCAAAAGTCGAAGCCTCCTAGATCACGTTCTTCCCTTCCTTGCTCGCTACTAACAAAGAGAAGAATAAAACAAAACTCTTCTCCTATCTAGGACCGACCACCAAGTCAAGGAGCTTGATTTTGCTGTCGGGCAAGGAGTGGATGAGGGAGCACCGGGCAACCTTGAAGAAAGGTTGCCGCAGGCCAAAGGAGAGGAGGAAAGGGTACTCCGGCCAAGAGAGAAAGAAGAGAGGTTAATCCCTAACCACCTTGCCGTCGACCCTATCTCTTGGACAATAGCCTCCACCCAAAGCAAAAGGAAACAAAACCCTAATGCCTTACCGCCCAAGCCAAGGAAGCAAAACCCTAATCTCCCAAAAGATGATCCACGCCCAAGCCTTGGCCCTCCTTTTATAGAGCTAGGATTAAGCCTCCTTTTAATCTCCACTGTCAGATCTAGGGATTTAATCTCCACCGTCGGATCTAGAGATTTAATCTCCACCGTCAGATCTAGAGATTTAATCTCCACCGTCGGAACTAGAGTTCCATTTTCCACCATCGGATCTAGGCTTCATGAGGGTTTTAATAGGCTATAATAGGGACCATGAGGAGGAGTTGGATCTTGGCCACTCAATGGATCCGGCCCAGATAAAATCTGATCCATTAATGATAATCCATTATACTAGAGGATTATCAATGATCTACCTCACCAACCCCATAAATAAATATGGGCTCCATATATTAATTGTACAAATATCTCTCCGTGTTTTAGATCTCGAATGTCCGTCAATTAATTAATTTACTGACAATTAATTAATCAACATCTAACTCCATGAGTAGTACCACTCAACCTTATCATCATGTCAGACCAAGTCCACCTGCAGGGTTTACATGATGAACCTTATGAGCTCCTCAAGGGGACATCATCATCTTAATATATAGGACACGGTTTCCTCCTATAATCAATGACACACCATGTAAATAATATCATTTTCCAACTTACCGAGCCTATCGATTTAATCTATAAATCTCGTCCATTGATAAATCAAAGAAATCAATACTAAGTACATGTGCCCGGTATTATATCGGGATTAAGAGCATGTACACCATAATATCTGTGGTCCGATTCAATTATGTAGTCAGCAATAAATCGAATCACCTCTAAGTCGGTCCTGCTCAATACACACAAAGTGTACTAGTGTAATTCTATGGTCAAGACAAACCAATACCAAATCACACTACAACCATACCAATGGTTTGTTCAAAACCATCTCGGTTGTGAGCCTTTACTTATACTCTACAAGGAACTGATAACATGATCTCCCATGTGACACTACACACCATGTTATCTACAATGTAATGTATCAGACAATATGCATAACCATAAATATGCAAAAAAATGATCATGTGATTATTATTTCAAAAATAAAGATGTTCATACAAAAGATAGACTTTTCATTATACATCCCAATAATCTCCCACTTATACTAAAAGACTATGTTGTCCTCATACTCCATACATCTGATTCCCATTCCCTCCACATGCCTATCAAAAGCTCTCACTGGAAGGGCCTTAGTGAAAGGATATGTCAGGTTATCCTCTGATGCAATATTGACCACAATAACTTCTCCTCGCTTTATAATTTCTCGTATTAGGTGGTACTTGTGCTCTATGTGTTTACTTGCCTTATGGGCTCGTGGTTCCTTCGAGTTTGCAACGTCACCACTGTTATCACAATAAATTGTGATAGTTCTGGGAAAACCAAGAATCACAACCAAGTCCATCAAGAAGTTCCTGAGCCATACAACTTCTTTGGCCGCCTCAGAGGTTGCCACATACTCAGCTTCCATGGTAGTGTAGGGAGTTGCTTCGGAGGCTGATTGGCTCCCATGTCCCCGGATTAAAATTTTCACTAATGAAAGAACTAATCCGGATGGGATGAGTTTCCTTAGCACAACCTATTTGTCGTCGTGCTAACAACTTGAGTGATTGCTTGAACAAACTAGTTGTTCAAGCAATACAACTCTTCTAGTTGGTTAGCCGCGGAAGAGACGACGGATGGATCGCCGGTTTTTGTGTTTGTCTTCGGGGTCCATGATTATACAAAATATATACAAATGCACACTTGTATAATCAACACATAAAAGAACATGCTAAGATCAGAAAATAAAGTTGTAAAACTTTTATACCTCACGATCTTCTACCGTATGTCCTATCCTCCTCGTGGACGACGTGTGGGCGAAGATCCTCCACGAGTAGAAGCCTTCTAGATCGCGTTCTTCCCTTCCTTGTTCGCTGCGAACAAAGAGAAGAACCAAACAAATCTTCTCCTTTCTAGAATCGGCCACCAAGCAAAGGAGCTCGATGTAACCGCCGGCCAAGGAATGAATGGATGAGCGCCGGCCACTTGTGATAATGTTGCCGCCGGCCACCTAGAGGTTGGAGAAGTGCCGACCACCAAGGGAATGGAGAACCGCTGGACACCAAGGAGAAAAGGATGAAGGGAAGAGCACCGGCAATGGATGAGAAGAGGATGAGGGGCGCCGGCCAAAACCCTAGGGAGAACCAAGCTTGCCGCCCACTTCTAGCCGCCCAAAACCCTAGCTCCTCTATGGTTTGTTGCCGCCCACTTTTTGATGAGCAAAACCCTAATTTCCAATCTCTATCTTGTCGCCCAACCTAAGCCCTCTATTTATAGAATTGGGCTTAAGCCTCCTTTAATCTCCACCGTCGGATCTAGGGATTTAATCTCCACCGTCGGATCTAGGGTTTTATCCCAACCGTCGGATCTAGGGTTTCATCCCAACCGTCGGATCTATGGTTTCATCCCAACCGTCAGATCTAGGGATTTAATCCCAACCGTCAGATCTAGGGTTTCATCCCAACCATCGGATCTAGGGTTTCATCCCAACCGTCGGTTCTAGGGATTTAATCCCAACCGTCGGATTTAGGGATTTAATCCCAACAGTTAGTTCTAGGTTTTGTTTTACATTCTTGGATCTAGACTTCATGAGGTTTATATTAGGCTACGATAGGGACCATGAGGAGGAGTTGGGTCTTGGCCACCCGATGGATCGGAACCACACAAACTTGATCCATCAATGATGTTCCATTCCACTAGAGGATCATCATTGAACTACCTCACCAACCCCCATAAATTAATATGGGCTCCATATATTATTTGTACATCCATCTCCCCGTGTTTAAGATATCGAATGTCCATCAATTAATTGATTTACTGACCATCAATTAATTAACATCTAACTCCTCGAGTAGTACCACTCAACCTTATCATCATGTTGACTAAGTCAACCAGCTGGGTTTACATGATGAACCTTATGAGCTCCTCAAGGGGACATCATCAACCTAATATATAGGATACAGTTTCCTCCTATAATCAACGGCACACCATGTAAATAATATCATTTCCCAACTTACCGGGCATATTGATTTAATCCATCTAAATCTCACCCTCTAGTAAATCAAAGAAATAAATACTAAGTACATGTGCCCGTTATTATATCGGGATTAAGAGCATGTACAACATAATATCCGAGGTCCGATTCAATTATGTAGTCAGCAATTAATTGAATCACCTCTATGTCGGTCCTGCTCAATACACCTAAGTGTACTAGTGTAACTCTATGTTCAAGATAAAATAATACCAAGCTACACTACAACCATACCAATGGTTTGTCCAAAACCATCTTGGTCGTGAGCCTCTACTTATATTCTACAAGGGACTGATAACATGATCTTCTGTGCCACACCAAGCACCATGTTATCTACAATATAAAATATTAGACAATATGCACACATATAATAAATATATAAAGTGCAAACAATGATCATGTGATTCTTATTTCAAAATAAAAATGTTCATACAAAAAGAGCTAGGCTTTTAGTATACATTCCAACAATCTCCCACTTATACTAAAAGACTGCCGTCATCACACTGCCATACATCTGATCCCCATGTCCTCCACATGCCTATCAAACGCTTTCGCTGGAAGGGCCTTAGTGAATGGATCCGCCAGGTTATCCTCTGATGCAATCTTGGCGACAGCAACTTCTCCTCGCTTTACGATCTCTCGTATAAGGTGGTACTTGCGCTCTATGTGTTTACTCGCCTTATGGGCTCGTGGTTCCTTCGAGTTTGCAACTACACCACTGTTATCACAATAAATTGTGATAGATCTGGGCAAACCAGGAATCACATCCAAGTCCATCAAGAAGTTCCTGAGCCATACAACTTCCTTGGCTGCCTCAGAGGTTGCCACATACTCAGCTTCCATGGTAGAGTCCGCCACGCATTTCTGCTTGACACTCCTCCATACTATGGCTCCACCTCAAAGTAAACACAAACCCAGGTAGACTTACTCTTGTCTCTATCGATTGGAAATCAGAATCAGTGTAACCCACGAGGACTAATTGATCTGCACTTAAACGCATATAATCCTAGTCCTTCTCGGTACTTGATATATGCTTTACTGCGCGATCCAATGTCCACTGTCGGGATTACTCGATATCTGCTAACCATGCCCATGGCAGCGGATATCTGGTCTCGTACATAGCATAGCATACATGAGGCTTCCCTCTGAAGCATAAGGAACCGCCTTCATCTCCTCTATCTCCTTTGATGTTTTGGGACACATCTCTTTAGATAAAGGAACTCCATGCCTAAAAGGTAGAAAACCTTTCTTGGAGTTCTGCATGCTAAAACGAGCAAAGATAGTGTCAATGTATGAAGCTTGAGATAAGCACAACATCCTTTTCTTGCGATCCCTTATTACTTTGATCCCAAAGATGTGTCCCACTTCTCCCAAGTCCTTCATGTCAAACTATTTGGACAACCATACCCTTACGTCTGATAACACTCTGATATTGTTGCCAACTAACAAAATGTCATCTACGTATAGTACAAGAAATACCACTACGTTTCCATCACATCTCTTGTATACACAAGGCTCATCCGGACTTTGCATAAATCCATATGACTGGATTACCTCATCAAAGCGGATGTTCCAAGATCTAGAAGCTTGCTTCAATCCATAAATGGACCGATTAAGCTTACATACAAGATGCTCTTTGCCTTTAGCAATGAATCCCTTTGGTTGCCGCATATAGATGTTCTCCTCAAGACTTCCATTATGGAAAGCTGTCTTGACATCCATCTGCCAAATCTCATAATCCATATGAGCAGCTATAGATAAGAGAATTCGGATAGACTTAAGCATAGCTACCGGCGAAAAGGTCTCCTCATAATCGATACCCTCTTTCTGAGTATACCCTTTCACAACAAGCCTAGCTTTGAAGGTCTCAACCTTCCCATCTACTCCTCTCTTTCTCTTGTAGATCCACTTGCATCCAATGGCTTTTACACCATCGGGTGGTTCTACTAGCTCCCAGACCTGATTAGAATCCATAGATTCTATCTCTGAATTCATCGCTCTTTGCCATGATACCGCATCTCTATCTTGGAGTGCCTCGTCATATGTCCAGGGATCAGGTTCATGTTCACCAGGGACTAAGTCCGAAGACTCTCCCAAAAACATGAATCTCTCGGGTTGTCTAACAACCCTCCCACTACGACGAGGTGCCTCCTATGTATGCTCTGTGACACGCGGTGTAGTAACTTGTGGTATGTCCTCTTATACCGGTGGTACTGAAGTCGGGACTTCCCCTGTCAACTCCTCAAGAACAATTCTACTCGTGGGCTTGTGGTTCATCACATAGTCCTCCTCTAGAAATCTGACATTCGTACTCACGATCACCTTCTGATCTCTAGGACTATAGAATAAACCACCCTTCGTTCCCTTAGGGTAGCCAACAAACAAGCATATACATGCGAGATTCCAACTTACCAAAGATCTCTCTTGGCACATGTGTTGGACTACCCCAAATCGAATATGTCTTAGACTAGGCTTTGCCCGATCCCAACTGTGGGAGTAGAGTGCGGACTTAGATGGAACCAAGTTCGAGAATGTGTCCTGTTTCGAGCAAACCCCAGCGAATCAGGTAACTCAGAATAACTCATCATAGATCTGACCATCTCCATAAGAGTCCTGTTCCTTCGCTCCGCCACACCATTCTGCTGGGGTGTGCCAGGTGCGGACAATTGGGATTGAATCCCAGACTCTGATAAGTAACTCCTAAACTCTCCCAAGAGGTACTCGCCACCACGATCAGATCGTAGTATCTTGATACTTTTACCTTGACGGTTCTCCACATCAGCCTTGAATTCTTTGAACCTGTCAAAGCATTCAGACTTGCGGCGCATCAAGTAAATGTATCCATACCTTGAATAATCGTCTATAAAAGAGACGAAGTATTCAAAGCCACCTCTAGCCTGGATAGTCATAGGACCGCACAGATCAAAATGAACCAATTCTAACACATCTTTGGCTCTATACCCCTTGGCCTTGAAAGGCCTCTTGGTCATTTTACCTTCCAAGCATGATTCGCAGGTTGGGAGATCCTCCACCACTAATGAACCCAAAGGTCCATCAGCTATCAACCTTTGAATTCTGCTTAGGTTAATATGACCAAGTCTTAGATGCCAAAGATATGTCTGGTTTATTTGCGAAGGTTCTTTTCTCTTATTAGACTTAGAAGATGAGTTATTGACTTCTATATGCATCGTGGGAGTTTTCGGTTCAAGAGTATATAAATTGCCAACCAATGTACCAGAACAGATAATCTCCCTATTCCTTTTTATAACCACTTTGTCATTAAAAGAAACAGAATATCCATCCATAAATAATTTAGAAACTGAAATTAAATTCTTTCTAAAAGTAGGTACATAAAGACAATTTCTCAAAACCAAAACTTTATTCCTATCAAAAGATAAATAAACGTCTCCCACTACAATAGCCGCCACCTTTGAAGCATTGCCCATGAAGACCGTAATCTCTCCCTCAGCTAGTCGTCGGGTTTCCTGGAACCCCTGCAAAGTATTGCAGACATGATCAGTGGCTCCTGTATCTACACACTAGGTACTGGTAGATAACACCGCTAAACATGTTTCAACAACTAAACAAGAAGATATACCTTTGTTCTTTCGGCGAGGACAATCCGCCTTCCAATGTCCAGTCTGCTTGCAAGTGAAGCACTTGCCTTTCAGCTTCTTCACTCCTGCCTGAGGTCCCACTGCCACTTTCTTCGCTCCACCTTGCTTCTTCTTCTTCTTACCTTTCGGTTTAGAGGAAGAAACCTTCTGAGCAACCATGGCTTGAGTGCTTTGACGAAAAAGCCCCTCTGCCGCCTGGATTTTTGTCAGAAGCTCCGCCAACGAATACAACCTCATGTTCATATTGTAGTTGAGGCAGAACTACTCAAAACTCCTAGGCAGAGACTGGAGAATGATATCGACCTGGGTTTCCCCATCGATCTCAGCTCCGAGGACTTCCATCTCATTAAGATGAGCCATCATCTTAAGAACATGATCCCTAACGGGTGTTCCCTCGACCATGGTGGTCGTCATCAAGTTTCTCATAGCCTCCTGTCTAGCCGCCCTACTCTGATGTCCGAAAAGTTCCTTGAGATTGAACATCATGTCATAAGCTGTGGCCATGGCCTGATGCTGATGTTGCAGGACATTTGACATAGATGCCAAAATGTAACACCACGCCATCTCATCTGCCTTGATCAAATTCTTATAACTTTCTTTCTCCTTTTCATCAGAGTCATCGGTGGGCTTAGGAGGACAGACCTCGAAGAGTACAAATTTGTACTCCTCCGCAGTTAAGACAATATCCAAGTTTCTTTTCCAATCAATATAGTTTGTTCCAGTAAGTTTATTTTCTTTTAATATCACAGCAAGTGGGTTGAAAGCCATTTGAAAAACCTAAGAATCACAATGATCAAAATATTAGATTTCAAATATTATTGATTCCTCAAAAACAATAAAATTCCGAAATCAACCAACACCTCAAAACACCGAGAATATCGCATGCCACGATAGTGTGGACATATACGAATTCTATATTTGTAAGAGGAGGTTTTACCCATTAATTTTATTATCTTGTAAACCTTACTTTTTGACAAATAAAATTAATAGTTGGTTCCTCTTTGGCCCTACAAATAAAAGCAGTGACTCAGATGGGGAGAATACTTTTTATTTGCATCTAAGTGTGCACCATTACACGATACTAAGGGAATTATTTTGGATTATGTGCCTTACCGATGGGGAAGTACACACGCTCCTAAATAATTTCCTATAACCATTATTTGACCTAGTGATCCGCAAACAAACCCATCCGATGGGGAGGAAGGCACTAAGAGCCAACGCACAAGTTTGTTGCATCACACGTCAAATTGTAATGGAGGCCGCGGGAATTAATTAAAATATCCCTCTCCCACTTAGTAAATTGACAATGAGGAATTTTCAAGCATACACAACATGCATATAAAAACAAATCAGCAATAAATATGGAAAAAACAGAATTTTTCCAACTATTATGGGATTGTTCTCCAATACGCATCCCGTCGTGTCGCCACCTCGTCCGCTCCATCTTTTCCCATGCGCAAGTCACCAAAGAGATCCGAGCCGAGATAAACTATTTTAATTTACATCCATAGATCCTATACTCCACAAAGGAGTGTACAAATAATCTAGATCGAAAGTAAACTAAAATGAGTGGCTAAACAATGTCGTATTTAATTGCAAAAATTAAATACTAATCTAGCCTCGTCAACCCCGAGGATTCAAATAATATACATACAATCACACACAAAACCATCACATACACACAAATAGCCATAATAGTCGGATCTTATGCCTGCAACCAAAAAGTTAGCCTACGCACATCCTAATATTATCCGGCATACTCAATATATGATATGTGCATGAAAGTAACCGAATCCAAAACACACAAAACCGGAAACCGTGGCTCTGATACCAATTGTAGGGAGTTGCTTCGGAGGCTCATTGGCTCCCATGTCCCCGGATTAAAATTTTCACAAATGAAAGAACTAATCCAGATGGGATGAGTTTCCTTAGCACAACCTATTCGTCATCGTGCTAACAACTTGAGTGATTGCTTGAACAAACTAGTTGTTCAAGCAACACAACTCTTCTAGTTGGTTAGCCGCGGAAGAGAAGACGGATGGATCGCCGGTTTTTGTGTTTGTCTTCGGGGTCCATGATTATACAAAATATATACAAATGCACACTTGTATATTCAAAACATAAAAGAACATGCTAAGATCAGAAAATAAATTTGTAAAACTTTTTTACCTCAAGGTCTTCTACCATATGTCCTATCCTCCTCGTGGACAACGTGTGGGCGAAGATCCTCCACGAGTAGAAGCCTTCTAGATCGCGTTCTTCCCTTCCTTGTTCGCTGCGAACAAAGAGAAGAACCAAACAAATCTTCTCCTTTCTAGAACCGGCCACCAAGCAAAGGAGCTCGATGTAAGCGCCAGCCAAGGAATGAATGGATGAGCGCCGGCCACTTGTGACAATGTTGCCGCCGGCCACCTAGAGGTTGGAGAAGTGCCGCCCACCAAGGAGAAAAGGATGAAGGGAAGAGAACCGACAATGGATGAGAAGAGGATGAGGGGCGCCGGCCAAAACCCTAGGGAGAACCAAGCTTGCCGCCCACTTCTAGCTGCCCAAAACCCTAGCTCCTCTAGGGTTTGTTGCCGCCCACTTTTTGATGAGCAAAACCCTAATTTCCAATCTCTATCTTGCCGCCCAACCTAAGCCCTCTATTTATAGAATTGGGCTTAAGCCTCCTTTAATCTCCACCATCGGATCTAGGGATTTAATCTCCACCGTCAGATCTAGGGTTTTATCTCAACCGTCGGATCTAGGGTTTCATCCCAACCGTCAGATTTATGGTTTCATCCCAACCGTCGGATCTAGGGATTTAATCCCAACCGTCAGATCTAGGGTTTCATCCCAACCGTCGGATCTAGGGTTTAATCCCAACCGTCGGTTCTAGGGATTTAATCCCAACCGTTGGTTTTAGAGTTTTTTTTTACATCCTTGGATCTAGACTTCTTGAGGATTATGTTAGGCTACGATAGGGACCATGAGGAGGAGTTGGATCTTGGCCACCCGATGGATTGGAACCACACAAACTTGATCCATCAATGATGTTCCATTCCACTAGAGGATCATCATTGAACTACCTCACCAACCCCCATAAATTAATATGGGCTCCATATATTATTTGTACATCCATCTCCCCGTGTTTAAGATATCAAATGTCCGTCAATTAATTGATTTACTGACCATCAATTAATTAACATCTAACTCCTCGAGTAGTATCACTCAACCTTATCATCATGTTGACTAAGTCAACCAGCTGGGTTTACATGATGAACCTTATGAGCTCCTCAAGGGGACATCATCAACCTAATATATAGGACACGGTTTCCTCCTATAATCAATGGCACACCATGTAAATAATATCATTTCCCAACTTACCGGGCATATTGATTTAATCCATCTAAATCTCACCCTTTGGTAAATCAAAGAAATAAATACTAAGTACATGTGCCCGTTATTATATCGGGATTAAGATCATGTACAACATAATATCCGAGGTCCGATTCAATTATGTAGTCAGCAATTAATTGAATCACCTCTATGTCGGTCCTGCTCAATACACCTAAGTGTACTAGTGTAACTCTATGTTCAAGACAAAATAATACCAAGATACATTACAACCATACCAATGGTTTGTCCAAAACCATCTTGGTTGTGAGCCTCTACTTATATTCTACAAGGGACTGATAACATGATCTTCTGTGCCACACCAAGCACCATGTTATCTACAATGTAAAATATTAGACAATATGCACACATATAATAAATATATAAAGTGCAAACAATGATCATGTGATTCTTATTTCAAAATAAAAATGTTCATACAAAAAGAGCTAGGCTTTTAGTATACATTACAACAGGTAGAGTCTACCACGCATTTCTGCTTGACACTCCTCCATACAATGGCTCCACCTTCCAAAGTAAACACAAAACCTGAGGTAGACTTACTGTTATCCCTATCTAATTGGAAGTCATAATCTGTGTAACCCACAAGGAGTAATTGATCTGCCTGGTATTCCAACATATAATCCCTAGTCCTTCTCAGGTACTTCAATATATATTTTACCACAGTCCAATGTCCCTGTCCTTGATTACTCTGATATCTGCTAACCATGCTCACGACAAAGGAGATATCCAGTCTCGTACATAGCATAGCATACATGAGGCTTCCTACTGCCGAAGCATAAGAAACTGCCTTCATCTCCTCTATCTCCTTTGATGTTCTAGGACACATCTCTTTAGATAAAGGTACTCCATGCCTAAAAGGTAGAAAACCTTTCTTGGAGTTCTCCATGCTAAAACGAGCCAAAATGGTGTCTATGTATGAAGCTTGAGATAAGCACAACATCCTTTTCTTGCGATCTCTTATAACCTTGATCCCAAGGATGTGTCTCACTTCTCTCAAGTCCTTCATATCAAACTGTTTGGACAACCATACCCTTATGTCTGATAACACCTTGACATTGTTGCCAATTAACAAAATGTCATCTACGTATAGTACAAGAAAAACCACTACATTTCTGTCATATCTCTTGTATACATAAGACTCATCCGAACTTTGAATAAATCCATAAGACTGGATTACCTTATCAAAGCAGATGTTCCAAGACCTCGAAGCTTGCTTCAATCCATAAATGGACCGATTAAGCTTGCACACACGATGCTCTTTGCCCTTTGTAATGAATCCTTCTGGTTGCTTCATATAGATATTTTCCTCAAGACTTCCATTAAGGAAAGTTGTCTTGACATCCATCTGCCATACCTCATAATCCATATGAGCAGCAATACATAAGAGAATGCGGATAGACTTAAGCATGACTACCGACGAAAAAGTCTCCTCATAATCGATACCCTCTTTTTGAGTATACCCTTTAGCAACAAGCCTTTCTTTGAAGGTCTCAACCTTCCCATCTATTCCTCTCTTTCTTTTGTAGATCCACTTGCATCCAATAGTTTTTACACCATTGGGTGGTTCTACTAGCCCCCAGATCTGATTTGAATCCATAGATTCTATCTCAGAATTCATTACACTTTGCCAAGATACTGTATCTTTATTTTGGATTGCCTCGTCATATGTCCAGGGATCAAGTTCATGTTCGCCAGGGACCAAATCAGAAGATTCTCCCAAGAACATAAATCTATCAGGTTGTCTAACAACCCTCCCACTACGACAAGGTATCACCTGTATATCCTCTGTGACACGCGGTGCAGTCACTTGTGGTATATCCTCTTGTACCGGTGGTACTGAAGTAGTGACTTCCCCTCTCAATTCCTCCAGAACAATCTTACTCATGGGCTTGTGGTTCATCACATAGTCTTCCTCTAGAAATATGGCGTTCGTGCTAACGATCACCCTCTGATCTCTAGGACTATAAAACAACCCACATTTCATTCCTCTAGGATAGCCAACGGACATGCACACTTCTGTACGAGGTTCTAACTTACCAGCATCTGCCTTCAGCACATGTGCTGGACTCCCCCAAATCCGAACATATCTCACACTAGGCTTTCGCCCAGTCCACAATTCTGTGGGAGTAGAAGGCACTGATTTAGATGGTACCAAGTTAAGAATATACACTATTTTATCCAGAGCATACCCCTAGAACTAATCTGGCAACTCAGAATAACTCATCATCGATCTAACCATCTTCATAAGAGTCCTATTCCTTCGCTCTGCTACACCATTCTGCTGGGGTGTGCCAGGTGCAGATAATTGGGATTGAATCTCAACCTCTGATAAGTAATTCCTAAACTCTCCCAAGAGGTACTCACCATCATGATCAGATCGTAGTGTCTTGATACTTTTACCTTGACGTTTCTCCACATCAGCCTTGAATTCTTTGAACCTATCAAAGCATTCAGACTTGCGGCGCATCAAGTAAATGTATCCATATCTTGAATAATCGTCTATAAAAGAGACAAAATATTCAAAACCACCTCTTTCCTGGATAGACATAGGACCACACAAATCAGAATGAACCAATTCTAACACATCTTTGGCTCTATACCCCTTGTCCTTGAAAGGCCTCTTGGTCATTTTACCTTCCAAGCAAGATTTGCAGGTTGGGAAATCTTCCACCACCAATGAACCCAGATGTCCATCAGCTATCAACCTTTGAATTCTACTTTGGTTAATATGACCAAATCTTAGATGCCGAAGATATGTTTGGTTCATTTTCGAAAGTTCTTTTCTCTTATTAGAATTAGAAGATGAGTTATTTACTTTTATTTGCATCGTGGGAGCTTTTAGTTCAAGGGTATATAAATTTCCTATCAATGCACCAGAACAGATAATCTCCCTATTCCTTTTTATAACAACTCTGTCATTAAAAGAAATAGAATATCCATCCATAAACAATTTAGGAACCGAAATCAAATTCTTTCTAAATAAAGGTACATAAAGGCAATTTCTTAGAACCAAAGTTTTATTTCTATCAAAAGACAAATAAACATCTCCCATTGCAACAGCCACCACCTTCGTAGCATCGACCAAGTAAACGGTAATCTCCCCCTCAGCCAGTCGTCTGGTTTCCTGGAACCCCTGCAAAGTATTGTAGACATGATCAGTGGCTCCCGTATCTACACACCAGGTGCCGGTAGATAACACTGTTAAACATGTTTCAACGACTAGACCAAAATATATACCTTTGTTCTGCTTCCGGTTGGGGCAGTCCTTCTTCCAATGTCCAATCTGCTTGCAAGTGAAGCACTTGCTTTTCAGCTTCTTCACTCCTCCCTGAGATCCTCCCGCCACCTTTGCCCCGCCTTGTTTCTTCTTCTTCTTGCCTTTCGGCTAAGAAGTAGAAACCTTTTGAGCAACCATGGCCTGAGCCTGAGCACTCTGATGAAAAAGCCCCTCTGTCGCCTGGAATTCTGTCAGAAGCTCCGCCAACGAATACAACCTTTTATTCATGTTGTAGTTCAGGTGAAATTGCTCAAAACTCCTAGGTAGAGACTAGAGAATGATATCGACTTGGGTTTCCCCATCGATCTCATCTCCAAGGACTTCCATCTCATTCAAATGAGCCATCATCTTGAGAACATGATCCCTCATAGGTGTTCCCTCGATCATGGTGGTTGTCATCAAGTTCCTCATGGCTTCCTGCCTAGCAGCTCGATTCTGGTGTCTGAAAAGCTCCTTGAGATTGAGCATCATGTCATAAGCAGTGGGCATGGCTTAATGCTGATGTTGCAATACATTTGACATAGAAGCCAAAATATAACACCGCGCCATCTCATCAGCCTTTATCCACTTCTTATAACTCTCTTTCTCCTTTTCCCCAGAATCATCCGCAGGCTTAGGAGGACACTCTTCGAAGAGTACATACTTGTACTCCTCAGCAGTCAAGATAATATCAAGATTCCTCTTCCAATCAACATAATTGGGTCCAGTAAGTTTATTCTCTTTTAGTATCACAACAAGCGAGTTGAAAGTCATTTTTGAAAAACCTAAGCATCACATAGATCAAAACATTAGATTTTAAAAAATTATTGATTCCTCAAACAATAAAATTTTAAAATCAACCAACACCTCAAAACACCAAGAATATCGTATGCCACGATCGTGTGGACGTATACGAATTCTACATTTGTAAGAGGAAGTTTTACCCATTAATTTTACTATCTTGTCAACCTAAATTTTTGACAAATAAAATTAATAGTTGGTTCCTCTTCGGCCCTACAAATAAAAGCAGTGACTCCGATGTGGAGGATACTCCTATTTTCATCTAAGTGTTCACCATTACTTGGTACCAAGGGAATTATCTTGGGTTATGCGCCTTCCGATGGGGAAGTACACACTCTCCTAAATAATTTTCTATAACCATATTCGACCCTGTGATCCGGAAAACAAACTCATCCGATGGGGGGGAAGGCACTCAGAGCCGATGCGCAAGTTTGTTTGCATCACATGTCAAATCGTAATGGAGGTCGTGGGAATTTTTTTAAAAAATATCCCTCTCCCACTTAGTAATTTAAAATTGAGGAATTTTCCTAGCACAATGCATATCAAACAAGAAGCAATAAATATGAAAAAAATATTTTTCAACTATTATGGCTTTTGTTCTTCAATATGCCTCCCGTCGTATCACCATCTCGTCCGCTCCTCCCTACGCCATGTACAAGTCATCCGGAGATCCTAGCCGAGAATAATTATTTTAATTTACATCCATCGATCCTATACTCCATGAAGGAGTGTACATGAAATCCAGATCGAAAGTAAACTAAAATAAAAGAGTAGCTAAACAATGCCGTACTTAATTTCAAAAATTAAATACTAGCCTCATCAACCCCGAGGATTCAAATAATATTACACACATGCAATCACATACACACACATATGACCATAATAGTTGGATCTTATGCCTGCAACCAAAAAGTTAGCCTACGCACATCCTACTATCATCCGACATATACAATATATGATAAGTGCATAAAATTAACCGAATCCTAAACACACAAAACCGGAAATCGTGGCTCTGATACCACTTGAAGGGAGAAACTTCGCTTCCCACTTCAACTCGGTCGCTTGTGGATGGCGATCCCATCTAGGTCCCCAGATAAACAAATTAATTCAAGATGATGAGGGATTACCCAAGCAACCGATCCATCGTCATGCTATTCGATTAGAGTGGTCACTTGAATAAACTTGTTGTTCAAGCAACCTACCTCTTTTCTTCTTTTTTTTTTTTGATGAAAGGTAAATATATATCATCAAGAAAAGCATGATCATACAAAATCCTGAGATGCACACTCATGTCATGTCTGACGATATGTCAGATCTGAGGTGTATTCAGGGGGGGTGTACATGTGCTCTCATGGGTACCTCAACTCTCATGCATACTAACTCTCTCATGGGTACATAAACTCATACATGCCTACATATCCCGCACTTGCATAGTGCGAGTGTATCTTCCATGTTTCCTTTGCCCATGCATACTATCCTTCTGCCTCCATCTCTCCATGTGTACATCCTCGCACTGTCCATCTGTATCCGTCTTCTCCATCAAACTTGTATGGTGGTCATCCAACATTTGTCACTTTTGGTAAGTGACCAGCCGTCAACGGATTTTCCTTGTCTTTACCGTAGCCATTTGCTACAGACTAGATAGGCCATTCAGGTGGGCCTATTCACCTCTACTAGGCTTATTGGCCAAGCCTCAACCTTAAATGGATTTACAGTGTCTTTACCGTAGTCGTTTGCTATGGACTAGATAGGCCATTATGGGTGGGCCTATTCACCCAAAACAATTTTTTTCCTACATTGGCCTGGGGGTAATAGTGCCCTGGTCATAGACCGCATTGACTTTGGACGCCTACGCCTCTTCTTGGACTCCCTGAACCTGCCCTGGGGCGCAAAAGTGCCCTAGCCGTTAAATCACCCTGGATTTGATGACATCACCCTGGAATAGTCCCTTGGCATAGTGTCCTGGAACGGTGTCATGGCACAGCGCCCTGCTAGTGGGGTCCGCCTTACTGCTCTGCTATGCCCTTTTGCCCTTTTGTCTACATGCACCTTTAGTCTTCTTGTGTCACTATTATCCATAGCGCCCTGACACAGTGCCCTGGCATAGTGCTCTGTAAGCCACCCTTCATGTCCTCCTTGTGCGGATCCGCCTCTGTGGATGTGTAACTATGCCCTGGCACCCGATGAACCACAAAAACCGCCCCGGTCTTGCGAAAGGAAACTGTCCTAGCTTTTTGGAAGAAAACTACCCTAGCTGGCCATGCAAAACCAGCCTGTAATAATTTTTTTTTTTGAGCCAAAGTGCCCTGTCCAAGGGAAAGTGCCCTGGCCAGGGACAAAGTGCCCTATCCAAGGGAAAGTGCCCTAGCCAGGGACAAAGTGCCCTGTCCAAAGGGAAATTGCCCTGGCCAAGGGGAAAGTGTCCTGGCCAGAAGTGCCCTGACAATGGGAGGAACTACCCTGGCCAAGGGAGGAAAGGGGAAATGCCCTGGTCAGGGAAAAAGTGCCCTGGCCAGAAATGCCCTGGCTACGGAAGGAAAAGGCCTGGCCAAGGGGGAAAGGGGAAGTACTCTTGCCAAGGGGGAAAGTGCCCTGACCAAGGGAGAAAGTGCCCTGGCTAGGGTGGAAGGGAGAAGTGCACTGTCGAAGTGGGAAGTGCCCTGGACAAGGTGAACAAGGAGAGTGGCCTGTCCAAGGGAGAAAAGAAAGTGCCCTGGCCAAAAGCGGAAGTGCTCTGGCCAAGGGGAGAGTGCCCTGGTCAAGGGGAAAAGGAAAGTTCCTTATCCAAGTGAGAGAGGGTGTCCAAGCAGGGGAGTGAAGTGCCCTGGAATGAGGATGAAAGGAGAGACAATGAGGGAAAAGCGCCTTGGAGTGAGGGTAGATAGTGAGAGACTCAGGAGGAAGTGCCCTGGAAATGGAGTGGGTAGGATGGTGGTGCCAAGGGGCGCATGCCCTAGATAGGGAGAAGTACCCTGTCTAGGGGGAAGTGCCCTGAATGGAGATGGACAGAGAGAGAATGATGAGGTTGTGGCCTGGAATGAAGATAGAAGAGAGAGACTAAGGGGAAAGTGCCCTGAAAATGAAGTGGTCGGGATATTAGGGCCAAGGGGCATGTGCCCTGGACAGGAGAAGTACCCTGTCCAGGGAGAAGTGACATGGATTAGCCGCGGAATAAACGATGTACGGATCGCCAGTTTTTGTGTTTATCATCATGGTCCAAGTAAATTAGCCACATGCAATTGTAAACAATCATATACATGATACAAAAGAACACTAATCAAAATAAACAAGATTATACCTCTTGTTATACCTCTTGATCTTCTATTGTATGTCCTTCCTCCTTTTGGATGTTGTGTGGGCGATGATCTTCCAAAAGTCGAAGCCTCCTAGATCACGTTCTTCCCTTCCTTGCTCGCTCCGAACAAAGAGAAGAATAAAACAAAACTCTTCTCCTATCTAGGACCGACCACCAAGCCAAGGAGCTTGATATTGTCGCCGGGCAAGGAGTGGATGAGGGAGCACCGGCCAACCATGAAGAAAGGTTGTCGTCGGCCAAAGGAGAGAAGGAAAGGGTACTCTGACCAAGAGAGGAAGAAGAGAGGTTAATCCCTAACCACCTTGCTGCCGGCCCTAGCTCTTGGACAATAGGCGCCGACCAAAGCAAAAGGAAACAAAACCCTAATGCCTTGCCGCCTAAGCTAAGGAAGTGAAACCCTAATCTCCCAAAAGATGATCCACGCCCAAGCCTTGGCCCTCCTTTTATAGAGCTAGGCTTAAGCCTCCTTTTAATCTCCACCGTCGGATCTAGGGATTTAATCTCCACCGTCGGATCTAGAGATTTAATCTCCACCGTCGGATCTAGAGTTCAATTTTCCACCATCGGATCTAGGTTTCATGAGGGTTTTAATAGGCTACAATAGGGACCATGAGGAGGAGTTGGATCTTGGCCACCCAATGGATCCGACCCACATAAAATCTGATCCATTAATGATAATCTATTCCACTAGAGGATTATCATTGATCTACCTCACCAACCCCATAAATAAATATGGGCTCCATATATTAATTGTACAAATATCTCCCCGTGTTTAAGATCTCGAATGTCCACCAATTATTTAATTTACTGACAAATAATTAATCAACATCTAACTCCATGAGTAGTACCACTCAACCTTATCATCATGTCAGACCATGTCCACCTGCAAAGTTTACATGATGAACCTTATGAGCTCCTCAAGGGGACATCATCATCCTAATATATAGGACACGATTTTCTCCTATAATCAATGGCACACCATGTAAATAATATCATTTCCCAACTTACCGAGCCTATCGATTTAATCTATAAATCTCGTCCATTGGTAAATCAAAGAAATAAATACTAAGTACATGTGTCCGTTATTATATCGGGATTAAGAGCATGTACACAATAATATCTGAGGTCCGATTCAATTATGTAGTCAGCAATAAATCGAATCACCTCTAAGTCGGTCCTGCTTAATACACACAAAGTGTACTAGTGTAATTCTATGGTCAAGACAAACAAATACCAAATCACACTACAACCATACCAATGGTTTGTTCAAAACCATCTCGGTTGTGAGCCTTTACTTATACTCTACAAGGAACTGATAACATGATCTCCCGTGTGACACTACACACCATGTTATCTACAATATAATGTATCAGACAATATGCAAACAATGATTATATGATTCTTATTTCAAAAATAAAGATGTTCATACAAAAGATAGACTTTTCAGTATACATTGTTGGTGCAGGGGCACCAGATAATCGAACCTGTGTTTTGATTATGGCAAAGACACAAAGTTAAGTTTACATCGTTATCTCACGAGCTAAATCGAGTGTGCAGAAAAGTACTAAAGCTAGAGCTGAAGGCTAGAGACACCTGGAGGAAGCTACGGTGGTCGGGCGACAGTTACGTATTGCTGGAACTCTGGTAGCAAAGTGCTAATCTCATGCCCGTCACGACGCGCGAGCCGCGAAGATATAGCTTCGTGAGTGAGAGATTGTAAGGTCGTGTCCTCTTTACGGGGATGACCGTAGGCGGCGATCCGACTAAGACTTCCTGTGGAAGGTCTAGGTCAAGATCGGACAGTATAAAACCGTCGCATTTATCATTTTCTGAGCTAACCTCTTACTGTAGGGAAGTGGCCGGTGGCGATCATTTGTTGGACATTGGCGATCGGTGATGCTCATCATTTGCGCTAGGTTAAAACGGATAAGGTTTGACGCGACTACTTCGCGATAAAAATTATACAACTTCGTGATCTATTCCAAAAAAAGAGGAGACATATTTAGAGGCCAAAATCTATAAAAGGAGGGGAGGATTCCAACTCTAAATGACATCAAGTTTATTCTCAAGTGCCCTACAACGCTAATGCTCCAATGACATCATAACGCCGACGCGACGACAAGTTCAAATCTCCTTCGTCGGCAGCAGTAGCAAGTAATTATTTTTATTGTATTCTTTGTTTTAATCGTAACGAGGTGAGGTAGGCTTGTTGCCTCATCCTCGTACTTTCGGTTTTGTGATCGTTGTCTCCTACCTCCAACGAGGAGGAGACGTTATAGTGCTTTACCCTCCGTACGCGGTTTAGGACCGATAGGGACTTGGAGTAGCAACCGCTGGGTTGTGAACCAAGTAAAAATAAACGTGTCTCTTTATTTTCCGCTGCTCTTACTCATTTAATTATCTACTCGAATGAAATGTCGAAAAGATTTACGATCGCTATTCACCCCCCCCCCTCTAGCGACACTTCTCGATCCAACATACATCTCAACATTAGAGGGATCCGGTAAGCGTGAGGCTGATGGAGGTGGCTAGAAGGCTTAGGTCTAGGCTAAGGGTGGTCTAGCAAGTATGAGGTGATCATACTTGGGGTAAACCTCATGTTTGAGGTTCATCAGTCAACTGGTCAGTGTGGCTGACTCATATTGTGTGGCTCGACATTCAAACTGACTTCTCGACACTATGTGGCTCGGCATTCAGGCTGACTATTTGACACTGTGTGGCTCGGCATTCAGGCTGACTGCTTAGCACTGTGTGGCTCGACATTCTAACTGAGTGCTCGACACTGTGTGGCTCAGCATTTAGACTGAGTGCTCAGCATTGTGTGACTCAACATTCAGACTGTGTGCTTGACACTGTGTGGCTCAACATTCAGACTAATTTCTCGGCACTGTGAGACTCAGGAAGAGCAATCAACTGGTTCATTAGTCGATTGCCATGAAGGGCAGTTGACTACTGATTGTGGTCATGTGCACAGAAAGTTTCGTAGTTGATTGGGCAGTCGACTGATGGAGCAGCAGTCGACTGATAGTGTTTGGTAGTCGATTATTGGGCTATTCGTTGGAATTTTCCAGCGTGGATTGAGCCGTTGTGAGACAACGACTACAGGAGTAGTCGACTGCTAGGTATGGGCAGTCGACTATGAGGCAAAAATTAGCCTGAGTTGTAGGTTTATAAGGAGTACGAAGGGGAGATTTTTGGCATCGATTCTTGAGATATTTGAAGGGGAATAATTGGTACTTTCCAGTCCTTCAAAGTCATTCCAAAGCAATCAAATCATTAAGCAAGCAAAGCTCACTTCGTGTAAAGTGTTTAGTTCTTTGTTTTTTTAATAGTATTTGATTGTATCTTCTTGTTTATTGTAGTAAGCTCACATTGTAAGGGGTTTTCTCCACCTTTGACTTGTTGTCGAGAAGGAGAGATTTATTAGTGGTGTGTGCATCACTGGAGCTTGCTATTGAACTCGCCCTGTGGAGTAGGAACTAGGATTCTGAACCACATTACATTTTGTGCCTTCGTGTTTATGTTTTGCATTTGTGTTTGTTGTATTCTGTTATTACTATTCTATATTCTGTTGCACTAAGAAGTATTGTAGACAAGCACGCAAGCGATCGAATTCCAAATGACACAAAAGCACTATTCACCCCCTCTAGTGATCAACGATTCCTCTACAATTGATATCAGAGCTTGGAGCATTTCACCGGACTCATCGCCGCAAGAGAAACGTTAGAGGGAAGAAAGAAGATAGAGGAACCAAGTTTTAGACTAGGCAATGGCATCAACACACCTCCTTCATATGGACTTTTTGGAGCTAAGGGATTTGATCAATAAAGGATATGGATGGAGAATTTTTTTAATGATGGACATTGAGCAGTGGTTCACCATACTAGACGGATTTGAATATCCGAGGAGTTCAAAGGGAGGATATCTCATGAAGAAGAGATGGACCCAAGACTAACTTTGAAAATTTGAAATAAATTACAAGGTAATTGATATGTTAGTCAAATAAATACCTAATGATTTATTATGTAAGATAGGTGAATTTTAAGATGCCAAAGAGCTATGGAGTAAATTGTCAAAGCTTCATAAAATTCCTTCACCAGCTCAAGTAGAGAATGAGCCCAAAGTAGAAGAAGTCAAAGAGGTTGGAGAAGTCTCTACCTCTAGGATTGAGGAGGAGGAGAGACCTATCCCGAAGCAAGAACAAGAAGAAACTTCAACTTCTGGGAGTCATGAAGAATCCAACAAAATTCATCCCACCATCGACCTAGGTAACTTAAACATTATAGTGAAAGATAAAAATCATATTATATGCTTTGAGTGTAGAGAAGTAGGACACTACAAGAGTAAGTATCCGAAATGGGTCAAGAAGATGACACAAGTCGTGCCAAAGACCAAGGAGATTGGAGCCCCAACAATTAAAAGCAAAAATCACATCATTTGCTTCAAATGCCATCAAAAGGGGCACTATAGAAGCCAATGCCCTAGGGGGAGGAAGCAAACCAAGGGCAAAGGAGAAGTCTCACATGTAGGCAGAGCTAAGGCAAACCCTAAGGTAAATTTAGTAATGCTCTTTCTTTAACTCATAATCAAAAGCATGATAGAAATAATTTTAATGTTCTTGCTATTCATTATGATAAAGAGCATGCTAAAAACAAATACTTTTATTTAGGTGCTAAGTCTTATAATATTAGGGCTAAGGACAAATCTAGAACAAATAACCCTAGAACAATTCTACCTAAGGAAGCAATTAGAAAGGTAGAAAACCATTTAGGCATTAACCCTAAGAAGGGCAGGCATATGCCTAAGAGAAAGAACTATGCCCAAAGAATTGATGAAAGATCAAAAATTAGGCAATTAGAGTTGGAAAATCAAGCCTTGAGGTCAAGGCTTGAGAAATTAAAGAAGACTCTTAGGAAGATACAAAATCAAATTTAAGGGTCAAATTATAAAAAATTAGGGCCTAGGAGACAAGAATCATCTAGGGGCAAGAAAAGTTTGGTTCACAAACCTAAGGCCAAGGAGACCTATCACAATGTTCCATTTGACTATGGAACTAAATCTAGGTCTAGGAAAACTAAGGTTACTAGGGAGGTCATCCCTAATGATAACCATGGTAGGTGTCTAGTGGCCAAGGTTTCCATGAAACTAGGGAAGTCACTAAGAAGGTCACAAGGGAAGTTATCTGATGTGAGCAAAACATATAGGGTTTTAGGAGTAGTTTTCGCTCACATCTCATTACATTTTATACTTGTTTCATGCATATTCTTCTTTGCTTTGCATGCATTTTCTATTTTCTGGTTCGGAGATATGCTCTTGTTGCTTTTCTGTACAGGACGACATTTTACAAGAAAAATGACACACTTTTGGAGCAAAAGAAAGACATTCAGCGGGTAGAACAGAGGCAGACATAGCCGACCGTGTGAATTCCACACGGCCATGTACAAACCACAAAGACGACCAGACCTTATGCCACACATGGCCATCCGTGTGGATCCACACGGTCATGTGGCATTGGGATGTTTTGATGCGACTAGGATTTTTCGTGGGATTTTGGAGGAGCCGATTTCACATTTATAAATAGGAAGGCACTCCCAAACCCTAGGGAGGAGGCCCGACGACTGTGATGGCAAGAAGGTGCCCTAAAAAGAATCGGAGACTCACATATGGGAGGAAGAAGGCGACTCGAGGACCAAAATCTGCGCTCCAATGCCAAGGATAATGACCAAGAGTACTGTAATTTCATTGTCAGATATCCTTACATTGTAATGATTCATTCTATGATGTCTTGTGTCTATTCTCTTACATCTATAGAGTAGATACTTCGATTCTAGAATTAGAAAGTAGTTTGTGTATGTTGGACATGCTTGTTTGAATATATTTTCTATTCTTGAATTTATGTTTGCAATTGGTGTTGTTTGGATCGATGAAAATTACGTTTTGATTCTATATCTAGTGTGCATAGCCGATACAAAGGGTGACAACCCTTGTATCAAAGATCTAGGAGAACCAAGGAGGAACTTTGTGATCATCCTCCCTCCGATAACCGTAGATAGTAGAATATGATAGATTAGGAGATGAAATACGTTCCGACTCTTCATAGGGATTATTAGGACATCCTCGTACCCAATATCCTATCTTAGTAGAAGGGAAAAAGTAGGAGAAATTAACTCTAGAAGGGTTGGGGGACCTTAGTGACAGAGGGCTCCCAATGGTACCAACCCCCTGAGCTTTGATGATCCGAAAGATTAGCTTGGTTAGGAATAGGTAGTTCCTGGTAGAAGAAAAAGTTCATCGGGCAAATGTATGATGATCCTCCCGCAAGATGGTAATTAGAGATTTAGAAAGCATTTAGTTGATAGCATGTTCCAATATACACAAGTGAAATCGAAGTCCTAAAATCCTCCTAGGGAACTTTGAACCTTCCTTCGCTTCCTCCGAGTGACATCGTACTAGAGTTAGGACTGCTGTCAACCTCACAACCCTTGTCTTTAGGACATTCACTTTGAACAACAAGATCCACTGGACATATGGTACTCGAATCTCAGTCTCCGTGGGATCAATAATCTTTTATTACTTGACGACATCCGTGCACTTACGGGCATTGAGCGTGAGCATGCGCTTTGAGTCATCGACGATTCCCGTCAGAGATTTGAGGTAGTACTCGTGTGCATCAAGTTTTTGGCACCGTTGCTGGGGACTATTGATTCGATATCGAATCGAAAGTGGACAGTTTGGATCGGACCTAGGTTAGATTTGTTTTCTTATTTTATTTTATTTTAGTTTTAGACTTTTACCATTTAAATTCAGTTTAGATTAATCTTAGTAGTCACATTGCATCTTTCTTTGATTCAACCCCTAGGTTGATTTCATTCGTTACGTCTGACTATCTAACCCCCTCTCAAGGAAAAGCACTATCATGCTAATACAGCACGCTCGAGCCTTGAGAGATTACATAGTGCCTAGATGAAAAGCATGGAACTCCAGCATAATTATTCCGCAAATCCAGGCTGCAAGTTGGGAGATAACCTTGTATTAATCACCCTTATTCAAAAGAAGTAGTTCGGAGGGACTCAGATTGAGGAGTCTTATCAACACCTTGAAGAGTTCTTGGCATACTATGGCATGATGCAATATGAAGGGGTCCCAGCAGACGCCACTAACCTTATTACGTTCCCATTCTCTCTCAAAGGGGAGGCTAGGCAGTGGATACACACCTTGCCGGAAGGGAGTATAACAGCATGGGAACAAATGGAATGTGCTTTTCTGGGTAAATTCTTCTCACCCAGTAAAATAGCCTACCTTAGGAATAGAATCCTTTCGTTTAAGCAAGGTCACAAAGAGACTCTGGCCGAAGCATGGAAAAGACTCCAAGAGTTGATTCTTCGATGCCCACATCATGGATTACAAGATTGGTTACACATCCATATTTTTTACTCCAGAATCTCCAGCTCATCCAAGGAACTCTTGGACACAGCCGTGGGAGGGGTATTAATGAAAAGGAACATGGACAAAGCCTATAATGTTATAGAAACAGTGGTATGGACCCTTCAAATATGGGTAGATAACGAACAGGATTTTCAAGAGTCTGTTAGTAATATATGAGAGATGTCCTAAGGCAATCGCCTTATGTATGAACCATTTATATGATAAATGAAGATTCACTATTTGAGTATACATGTTTAATGTATTTGATTGGATCTTAAACTCATTTACTGAATGTCCACGATACGATTCACAGCATGAGAGAATTTGTGATTGGATCACAACTGGTGAGTATCTCTACATGTGTAATTGTGATGTATCGGAATTATCCCTAGTCGATGAATTGATGAATCTGGACACCATCAATTCTGTTGAGACTAGCACGAGGTATACTCCTTGGTGTATCCAAGCAGCTGATTCTCACTGGCTGGAGACATAGTGATGTCCGGAGTTAATCGTGGATGCTAGTTATGGTAACTAGTTCATTGGAGTGACCAGCCGTAAGACTTCATATGGTTCTCTGCATATATAGATATGTCAATGAAGTTCTTACATGTGGCTTAAGTGCGATGTTCCTTTGACTTGCGGTATTCAAGTCATCTTGATCATGGAGACTTATGCTTTGACATCTTAAGCAAACATCTCTAAGGAGATGTGGACCCGGGATGATTGGGTATAAGTCGAAGTGATCGAAGGTGTTTGAATAGCCTATAAAGGATTCACCACTCCTTGCGAGGAGATGTATACCCATGGCCTCTCGTCGGATTGTTACTAAAGTCTTTGGCCAAAGCAATACATGTTTAGAGTAAGGTACTCTTCGATACATGTGGAGTAACTAGAATCCGTAGGACGAGGAAATGATACTTGGGCTAGGTGTGACATAGTCAGCCTAGTGGGGACTGACACAATAGACCATGTCCAACCAAGTGGGTATAAGATGAGTGAAGGGAATGGGGCACGATTCATTCGAGCTCTTGAAGGGTTTCGAAATAGTTACGGATCAACCGTTGATCTTTTGGTTAATTGGGGATCATGATGTACTACTAGGTGCCACTCATGATCGTTCTATAATTAATGGTTAATTATAGGCGGCCAACATAAACCGAGAACCTATTTGGTCACACGCACAACGAGTGTAATCCAAAGGATTTAAAACGAGCTTGAGAATGGGATTCTCAGACCGAGAGAAACTATGTTTGGTTGGACCAAACATAAAGCGAGCATGAAATTGTTTCAGTCGTAATGGAAGCGTGGATGGGCTGCGTCTTATGAAGACGTAATGGATGGACCAAAATGGTTTGGTTCTAATCCAATGGATAAGAATAAACCAAAGGGTTTGGTTTATTTTAAACGGATGAACCAAAAGTTGGTTCGGTTCGTTTTAACTTAAAATAAACCATTATGGTTTGGTTTATTTTAACTTATCTTAATGGAGCGGGTTAACGGGCTTTATGGATATGATCCATTAACCATTAAGAGAATTAGTTCTCTATAAAAGTGGGCTTAAGAGATTGTTAAACCCTAATTAATCAAAACCCTAGCCTCCCCCCTTGTGTTGCCGCCCACCCTTGTTGAAGGATTTCGGCGCCAACCCAAAGAGCAGCCACCGCCCAGCTTGTGTGCAGCCGTCCAAGTCGTTGTCGGCGTCCAAGCTCCAGCCGGTGAACCTCCGGCGACCCTCCGGTGACCCTCCGGTGATCCCCTATAGGTTTGGCATCAAGGTGAGTTTTTCTCTCCTTGTTTTGGCCGGCGCCTATCTCCTCCACCAAGCTGTCCAGTTTTCTGGACAGCTTCTTCTCCTCTCGTCGGAGCGTCGTTTGGACGACGGTTAGTGCTCCGACAGCGGCTAACATACCGGGGATTTGATCTCCGGTAATCCTCTGAGGTGGAGGGCGAAGGATTCAATCGGTTGACGAATACCTCTCCGGAGAAGCAAGTCTTGAGGACTTGTTTTAGGTCCGAATTTGGATTCGGACCGTGATCATCTCTCGATCACGTCGTCTTCAACACGAGGCTAGTAACCCGTACGAAGACGAAGCTCGTGGCTTGGCGAAGTCATCCCGAGGAGCTCGGCGTGGATACGGATAGAGACGATTCTTACGAGAATCGTTCCGGTTGATGCCGTTCCCGCTACACATCATACGGAAGGTATAACGTAGTTTAATTTCCTTTTATTGCAATTTTAATTTACGGTTATGTCTACACTTGTTGTAATAGCATGCGTGTGTTGTGTGTGTTGTAATAAATAGGAATATTTATTATTTTAATTGCTTCCGCTGTGCTCATGTTTACGAAACATGATCGAACACACACACGCCGCGGTGCCAGAAACCCAACAGTGGTATCAGAGCCCAGGTTGTGTTTCGACATAATCGTAAAAATGGTTTTGCGATAGTCATAATGTATTTCTGGAAGTTTTCTAAATTTTGGAAATTTAGAAGTATTTATGGAAATTTTTCAATTTTGGAAAGTCTAGAAGTATTTATGGAAATCTTCCACTTTTGGAAAGTTGGAAGTATTTATGGAAATTTATATTTTCCATAAATAAAATATTTGATTAGATTCTGGAAATTTGTTTCCTAATTTAATCATGATTTGATTTGGGAAATCAAATCTTAAAATATTTAATTTCCATAAGTAGTTTTAAAGATTTAGGAAATTGGTTTCCTAAATAGATTTTCCTTAATCAAATAATTCCATGAATAAAATATGTGATTAGATTTGGAAATTTGTTTCCTAATTTAATTATGATTTGATTTGAAGAATCAAATCTTAAACATATTTTATTTCCATAAATAGTTATGACATATAAGGAAATATAAACATGACATAATTGTATGCCATGTAATTGCATTAGATGCATAACATTATGCCATGTGTGTCGTGACATGTAGATGTATGCCATGTATGCCATGCCATGTAGATAATAGTTATTTGCATGCAAAGAGGATGAGACATAAAAACCCTTAATCAATATTAAAGCCTACACCTTCCATTAATATGGTTAGAACCAGAGTTACATTTCTTGTTTGGGTTGTTGGACTCTCTCCAAGCCCGCTCGAACTGAATATGTTCAAACCATGGAATAGTTTAATACTAATATGGTAAGAGTCAGAGGTCAATCGTTAGCTTTGGTTGTTGGACTCTCTCCAAGCTGGGCTAATTGGTTGAATGCGCTCTAACCATATTAAAACTATGTCCAGATTAATGGGTTGGCTTTAACCTGGAGCATCGGCTTGTTGGACTCTCTCCAAGGTCGATGTAAAGGGAGGTGAAGTTGGGTGCTATGCATATGATGCATACTTGTTAATGTGTTAACAACCCGATGTATGTGTGAACATTCAATTAGTTGATAGCACATTGTGATAGTTGCATATACGTGATATGCAATCAGTATAGTTGATACCTACCGTCGTAGTTATTAATGGCTTGTTGGACTCTCTCCAAGGTTGTTCATAACTATGATGGATATCAGCCCATTCGGAGATGGACCTACGATCTCCCGAAGTGATTTTGGGGTTTTTGAAATTCGAAAAATGAATGGGATTTATAAATGTATATTGATGCATTTTAAAATCATTTTCTCATATATGCTCGTTTTGTATTTCTAGGTCAATAAATTGATCATAGCGTCTTTGAATTTGCTATTTTGGATTGAACAAAAATTGGGCCTAACTTCTGGGTGGCTTAGAAACACGAGAATTGTTCTCAAGGCGGAAAAGCTTGCATATGTCCTTGAAGAGCCTCTTCTGGCCGTCCTAAGGCGATGCAACTCGGACCAAATGTTGGTCTATCGAGCATGTGGCGGTTCTCGTGGCGAGTTGCATCATGCTAGCGGCGATGGTACAGTGCGAGCGGCATGAGCATATGGATGCTAACACTATGGTCTTCCATCTTCATGAGTTGTTCGATGAGCAAGCGAGATCCAAAGGTTCGAGGTCTCTAGGCTCCTCTTCACCACGAAGATGCAAGAAGGTTAAATCGTCTGTATGCAGTTTGTGCTAAAGATGAGCGGGTACATCGGCGGCTAGCTACCCTCGGTTTTGTGATGGATCATGAGTTAAGTATTGACTTAATTGCATTGTTTGCCAAGAGTTTCGCAATTTGTGATGAACTATCGGATGAACAAATTGGAATCCACCATTCTGAGCTCCTCAATATCAAGACTGTGGAGCCTTCATGAAGCATGAGGAGAAGGCGATTACTGAAGTTGATTCCTCGAAAGAAAGGTTCTAAGAGGAAGGCAAAAGAAACGAGAAGAAAGGAAAGAAAAAGGCAAAGAAGGCGGAACATGAAAAGGGCACTTGCCATCACTGTAGCGCAAGGAAGGCCAGCGAAGAAAGCAAGATTTATCTTGAGTCCATGAAGAAGAAGAAGGCATCCGATGCCCCATCCTCTTCGTATCTTCGTTATTGATTGTCATTCTATTTCCTTAGACACTTGGGTATTGGATCTGGGTGTAGCTCACATATATGTAATGACATACGGGGCTAAGGAATAGAAGAAGACTTGTCGAGGGGAGTCAAATTTGCGAGTTGGCAATGGAGCAAAGGTTCTTTGCGATGCCATCGGAACTTATTTCTTTGAAGCTCCCTAGTGGACTAGTCTTAGAACTAGACAATTGCTATTATGTTCCTTCTCTAATAAAGAACATTGTTTCTATTTCCTGCTTAAATAGAAATGGTTTCCATTTAACGTTTAGTAACAATTGTTGTTATATAACTTTGAATGGCGTACTTTATGGAACTGGAACTTTGAGTAATGACATTTATACGTTGGACGTATCCAGTGACATTTTCAATATCGAAGCGAGCAACACGCGTGCTCGAAAGGATAATCACATAGACTCCTATATGTGGCATTGTCGTCTTGGCCATATAAGCAAGAAACGCATGTCCGAATTACACCGATGTGGAATTCTGGAATCGTTTGAATTGGATTCATACGATACATGCGAATCATGCTTAAAAGGCAAGATGACTAAGTTACCTTTCGGAAAAGGTGAGCAGTGGGAGAGTTACTAGGTCTAATACATGCGATGTATGTGGACCTATGTCAACTCAAGCATTAGGAGGCTATAGCTACTTCATTACCTTCACCGATGATCACTCACGGTTTGGGTATGTGTTCTTGATGAAACACAAGTCCAAGCCTTTGAAAGGTTCAAAGAATTCAGAAATGAAGTAGAGAAACAACATGACAAGAGTATTAAAATACTTGATCGGATCGAGGTGGTGAATACTTAAGTCAAGAGTTTCTTGATTATCTAAGAGACAATGGCATATTGTCTCAATGGACTCCGCCCTATACACCACGACATAATGGTGTATCGAGAGGCGTGTCGGACCTTGTTGGACATGGTCAGGTCAATGATGAATCATGCAACTCTTCCCAAGTCCTTTTGGGGTTATGCACTTTAGACAGCTGTTTACTTGTTAAACAGAATGCCTACCAAGGTAGTCTCAACTACTCCATATGAGATATGGAATGGTAAGAAACCTCATGTATCTTACTTGAAGATATGGGGTTGTCCTGCTTATGTGAAGCCACGATGTATCGACAAAGTCGATAAATGTCTATTTATTGGATACCCTAAGGAAACAAGGGGTTACCAATTCTATCATCCTGTGGAACAAAAGGTGTTTGTTTCAAGGCATGCTGTGTTTCTAGAGAAAGAGTTTCTCTTGCAAGAAAACAGTGGGAGTGTCGTCGAGCTTGAGGAGGCTCGAGAGACTCAAATAGACATTAATGAGATACTTGGTGAAGCACAACAGCCGACAACTCATAGTGATGAGCAATCGGCTGGACCTATTGTAACACCACATCTTCGTAGATCTGGTAGAACACGCAATATTCCTGAGAGATATGGATTTCTCGTAAGCGAATCGAACGACGTGTTACTCATTGATGATGAGGAGCCTACCAGTTATGAAGAAGTGTTGACAAGTTCAGAAAGGGATAAGTGGCTTGGTGCCATGAAGTCGGAAATGGATTCCATGTACGAAAACCAAGTTTGGAACTTGGTTGACCCACCTGAAGGCATAAAGCCTATAGGGTGCAAGTGGGTTTTCAAGAAGAAAACCGACATGGATGGTAATGTGATTACCTATAAGGCTAGATTGGTGGCGAAAGGATATCGTCAAAAGCAAGGTGTTGATTGCCTGTAGCTATGCTTAAATCCATTCGGATGCTCCTGGCCATAGCGGCTCATTATGATTATGAGATATGGCAGATGGATGTGAAAACAGCTTTCCTTAATGGAAACCTGCTCGAGGACGTGTATATGATACAGCCTGAGGGTTTCACATCGGTTGATAAAACCAAGGTATGCAAATTGCGACGATCCATTTATGGATTGAAGCAAGCATCCAGGAGCTGGAATATCCGTTTTGATGAGACGATCAAAAGGTTTGATTTCTCACAAAATCCAGACGAACCTTGTGTGTACAAGAAGGTTAGTGGGAGTGCAGTCGTGTTCCTAGTATTGTATGTCGATGACATATTACTTATAGGAAACGATGTGTCCATCTTCTGATCGATTAAGGTTTGGTTATCCAAGACATTCTCCATGAAAGACACAGGAGAAGCAACCTACATCCTTGGGATTAAGATCTATAGAGATAGATCGAAGCACGGTTGCTTGGTCTTTCGCGATCTACATATATAGGCCGAGTGCTAAAGAGGTTTAGCATGTCGGAATCCAAGAAAGGTTATCGCCCATCGGGCATGGGGTACACCTTCAAGTCTATGTGTCCGCGCACGAAGGCGAGAGGATTTGCATGAGTAAGATTCCCTATGCATCCAATAGGATCTATCATGTATGCTATGTTATGTACGAGGCCCGATGTATCGTATGCTCTCGAGTGTCACGGCGGATACCTCGATCCAGGAATGGATCATTGGGCGGCTGTTAAGACGATCCTTAAGTACTTGAGAAGAACTAAGGATGTGTTCCTAATATATGGAGAAGGGTACATGGTGATACGTGGGTATACGGATGCCAGATCCAGACAGACAAGGATGATTCCATGTCTTAGTCTGGGTATGTATTCACCTAGAATGGAGGCGCAATAAGTTGGAAAGGTTCCAAGCTTGACACTATAGCGGATTCTGCCACTAAGACAGAATACGTTGCAGCTTTGGAAGCAGCAAAGGAAGCGGTTTGGATCAAGTAGTTCATCTATGAACTTGATGTGGTCTCATCAATGATCCAAACATGTGCTTCGCCGCTATCATCTTATTAGAGAGATCATCAGTAGGAACGAAATACAAATCGAGAAAATTCCCACTGAAAGGAACTTAGCGGATCCTTTGACTAAAGCATTACCTCAAAGTAAGTTTGAGGGTCATGTTGGTGCTTATGGTATTGGATACCGTAGCGATTGGCATTAGGCCAAGTGGGAGTCTGTTAGTAATATATGAGAGATGTCCTAAGGCAATCGCCTTATGTATGAACCATTTATATGATAAATGAAGATTCACTATTTGAGTATACATGTTTAATGTATTTGATTGGATCTTAAACTCATTTACTGAATGTCCACGATACGATTCACAGCATGAGAGAATTTGTGATTGGATCACAACTAGTGAGTATCTCTACATGTGTAATTGTGATGTATCGGAATTATCCCTAGTCGATGAATTGATGAATCTGAACACCATCAATTCTGTTGAGACTAGCACGAGGTATACTCCTTGGTGTATCCAAGCAGCTGATTCTCACTGGCTGGAGACATAGTGATGTCCGGAGTTAATCGTGGATGCTAGTTATGGTAACTAGTTCATTGGAGTGACCAGCCGTAAGACTTCATATGGTTCTCTGCATATATAGATATGTCAATGAAGTTCTTACATGTGGCTTAAGTGCGATGTTCCTTTGACTTGCGGTATTCAAGTCATCTTGATCATGGAGACTTATGCTTTGACATCTTAAGCAAACATCTCTAAGGAGATGTGGACCCGGGATGATTGGGTATAAGTCGAAGTGATCAAGGTGTTTGAATAGCCTATAAAGGATTCACCACTCCTTGCGAGGAGATGTATACCCATGGCCTCTCGTCGGATTGTTACTAAAGTCTTTGGCCAAAGCAATACATGTTTAGAGTAAGGTACTCTTTGATACATGTGGAGTAACTAGAATCCGTAGGACGAGGAAATGATACTTGGGCTAGGTGTGACATAGTCGACCTAGTAGGGGATCGACACAATAGACCATGTCCTGAACCAAGTGGGTATAAGATGAGTGAAGGGAATGGGGCACGATTCATTCGAGCTACTGAAGGGTTTCAGAAATAGTTCTGGATCAACTGTTGATCTTTTCGGTTAATTGGGGATCATGATGTACTACTAGGTGCCACTCATGATCGTTCTATAATTAATGGTTAATTATAGACGACCAACATAAACCGAGAACCTATTTGGTCACACGCACAACGAGTGTAATCCAAAGGATTTAAAACGAGCTTGAGAATGGGATTCTCAGACCGAGAGAAACTATGTTTGGTTGGACCAAACATAAAGCGAGCATGAAATTGTTTCAGTCGTAATGGAAGCGTGGATGGGCTGCGTCTTATGAAGACGTAATGGATGGACCAAAATGGTTTGGTTCTAATCCAATGGATAAGAATAAACCAAAGGGTTTGGTTTATTTTAAACGAATGAACCAAAAGTTGGTTCGGTTCGTTTTAACTTAAAATAAACCATTATGGTTTGGTTTATTTTAACTTATCTTAATGGAGCGGGTTAACGGGCTTTATGGATATGATCCATTAACCATTAAGAGAATTAGTTCTCTATAAAAGTGGGCTTAAGGGATTGTTAAACCCTAATTAATCAAAACCCTAGCCTCCCCCCTTGTGTTGCCGCCCACCCTTGTTGAAGGATTTGGCGCCAACCCAAGAGCGACCACCGCCCAGCTTGTGTGCAGCCGTCAAGTCGTTGTCGGCGTCAAGCTCCAGCCGGTGAACCTCCGGCGACCCTCGTGATCCCCTATAGGTTTGGCATCAAGGTGAGTTTTCTCTCCTTGTTTTGGCGGCGCCTATCTCCTCCACCAAGCTGTCCAGTTTTCTGGACAGCTTCTTCTCCTCTCGTCGGAGCGTCGTTTGGACGACGGTTAGTGCTCCGACAGCGGCTAACATACCGGGGATTTGATCTCCGGTAATCCTCTGAGGTGGAGGACGAAGGATTCGTCAATCGGTTGACGAATACCTCTCCGGAGAAGCAAGTCTTGAGGACTTGTTTTAGGTCCGAATTTGGATTCGGACCGTGATCATCTCTCGATCACGTCGTCTTCAACACGAGGCTAGTAACCCGTACGAAGACGAAGCTCGTGGCTTGGCGAAGTCATCCCGAGGAGCTCGGCGTGGATACGGATAGAGACGATTCTTACGAGAATCGTTCCGGTTGATGCCGTTCCCGCTACACGTCATACGGAAGGTATAACGTAGTTTAATTTCCTTTTATTGCAATTTTAATTTACGGTTATGTCTACACTTGTTGTAATAGCATGCGTGTGTTGTGTGTGTTGTAATAAATAGGAATATTTATTATTTTAATTGCTTCCGCTGTGCTCATGTTTACGAAACATGATCGAACACACACACGCCGCGGTGCCGGAAACCCAACAGAGTCTTCCCCCGCAAAGCAGCTAGGCAAGATTGAGGTGGCTTGGCAAGCCCAGGGCAAAGGCGAGGAGGGAGAGTACTGAGTGGAGGAAGCTTCCCTGTCCTCGGGATCCAAAGAAGAAGAAGAAGAACCAGAGCAGGTGGAGATAGAAAAACACCCAAGGCCCGAGATAAAACCACTTCCCCCGAATCTCAGGTATGAATTTTTGGGCCCAGATTCAACTTACTCAGTGATTATAAACGCTAGTTTGAGTGAAGCAGAGACAAGGAAGTTTCTAGAGGTGCTCAAAACATACAAAAAGGTGTTGGGCTATACCATCGATGACATCAAGGGGATAAGCTCATCTCTTTGCATGCACAGGATAGTACTCGAGGAAGGGTATAAGTCAACCGTGGAGCGTCAGAGGCGACTTAACCCGAACCTATAGGAGGTTGTGAAAAAAGAAGTGCTTAAACTATTGGATTCCTGAATAATCTATCCAATTTCAGATAGTGAGTGGGTAAGTCTGGTGCGCATAGTCCCAAAGAAGGGCGGAACTACGATAGTCAAAAACGAAGAAAATGAGTTGATCTCTATTTGAACGGTAACAGGATGAAGAATGTGTATAGACTATCATAAATTAAACAATACAACAAAGAAAGATCACTTTCCCCTTCCATTCATCGATCAGATGCTGGAGCGTCTTGCTAAACACTCCCATTTTTGCTACCTTGATGGGTACTCAGGTTTTCCAAATCCCTATTCACCCCAATGACAAGGAGAAGACTACCTTCACTTCCCCTTATGGAACCTTTGCATATAGAAGAATGCCCTTTGGCCTATGCAATGCCTCAACCACTTTTCAGCGTTGTATGACAGCTATTTTTTCAAATATCATAGAACAAATCATGAAAGTATTAATGGATGATTTTTCAGTCTACGAGACAAGTTTCGATGCATGTCTAAACAACCTGGCGAAGGTCCTACAGAGGTGTGAAGAGAATAGCTTGGTTTTGAATTGAGAAAAATGTCAATTCATGGTCACTGAAGGGATAGTTCTAGGACATAAGATATCAAGGAGCGGTATCGAAGTAGACAAGGCGAAGGTTGAAGTAATTGAGAAGTAGCAGCGCCCCACTGCGATGCTAGGACTGCCATAAAAATGTTTAAAAGAAATATATTATGAGATATAAAAAAAAAATAAAAAAATAAAAAAATAAAATACCCTTGTTAATTAGACAAATACTGTATGGGATTTTTTTCAGGAATTTTTTGAAATTTTTCTGGATTTAAATGGAGTTCCTATGATATTATATAAGGAAAGATTTAACAGGCTTTTACAAAGCGTATTTGGATTATCCATTATTGAGGAGTTAATACATTTTATTAACATAAGTTTTTTTTGTTTCTCATTTTCTTTCCCTGCCGCTCGACTCCTCTTCTCCGTCGATCCTTCTTCCCTGATCCCCAATTCTCACCGTCGCTTCTCTCTCCCTGTTTCTCTCGATTTCTCATGGGCAACTCCTCCTCTTCACCGCAATCGCTCGAGAGAAGGAGTTAATGCGGTGGCTATGACCGATCGATGCCGCCACCTCATCCCACCTCGATTCCATCTTCTCTCGGTTTCTACAGTTCGCCATCAAGCCTTTATTTATGTCATTCTCCTTCAATGTCATGAGCGTTTTTGATTTTTCTCTCTGCCTTTTCTTCCTCTTCCGACGCGCAACCGTTCTTCCTGCTCGTCAACCACCGTGATCCCTCCAGCCGACGCGATCGTCATCGCTCGAGCAGATCCGTTTCCACCATCTCGTTGTTGGATCGAAAGTGTCGCTAGAGGGGGGGGGGTGAATAGCGATACGGTGTCGTTAAAAACTTTTGCAATAAGTAAAAAGCAAGTAGAGAATGCACAGCGGAAATATAAAGTAGACAAGATATTTTTACGTGGTTCACAATCTTTCGATTGCTAATCCACGGCCCTAGTGATCCTTGATCACGTACGGAGGGCAATTCACTAAAACCACTCCTCCTCGTTGGAGGTAGGAGCAACGATTACAAAAAGAAATCAAGGCAAAGGGACACTCCCCCTTTCCTTGTTACGATTAAAGCACAAAGACAATTTAAAGAAGTAGAACTTAAATAAATATACCGACAACTCTTATAAGTAGAAGATGTAGCTTTCGTTGTCGGCGGCACTTCGTCGTAGCAAATGTGAGTAGTAGTAGCGGCGTTACGACGGCGTGTTGAGAGCTTTTGATTTCTTGTTCTTTGCTTGGCTTGAACATGTCTATTTATGGATATTGATCTATGAATTTAGACATAGGTAGTGTCCAAGGTGAGGTTCTTATCCCCCAAGACTTGTTCATCCACATCCTTTGCGCCAACTCAAGGATGAGGTGTTTCATCCAACCACCTTGTGCCACCTCCAACCTTCTTGTGCGCCAACTCAAGGATGAGGTGTTTCATCCAACCACCTTGTGCCACCTCCAACCTCCTTGGGCGCCAACTTGAGGATGAGGTGTTTCATCCAACCACCTTGTGCCACCTCCAACCTTCTTGTGCGCCAACTCAAGGATGAGGTGTTTCATCCAACCACCTTGTGCCACCTCCAACCTCCTTGGGCGCCAACTTGAGGATGAGGTGTTTCATCCAACCACCTTGTGCCACCTCACCTTATTTTGGGCGTCCACCACAAGGAAGCTTGGTGATGGTTTGGATGTCCACCTTGATGCCACATCACCCTTTGTACCAAAACACGAGTCAAGTCCAAATTCACCCCCTTGAAATTCGAGCTCTTCTCGAGGCTGGAACTTGACTAGCAGTTGACTGTAGTCAAAGGGTTTTGGACTGCAGTACAAGTTAGCTTAAAATATAGAGTACGATGGTTCTAACCATCTGATCTCGACCTAGACCTTCCATTGGAGGTATTGGGTCGGATCTACGCTTAACGACCTTGCTTCGCTTTCACACGAGCTTACCTTGTAGCCTCGCTTCCGGTCTTCACCCGAGTACCTCGGCTTCCTCCGAAGTCCCTCTGGCGTTGCCCGACCACCTCGGTTCCCACCGGGTGTCGCAGACCTTCCGCTCAACTTTAGCATTTCTGCACACTTAATTGAGCTCGTAAGATAACAAATATACCCTTAACTATTGAGCCTTTTGCCATAATCAAAATACCGGTTCGACTTTGGTGCCCACTGCACCAACACTCGTTTCCCTCCTGATCGCACAACACTAGCTCTTCTTTGTTCGCCGATGTTCGCTACATGGATCGGTGCCTCCTCCATCGCACAGTGAAATTGCTACCGTAGTCGAGCTTCGATCAGCCGATGCCCTTCTGTTGGTGAGCCAACCTTGCATCTGAAATAGGAGTTTGCAGCCTTGCAATTTCTGTGAAGGCTGAGATCGAGCTGCCACCGCTGCCAAGAGGAAGGAGCCAACCCAAATCCCAAGTTGATTTCTCTGTGCTTATGGCAATGACATTTCTGCCTCCGTGATGATTCTGATCTAGATAGGCGCTGCAATCTTGTGAGCTACCTAGGGTTCAAGATGAAGAGCCAATGATCTTCCATCTCTGTGATGACTTTGGGTCTAATGCATAGTTTCCCTAATTAAAGGTGGTCGACTGTCTCTATTAGATTCTTCCATTACAGTTGGGATAAAGGACCTCGATACAGTTCAGTGGTTGGAAGGTTGAGATATATGAACCAGCTAAAGGATTCCTTATAACCTAATCATCAGATTGCTGTTGCAAGTGTTAGAATTTAGAGGTTTTCTTCAGTTCATTTGGATTGAGGCAACGGTGGTATGATTTGGTTGTGGTATGATTTAGTTGTAGCTAATATGATTTTGGTTGAATGGATTGTTCTTGATCATTACCAGGTATAGGAATTATTGGAATTGGGATCGGTTGCTCAGATTGTGGTTAAGTGGTTTAGATTTGATATTACAATTTTGGATCAAAGGCTTTAATGTGGAAGCTGGACAAGGTAAGCTCTAAATTTGGATGTGTTATGCATATTGCAGTTTAATCAATTGTGGATTGATTAAATAGTGTTGTAAGAGGTTGTCCTCTCTGGTGGAGAGTCTTTATGTTTAAAGCTTACTTGCAGGACTTTGATTCAAGATAGGTTCATGGACGTGAAGACTATCGACATAGTCTACATAGAAGGTGGGTAATATTTCCTACCCTAGTCAGGTAGTAGCTAAACCCTGAAGTATATAACTTCATATTGTTATCACTTTGACCTTGACTCCACTCTAGTTTTTCTGATGCTTGATACTTGCCTTTGCACTTAAATACTCTATTATTGTTGTTTTCTATTCATTCATCTTTGCTATGAATTATAGATATTATGGTAAGTGGACCTGTAGTGGTTTACCTATGTGTGCGAAGCTAAATTCAGTTGTAAAACTGAATTGTGTATGTTAGATAAATCATCCGGGGGTGGATGATTCTAAAAGTAAAGTTGAGTTTTCATGTTAGATCCTGATGTTGTGTACATATCCACTATGGAACATGTAGTCAGGTATGGACGTGTGATTTGTCGATACAACATCGCTACGGACTTGAGGTCCTAGCTTGGGTGTTGATCAGTTGAGTATGCCTCTCTATAGAATAGAGAGTGTGTTGTGGACATATGTATGGTTATGTGGATTGTGGATAGTGTGTCGCTACGGACCGGTGGTCCTAGTTTGGTTGTAATCAGTCGAGTATGACTCTTTGCAAGATAGAGAGTATTATGATCAGTTGAGTACGACTCTCTGCAGGATAGAGAGTTTATTGATCAGATTGGTATGACTTTCTGTAGAATAGAAAGTTTGTGGTGGATGTCTGTATGTGTGACTGTGCATTCATGTCATTTGCATGCATGCTAGCGACATGGTCTCCCTTGTGGTTGAGAGGGTCGTCAGTCATCTTGCCTCCCAGGTTACTCATGGAGGAGTAACTGGTGTGAGGGCAGAGCATTTGTTGTGTCACACTCTATCACTATAGATGATCGTAGTTGGAGTTGCGTGTAGTTGTCCTGCGTGTGTGACACTCGACCACTCATGGGTAGTGATTGTCGGAGTGACCAACAAAAAGGACCCTCGTTGTGCAGCTATCTCTTTATGCTTATATGCTACTTGTTCATACTAGCCACTCGACCACTTGAGAGTAGTGGTTGGTGTTGAGTTGGGATAGTTGTCATGTCGAGCCACCTAGGCCACACTGGAGTCATCGTAGTGGTTAGGGTGAGCAGGCATGACCATGCATTCTGCATTGTCGTGTTCTTATGGTATTTTGCATATATATATATATATATATATATGTTGATCTGCTGTGCACCTTATGCTGTGCGACTCGTGCGCGATAGTGTCTTAGCCGTCGGATCAAAATCACGATTGCAGAATGCACAATGTTTTTCACCGTGTCACTGCCGATTCACTACCGGTCGGCCAAATTCCGACTGAAAATTGACCGGGATCTGGTCGGCATCGGAGTTCGACCGGATCTCGATCAGTTTTTGACTAGATTGCCACCATTTCCAGCCGTGATTGCGGTCGCCAGTGGTGTGTGGGATACTTGTGTATGAGTTGGTCAGACTGTTGTATACCTCTGACCAGTACCTTGAGGTGATATGGGATGGACCCGGTTCATTGAGTATTGGACATAGAACGGTAGTATGTTGGTATTGTTGTTTATAGAGTTAGTATTTACTCTACCACATTGTAGGTGTTGTATTATGGTACTTATACTCAGGTTGTATGAGTTACATCTTTGTCGATCCTCAGGTATGTCATTACCTTATGTTGTTACTGTTGATCAGTTTAGTTATACAATTGATATATATTATGCTGGTGTATACCTGTTATACCTTTAGACAACATATGGTTGATTCGCATGTGATAGATATATAAATATTATGCATGCACTTTTATTCTTATTACCTCTGAATTTTGTACTCACCACCACAAAACCTGGGTTTTTTTGTCACCCAAGTAATAGGTACTCGACTTCGTGATGGACCTGGAGCACTACTGGCTGACATCATCTCATCTCAACTCCGAGGGTTCGAGCTTTTGGGTTTATCATAGGTGTTTCGTTATGGATTTGGATTTATATGGTGGATGTGTGTTAGATATTGTTGTTGTACACACTTGTTGTTTCGAGTTTTGCCGATGTTTTCCGTATGTTTTGGTGTGAGTCATACCGGTATGCATTGTATGTAGGTTGTTATGTCATTGTGTTTAGATTTCTGCCGTGCTTTGTTATATTTACATTTGTATATGTTATTGTTCTTGTGGCCGAAAGGCTTGTATAAACAGGATATTGTTGGAACGTTGGTGGCCGGCTAGAGGGGGGTGAATAACCCTCAATCGTCGTACGGTGGAAGTCATTCTTAATCGTCTACAATTAACGTTAGCGCAAGCGGAAATATAAATTAAAGACAATTAAGAACAAACAAAAAGTTAAAACAATGCTAACAACAATATGTAACGTGGTTCACGGCCTCGCCGCTAATCCACGGTCCGATTCGTCTCCGGTGAATCACTCCGAAACCAATCCACTATTGGTCTCTCCCTTTAGCCAAAGCAAGGTGGAGGTAAACCTTTACACCAATGAGAACACTTCTTCTTTTACAATAGATATGAAATAAAACTAGGAGGAGTTTAAGCTTTGTGAGGCACTTGGATGATCACTTAGGGCATAAGCATTAACCATCTAAAAGCCCCCACCCTCTCTTTTTATAGAGAAGAAGCAAATCTTGTTGGTGCAGGGGCACTAGATAATCGAACCTGTGTTTTGATTATGGAAAAGACACAAAGTTAAGTTTACATCGTTATCTCACGAGCTAAATCAAGTGTGCAGAAAAGTGCTAAAGCTGGAGCTGAAGGCTAGCGACACCCGGAGGAAGCCGCGGTGGTCGGGCGACACTCGAGTGACTTCGGAGGGAGCCGAAGGAATCGAGTGGAAAGCCGGAAGCGAGAGCTACTATCGAGGTAAGCTCGTGTGAGTGAGAGATTGTAAGGTCATGTCCTCTTTACGTGGACGACCGTAGGCAGCGATCCGATTAAGACTTCCCGTGGAAGGTCTAGGTCGAGATCGAACGGTCAGAAACCGTCGCATTTATCATTTTCCGAGCTAACCTTATCGCAGGTAGTGTCAGCCGGGTGTGATCACTGGACATCAAGCGATCGATGCTCATCGCCGATCGATGGGGAGGCATCAGTCGACTGATGGCGAGGAATCAGCCTTTGCGTTAGGTCAAAATGGATAACGTTTGACGCGGCCACTTCGCGATAAAATTTGGACAACTTCGTGATATGTTCTGAAAAAAGAGGAGACAAATTCAGAGGCCAAAATCTAAAAAAAGAGGGGAGGATTCCAACTCCAAAACACATCAAGTTTATTCATCAAGTGCTCCTACAACGCCAACGCTCCAACATCGTCATAACGATCGACGCTCAAGTTCGATCTTCTTCGTCGTGAGAATCAAGTAATATTTTTGATATTGTATTCTTTATTTTTCTTCATAACGAGGTGAGGTAGGCTTGTTGCCTCATCCTTGTATATTCGGTTTTGTGATCGTTGTCTCCTACCTCCAACGAGGAGGAGATGTTATAATGCTTTGCCCTCCGTACGTGGTCTAGGACCGATAGGACCTTGGAGTAGCAACCGCTGGGTTGTGAACCAAGTAAAATAAATGTGTTCATTTATTTTCCGCTGTGCTTACTCGTTTACTTGTGTATCAACGAACGAATTCGAACGAAAGATTTACGATCGCTATTCACCCCCCCCTCTAGCGACGCTTCTCGATCCAACAAATCTTCCCGTTGGACACTATCAGTCGATTGATGCTTTCATCAGTCGACTGATGTCGACTCCAATGGCTTCTGACCAGGCTAGATTCGTGGGATCCATGACCGCTTTTTCCAACAGTCAAATCATCAGTCGATTGTTGGTATCATCAGTCAACTTATGTCGACTTCAGTCGAGTGACGACTCGCTTCTGTGCCCGATTACAGTGCGATCAATCGACTGCTTCCCTTAAGTAGTCGACTGATGTCGACTTGATTCATCAACCACACACCAGTCGATTAACGATCGACTTGGAGTAGTCGACTGCCATGACATGACAGTCAACTGGTGCTGGGTAAACCTCAAACTTAACATCCGTTTGAGCGTCCGGCGGTCAGGTAAACCTCAATCCTTGCGGTCGAGCCTCTGACACTTAGCCATTCGGCCAAGTTCACCTAATGAGCAACTTACATTTCACTCATTCTCTCATCTCACTTGAAGTCCCTCGCCAAAGCTCTCTTCGTTCGCGGCCACCTCCCTCGGCAGCATCAAGTGCACGACTCTGCAATGCTCCTTCGCGTCTCTTTCCCTCAAAGTCTGCTTCCTTGGCTTCGCTTCAAGTCATATCGTCTGGCGAGCCCTCGGATGCATCAAGCACACGGCTTCGCAATGCTCCTTCGCCGACTCAAGCACGAGGTTGTGAGTTGGTGACACTTGCCAAAGCTCCATGTGCGAATTACTAAGTCCTGCAAGACTCCAACGCACATATCAAATCCAATCATCCTAACTTAAACCCTTTGCCACACACATCAAAACCATATCACATGGGTTGATTGCCCTAACAATCTCTCCCTTTTTTATGTGTGGCAATCCGTTTAAGTTAGATAAACAAATAAAAATAACATAAGCAAGGAAAGCATGTAAATAAAAACATGAGTATACCAACTCCCCCTTGAACATGCAAATCCCCCTTAAGACATGCTAAATTTTCTCTTTTAGCATGATTAACTTAAACCTATCAATTCTCCCCCTTTGACACCATCAAAAACATTATCCAAATATTATAATCCAAGGTATCAACTCTAAGGAGGAAAAAAATTACCAAAAACAAAACAAAATCTGATAAGTACATCACGATCTGGTTCGTTTACCAATGATCATTGGCACTCAAAGATCAGAATTTCTGATTTTTTGAACCAATTTCAGAAATGCACTAGAAATTTCAAAAAATTCAAAAAAACATGAAATTTTGAAAAAACATTTATTTTAAAGTCCTTTATCAGTGAAAAATGAGTTTTCATGAAAATTACTTATATTTTCAATGATTTTCCAAAAATCCAAAAGCTTCAAAAACAACTAGTGTTTTGATCAAGTTTGTATCAATTTTAACACCTAGTTTTGCTTTAGATTGTTTCAAAACATGAAAACATAGATTTTAAAGTAAGAAATGGTTTTGAAAACATTTGAAATATCCAACCATGATCTTTGGGCAATATGTTGTCCTTATGGTGAATGTGTGATGTTCCTAAAAGTATTTATGTACTTAACCTTCAAATTCATGCAATTCTACCCATGGTTAAGTATCACTCTAACATACCACATGATCATAAAAACATATATGCATTGATTTCACATTATGATCATGAAACACATGTATCCATCAATTTGTAATCATGCATTAGATATAAAATCATGAGAATAAGTCAAGTATCACCTAAAGCATGATTTAAACTATTTATGGGTGCATTATCATCACCCAACACTATTTCAAAAATTAGTCCCAATCATCCTAAGTCAACCAAATAATATGATATAAGTGAAATCCTTTTGGTTGACTAACCTAGGATTTTCCTAACCCTTAAGGATGGATTTAGGAACCCAATGCAAGTTCTTTCCTATGGGGTTCACTAAATATTTCTTAGGGATCCATTTTCTAGCAATTGTCTTGTTCTTGGCTTGACCCCTAGCAACCAAACATTTATAGGCCTTTTCATTTGTCTTTCCCTTATATCCTAGGCCTTTCCTATTGAAGCTTGACTTTTGGCTCCCTATAATCATATTAAGGGTGTTGGAGCCAATTGTGAATTTTTCTAGGGCATTGGTTAAATGGTCTACCTTTTCCCTTAAGACCCTATTTTCTTCAATGCATGCATCATTTACATCAAAAGACATATAGTTATCATGTGAGCATGCATCATCATCATTAACATTTAAACATGCTTGTTCTAATTTATTTTCTAAGGCCTTAATTTGATCTAGCATGCTCTTATTTTTCTTTTTGGCCCTAAATAAGTTCCTAGTTAAGCTAGAAATCATGGAAACTATTTTCTTGGGAGTTAGATTCGTTACCATAGTTTCCATGTCTTCTTCTTCGGATGAAGAGGATGATGATGAGCCTCCCCCTTCACTAGAGCTCTCCTCACTTGAGCTTGCTTCTTCTTTTTCGGAGGAGGAGGTGGTGTCTAGATCATCAAATGCCATCAAGGCAAGATTTGTTACAAAAGTGTTTTCTTCCTCCGATGAAGATGATGAGGAAGGATCATCCCATGTCCTTGCCTTGAGTGCTTTGGCCTTCCCTTTTTCCTTGGCCTTCTTTTCTTCTTCCCTTTTCTTGCTCCCCTTCTTCTTTTCCTCTTTCTTCCTCCTCTCTTCTTTGCTCTTGTTTAAAAGAGGACAATCATATCTTATATGTCCTTCTTGTTGGCAATTGTAGCATATGATCTTCCTCTTGTGCCTTCTCCTATTATAAGATTTGTTAAATTTTAAATTTCTTAAGGCACACCTTACCTTCCTTACCATATAAGCATCTTCATTGCTATTCATGGAAAATGAGGAAGATGCTTCATCGGAGGAGGAGGGAGTCTCTATCTTCTTCTTCTTCCCTTTGTTGGCTACTAGTGTGACTCCCCTTGATGGCTTGATGCTTGGCTCTTCGCTTATTCCTTCAAGCCTTGTCTCGTGGAGCTCCATGGTTGAGAAGAACTCCTCCAAGGTTCTAACTTATAAATTTTTGGAGATGTAGAAAGAGTCCACCATTGAGTTCCACTTTGAGGACCGGGGAAAGACATCTATAGCCTTCATTATCATGCCCCGGTTGGAGAGCTTCTCCATTACACTTGTTAGACCAATCAAAATTTCTTTAAACCTAGACTGCAAAGAGGTTACCTTTTCTCTCTTTTCGAGTTTGATATTTGTTAGTTGGGAGCGAAGAAGGTCTCTCCTTGCAAGCTTAGCCTCGGAAGTGCCTTCATGGAGTTCTCTGAGTTTCTCCCACATTTCCTTGGCGCTTGCAAATTCCCCTATTGTAGGGTTTTGCTTATCGAGTCCGTTAGGGGAAACTTCGCTTCCCACTTCACCTCGATAGCTTGACCATGGCGATCCCTTTGATGTCCCCGGACTAAAAAAATTTAATCCTAGACAAAAGGGATTGCCCAAACCACCAAGTCATCATCATGCTATTCGTTTAGAGAGGTCACTTGAACAAACTAGTTGTTCAAGCGACCATCCTCTATTCTACGAGTAGCCGCGGAATAAACGATATCCGGATCGCCGATTTTTGTATTTATGCTCGGGATCCAAGTATTATTTAGTCATTTACAGATTTATAACATGCTTATAATTAAAAACAAAAACAAGCAACAAACAAAAGAAGAAAGTAGAATAGGTATACCTCTCGATCTTCTAATGTATGACCTTCCTCCTTTTGGACGTCGTGTGGGCGACGATCCACCAAAAGTCGAAGCTCCTAGATCGCAAATCTTCCTTCCTTTCTCTTCCAAAGAAAGAGGAAGAATAGAAACAAGGTTTTTCTCCTCACTAGAAACAACCAACAAGGAACCAAAACTTTCCTTGCCGCCGGCCAACTAGATGAAAGAGAAGATGGTGGAAAACAACCAAGACACCAAGGGAAGCCCTATATCTTGTTTCCAGCACCTAAGGAGAGGGAGAAGGGAGCTTTTGGGTGCCGGCCAAGGGCTGGGAAGGGCCTGGAAACTTGCTGGACGTTGGCCACACGACAAGGAAGAAGAAAGGAAACCTTGCCTTATTTGGTGCCGCCCTAGCCTCCAAACCCTAACCCTTATCCTAATCCTATCTCAACTAGGATTCCCTTCTCTTGCCGCCCAAGCCTTGCTCTCCTTCAATTGTTGTTCACGCCAACCCCTTGACACCCTTTTATAGAGTTAGGGATAAGTCATGAATTAATCTCCTCCATTGGTTCTAGGGATTTAATCTCAACCGTCGGATCTAGAGATTTAATCTCAACCGTCGGATCTTAGAGATTTAATCTCTACCAATGGATCTTAGACTTTTATTTCTATCCATTGGATCTAAGCATCATGAGGTGTTAATAGGCTACATTAGGGACCATGAGGAGGAGTTGGGTCTTGGCCACCCAAGGATCAAGCCCACATAAAGTTCGATCCACTAATGATGATCCAATCCACTAAAGGTTCATCATTGATCTACCTCACCAACCCCCATATGATAATATGGGCTTCATATATTATTTGTATATTTTTTCCCCGTGTTTAAGATCTCGAATGTCCGTCGATTAATTAATTTACTGACCATTAATTAATCAACATCTAACTCCTTGAGTAGTACCACTCAACCTTTTCATCATGCCGGACCAAGTCCACCTGCAGGGTTTACATGATGAACCTTATGAGCTCCTCAAGGGGACATCATCATCCTAATATATAGGGCACGGTTTCCTCCTATAATCAACGACACACTATATAAATAATATCATCTCCCAACTTACCGAGCCTATTGATTTAATCTATAAATCTCGCCCATTGGTAAATCAAAGAGATGAGTACTAAGTATATGTGCTTATTATTATATCGGGATTAAGAGCATGTACTAAATAATATCTAAGATCCGATTCGATTATGTAGTCAACAATAAATCGAATCACCTCTAAGTCGGTCCTGCTCAATACACACAAAGTGCACTAGTGTGATTCTATGGTCATGACAAACCAATACCAAATCACACTACAACCATTCCGATGGTTTGTCCAAAGTCATCTCGGTTGTGAGCCTTTACTTATACTTTTCAAGGGGTCGATAACATGATCTCCTGTGTGACACCACACACCATGTTGCAAACAATAAAAATATTGCATAACCATAAAAATATGCAAACAATGATCATGTGATTCTTATTCCAAAATAAAGATGTTCATACAAAAGATAGACTTTTCAGTATACATCCCTACACCTATCCGATTGATTTCTTGTTGGAGGAGTACATTGTACAAGTGATGTTTGGCCTTCGAATTCGCCAAGTACTCCTCTCTTTGTCTCTTGGTCCATCTTGTCTTCTCTATTTGCTCCCCATCTTCATCCCTAGGTATCTCGAAACCATTTTCCATTATTAATAGAATTTCAAAGTCGGTTTCAAAGAATACCTCCATGTGTTTCTTCCACCATGCAAATTACCCTTCAAACTTTGGCAGATGAATATTAGAGCCAGCCATCTTTGATGTAGTGCTTGTTGCGGCGGTTAGTCCTCGACAAGCTACCTTGGCTCTGATACCACTTGTTGGAATGTTGGTGGCCAGCTAGAGGGGGGTGAATAGCCCTCAATTATCGTATGGTGAAAGTCATTCTTAATCGTCTACAATTAACGTTAGCACAAGCGAAAATATAAAGCAAAGACAATTAAGAACAAACGAAAAGATAAAACAATGCTAACAACAATATGTAATGTGATTCACGGTCTCGCCGCTAATCCACGGTCCGATTCGTCTCCGGTGAATCACTCCGAAACCAATCCACTATTGGTCTCTCCCTTTAGCCAAAGCAAGGTGGAGGTAAACCTTTACACCAATGAGAACACTCCTTCTTTTACAATAGATATGAAAGGAAACTAGGAGAAGGAGTTTAAGCTTTGTGGGGCACTTGGATGATCACTTAGAGCATAAGCATTAACCATCTAAAAGCACCCACCCTCTCTTTTTATAGAGAGGAAGCAAATCTTCCCGTTGGACACTATCAGTCGACTGATGTCGACTCCAACGACTTCTAACCAGGCCGGATTTGCGGGATCTATGATCACTTTCTCCAACAGTCAGATCATCAGTCGACTGATGGTATTATCAGTCGACTGATGTTGACTTCAGTCGAGTGACGACTCGCTTCTGTGCCCGTGCACAGTGCGATCAATCGACTACTTCCCTTAAACAGTCGATTGATGTCGACTTGATTCATTAGCCACACACCAGTAGATTGACGATCGACTTGGAGCAGTCGACTGCCATGACATGGCAGTCGACTGGTGCCGGGTAAACCTCAAACTCAACATCCGTTTGAGCGTTCGGCGGTCGGGTAAATCTCAACCCTTGTAGTTGAGCCTCCGACACTTAGCCATTCGGCCAAGTTCACCTAATGAGCTACTTACATTTCACTCATTCTCTCATCTCACTTAAAGTCCCTCGCCGAAGCTCTCTTCATTCGCGGCCACGTCCCTTGACAGCATCAAGCGCACGACTCTGCAATGCTCCTTCGCATCTCTTGCCCTCGAAGTCTGCTTCCTTGGCTTCGCTTCAAGTAATCTCGTCCGGCGATCCCTCGGATGCATCAAGCGCACGGCTTCGCAATGCTCCTTTGCTGACTCAAGCACGAGGTTGTGAGTTGGTGACACTTGCCAAAGCTCCATGTGTGAATTACTAAGTCCTACAATGTCATGCCCGCCCTTTTTTTCCAAGGGTCCGGAGGGGCGGCGCGTGACGCGACCGTACATACATACACTTCTTACTACTTACAGCGGAAGACTTTGGATATATTTATTTTTCTTTTCTTTTAAACATAAACATGCATTGACATATATAGATACTTCTTCTTAACATAGAGCATGCATCATAACATATATAGATACTTCTTCTTAACATAGAGCATGCATCATAACATATATAGATGCTTCTTCTTAACATAGAGCATGCAACATTATTTCATAGGTACTTAGTGCTTAGTTCTAGTCCATAAACATCATCATCATAAGGGGACATAATAAGGACATCCATAAACATCATCATCATAGGGAGACATATATAAAAGGACATAATGGATCTTCTCCACCATGCCACTACCACACACATTTGTCCCCTCCTGCTGCTCCCTTTTAGTTTATCCATCCCTTACCCTTATCTACAGTATGAGGGAAAGATAAACTATAAGCACATAGACTTAGTAAGATCCTGTCCTACTCACAAAAACCATACATCGACATTAATCATGACATGTAACATTCATAACATATAAGCAACATAACATGTAACATACATGGCGTAAGCAACTTAACATGTAACATACATGGCGTAAGCAACTTAACATGTAACATAAGTAACATAAGTAACATAACATGTAACATACATATCATAGCAGCATATCATGTAAATATATGACTTAATCAAACATAACATACAACATATGTAACATAGCAACATATACATGTCATATCAACATAACATACAACCTATATATGACACATCAAACATAACATACATCACATGTAACATAGCAGCATAAACATGACCTATCAAACATAACATGCAACATATATATATGACATATCAACATAGCATGTGAACCTAACAAACAAATCATATAAACATATGCAGGATGCTTTTTGAAAACATATATTATAGGTACGTAACATAAATCTCAACATATTTGGGCCCGACATTGTACCACTTCTTCTTCATAATAGCGCGCATCCCTAAATAGACCCGAGGTAGCAAGTCTCGAGCCTACAGGTTACTAGGCCCGATCTTAGTCCGTCGACCTAGGGCAATCGTCATAGCGTAGAAGCCCATCCTAGGCCCGAGTCTTACTCCATCGACCTAGTGCATCTTGGAGCCCATCCCGTACTAGGCCCGATCTTAGTCCGTCGACCTAGGGGCAATCATACATAGAGGTCCATCCTAGGCCCGAGTCTTACTCCATCGACCTAGGGCATCTTAGGAGCCCATCCCTTTGGACCTTGTTAAGGTCTTGGTACAAGCCATGCAGAAGGTAAAATACTTATATGCTTTTATTATAACATAGCTTATTTCATTTTGCAAACATAGCATACTTCATTTCATAACATATCATATTTCACTTCATGAACATATCATCTTTCATTTCATAAACACATCATACTTCATTTCATAACATGTCATATTTCACTTCATGAACATATCATATTTCATTTCATAAACACATCATACTTCATTTCATAATCATATCATATTCATTTCATGAACATATCATTTTTCATTTCATAATCATATCGTATTTCATTTCATAACATATCTTAAATATCACATACACATAGGGCATGGCATAAGGCATAAACATCAAGAGTAAGTAAACACTAACCTAAAGCATGTTATCTTCATCTAGCATCATTTAATATCACAAGTCAACATGAATTCACCCAAACCTAAAACACATGTTAACCTAACCTAGAGCATGTTAAAGGACAATGGTTGGCCGAATGGTTCAAGGGGCTTTTAGGGTTAGACTTTTAACCTAATTCAATTAACATACTAACAACATCATATGCATACAAAACATGGATTAAAACTTCATTGAATCATCAAAATAAAGGGGGTGGCCAAATGGTTCAAGGGGCTTTTAGGGTTAGACATTTAACCTAATTCAATTAACATACTAACAACATCATATGCATACAAAACATGGATTAAAACCTCATTGAATCATCAAAATAAAGGGGGTGGCCGAATGGTTCAAGGGCTTTTAGGGTTAGACATTTAACCTAATTCAATTAACATACTAACAACATCATATGAATACAAAACATGGATTAAAACTTCATTGGAACATCAATACAAGGGGGGTGGCCGAATGGTTCATGAAGGATTTTAGGGCTAGTCTTTTAACCTAATTCATTCTACAACCCAACATCATCATATGCATGTAAAACAAGATATAGAACTTCAATAAAACACCAAGAAACCCATGTTGTCCGAATGGTTCATAGAGGTTCCTAGGGTTAACCTTTAACCTAATTCATTCTACATCCTAACATCATCATATGCATGTAAAACAAGGTATAGAACTTCAATAAAACACCCAAAAACATGTGTTGGCCGAATAGTCCATAGGGGTTTCTAGGGTTATCTTTTAACCTAATTCATTTTACATCCTAACATCATCTTCTTCTTACAAAACATGATATAGAACTTCCTTGGAACATCAAAACTAAGCTTGGCCGAATATATCATAGGGATTTCTACACAAAACAATCAACCGAAAGCTACTCGTATGCAGGTGAGGTATACTTACATCCTTCGCGTTTCTTTTTGGTTGGAAAAATAACCTAAAGGAAGCAACCTAGCCTTGCTTCTTGCTTGGATGGGGTTCGGCCAAGGATGGAGAGGGGGGAAGCTCTAGGATTCGGTGAGGAAGAGGAAGAAGAGGAGAAAATAAATTTTGTAACTCATGCCCCCTCATTCCCCCTATTTATTCACTTGAAGAGTCCCTTGATCTCCCTTACACTTAACCATAATTTCCCTTATTCCTCTAATGATAAAATCTTATTGGGCTTCTGGTTAGTGGATGCATCTATAGGGCTTGGCTATCTCTAGAGGTTTGGGGTTCAATTCCTAGGCCTTGCATCCCTTTTGGCTTATTTTCTTTTATTTTTGAAAAAGCCCACATAAAGCCCATTATCATCAAGCCAACAATTCTTGTAAAATTTCTAAAAATTTTACAGGCATTACATGCAAGACTCCAACACACATATCAAATCCAATCATCCTAACTTAAACTCTTTGCCACACACATCAAAACCATATCACATGAGTTGATTGCCCTAACAGATATGTTGTCACATACAAGGGAGATGCTGTCTATTTGTTTTTGGTTCGACATACTCTCGGGGTGTGACATATATTCTCTAGATTCGGGGTTCCCCAAGCCGTAATCAGTGATGGGGGATCTCACTTCATCGAAAAGCAATTTGAAAAATTGCTACACAAATACGGGGTGATCCACAAAGTCTCGACAACGTACCACCCACAAACGAGCGAACAAGTGGAAGTTTCGAATCAGGAGATTAAAAGCATTCTAGAGAAGACGGTTATTGCATCGAGGAAAGATTGGTCACTAAAACCGAATGATGCTCTTTTAGCTTACCGCACAACCTATAAGACCTCGATAGGCATGACATTGTTTCTCTTAGTTTACGGGAAGCCTTGTCACCTCCCCGTTGAATTAGAAAACAAGGCCTATTGGGCCATCAAGAAGCTTAATTTGGACTTATGCGCAGCGGGAGAGAAAAGGAAATCGCAGATAAGTGAGTTAGATGAAATTCGAAGAGAGGCTTATGAGCACACTAAGGCATATAAGGAGAGAACAAAAAAATGGCATGACCAACATATCTTGAGAAGGGAATTTAAGGAAGGAGACTTAGTTCTTCTATATAATTCTAGACTAAAACTTTTCCTAGGGAAGCCGAAGTCGAGATGGTCAGGACCATTCTAAATAAAAAAGGTATACCCATATGGTACGGTGGATATATGGAGTAAAGTATCAGGGGATATCAACGTAAATGGGCAGCGACTAAAGAAATATCTAGGGGAGGATCCAGATTTTAACACAGATGAATGGAGGTTCACGAAGCCACCAGAGCCAAGCTGAAGTAAAGAAGTGTGGTCGAGCTAAAGACCATAAACAAAGCGCTTCTTAGGAGGCAACCCAAGTTTAATTTTATATGCCTTTACTTTTGTAGCATGTATGTGTATAATTTATACTTTACTTTATGGTCATTAATGTCTTTGCAAATAATTCGAAGTTAGAAAGAACTTGTTAGGTAGAAACATAATCCCTTTCTAAACCCTCATAAAAAGGCATGGGCGGTAGTGTGGATTCCACACAGTCGTGCCCAATGATCAAAAGAGCACATGGCGGGTCATGTGGGAGAATTCGGACCGTGTTGCACTATGGGAGAGAAACAGAGGGGGACACAGTCGATCGTGTGGATTCCACATGGTCGTGCTAATTTTCAGCCTTTTTTTGGACGACCAGGCAGCGCTGCACACGACCGGCCGTGTGGATTTCACACGACCATGTCATGTGGAGTTTAAAAGCCAAAGTGTCATGTGTTTTGCCCCAAATCCACCATGTGATTCAATCCCTTTTGCCCTAGCCATGCGAAATCGCCTTCCCCACCTCTTAGGAGCTTCTCCAACCTTCAAGGAAGCCTCAAAGAAGCACAAATGAGGAGGAAAAAGCATCTGGCAACGCGATCCGCTACCTCAGAGTGAAGGTCAAGGAGGAGGGACGGCCCACAAACTTCGAAGGAAGGTGATGCTCTCCCAACCCTTGTATTTCGTAATGATGAGCATAGAGATATATTTAACATGCTTTCTAGTAAAAAAATCACTGCTACTAGGTATTTAAATAAAGATCTTCTAGAAACCCTAGGTTTGTTTGGGGATGTACAAGCCCTTTTTGCAAAGATGGGTTGGGAAGAGATTATGGGGGTGAGATACCCAACCTACCCTAGGATAGTTTTGGAGTTCTTGAGTTCATTAGAAGCGGAGATTTTGATGGGGAGAGAAAGTGAAGAGGGAAGGTGTCATGCACCGAAAGTATATTTGTCCGTCAACTGGATGGTACCCTCTTGTGACAATATAAGATAAACTACCGATATATGGCACAAATAGCTGCTATCACAGATAAGCCATAAAACACAGTGGAATACACCGACAAATAGTAAAGATACAAGAACTCAAATATATGCATACCAATACGACTTTGACACAACAAGAAAACATAATTGAAACCAATATCTAAATCAAATCCATAATAAAGGCCAAATACATACAACACAACCATACACTCAAAATGCGGAAACAACATAGGATAAAATCACAAAACAAATGATCCAAAATATACAATAGTATGGAATGCAATCCATACACTTGGTGTGAGATGGGATCAGTTGGCAAAACTCCGAGCACCCAAAGAATCTTCTACCTGTTACTTGGGCGACAAGAAAACCCAGTGTCTGTGGTGGTGAGTATAAAACTTAGCGGTAATATAAAAGATAGTGCATGAACAACATATATCATATAGAGATCTACAAGTATACATATAGAGATCAACAGATATACATATGGAGGTAAATGGATATACAGTCTTAAAGGTAATAATTGTTGATGCAGTGAGCATCACTCCTTAGTTTTGATGTATGAACCATAGTTAAAAGTTAGGATTCACTTGTGTTATAATATCAATGTTAAGTGTGCAGACTTAATAGGAAGTCCTAGTAGGTCGTGTTGACCGGATACTAGGAAAGTATCTTGACATATTAGGAGGACCGAACACCAGACATAAAGTCCATATGGGTCGCGTGGACCGGACATTTAGCATGAAGATCGGTTAGGTCAGGAGATCAGACAATCGACAAAAAGTCCAGCTGGGTCAGGCAGACTGGACAGCTAGTGGTAACCCTGGTGGGTCAGATCGGATGTCAAGAGTGGTAAGTCCAACACATAGTCGACAAGTAAGCCTCGAGTGAAGAGGTGAGGCCGAGTCCTCTATAGGGGACAAAGTTAGGTGTCGATCTGACGAAAAGTCTGTGTGGGACATAGTAGTCAAAATCGAGCAGTATTACTACTGCTATCACATTTTATATTATCTATTTGTGCTAATCCTATTTTGCAGGAATCAGTCGACTGGACATGGATCAGTCGACTGGATATCTATTTGGCAGGATCAGGTGGTGATCGATCGGAGATCAAACGATGCAGATGGAAAGGGTTTCAGTTGACTGAAGGGTTTGAGTCAACTAAAGTGGCAAATTTCCCGATGCTGAGCTGGGTGACATGGAGTCGACTGAAGAGGTTTCAATTGATTGGAAGACCAGAAGTTCCATATCGACGGGCTGATGTAGAGTCGACTGGAAGGCATTCTAGTTGACTGGAAAAGGTCTTTAAAACAAGTGCTCAATCGGATCAAAGTAGGATATTGAATCTACGTAGAAGTGGTGTCAAAATCTACACTCATCCACCAAAGCTAAATCTTCACAACAAGGCGATCTTCTGACACTCCGAGCAAACTTCAATCATCTACTCTATGTCGGTATAAGCTCTTGTATTGTTCACTTTCTTTTTCATTTCCGTACTTAATTTCAAAGATTTGGTAGTGTGTTACCCATCTCTAACATTTGTAAAAAGTGAAACCCTCCGAAGTCGAGAGTTCTCGAGTCAGAGGGCATTTAGTGATTGCCTATTGAGGTAGATCTCGGAAGAGCTACGAGCCTTGGAGTAGCAACCCATTTAGTGTTGTTAACCAAGTAAAATAATTGTCTCATTTTCATTTCACTGCATACTCAATATTCTAAATTGTTTTATAAATTAAAATAAATTTTTTAAACTCCGAGATTCACCCTCCTCTCTCGGAGAAACATGATCCTACAATTGGTATCAGAGCGGGGGTACTCCGAATTGGTGCAACCACCATCATGAGCTTTAGAATAATTTATATTGCTTTAGAATAATTTAGAATAATTTTTATTGCTTTAGAATAGTTTAGAATAATTTTTCTTGCTTTAGAATAATTTTTCTTATTTTAGAATAATTTTGAATAACTTTTTCTACATTTAATATTTATTGGATAATCTTTTCGATATTCTAGATAATTTAAAATTCATTTTCTACATTTTAGATCATTTAAAATTCATTTTATGTATTTTAGAATATTTAAAATTTATTTTCTGCATTTTAGATAATTTAAAATTCATTTTATGCATTTTAGACAATTTAAAATTCATTTTCTATATTTTAGATAATTTAAAATTTATTTTATGCATTTTAGATAATTTAAAATTCATTTTCTACATTCTAAAATATTTAAAATTCATTTTCTGTATTTTAGAATAATTAAAATAAATTGTTTGCACTTTGGATTAATTTAATTTAATTTTCTTGACTTAGAAAATATTTGATTTAATTTTTTGCACTTAGAAAATATTTGATTTAATTTTCTTATCTTAGAAAATATTTGATTTAATTTTCTTTCCTTAGAAAATATTTTATTTAATTTTCTGCACTCAGAAAATTTTTTATTTAATTTTCTTGCTTTAGAAAATATTTAATTTATTTTTTTGTACTTAGAAACTATTTCGTTAATAATGTCACACTTAGAGGGATACAACACCGTTCGTTCTCCTCTCTTCAACAGAGAACACTTTTCCTACTGGAAAAGGCGAATGGAGTGCTACTTGAAGACCGACCTAGAGGTCTGGTTCTCAATTAGGAAATGGTTTGTATCTCCGGTAGACAACTCGGGTGAGTTGTTAGAATCGGAGAAATGGACTGTGGACATTAGAAAAAGAGCTCAAGTCGATTACAAGACACTTAACACCTTGCAATGAGGACTTACCAAAGAAGAGCTCAATAGGGTAGGTCCATTTGAAAATTCTAAGGAATTATGGGAAAAATTAATTGAACTGCATGAGGGTACAAATGACACTAGGATAGCTAAACGAGACATGTTATTAAATAAACTATTTAATTGTCAAATGAATGAAAATAAAAGTGCTAGTCAACTTCATACTAGAATTAAAGATATATTAAATGGATTACACTTAATAGGACACCAAATAGAAAATAGAGACATAATTAGGTATACGCTTAAGGCATTCCCGAGAAATGTCTTATGGACATCAATTGTCGATGCCTATAAGGTCTCTAGGGATCTTTCCACAATTAGGCTAGATGAACTATTTTGTGAACTTGAACTACACGAACAAGCTAACTCGGGTCAAACTGAGAATGGTATAGCATTGGTCGTAGGTTCGACTAAAAAGGAAAGAAAAGTGAAGAGTAAGTCCGAAGACGAGTCGGAGTCGAAAACAAACGGAGAAGAGGAGATCATAAATATGGTCCGAAATATGTTCAATTGGAGGAAGAGATTTACGAAGAAAGATGCTAAAAAGGTCGTCAACAACAAGCCGAGACCCCAATCGGAAGTGACGTGCTACAAATGCAACGGAAAGGGACACTACAAGTCGGAGCGCGTAAACCTAAAAAAGGAAAAAAAAACAAAAAAAGGAAAAGAAGAAGAAAGCACTTAAGGCGACTTGGGATTAGTCGCCATCGGAAGAGTCAGACGCAAAAGATACAAAGAGAAGTTTCATCGCATTTATGGCCGAATCGAGATCCAAAGCTGAGTCAAGTTCCGAGTACGAGTCCGAGAGAAGCCACAGATCCGTATCTGTTTCCGAAGGTTCAAATGAGGTAACTTCTCCCTTAGAAGATAAGTTGTATAATATAATTGCATGTCTAAGTAGGAAGTTAGCTAAGTCCGAGAATCGAGTTGACTCGCTTCTTAAGGAAGTCCAAGTACTTAAGGAGCAAGTCAACTCGAAAACTTCGACTTGCCAAATTAAGGATAGAGACTCAACTCAAGTTGCAAAGCTTGAGGAAGAGAACTCGGTCCTAAAAAGGAAAGCAGAAGAACTAACTGGATATTTGAAAAGGTTCACTTCGGGTTCCAAGTATCTCAACATGATGCTTGGATCTCAGCGAGCCATGTACAACAATTCCAGACTCGGATACAAAGCTAAATCCCCCTATAAATTATACATGTCATTACTTAGCTGAAACGCTAAGAATTGAGTCCAAGCATGGGTTCCTAAGTCTAGCTTAGTCAACCAAGTTGGACCAAATCAATTTTGGGCTCCCAAAAGTCAAGTTCACTTAGTGAACAAAACTCAATCTAGCTACCATTTAGGGGAAGCTAACACTTTGCTTGTTTCCTTGTTTAGTTAAACACTTGCTTAATCAAATCAAAACAATTAAGTAAATAAATAAAATTAACCTAATAAAATAAATTAAATCAAATTAAACATAAAAATCAACCAAAATTAAACATACTCGAATTCAGTCGACTCAACAAGAGTCGACTGAATCAACTTCAGTTGCCTCCGAGTATCGGGAAGGTAAAACGTGACTTCAGTCGACTGAAATTGATTCAGTCGAATGAAATGAAATGGTAGATAAAATTTAGGTAGTGAAGTAAATGGTAAAATTAATTATAGTCCACTGAAATAGATTCAGTTGACTCAAAGTCAGTCGACTGGACTAGTTTCAGTCGACTGGATCCCGTCTATAAGAACACCGCCGAGCCACTCCAAAAAGACTCACAACCACTACAAATCCACCATAAAACCCCTAATTCCAGACTTCCAAAGTGTTTAGTTCATCATATTTCTTTAATATCATCCAAAATGCCAAGGTAATAAGTCTAAAACTTTAGTTTCAATTACTTTCAATAAATATTGAATAGTTGTAATTTAAATAGGGGCAAAAGAAGAGTTGTTGAGATTGATTCATCGACTCCATGCTTGGATATTAGGTTCCCTACTGAGGGGCATAGGATTAGATTTAAGAACACACTCTATACTCCTATGCCTACTCGATACATTAGTAAATAATTTTTTAGTAGTTCATGCATGCTTAGCATAGATGTCATAACGAATTATGGGTTAGAAAAACTAGTCTAGTGCAAAAACTCTATTAACATAGACTTATTTGCAGAGTTTTTCAATAATTTTAGTAAAATTGATGATCTTGCATATTCGACTAGAGTGCAGGGTAAGGACTTTATTTTTACCCCTCTATGTTGAGAGAGCATTTAGGACTCATGCATTCTACTTGTCCGGTTGCATGCTTTCCATCCACGGAGTTACCGTACGGTGACCCCTACTCTCATATTACATTAGATAGGATACATATGAATCTTTTTGGTGAGGAAAGAACTCCTTCTATGAGTATCTTTAGTTCTACTAGACTCAGAGTACAGGACTATGCCCTGTATCGAGTTATAGTGAACTGCATTCTGCCACTCACTACTATGAACATCGCTATAATGCACCCTTATCACTCATTTTTACTTTATGCATTTAGTCATAGGTTTGATATAGTCAATAGCTTACAGATGTTTCATTCCATTATCTACCATTCTAGGTCAATTACCAGCAGGAAGGCGCATTTGCCTTACTGCCATGTCATCACATTCCTCTTAGCCACATTAGGGTTTGATGTTACCACTGGTAACATCAAACAACTTACTGAGTACGACATGAGAGGGTCTAGGCAGTTTGCTTTAGCAAAAATAGGGTTAGATGAAAATAATATCCTTGCATGGAAGAGAGATGGTCCTTAGCCCCAGTCCCAGTCTGAGCCAGAGCAGGAGCATGAGACAGAGATTGACCCCGACCACCACTCCAAGTCCGAGCATCAAGAAGCCCCAGGATTTGACAATCTATCACCATTTCTTGAGATTCCAGCACCTCCTACCGTAGAAAAGAGATTATATAGGTTGGAGGATGCGATGCAGCGCTAGGAGAAGCAGAATCTTGAGATGATGCAGATATTGCAAGCGCAGAGAGAGGATCATCAAGAGATGATTGAGCATCTTAGGTCTTGGGGCATGGGTCCTCCTCCTCCTCCACCTTCTTTAACTGACTAGGAGTGTTATGTCACTTTAGTTGAACTTAATAAATTTAATTTTTAAATCTTGTGTGTAAATTGTTTTATGCTTGGTAGATTAGAATGTTGTCAAACTCTTGTGTGTGTGTGAATATTATATTAATTTAAAAAAAAAGTTAAAAAATTAATATAGGTCAATCTAGATTTCATGATCCTATAGATTTAAGTAAGCCTTCGCATCTCACAAACACCAAGGATTATCTGTTTGTGTATTGAGCCATGAAGATGGGTGTGAGATGTTAGGACTGCACCCCCTGATTCCAGATGTAGATCAAGTGCATCGACATGAACCAATACAGGGTTTACAAGAGCAAATCAATCACTTCAGCGACTAACTCTAATTCAAAGCTTGATGTGAAGGGTTTGATCCGTGAAGGGAAACTTTGCTTCCCACTTCAACTCGGTCGCTTGTTCATGGCGATCCCATCGATGTCCCCGGATTAAAAAAATTAATCCTATACAAAAGGGATTGCCCAAGCAACCATGTCATCGTCATGCTATTCGTTTAGAGTAGTCACTTGAACAAACTCGTTGTTCAAGCGACCAACCTCTATTCCACGAATAGCCATGGAATAGACGATGTACGGATCTCCAGCTATTGTGTTTATGTTCCGGGTCCAAGTTTATTTAGTCACAAAACATAATATATCAAGCTCATAATTGAAAAACAAATATAAATATGTAACAAATGAAAATAGAGAATCGATATACCTCTCGATCTTCTATTGTATGACCTTCCTCCTTTCGGACGTCGTGTGGGCGACGATCTACCAAATGTTGAAGCTCCTAGATCGCCAATTTTCTTTCCTTGCTCATTCCGAGCAAGAGGAAGAATAGAAACAAGCCTCTTCTCCTTCTTTCAACCAACCACCAAACTCCAAGGTTGGAGCTTGCCGCCGACCAAGGAGGAAGAGGAGAATAGGTGAATGCAAACCAAAGCTCCAAGGGAGAACCCTAAGCCTAGGTTTTACCGGACAAAGAGAGGGAGAGGGGCTGCTTTAGACGCCGGCCAAGGGCTGGAAAAGGTTGCTAGGTCACTGGCCACCTTGAGGGAAGAAGAAGAAAGGAAAGACCTTCCTTATTTGGTGCCGCCAAGCCCTAAACCCTAGCCTCCAAGCCTTGCCGCCCAAAACCCTAATCCTATCTCTAGTTGGATTCAAGTTGCCGCCCACCCCTTGCCCTCCTTTTATAGAGTTAGGGATAAGCCTTGTTTTAATCTCCACCATTGGTTCAAGGGATTTAATCTCAACCGTCGGATCTAAAGATTTAATCACAACCGTCGGATCTAGAGATTTAATCTCTCCCTTTAGATCTAGAGTTTTGTTTCTATCCATTGGATCTAAGCTTCATGAGGTATTAATAGGCTACAATAGGGAGCATGAGGAGGAGTTGGATCTTGGCCACCCAATGGATCAAGGCCACATAAAGTCCGATCCATTAATGATAATCCAATCCACTAAAGGATTATCATTGATCTACCTCACCAACCCCCATAAGTTAATATGGGCTCCATATATTATATGCACATTTTCTTCCCGTATTTAAGATCTCGAATGTCCGTCGATTAATTAATTTACTGACCATTAATTAATCAACATCTAACTCCATGAGTAGTACCACTCAACCTTTTCATCATGCCGGACCAAGTCCGCCTGCAGGGTTTACATGATGAACCTTATGAGCTCCTCAAGGCAACATCATCATCCTAATATATAGGACACGGTTTCCTCCTATAATCAATGGCACACCATATAAATAATATCATTTCCCAACTTACCGAGCCTATTGATTTAATCTATAAATCTCGCTCATTGGTAAATCAAAGAAATGAATACTAAGTATATGTGCCCGTTATTATATCGGGATTAAGAGCATGTACATTATAATATCTGAGGTCCGATTCGATTATGTAGTCAGCAATAAATCGAATAACCTCTAAGTCGGTCCTGCTCAGTATACACAAAGTGCACTAGTGTGATTCTATGGTCAAGACAAACCAATACCAAATCACACTACAACCATTCCAATGGTTTGTCCAAAGCCATCTCGGTTGTGAGCCTTTACTTATACTTTACAAGGAACCGATAACATGATCTCCCATGTGACACCACACACCATGTTATCTACAATGTAATGTATTAGACAATATGCATAACCATAAAAATATGCAAACAATGATCATGTGTTTATTATTTCAAAATAAAGATGTTCATACAAAAGGTAGACTTTTCAGTATAATCCCAACAATCTCCCACTTATACTAAAAGACTATGTTGTCCTGAAACTTCCATACATCTGATCCCCATTCCCTCCACATGTCTATCAAAAGCTCTCGCCGAAAGGGCCTTAGTGAAAGGATCTGCCAGGTTATCCTCTGATGCAATCTTGGCCACAGCAACTTCTCCTCTCTTTACGATTTCTCGTATCAGGTGGTACTTGCACTCTATGTGCTTACTTGCCTTATAGGCTCGTGGTTCCTTCGAGTTTGCAATTGCACCACTATTATCACAATAAATTGTGATAGTTCTGGGCAAACAAGGAATCACATCCAAGTCCATCAGGAAGTTCCTTAGCCACACAACTTCTTTGGCCGCCTCAGAGGCTGCCACATACTCAGCTTCCATGGTGGAGTCCGCCACGCATATCTGCTTGACACTCCTCCATACAATGGCTCTACCTCACAAAGTAAACACAAAACCTGAGGTAGACTTACTGTTATCCCTATCTGATTGGAAGTCAGAATTCGTGTAACCCACAGCGAGTAATTGGTCTGCCTGGTAAACTAGCATATAATCCCTAGTCCTTCTCAGGTACTTCAATATATGCTTTACTACAGTCCAATGTCCCTGTTCTGGATAACTCTGATATATGTTGACCATGCCCACGACATAGCAGACATCTGATCTCGTATATAGCATCGCATACATGAGGCTTCCTATCGCCGAAGCATAAGGAACCACCTTCATCTTCTCTATCTCCTCAAATGTTCTAGGACACATCTCCTTAGATAAAGGAACTCCATGTCTGAAAGGTAGAAAACCCTTCTTGGAGTTCTGCATGCTAAAACGATCCATAATTGTGTCTATGTATGAAGCTTGGGATAAGCACAACATCCTTTTCCTGCGATCCCTTATAACCTTGATCCCAAAGATGTGTCCCACTTCTCCCAAGTCCTTCATATCAAACTGTTTGGAAAACCATATCCTTATATCCGATAACACCTTGATATTGTTGCCAATCAACAAAATGTTATCTACATATAGTACAAGAAATACCACTACATTTTCGTCACATCTCTTGTATACACAAGACTCATCCGGACTTTGAATAAATCCATAAGACTGGATTACCTCATCAAATCGGATGTTCCAAGACCTTGAAGCTTGCTTCAATCCATAAATGGACCGATTAAGTTTACATACAAGATGCTCTTTGCCCTTCACAATGAATCCATCTGGTTGTTTCATATATATGTTTTCCTCAAGACTTCCATTAAAGAAAGCTGTCTTGACATCCATCTGCCACACCTCATAATCCATATGAGCTGCTATGCATAAGAGAATCCGGATAGACTTAAGCATGGCTACCGGCGAAAAAGTCTCCTCATAATCGATACCCTCTTCCTGAGTATAACCCTTTGCAACAAGCATCACTTTGAAGGTCTCAACCTTCCCATCTATTCCACTCTTTCTTTTGTAGATCCACTTGCATTCAATGGGTTTTACACCATCGGGTGGTTCTACTAGCTCCCAGACCTGATTTGAATCCATAGATTCAATCTCAGTATTCATTGCATTTTACCAAGATGTTGCATCTTTATCTTGGATTGCCTCGTCATATGTCCAGGGATCAGGTTCATGTTCGCCAGGGACCAAATCAGAAGATTCTCCCAAGAACATGAATCTATCAGGCTGTCTCACAACCCTCCCACTACGACGAGGTATCACCTGTGTATCCTCTGTGACACGCGGTGCAGTGACTTGTGCTATATCTTCTTGTACCGATGGTATTGAAGAAGTGACTTCCCCTTTTAATTCTTCTAGAACAATTTTACTCTTGGGCTGGTGGCTCATCACATAGTCTTCCTCTAGAAATCTGGCGTTCGTGCTAACGATCACCCTCTGATCTCTAGGACTATAAAATAAACCACCCTTCGTTCCTCTAGGATAGCCAACGAACATTCGTACTTCTGTACGAGGTTCCAACTTACCAGCATCTGCCTCCAGCACATGTGTTGGACTCCCCCATATTCGAATATGTCTTAGACTAGGCTTTCACCCAGTCCACAATTCTGTGGGAGTAGAAGGCACTGATTTAGATGGAACCAAGTTCAGAATGTACACTGCCGTCTCTAGAGCATATCCCCAGAACGAATCTGGCAACTCAGAATAACTCATCATCGATCTAACCATCTCCATAAGAGTCCTATTCCTTCGCTCTTCTACATCATTCTGCTGGGGTATGCCAGGTGCAAATAATTGGGATTGAATCCCAGCCTCTGATAAGTAATTCCTAAACTCTCCTAAGAGGTACTCACCACCACGATCAGATCGTAGTGTCTTGATACTTTTACCTTGACGTTTCTCTACATCAGCCTTGAATTCTTTGAACTTATCAAAGCATTCAAACTTACGGCGTATCAGATAAATGTATCCGTATCTTGAGTAATCGTCTATAAAAGATACGAAATACTCAAAACCACCTCTAGAATGGATAGACATAGGACCACACAAATCAGAATGAACCAATTCTAACACATCTTTGGCTCTATACCCCTTGGCCTTAAAAGGCCTCTTGGTTATTTTTCCCTCCAAGCAAAATTCACAGGTTGGGAAATCCTCCACCACCAATGAACCCAGAGGTCCATCAGCTATCAACCTTTGAATTCTGCTTAGGTTAATATAACCTAGCCTAAGATGCCAAAGATATATTTGGTTTATCTTCAAAGGTTCTTTTATCTTATTGGAATTAGAATATAAGTTATTAACTTCAATTTGCATTTTGGGAGGTTTTGGTTCAAGTGTGTATAGATTTCCTATCAATGCACCTGAACAGATAATGACCCTATTCCTTTTTATAACAACTCTGTCATGAAAAGAAATAAAATATCCATCCATAAATAATTTAGAAACCAAAATTAAATTCTTTCTAAATAAAGGTACATAAAGGCAATTCTTAAAAACCAAAAGTTTATTTTTCTCAAAAGATAAATGAACGTCTCCCACTGCAACAGCCGCCACCTTCGTGGCATCGCCCAAGTACACGGTAATCTCTCCGTCAGCCAGTCGTTTGGTTTCCTAGAACCCCTGCAAAGTATTGCGGACATGATCAGTGGCTCCCGTATCTATACACCAGGTGCCAGTAGATAACACCGCTAAACATGTTTCAACAACTAGAGTAAAAGATATACCTTTGTTCTGCTTGCGGTTGGGGCAGTCCTTCTTCCAGTGTCCAGTTTGCTTACAATTGAAGCACTTGCCTTTCGGCTTCTTCACTCCTCCCTGAGAACCTCCCACCGCCTTTGCCCCAGTTTGTTTCTTCTTCTTCTTGCCTTTCGGCTTAGAAGTAGAAACCTTTTGGGTCACCATAGCATGTGCCTGAGCACTCTGACGAAATAGCCCCTCTGCCACCTGGAGTTATGTCAGAAGCTCCGCCAACGAATACAACCTCTTGTTCATGTTGTAGTTCAGGCGAAACTACTCAAAACTCCTAGGTAGAGACTGGAGAATGATATCGACCTGGGTTTCCCCATCGATCTCAGCTCCGAGGACTTCCAACTCATTCTAATGAGCCATCATCTTGAGAACATGATCCCTTACGGGTGTTCCCTCGATCATGGTGGTCGTCATCAAGTTACTCATGGCTTCTTGCCTCGCATCCCGATTCTGGTGTTCGAAAAGCTCTTTGAGATTGAGCATCATGTCATAAGCAGTGGGCATGGCTTGATGCAGATGTTGTAGTACATTTGACATAGATGCAAAAATGTAACACCGCACCATCTCATCGGCCTTGATCCACTTCTTATAACTCTCTCTCTCCTTTTCCCCAGAATCATCTGCAGGCTTAGGAGGGCACTCTTCTAAGAGTACATATTTGTATTCCTGAGCAGTCAAGACAATGTCAAGATTCCTCTTCCAATCAACATAGTTGGGTCCAGTAAGTTTATTCTCTTTCAGTATCACAACAAGCGGGTTGAAAGTTATTTTGAAAGAAAACCTAAGAATCACATAGATCAAAACATTAGATTTTAAAAAATTATTGATTCCTCAAACAATAAAATTTTAACCAACACCTCAAAACACCGAGAATATCGTATGCCACGATAGTGTGGACGTATACGAATTCTACATTTGTAAGAGGAGATTTTACCCATTAATTTTACTATCTTGTCAACCTAACTTTTTGACAAGTAAAATTTATAGTTGGTTCCTCTTTGGCCCTACAAATAAAAGCATTGACTCTGATGGGGAGGATACTTATATTTGTATCTATGTATTCACCATTACTCGGTACCAAGGTAATTATCTCGGGTTATGTGCCTTCCGATGGGGAAGTACACACGCTCCATAATAATTCCCTATAACCATATTCGACCTTGTGATCCGCAAACAAACTCATCCGATGAAGAGGAAGGCACTAAGAGACGACATGCAAGTTTGTTTGCATCACATGTCAAATTGTAATGGATGTCGTGGGAATTTATAAAAATATCCCTCTTCCACTTAGTAATTTGAAATTGAGGAAATTTCTAGCCTACGACATGCATATCAAACAATAAGCAAAAAATATGAAAAATAAATTATTTTCCAACTATTATGGCTTTTGTCTTCAATATGTCTCCCGTCGCATCACCTTCTCGTCCACTCCTCCTACGCCATGTACGAGCCATCCGGAGATCCGAGCCGAGACTAAAATCTATTTTAATTTACATACATCGATCCTATACTCCATGAGGAAGTGTAAATGAAATCTAGATCGAAAGTAAACTAAAATAAAAAGAGTGGCTAAACAATGTCGTATCTAATTTACAAAAAATCAAATACTAGCCTCATCAATCCCGAGGATTCAACAAAATATACACATACACACATATGGCCATAATAGTCGGATCTTATGCCTGCAACCAAAGAGTTAACCTACGCATATCCTACTATTATCCGGCACATATAATATATGAAAAATGCATAAGAGTAATCGAATCCTAAACACACAAAACCGGAAACCTTGGCTTTGATACCAATTGAAGGGTTTTATCCGTGAAGGGAAACTTTGCTTCCCACTTCAACTCGGTCGCTTGTTCATGGCGATCCCATAGATGTCCCCGGATTAAAAAATTTAATCCGAGATAAAAGGGATTGCCCAAGCAACCATGTCATCATCGTGCTATTCGTTTAGAGTAGTCACTTGAACAAACTCGTTGTTCAAGCGACCAACCTCTATTCCACGAATAGCCGCAGAATAGAAGATGTACGGATCGCCGGCTTTTGTATTTATATTTGGGGTCCAAGTTTATTTAGCCACAAAACATAATATATCATGCTCATAATTGAAAAACAAAAATAAACATGTAACAAATGAAAATAGAGAATCGATAAACCTCTCGATCTTCTATTGTATGACCTTCCTCCTTTCGGATGTTGTGTGGGCGACGATCTACCAAAAGTTGAAGCTCCTAGATCGCCAATTTTCCTTCCTTTCTCATTCCGAGCAAGAGGAAGAATAGAAACAAGCCTCTTCTCCTTCTTTCAATCAACCACCAAACTCCAAGGTTGGAGCTTGCTGCCGGCCAAGGAGGAAGAGGAGAATAGGTGAATGCCAACCAAAGCTCCAAGGGAGAACCCTAAGCCTAGGTTTTATCGGCCAAAGAGAGGGAGAGGGGCTGCTTTGGATGCTGGCCAGGGGCTGGAAAAGGTTGCTAGGTCGCCGACCACCTTGAGGGAAGAAGAAGAAAGGAAAGACCTTCCTTATTTGGTGCCGCCAAGCCCTAAACCCTAGCCTCCAAGCCTTGCCGCCCAAAACCCTAATCCTATCTCTAGTTGGATTCAGGTTGCCGCCCACCCCTTGCCCTCCTTTTATAGATTTAGGGATAAGCCTTGTTTTAATCTCCACCATTGGTTCTAGGGATTTAATTTCAACCGTCGGATCTAGAGATTTAATCTCAACCGTCGGATCTAGTGATTTAATCTCTGCCTTTGGATCTAGAGTTTTGTTTCTATCCATTGGATCTAAGCTTCATGAGGTATTAATAGGCTACAATAGGGACCATGAGGAGGAGTTGGATCTTTGCCACCCAATGGATCAAACTCACATAAAGTCCGATCCATTAATGATAATCCAATCCACTAAAGGATTCTCATTGATCTACCTCACCAACCCCCATAAGTTAATACGGGCTCCATATATTATATGTACATTTTCTCCCCGTATTTAAGATCTCGAATGTCCATCGATTAATTAATTTACTGACCATTAATTAATTAACATCTAACTCCATGAGTAGTACCACTCAACCTTTTCATCATGCCAGACCAAGTCCACCTGCAGGGTTTACATGATGAACCTTATGAGCTCCTCAAGGGGACATCATCATCCTAATATATAGGACACGATTTCCTCCTATTATCAACGGTACACCATATAAATAATATCATTTCCCAACTTACCGAGCCTATTGATTTAATCTATAAATCTCGCCCATTGATAAATCAAAGAAATGAATACTAAGTATATATGCCCATTATTATATTGAGATTAAGAGCATGTACATTATAATATCTGAGGTCCGATTCGATTATGTAGTCAGCAATAAATCGAATCACCTCTAAGTCGTTCCTGCTCAATACACACAAAGTGCACTAGTGTGATTCTATGGTCAAGACAAACCAATACCAAATCACACTACAACCATTCCAATGGTTTGTCCAAAGTCATCTCGGTTGTGAGCCTTTACTTATACTTTACAAGGAACCGATAACATAATCTCCCGTGTGACACCACACACCATGTTATCTACAATGTAATGTATTAGACAATATACATAACCATAAAAATATGCAAAAAATGATCATGTGATTCTTATTTCATAATAAAGATGTTCATACAAAAGGTAGACTTTTCAGTATACATCCCAACATGATGATTAATTCTATATCATTTGAGCTAGTAAAGAGTTGGATATTTGCTTTAAGGATGATTTTTAGATGTGTATTTTTTTAATATAATATAAATATAATATTTAGGAAATCTTGCTTGGATTTATTCCCTTTCATTCTTGCATTAACTTAAATTTTTTTGAAAATTCTGAAAATAAGTTTTTATTCAAGAGGAGTTTGAAAAGATTGGAATTTAAGAAAAACAAATAAAAAAAAAATGGTTTGAAAATTTTTGAAAATTTTGAAAATAAGTTTTTATTCAGGGGGAGTTTGAAAGGTTTGAAATTTTGAAAATAAGTTGTCATTTAGGGGAAGTTAGAAAAATTGTTTGAAAATTTTGAAAACCTTAAATTTTTAAACTTTTTAAATAATAAGGAGGAGTTAGAAAAATTGTTTGAATTTTTTTTGAAAAGCTTAAATTAAGTTTTTGAAATTAAATTCGCAAGTGAAATATTTTAACTTAATTTTTTAGCTTGAATATTTCTCATTTTTGTGAAATTTCAACTCTCCGCTATATCATTTTGACATTTTAAATTCGATCTTTATTTTGATGTATGCCAAAGGGGGAGAGAAGAGATATAAAGTTAGAGATTTATTAAAAGAAAAGATTTATTGAAAGAAAGATGCAAAAATTTGATAAGATTTTATGCATCTCTTATATATGTCAATATTTGATAGTTCATCTCTTATACATGTCAATATTTGGATATTGGTATTTGATTCTCCTAACTTTAACTGATGTGTTGTCATACATCAAAAAGGGGGAGATTGTTGATGCAGTGAGCATTACTCTTTAGTTTTGATGTATGAATCATAGTTAAAAGTTAGGATTCACTTGTGTTCTTATATCAGTATTAAGTGTGTAGGCTTAACAGGAAGTCCTAGTAGGTCGTGTTGACCGGATACTAGGAAAGTATCTTGACAGATCAGGAGGACCGGACACCAAGCATGAAGTCCAAATGGGTCGCGTGGACCGGACATTTGGCATGAAGACCGGTTGGGTTAGGAGACTAGACAATCGGCAAAAAGACCAGCTGGGTTAGGCAGACAGGACAGCTAGTGGAAGCCCTAGTGGGTCAGATCGGATATGAAGAGTGGTAAGTCCGACAGATAGTCGGTAGGTAAGCTTCAAGTGAAGAGGTGTGGCCGAGTCCTCTGTAGGGGGACAAAGCTAGGCGTCGATCTGACGAAAAGTCCACGTGGGACTTAGTAGTCGAGATCGAGCAGTATTACTAATGCTATCACATTTTATATTATCTATTTGTGCTAATCCTGTTTTATAGGGATCAATCGACTGAATGAATTCGAGTTGACTAAATTTCAATCGACTGGACATGGATCAGTTGACTGGATACCTATTTGGCAGGATCAGCTGGTGATCGATCAGAGATCAAGCGATGCAGATGGAAAGGGTTTCAGTCGACTGAAAGGTTTGGGTCGACTGAAGCAGCAAATTTACGTCGACGGACTGATGTGGAGTCGACTGGAAGACCAAAAGTTCCATATCGACGGGCTGATGTGGAGTCAACTGGAAAAGGTCTTTAAAACAAGTGCTCAATCGGATCCGAGTAGGATATCGAATCTAGGTCGAAGTGCTGTCGAATCTACACTCGTCCACCAAAGCTAAATCTTCACAACAAGGCGATCTTCTGACACTCCGAGCAAACTTCAATCATCTACTTAGTGTTGGTATAAGCTCTTGTATTGTTCACTTTCTTTTTCGCTTCCATACTTAATTTCAAAGAGCGGGTAGTGTGTTACCCATCTCTAACATTTGTAAAAAGCGAAACCCTCCAAATTCGAGAGTTCTCGAGTCGGATGACATTTAGTGATTTCCCATTGAGATAGCTCTCAGAAGAGCTACGGGCCTTGGAGTAGCAACGCAGTTTGGGTTGTGAACCAAGTAAAATAATTGTCTCATTTTCATTTCCACTGCATACTCAATATTCTAAATTGTTTTATAAATTAAAATAAATTTTTTAAACTCCGAGATTCACCCCCTCTCTCAGAGAAACACAATCCTACAATAACAAATAACTATCAGTATAAATCTAACTAGTGTATATACCAAACTGGCCAACTAAACATAATGTAATGTACTGAAATACCTTAAAGGTCTACAACGACACAACTTATACAACCTGAACAAGTATACAACAATATAACATGTACATCATGCATGAACAATACTACACCTGTAATCAACACACAGTCATATGGTCAACATGTAAACAAATATATAACAAACCTGGTCCATCCTATACAACAATCTAAAGCTGATCAAATGCATACAACATCCGGATCTAACTCGTACACTGTACCCCACACACACCCGTACAGAATATGCAAATAGCATGCAAGGTGATGTACAAACATATGTAACAAGCATAGCTCAATCAAATACAACATCTCGTAATTATATATAGGATATATCCACACACACACACACACACACACACGTACGCACGCATGCACGCCCACTCACCCACCCACCCACCCACACCCACCTGCCCTTGTCCCCACCCACACGCCCTCGTCCCCACCCACACCCATGCCCCCGCCCCCCTTTGCTTACGCATGCACACACACGCACGCGCATGCGGAGGCACGCACACGCGCACGCGCGCGCGCACACACACACACACACACACACACACACCCACACACCCACACCCACACACACCCATGCACATCCACACCCACACACACAAAACACACACACACACACACACAACAGATGCATGGTCATGCCTGCACACCCCACTCGCTACCACGACCCCAGTGTGCCCTAGGTGGCATGACATGACAATTGTCCCAACTCAACAACTACCACTGCTCTTGAGTGGCCGAGTGAGCAGTATGAATAAGTAGCGATAAGCTAAAGAGCTATAAGCTACACAATGGGGGTCCCTACTGCTGGCAACTCTGACTATCACTACCCATGAGTGGTTGAGTGTCACACATGCAGGATAAACTGCACGCAACTCCAACTATCACCATCAATAGTGGTTGAGTGCGCCACAACAGACGATCTTCCCTCACACCAGTTATTACTACCACGAGTAACCGTGGAGGTAGGATGACTGACGATCCTCTCACTCACAAGGGAGACCAAGTCGCCAGCATGCATGTAAATGTGATGAATGCATAACTACACACACATACATCCACAACACACTCTCTATCCAACAGAGAGTCATACATAACTGACAGTCAACCATGCTATGACCTCCAGTCCATAGCAACCCACTATTGACAATCAACCACGCTAGGACCTCTAGTCCGTAGCAACCCACTATCGACAATCAACTATCCTAGGACCTCCAGTCCGTAGCAACCCACTATCCACAATCCATACAACCATACACAGATCCATGATCCATAACAGACACATAATGTAAAGGGATATAACATGACAATCCACTCCACATTTTAGAACATCACCCACTCCTAGGTGATTTATCCTGATGACACAAATCAAGTCTACAACCGTACTCAGCTACAAACACATAATTAAGCATCTATAGGTCCACATACCATAGCATCTATAATCCATAACAATGATGAACGAAATGTAACGATAACAACAGAACATCTCAAAGTTTAAAAACTAAGTATCAAACATAGAATAATAGGAGTGGAGTCAAAATAATGGTGTCATCAATATAAAATCTCATGCACTAAAATTAATCATCTACCTGACCAGGGTAGAAATTACCCACTTGATATATAGTGTGCAGATTGTATTCGCGTCCGCGAACCTGCCTCGTATCAAAGTCTTAAAACCGTAGAATACCTATATAACCAAAATAGCACCAGTCTCCGCTAATCACTGATATAATCCAACAATAACACTACTTCAGAAACCTATTACATAGCTATCATATATAAATCAAGGCTTACCCAGCTCCGAATCCATGACATCAGCTTCTTGATCCAAGTTCCTAAAATTCCACCACAATTTATCCAAATCTTTACTAACCATCATGTACTAATGTATACCAATTGTTAATCATTCAAAATTTTTTAATCTATTTACCTAGCCTCGTTTCCATCACTCACAGTAGATCTGGAACCACCACAACAAGCAGTGAACCCCCTACTCATGTCATCTTCATTGCATGAAGTCCATCACAGATCCTTTCTAAATCTACCCTGTGCATACAAACTTCAAGAACCAAAGCATGACTAAGAAGATTACCTGAAATCAAATGTGAATCCAATCTAGATCCAAGCTTACCTAACGTAGTTTCCATAGTCCACAACCTATCCAGAAAACATCTCACAACTGATCACTGATAGATGCATTTTTTTATTGCGCTATTTTTACTTGTTGATTAGATCTTTTAGGCTCTTTGATGGGATAATTATTGTTATTCGGGATGTTTTTACATATTGAGCCTATTTGCAATTAATTATATTAATTCCTATAATTTCAGTATTTTTCATGAATTTCATGTGATTTTGTAGGAACATATAAGGAAGATCTAATTGGAGCAATCACAGCCGTCGATCCAGATCAGATCTGAGCATTATGGACCGTCCGAGGAAAGTGATTGATTTTGAGCCATCCATATGGATCTGGAGCGATCCAGCCCGTACATTAAGATCTACACATCTTGGTCGTTCATCCGGACCGTTGGATCGTGATTATACCCTCAGACGGATTAGATCCGTCCATTACAATTCAGATTGATCACAGCCGTTGGATCACAGCATGATTAGGAGATTAATTGGATTCATCTAACCTAGCTATATTTGGGCGGCTGAGATTAGATCTGGAATAATCGGACGGCTGAGGAAATTGGAGATAAAAATCAACTTCTTCCCAGCTGCGAAAAAATGCGCGATGTAAACCTCGCAGCGCGTCTTCTTCCTCGCGGCGCCACGACCGCGACTACACAAGCGATCGGCGGTAGGCGGGCAGATTCCGGCGAGTTCCTCCGATACCGGGCGACGATCCCGATCCTTGGTGGCGGATCGATGCCGTGATTCGGGCATGGTGATCCAAAGCGAGCGGCGGGATTCCGACGAGTTCATCCTTCACCGGCATTTCTCCTTCATTCCGGCGACTGGAATAGGCCGTTCTAGATTCACCGGAGTCACCCACAGGTTGTGCCGATTGGACAATCCCATTTTCACCGCCGGAGAAGAATTCCATTCCTTTGTCGGTGAAATCGGTCGTCGGGCGATGATCGTAATCATCCATCTTTCCTTCCTTCTGTTGTAGCCCGATTAGGCGACCCGCATTCCGCCGGAGTGTTTGTTCGGTTTGTTGTGACCGTCGTGTGGTTACCGGTCGTATTTTATTTGGATTTAGTACTGAGTGTGGTTGTGTTAAACACTCGGGATTTCATGTTATTTACATTCTGTAGTTTATTCCAGTCAGTTATGCAATTGTTAGTAGTTGATGATGTTTGTTTCAGTTACTTGTTAATTTGTTTACATGCAATACTATTTCTATCGGTTTGTTATGCTTAGTTGTTAATTCTGTTCATCGTGCATTTTTATTAGATTTAATATTGGCGTTTGTTATTTAGTTGTAGGTTAGTTTAATTTGATGTCGCTGATGTACTAACCCCATCCATTAAAATTGTCCAGTCAATGCATCGTATAGTGACAGTATGGTGTTTTGGTTGGAGTGCATTCATTATTAGGTTAGATTTCCTTTACATTCGACCAGTTGCCGTATAGTGACAGTGCGGTACCTGGTTGAATTGCTTTCGGTTATTGCATTTCGTTTATTGCAGTTTTCAATGGTTGTTTGATCACTGTGCCGTATAGTGACAGTGCGGTGCATGGTTGGATTGTTCACCTTTGCTTGATTAGTGTATCGTATAGTGACAGTGCAGTGCTTGGTCGCTTTCTTTTGCTCATTAGAATAGTTGTTTGTTACTCATTATTTGGTAGTTAGATTTACTCTTTGTATATTTAATTCTCATGTTTGCTTTTGATTTTGCATTTTAATAAATTCAGAAAACCCCCAATGTTTACTTCTGTTTAAAAACAAACGTCCAGCCATTAGGTTCGTTGGGAGATGACCCGAGTCAGTCCTATACTGTATTAGTGTAGTTAGGGGGTTCTGTAAATAATTTGAGAACGGTATTGCGACACTAAAAATTGTTCGGATCAAATTTTGGCGTCGTTGCCGGGGATCTTAATGGGGTCGTTTGTCTTTAAACTGTAGTTTGTTTGTTTATTTTATTTTTTCTTTTGTTATTTTTGTCTTTCTTATCATTTCTAGTTGTTTCTCATTGTGTTTGTTTGTTTTGAAAATGACCAGGTCTTCAGGCGATAAACTCTTTGAGCTGGATCCTGAGATTGATAGGACTTTTCATGCTGCGAGAGCACAGGCGGTCGATTGATGATACTTCGATTCATCCATCGAGTTGCAGCTAGTCATGGCAGATAATAATAGGACTCTGAAGGAGCTGGCAGCCCCTGATGCGACATACCAGTATTCTTGCATTAGCTACCCAGCTTTAGAGGAGGATTTTGAGCTCAGATCGGGTACAGTTCATTTGCTTCCTAAGTTTCATGGATTGTCCGGTGAAGATCCCAACAGGCACTTGCACGAGTTCCATGTGGTGTGCTCTACTATGAAGCCACAGGGCATTTCTGAGGAAGATATAAAATTGAGAGCTTTTCCATTTTCATTGGTTTGGAGCAAATGGCTAAGGATTGGTTATACTATCTTCCACTGGATGTATCAACAGTTGGCTTGAATTGAAAGCATTCTTGGAAAAGTTCTTCCCATCGAGCGCTACCATCGGAAAAGCATCTACGATATCCAGCGATCTCGAGAGGACGTTGTATGAGTCTTGGGAGAGATTCAAGAAACTATGTTCAGTTGCCTGACATCGGATCGATGACAGTTGCTCGTTCGGTACTTCTATGAGGGCTGCTTCCCATGGAGGAGTATGATAGATCGGCTAGTGGAGGGCATTAGTTAACAAGACTCCCAGTGAGGCGAGAGCTTATTGCAAAATGGCGAGAGAACTCACAGTTTGGGAAGAGCTATAGTGACTAGAGGGTGAGTGAGGCTCACGGCTTATCTTGTCGGCGGAGATGAAGAATTCTATCTGAGAGCTCACATCCTTAGTTAGGCAATTGGCTCACGAACGGGCAAGCCAATCTTCTATAGTGCCTATGCACTATGAGAGTTTGTGGGATTTGTTCGAGTCCGAGCATCCTTCGATTCATGTCCTTCCTCGGCGAGGATGAAATAAGTAGCGCGGCAAACCGTTTCCTTCCGGACCTCGACGCGGCAGACGATACGCCTCCATATCGCTGACGCAAGACGATCGACGCAACAATATTCCGGATATGATCCGATGTCCGCCACTTATAATCCAGATGGAGAGATCATCCAAACTGAGGTACGAATTCATTCTATCGCGTGCTTCACCAAGATCAGCGATGCGAGACCCCTAGCCATCCGAGTAACCCGATGTCGACCTCATGTTCACCGATTAGAGCTGAGTCTTCCAGTTCAAGTTCAAATCCAAAGATGGATGATCTTGTGCAGCAGTTTTTGGTACAGCAGCAGCAGTTTCAGCAGAAGACGGATGCATCTATTCAGAACATAGAGAGACAACTTAGCCAGCTTGCATTCAACATTAACCAGCTGCAGTCACAGGGATCTAGTCAGCTACCATCTCAAACCATCCCGAATCCTAAAGGAAACATCAGTTCGATTACACTGCGGAGTGGTAGAGTTACTGCACTTCTTGCTTGGACCACTGCACTGCATCCAGTTGTTGATTCGGGTAGCTCAGAGCAATGCAGAGCAGAGCAGGATCCACAGCCGCGACGATCAGAGTCGCCGGTTCCATTATTTTTCCCTCAGAGGCCAGTATAGCCTAGGAAGGGGGTTAGTGAAGAAAAGGCTAGGGAATTTCAGGAGCTTGTGGATTTGTTCAGTAAGGTGGAAGTTAATGTCCCTTTATTGACAATGATCGAGCAGATTCCCAAGTATGCCAAGTTTCTGAAAGAATTGTGTGTGCATAAGAAGAAGCTGAAAGGAAATGAGTTAATCAGAGTTGGAAAGAATGTTTCAGCACTTATTCGGCCTTTGCCCCAGAAGTGCGAGGATCCAGGAGTGTTCACTGTACCTTGCGTGATTGGGAGCCATGTGTTCGAGGATGCTATGATAGATCTAGGAGCTTCTATTAATGTGATGCCAAGGTCAGTTTTTTGTTCACTAGGTATTGGACCCTTGCAGTCGACAGGTGTAGTGATTCAGTTAGCCAACCGTAGTCAGACTCACCCAGCTGGGGTGATCGAGGATGTGTTGGTTAAGGTGAGAGAGCTGATAATCCCCGCAGATTTCTACATTCTTGACATGGAGGGTGATTCACAGAGCAGCAGAGCTCCGCTTATTCTGGGTAGGCCTTTCCTTAAGACTGCCAAGACCAAGATTGATGTACATGCAGGTACACTTTCCATGGAGGTAGGAGACACTATAGTTCAGTTCAGGATTTTGGACGCGATGAAACATCCAATGGAGGATCATTCAATTCTCAGCATGGATTTAGAGGATGAGCTGGATTGCATGAGTTCCATTTCTGAGTCCATTTTTCAGTTGGATATCTCTGTACCTTCTGTTTTGTGTAATGATTTCAGTGATTCTGACGATTCTGATATTATTGATTTGGACAGGGACATGGAATGTGTAGGGACTTGCGATCTTCAGGCAACGCCCCAAGAATCGCTTCCATCAGATGTGCAACTACAACAGCTTGAATTGAAATCTCTTCCCGAGCATTTGAAGTATGTGTATTTGGATAAGAACGAGTGGCAACCCGTTATTATTGGCCGAGATCTAGATCCAGATCAGGAGTACAGATTAGTAGATCTTCTGAGGCAGCACCGGAAAGCGATTGGGTGGACGCTTGCAGATATTCCGGGTATCAGTCCTTCGATCTGTATGCACAGAATTCACTTGGAAGATGATGTGAAACTAGTCAGACAACCACAACGACGGCTTAACCCACTGATTCTCGATGTGGTAAAGAAGGAGGTGACAAGACTTCTACAGGCTGGCATCATATATCCTATTTCAGACAGCAAATGGGTAAGTCCTATTCAGGTGGTTCCAAAGAAGTCTGGTATTACAGTGGTTGCTAATGCAGATAATGAGTTGATCCCCACCAGAGTTCAGAACTCTTGGAGAGTTTGTGTAGACTACAGGAAGCTTAACCAGGCCAGCAGGAAAGACCACTATCCCCTACCTTTTATTGATCAGATGCTCGAGAGGTTGGCGGGCAAGTCACACTATTGCTTCCTAGATGGTTACACTGGGTATTTCCAGATCTGTATTGCTCCAGAGGATCAAGAGAAGACCACTTTCACTTGCCCTTTTGGGACGTATGCCTATCGACGCATGCCTTTCGGACTTTGCAACGCTCCCGGTACATTCCAACGATGTATGGTAAGTATTTTTGGTGATTTATTAAAGCATTGCATGGAGGTGTTTATGGATGATTTTTCTGTGTACGGTTCTTCTTTTGATTCATGTCTGGATAATTTGTCGAGAGTTTTACGGAGATGCATTGATACGGATTTGGTTTTGAATTTCGAGAAATGTCATTTCATGGTAGGGCATGGGATAGTCCTAGGTCATATTATCTCTGTACATGGTATAGAAGTAGATCCTACTAAAATTCATGTTATTTCTGCTCTATCTTACCCCGCTTCTGTGCGGGAAGTTCGTGCTTTTCTTGGACATGCAGGTTTCTACAGACGTTTTATCAGAGATTTCAGTCAGATTGCCTTACCTTTGACTAACTTATTACAAAAGGAGGTGGTATTCCAGTTTGATCAGAGGTGCAAGGATTCATTCAACCAGTTGAAGAAAGCTTTGATATCAGCACCGATATTGAGACCACCAGATTGGACTCTGCCGTTCGAGTTGATGTGTGATGCGTCGAACTATGCGGTGGGAGCGGTCTTGGCGCAGAGTAGAGACGAGGCCTCATGTGATCTGCTACGCCTCGAGGACATTGGATGCTGCACAATCCAACTATACCACCACAGAAAAAGAGCTTTTTGCTATTGTTTTTGCTTTAGATAAATTCCGATCTTACTTGCTATGTTCTCATGTGGTTGTTTTTTCTGATCATGCAGCTTTGAAATTCCTCCTGAAGAAGCCTGATGCAAAACCAAGACTGATTAGATGGATGCTTCTGCTTTAAGAATTCGACGTAGAGATATGCGATAGGAGCGGGAGGGAGAACACAGTAGCGAGACCATCGCGAGAATAGTACGGAGATAGATTCTACCCCCGTGTGATTCTTTTCCGGATCGGCATTTTTTCACCTGGGTAAGACACCATGGTATGCGATATTGCTAACTATTTAGTTGCCCGTGTTGTACCTTCATTTTTTTCTCATGCACAAGTCCAGAAATTGAAAAGTGATGCCAAGTATTATGTATGGGATGATCCTTACCTTTGGAAGTTTTGTAGTGATCAGATTATTAGGAGATGTGTTCCTGACCATGAGTTTCATTCTGTACTTACTCTTTGTCATTCTCTGGCTTGTGGGGGTCATTGTGGACCCCAAAGGACTGCTAGGAAAGTTTTAGAGTATGGTCTGTATTGGCCCACCCTATTTCATGATGCCTATGAATTCTATAAAGTTTGTGAGAGATGTCAACGAACAGGGGATATAGGACGTAGAAATGAAATACCTCAACAATCTTTGTTATTCTGTGAGATTTTTGACGTTTGGGGTATCGATTTTATGGGACCTTTTCCTGTATCTTTTGGATTCTCTTACATTCTTTTGATTGTTGATTATGTTTCCAAATGGGTGGAGGCCATCCCCACCAGGACTGATGATTCTCCAGTTGTTGTGAATTTTGTCAGGTCTCACATATTTTGCAGATTTGGGGTACCCAGGGCGATCATCAGCGATCAAGGGTCCCACTTTTGCAACAGAACATAATGAAAGCCATCTTTGAAGGTGTTTGGGGTGTTGCATAAGATTTCTACTCCTTATCACCCTCAGACGAATGGGCAGGCTGAAGTATCGAACAGAGAGATCAAATCTATACTGGAAAAGACAGTGGGGCCAGACAGGAAAGATTGGAGCAAAAGGTTGGAGGACACTCTGTGGGCCTACAGATCGCTATAAGACTATAGGCATGTCCCCTTACAGATTGGTTTATGGCAAAGCATGTCACTTGGGGTGGAGATTGAGCACAAGGCTTATTGGGCGAAAAGCTTGCAACATGGAGGCATACAGAGGGGAGAGAGAAACTCCAACTTCAGGAACTTGAAGAGATACGATTAGAAACATATGAGAACTCCCGCATTTACAAGGAGAAGACTAAAAATTTTCATGACAAGAGGATTGTGAGGAAGGAGTTCCATATTGGCGACAAAGTTTTATTGTACCAGTCTCGTTTCAGGTTGATAGGAGGTAAGTTGAGATCCAGGTGGGATGGTCCTTTTTGTTACTAATGTGTTTCCCTATGGTGTTGTAGAGGTGCAGAACTTTCTTGAGGAACACTTACAGAGTAAATGGACACCGTCTCAAGATATTTCATGAAGGGGCGAGAGAAGCTACAGTAGAGAAATTGTACCTTGAGGATGCTTCTTCTCCGACATGACAGGGGAGTGTGTTCTTTTGTTTACTGTATTTTCTTCCTTCATCTCATGTTCTAAATAATCGGTTGTTTAATTGTTTAGTATTTTTGCTTTCCTAGGTTGTTTAGTTGTTTTTGTTGAGTTAAATAATATTCCCCTATGCATGCCTTAGTATCATTTCAGAGGTGGTAAAAATTAGTTAAGTTTGATCATTAAATTATGGATTTTTGTGTATGATAGAAGACTTCACTTGCATGCAGTCACTTGTTATGATGGTGAACTTTTTATTGATAGATCAAGCTTGATTTTTATTCACCTAGTGAGGTAGTAAGACATTTCAATCATTTACCCACTTTAGTGTGATACACGTGTGATACTTGTTACTCTAGAACTTGCTTTGAGTCTTTTCAAAACTGCAATAGCATTTATGCGCATGAATATGATGAAGGATTTCACTCTTGATTCTTTTCTTACTTGTATTGCTTGTCTAATCCACTTGATACTTCCATGTTGTCGTACATGTCATATCCTTACATTTACCATTTATTGTCTTTGTTATCTTCGTGGATTATCTTCTCTCATATTTTTTGTTCCCATATTGGAAGAATAACTTGATAAGTTGTTTGTCCGAGACGGAAAAAAATTCTTAAGTATGGGGGAGGATATATTGTTTTGTGGGCAACATCAATCGTAAATGCGTCAAACAAGACGATGAAATTGGTTCACAGCTGAGAGAGGGCACAGAAAATAGGCGATTCCAACAATCGAAAATCCGTAAAAAAATGAACTTGTTCGCTGCGGCTATGTCGATCGAATGGATTACTGCGAAATTGCGTGCATCGAATTGTGCGATTAATAGCAGCCTTACCTATACCGCGCCCAATTTCAACCTCAACAAGGGTACAGCTCCTCGCTTTGTGAAATTCGATAAGTCGTAGATTACAAGGACAACAAGTTAAAATTCTGCTTATGGAATCGTAACTTAGGAATGGATTGAATTGGGTTGAATCAAATTGGCATCCACTGCTCAATCAAAATCCGAAACAACAACTCAATTACAGTAAATAGTAGTCCATTGATGCAACAACTTTGGGCTCACGTATTTTGGATACAGAGGTTAGAAGTGCTGGAAAATAGTTAAGTCGTAAATTTATCGAAGGAAGCACAAGTGATGCATGAATTGGAATTGGAAATTCTGAAATGATCTAAGGAAATCTTTGAATTGAAGGGAAGTGGTATCACACAGAAAGCTGTCCACAACATTAGCTTGAATAAGAGCAAAGTTATCCCTTCACTAGCGGACAACAACAATTTGACATCCCGGAATTCTAAATTGCAGCGCGGCAACAACAAACTCTATGGAGATGTTTGTATCAAATCGATTTATGATTTGAAGATAGTGTACGTGTGCACTTCAATTGGAGCTAGAGTTGCTTGAAATTTCAATCATCTGGCTATAGAATATTTTGAGCATTCAATGTCGATTCAAGATAGGATTTCCCGGGTGACACAACACGAGCAAGGAGATATCTTTGAAAAGAATTCGGATGAGGACAACAATATGAGTTCGCTAAACAACACTTGGCATGGATATATCTCGGAGAAATTGGAAGAGTTGCACTTGCCTTTGTTACAAAATTAACTAAATAATGGTGAACATTTGCAGACATGGTGGAAGTAAGAAGAGAATTTGTGTCTGATCAAGCAAAGAAAAATTCAGGATCTCTAAGGAAAATAATCCTCATGCTCGAGTAACACTGAAAGGCCACAAAGATCTGCAATTCTGTGATGGAGTTTGAGTCATCAAGAGATGGACAGAAAGGAAAGAGCAAAAGTCCATCTTGAGCTATGCGGATTTCCGTGAGAATCAATAAAGTTGTTTGGACTATGCTTGCGGATGGAAAATCTTTGAAGTAGAGATAATCGAGATGATGTTTGATTTTGATCAGATTACAAGGACATTGGTGTTGTTCTATCGCCAAATCCATTTTGAAGAAGAACAAGATTCACAATGATAGGAAGCTTGGGAAGTTTTAACCATCACGCTTATCCAAGAAATAAATATTTTACTGTTTGCCTTTGAGAAGCTGAACGTGCAAGCTTAGATTAGCTAGATACATTCTGAAAAATGCATGAGTCACCAAAGCTCTAAGAGGATATGCTTATACGTGGATTCAAGAAATGCCAAGGTTATTTAAAAGGAAGTGTAGCTTGGAATGGTATTTAAATTTGAGGATTCCAGTCACGTGGATTCAGGAAACATCTGCTCAAAGGTTGTATCAGATTTTCAGAAATAATAGGACATGTCCTGCACCTGATTGGAACTCAGTTGGAATTAATACCCATTGTTGAATACCACTTCCGTTGCCAACATTGGGAAGATGTTGGAGAACACGAGCCTTCATTCTGTTAAGTGAGGGAAAGGTTGTCTAAAACTGATGCTGTCGTTCATGCAACTGGACTGAAGCTGTTCGACATGTTTTATTCAGTTGCAGATTCCTTGTTTGCTATCTAGAGGAGCTGTACGTGAAAGATCTGGGAAGTTTTTTTTTTTTTGGGAGAACATGTTGGACATTGCTGCAACGAACAAGCACATTCTTGGAATAGAGGTTACTTATCATGACATTGAGGCTGTTAATCCAGATTAATATAAGAACCTAAAGTGGATGCTTGAGAATGATATACGTGAGGTTTTGGACCTTACATTTAGTATGGATGCTATTGAGTCTTATCTTTTGGGATCAGTATTGGAAATCTCCCTACACACTTTTAATTGCAACTAATCAGGTTTATTCTTCCAATTCTACTATTGTCTTATTCATTTCATCTTGATCTTCTTTGTATTTCTCTGTTGCAGTCTACATCTGATCTTGTTTTGATATTCGATAAATCCTTTTGATTCATGTATGAGATGTATTGATAGCAGTAGAGAAATAGATTATAAGCAAGCATATGGTAGGACAAGATTACATGGTGTTTTGAGGGTACCCCACTCCTACGATCATTATGTGAGCATGAGTGCATATATCCATTTGGGAGGTTTTGTATCAGGCTTGGTTTATTTGACTTGACTGTAAATCATCATACATGTTGACTGTTGTAGGAGTCGGATCTTTTGAATACCCTAGATCCTGATGAATTTGGTGATCCTAAGTAACTTATTTTTTCTGTCTCTGAATTAATGATCTAGGTATTACTAGGGGAATGAGTTAGGGAGCTAGTGTGTCTTTGTTTTTGTTATTGCACGGGACGTGCAAAAATAAGTGTGGGGGAATTTGATAGCTACATTTTTTTATTGCGCTATTTTTACTTGTTGATTAGATCTTTTAGGCTCTTTGATGGGATAATTATTGTTATTCGGGATGTTTTTACATATTGAGCATATTTGCGATTAATTATATTAATTCCTATAATTTCAGTATTTTTCATGAATTTCATGTGATTTTGTAGGAACATATAAGGAAGATCTAATTGGAGCAATCACAGCCGTCGATCCAGATCAGATCTGAGCATTATGGACAGTCTGAGGAAAGTGATTGATTTTGAGCCATCCATATGGATCTGGAGTGATCCGGCCCGTACATTAAGATCTACACGTCTTGGTCATTCATCCGGACCGTTGGATCGTGATTATACCCTCAGACGGATTAGATCCGTCCATTGTAATTCAGATTGATCACGTAGCTGGATCACAAAGATGCTTAGGAGATTAATTGGATTCATCTAACCTAGCTATATTTGGGCGGCTGAGATTAGATCTGGCACAATCGGACGGCTGAGGAAATTGGAGATAAAAATCAACTTCTTCCCAAACGCGAAAAATGCGCGCGATGTAACCTCGCGGCGCGCTTCTTCCTTCCTCGCGAGCGCATCGACGCTACTACGATCGATCGAGGTAGGCAGATTCGGCGAGTTCCTCCAACACCGCAACGATCCCAGCCGATCCTTGGTGGCAGATCCAGATGTCGTGATTCGGGCAGCTGATCCAAAGCGAGGCGAGGCGGGATTCCGGCGAGTTCATCCTTCACCGGCATTTCTCCTTCATTCCGGTGACTGGAATAGGCCGTTCTAGATTCACCGGAGACACCCACAGGTTGTGCCGATTGGACAATCCCATTTTCACCGCCGTAGAAGAATTCCATTCCACTCGCTCTGAAATCCGCATTCGCTTGAGTGATCGTAATCATCCATCTTTCCTTCCTTCCTGCTGACGCCGATTGGGCAGCTTCGCATTCACCGCCGGAGTGTTTGTTCGGTTTGTTGTGACCGCCGTGTGGTTACCGGTCGTATTTTATTTGGATTTAGTACTGAGTGTGGTTGTGTTAAACACTCGGGATTTCATGTTATTTACATTCTGCAGTTTATTATTCCAAATTTATGCAATTGTTAGTAGTTGATGATGTTTGTTTCGGTTACTTGTTAATTTGTTTACATGCAATGCTATTTCTATCGGTTTGTTATGCTTAGTTGTTAATTCTGTTCATCGTGCATTTTTATTAGATTTAATATTGGCGTTTGTTATTTAGTTGTAGGTTAGTTTAATTTGATGTCGCTGATGTACTAACCCCATCCATTAAAATTGTCCAGTCAATGCATCGTATAGTGACAGTATGGTGTTTTGGTTGGAGTGCATTCATTATTAGGTTAGATTTCCTTTACATTCGACCAGTTGCCGTATAGTGACAGTGCGGTACCTGGTTGAATTGCTTTCGGTTATTGCATTTCGTTTATTGCGCTTTTTGATCGCTTGATCATCGCGCCATATAGTGCATGGTTGGATTGTTCACCTTTGTTTGATCAGTGTATCGTATAGTGACAGTGCGGTGCTTGGTCGCTTTCTTTTGCTCATTAGAATAGTTGTTTGTTACTCATTATTTGGTAGTTAGATTTACTCTTTGTATATTTAATTCTCATGTTTGCTTTTGATTTTGCATTTTAATAAATTCAGAAAACCCCCAATGTTTACTTCTGTTTAAAAACAAACGTCCAGCCATTAGGTTCGTTGGGAGATGACCCGAGTCAATCCTATACTGCATTAGTGTAGTTAGGGGGTTCGGTAAATAATTTGGGAACGGTATTGCGACACTAAAAATCGTTCGGATCAATCACCCAAAAATCCAATCCTCAATTTAACCTCCCTTTCTTCACAATCAACATGCAACACCCACCGAAGATGGTAGCAACAACTGTGCAAAGAATCACTGCTGCTAATCGATTAAGGAAAGGTCACCAATCCGACTGGAATCTAAGCTGAGAAAGAGGGAAAAGAAACGGTGATGCTCACAGTGGCAAGGTTGAGCTCACAGCAAGGACACGAAGTGGGCAGTGAGGGTAGCAGCAACTCCAGCTCACAGCGATTGTAGGTGAAGATCTCAGGTGTAGGTGGTGATGGTCTGAGCTACGACAGAGGATGGCTAGAAATTGATCGGTGCAACAGAGAAGGTGGTGATGATGACCGATGAATTTCTCCAATGGCTTGTGATGGAGGGAGACGGCAGAGGGCGACAAGAAGGCGGCGACGCGAGGTGGCTCACGACAAAGGAAGGTGTCAAAGTGGTTGAAACATATCTTGACTGTTGAATAGGGGCACGACAACGGCTGTGCTATCGCTAGTCACTTCTATTGTTGGAGACTGCCTAAGCTCTCAATGCTCGACCCAAGTCAGTGATCAGAAGGCAGAAGGCGATTCGATGGCTGGTGAGTCGCTAGTCGCGATGCTACCGGCGTTCAGTGGCCTAGCAACCAACGAGTTGCTCCGTCGTCGCTTGAGGGGGAGAAGATGTGGCGGAGATGAATAGGGGCACGGGAGATGAAGAATGAGGGAAGAAGCCGGCGATGGAGTTTGTGCACAGAAGAATGAGGGGAGATGCGATCGGGAATGACAGAAAAATATAAGAAAGGGAAATTAATAGAAAATAAACTTGGGTTTAATAGTTATAACTTAGGTTACTTAAATCAATTAACTTCTTATTAACTTGTATTCCAAATAGGCTTTATCAAAGCCTATTAAATCTTTCTCCATACAACATCATAAAACCCCTTTTAAATCCAGAAAAATTCCTAGAAAATTCTATATGATAATTTCTTAATTAACCCTTATTATTTTATTTTCTAATATCTCACATTATCCCCCACTTATAAAAATTTGGTCCCCAAATTTCCTACTCAAGTACGATGAGTAAGCAATATAACACTGCTTGGCTCAAGTACTTGGAGAAAAATCACACACCAAGTAACTAAGTGGGGTACTGATAGCCTCTAAAATCTATCACGTATGCTTCAACAACCCTTCTAGAATATAAATAGTATCTTCATATTGACCATCTATCAAAAGGTAAATAACTATACCATAGTGGAGCTCTATATCCACGACTTGTTGGAGACTTTGCTAGAATCGTAAGGTGAATCATGAATCACTTTCAAAAATGATATTCAAGGATATTCCATAAAAATTGAAAATCTCCTCAAAATATAATTCCATCATGCAATCCAATGAAATCCATCTTATGGTTCGATAGAAAATTAGTAGACTTAGCTAATCGATCACCAATTACCCTAAATCGCATCAAGTCCTTGTCGATTTCTAAATAATCTCCCAATGTAGTCCATTGTACTAGGCTACCACTTCCATCTCGGTACATAACCCTACTGGTCACTAATATTCCACCTTTACTTGTTGGCACACCAAACACCAGACTACAAAATCAACTATGTCCTGCATGTCGGTCCACCACGAAGAATGTTTCAACACTCGCTATTTTCGGATACACTCCGAATAACTACCAATCTCGAATGATGAATCTCCAAAATCAACTCATCCTAAAACTGAACCAACTTTGGGTCATAATCTTTCTCAGAGATGAAGAATCTCTCTATCATCACAACAGAGATCTGTCTATTGTTCTGAATCAATAGTAACTCTTCCTAAATCTAATACAACACCGGAAACCACTATCCTATCAGATACGGGGAATTATCTTCTCACAAGAGAAGTCCATCTACTGTCCAAAATCCACTCCACCACACATACTATAAGTGACTGGGAGACTATAATGACAAATCTCCCTTGTTGCAACAGCCCGTGTTCCAACAACTCTATAGTAGCTACCCAATAGCTAGCCAAACCCCCATGAGCATTCCTGCTCCATACAACTACAAATCAAGATAATAACTGCTAAGTCCACGTTAAATGTATGACAACTTATCTTGCAGTTCCTCAACTGTCGCAAGCTTAGGATATGTCTCATTTAACTGTATCGGAACCGCTCCAATCCCTGAAATTGGAATCTAATTTTGTTATACAAAAAGTTTTGCTTGTAGATATTTTCAAATTTAACTTGCTTAGTGTAAGTCAGCTGTGTGATGCTAGTTATGTAGTAAAATTTTTATCAAATGAGTGTTTGATTAACAATATTGAAAACCCGAAAATATTACTTATGGGAGTTAGGAATAAAAATATATATTTAGAAAGATCCTCAATTACGTGTCATATGACATAGAAAGAGGAATGTTGGTTGTGGCATAAGCGACTTGCTCACACTAACTTAGGAATATAACGAAGCTAAGCGAAATTAATCTAGTTAGAGGGTTGCCCAAACATAAAAATATTGAAAATAAAGTTTGTAATGCTTGCTAACAAGGAAAACAAACTAAGTCTCAACATAAATTAACTAATCAAGGTCGAACAAGTGCAATACTCGAGTTAATCCACTTAGATTTATTTGATTCACATGGGATAAAATCACTAAGTGGTAATTTATATTGTTTAGTAATAATAGACGATTACTCTTGGTTTACATGGGTAAAATTCCTAAAACATAAAGATGAAACATTTGAAGTATTTAAAAATTTTAGTAAACAAATAGAAAACGAAAAAGACCATAAGATAAAAAGAATACGAAGTGATAACTGAGGAGAATTTAAAAATGAAAAATTTACAACAATGTGTTTAGTGTTGGTGAGGGAGGGGTGTAACGCCCGTAAAATTTCTAGCAATTTTACAAGAATTTTTGGCTTGATGATAATGGGCTTTATGTGGTCTCCTTCAAAAAAATAAAAGAAAATAAGCCAAAAAGAATGCAAGGCCTAGGAATTGAACCCCAAACCTCTAGAGATAGCCAAACCCTATAGATGCACCCACTAACCAAAAGCCCAACAAGAATGTATTGTTAGAAGAACATGGGAAATTATAGTTAGAGGTAAAGAAGATGAAGGGACTCTTCAAGTGAATAAATAGGGGGAATGAGGGGGCATGAGTTACCAAACTTATTTTCTCCTCTTCTTCTTCCTCACCGAATCCTAGAGCTTCCCCTCTCCATTTCTTTGGCCGAACCCCATCCAAGCAAGGAGAAGACTAGATTTGGCTTTCCTTAGGTCATCTTTCCACTAAAAGCAAAGTGAAGGATGTAAGTATCCCTCACCTGCATACGAGTAGCTTTCGGTTGATGTTTTGTGTAAAAAAATCCCTATGATACATTCGGCCAAGTTAGTTTTGATGTTCCAAGGAAGTTCTATACCTTGTTTTACATACACATGATGAAGTTAAGATGTAGAATGAATTAGGTTAAAAGTTAACCCTAGAAACCCCTATGATATGTTCGGCCAACATGTGTTCTAGGTGTTTTCTTGAAGTTCTATACCTTATTTTACATGCACATGATGAAGTTAAGATGTAGAATGAATTAGGTTAAAAGTTAACCCTAGAAACCCCTATGATAGGTTCGGCCAACATGTGTTCTTGGTGTTTTATTGAAGTTCTATACCTTGTTTTACATGCACATGATGAAGTTAAGATGTAGAATGAATTAGGTTAAAAGTTAACCCTAGAAACCCCTATGATAGGTTCGGCCAACATGTGTTCTTGGTGTTTTATTGAAGTTCTATACCTTGTTTTACATGCACATGATGAAGTTAAGATGTATAATAAATTAGGTTAAAAGTTAACCCTAAAAGCCTACATGGACCATTCGGCCACCCCCTTGTATTGATGTTTCAATGAAGTTTTATTCCATATTTTGTATGCATATGATGATGTTAGTATGTTAGAGGGATTAGGTTAAAAGACTAGCCCTAAAAGCCTACATGGACCATTCGGCCACCCCCTTGTATTGATGTTTCAATGAAGTATTATTCCATATTTTGTATGCATATGATGACGTTAGTATGTTAGAGGGATTAGGTTAAAAGACTAGCCCTAAAAGCCTACATGGACCATTCGGCCACCCCCTTGTATTGATGTTTCAATGAAGTTTTATTCCATATTTTGTATGCATATGATGATGTTAGTATGTTAGAGGGATTAGGTTAAAAGACTAGCCCTAAAAGCCTACATGGACCATTCGGCAACCCCCTTGTATTGATGTTTCAATGAAGTTTTATTCCATGTTTTGTATGAATTTGATGATGTTAGTATGTTAGATAGATTAGGGTAAAGGTTTAACCCTAAAAGTCCTATGAACCATTCTGCCAACCATTGTACCTTAACATGCTCTAGGTTGGGTTAACATGTGTTTTATGTTTAGGTGAATTCATTGTTAGGACAATCTCTTGCCATGATTAGGTTTTGATGTGTGTGGCAAAGGGTTTAAGTTAGTTTATTATGTTGATTTGATATGTGCGTTGAAGTCGTGCAGGACTTAGTAATTCGCACATGGAGCCATGGCAAGTTTCACATCTCATCACTCGGGCCTTGAGTCGGTGAAGGATTGCTTTGCGGAAGCCGTGCGCTTGGAGCATCCGAGGGACCGCCGGACGAGAAGCTTGGAGTGAAGTCGGAGGAAGTAGACTTCGAGGCAAGAGATGCGAAGGAGCATTGCAGAGCCGTGCGCCTGATGCTGCCGAGGGACGTGGCCGCGAACGAAGAGAACTTCGAAGGCGAGGGACTCCGAGGGATGAGAGTGAGCGATTGTAACCCGGGAAGGGGTAGCTCTTAGGTGAAACTTGGCCATTTGGCCAAGTGTCGGATGGGTTTTCCCGACACGATCGCCATGTTATGGCGGTCGGTCGCTTCCGAGTCGATGGGTTGATCGATCGGGTATAAGACCGATTTAGTGCTTGGCGTCGGATGGCAGTGATCATTGCCGGGCACGAATGGCGATCGGCATTGAGCACTCAACTAATCGAGCATCAGTCGACTGATGGTAGGATCAGTCAACTGATGCCAATACCGTTGGATGGAATCCAACGTGGAAAGCGGTCGTTATTGGGCAACGGCTACGGGATCAGTCGACTGATCGAGGGCATCAATCGACTGCTCCTGTGTCAACGGGAAGAAACCCTCTTCCTCTATAAAAAGGAAGAGGATGGGGCTTTGGGGGGTTAATGCTTGAACGCCCAACTACTCCCAAAGTGCCCTAAACGTTTTTCCACTCTTCTACTTGCTTTAATCTTCATTCAATTGTAGAAGAGTGATCTTGGTCGTAAAGGTTACCTCCACCTAGCTTGGTACAAAGGAGAGACCAATATTGGATTGGCTTTGGAGGAGTGATTCACCTTGGACGAATCGGACCGTGGATTAGCGGCGTAGTCGTGAACCACATTACTTCTTCTTGTTAGCGTTTGCTCTCTTGTAATTTCTATTTGCTTGTCTTTATTTGCATATTCCGCTTGCGCTAATCTTTTGTAGACGAGCAAATACCGACATCCAACGAACGAGGGCTATTCACCCCCATCTAGCCAGCCAATCGATCTCCCAACAAGTGGTATCAGAGCAAGGTTGCTTGTCACCGGACTAACCGCCGCAACAAGCTCTACATCAAAAATGGCCGGCTCAAACATCCACCCACCGAAGTTCGACGGCGAATTCTCTTGGTGGAAAAAGAGAATGGAGGTATTCTTCGAAACCGACTTTGAAATATTGTTAATTATGGAAAATGGTTTTGAGTTGCCTAGGAACGAAGATGGGGAGCCATTAGAGAAATCGAGATGGAGCAAAAGACAAAGAGAGGAGTATTTGGCAAATTCAAAGGCCAAGCACCATCTCTATAATGTACTCCCCCAACAAGAAGTCAATAGGATAGGGGATTGTTCTAGTGCTAAGGAGATGTGGGAGAAGCTAGTAGAGCTTCATGAAGGTACCTCGGAGGCTAAGCTAGCAAGAAGATACCTCCTCCGCTCCCAACTATCAAACATCAAATTAGAAAAGGAAGAAAAGGTAACCTCATTGCATTCTAGGTTTAAAGAGATTTTGATTGGGCTAACAAGTGTAGGTGAAAGGCTCTCCAACCGGGATATGGTAATGAAGGCCATAGATGCCTTTCCCCGGTCCTCAAGATGGAGTTCCATGGTGGACTCATTTTACATATCCAAGAACCTAGAAGTGAGCACCTTGGAGGAATTCTTTTCAACCATGGAGCTTCATGAAACAAGGCTTGAAGGTATACAAGAAGAGCCTAGAATCCAACCTTCAAGGGGAGTAGCCTTGATGGCCAACAAAGGGAAAAAGAAGATGGAAATTCCCTCCTCCTCCGATGACAAAGCATCCTCCTCCTCCTCCATGGATAGCACCGAAGAAGCCTATATGGTAAGGAGGGTAAGACGTGCGTTAAAAGGTTTTCATTTTCATAAATCTAATGATAGGAATAGAAGACCAAGGGGGAAGGTCATTTGCTACAATTGCCAAGGAGAGGGACATATAAGGGATAATTGTCCCCTCCTAAACAAGAGCAAGGAAGAAAGGAAGAAGAAAGAAGAAAAGAAGAAGAAGAAGGGAAGTAAAAAGAAGGAAGAGGAGAAGAGGGCCAAGGAAAAGGGAAAGGCCATGGCACTCAAACCAAAGACATGGGATGACGTTGCTTCTTCCTCCTCATCCGAAGAAGAAGAGCATGTCTACTCCAACCTAGCACTAATGGATCTTCATGACTCGGATTGCTCCTCCACCGAAAACGAAGAATCAAACTCAAGTGGAGAGAGATCAAATGAAGGGGGAGCCTCTACATCCTCCTCATCATCCAAAGAAGAAGAGGACATGGAAACTATGGTAACCAACCTCTCACCTAATAAAATAGTTTCTATGATTTCTATTTTAACTAGGGATTTGTTTAGAGCAAAGAAGAAAAATAAATGCATGCTTGAACAAATTAAGGACTTAGAAAATAAACTAGAAAAAGCATGCTTAAATGAAAATGAAAATATTTCTTCTTGCCATGATGAAGTATGCTCACATGATCTTTATGTGCCATTAGATGTTAGTGATGCATGTATAAATGAAAATAGGGCTTTAAGGGAAAAGGTAGACTATTTGACAAAAGCCCTAGAAAAATTCACTATAGGCTCCAACACATTGAATATGATTATAGGGAGCCAAAGAGCTAGCTTCAATAAGAAGGGCCTAGGATACAAAGAAAAGAAAAATGAAAAGGCCTACAAATGCCTAATAGCTAGGGGTCAAGATAAGAAAAAGACAATTGCTAGGAAATGGATCCCCAAGGAATACTTAGTGAACCCAATTGGAAAGAACTTATTTTGGGTTCCAAAATCCATCCTTAAGGGTTATGAAAACCCTAGGGTAGTCAACCATATGGACTTAACCTATATCATATTTTGGTTGACTTAGGATGGCGGGACAACATTTTTAATAGTGTTGGGTGATGATAACGTGCCCATAAATAGATAATAATGCATAAATCATGATATTTGATGTAATTGTTACACATGTTTACTATCATGATTTATGATATTGATATTTGGCACATTATCATGAGCAATAGGGTTAAATCATGCTTTAGGTGATACTTTGTTTATTATTATTATATAATACCTAATGCATGATTATAATTTGATGAAAACATGTATTTCATGATCATAAAGTGAAATTAAGTCATATATGTCTTTATGATCATGAGGATTGTTAGGTTGATACTTAACCTTGATAGAATTGTATGAATATAATGGTTAAGTATATACAAATACCCCCCCCTAGGATGCATCTCACACTCACCATAGGCTACTTTGATTGAAAACTTAGCATGGGTGAGATGTTAGGATGATACAAATGTCCACTAATGCCTATAACATTTAGATGGTCATTTAAAGTATCAAAATAGCAATAATAGACCAATCATGGGGAAGGCTTATGTTTAACTCATAGACATATTGCCCAAAGATCATGGTTGGATATTTCATATGTTTTCAAAACAATTTCTTACCTTAAAATACATGTATTCATGTTTTGAAACAATTAGATGCAAAACTAGGTGTTAAACTTGATACTAAAATGATCAAAAACCTAGTTGTTTTTAAAGCTTTTGGATTTTTGGCAAATATCAGAAAATATAATGATTTTTCATGAAAACCTATTTTTCCTTGATAGATATACTTACAAGAAATATGTTCCCCAAACTTCATGATTTTTCTAATTTTCTAGAATTTTTAATGCATTTCTGAAATTCAGTCCGAAAATTAGGAAATCCTGAAAATCATGTGCCAATGACCGTCATTGGTATCCAGACCAATGATCGGGTGGCTCAATATCTCGATTTTAAATCAACTTATGGTATTTTTCCTTATATTATACTTGATGCCATGAGTTTATAACTTAGTGTTAATCTTTTTAATGGTGTCAAAGGGGGAGAAATAATTATGTTTAAGTTAATTATTTTAGGGAGAAATAAAATATATGATAGGGGGAGAAAATTTATAGAGAGTTTCATGGATTAAGGGGGAGTTGCATGTTGCTATATAATGTTTATGTTTACATGCTTTCTTACCTTAGAAATTTTTATCAAATGTTTTTACCTAACTTAAACGGATTGCCACACATCAAAAAGGGGGAGATTGTTAGGGCAATCTCTTGCCATGATTAGGTTTTGATGTGTGTGGCAAAGGGTTTAAGTTAGTTTGTTATATTGATTTGATATGTGCGTTGAAGTCGTGCAGGACTTAGTAATTCGCACATGGAGCCATGGAAAGTTTCACATCTCATCACTCGGGCCTTGAGTCGGTGAAGGATTGCTTTGCGGAAGCCGTGCGCTTGGAGCATCCGAGGGACCGCCGGACGAGAAGCTTGGAGTGAAGCCGGAGGAAGTAGACTTTGTGGCAAGAGACGCGAAGGAGCATTGCAGAGTCGTGCGCTTGATGCTGCCGAGAGACGTGGTCGCGAACGAAGAGAACTACGAAGGCGAGGGACTCCGAGGGATGAGAGTGAGCGATTGAAACCTGGGAAGGGGTAGCTCTTAGGTGAAACTTGGCCATTTGGCCAAGTGTCGGATGGGTTTTCCCGACACTAGTCGATTGCCATGTTATGGCAGTCGACTGCTCTGAGTCGATGGGTCGATCGACTGGTATAAGACCAGTTTAGTGCTTGGTAGTCGACTGATGTCGACAACAATCGACTGCCAGGGAATGGCAGTCGACTGATGGCACTGTGCACGGGCATAGAATGGAGTCGACTCCATTGAGCACTCGACTAATCGTGCATCAGTCGACTGATGGTAGGATCAGTCGACTGATGCCAATACCGTTGGATGGAATCTAACGTGGAAAGCGGCCGTTATTGGGCAACGGCTACGGGATCAGTCGACTGATCGAGGGCATCAGTCGACTGCTCCTGTGTCAACGGGAAGAAACCCTCTTCCTCTATAAAAAGGAAGAGGATGGGGCTTTGGGGGGTTAATGCTTGAACGCCCAACTACTCCCAAAGTGCCCTAAACGTTTTTCCACTCTTCTACTTGCTTTAATCTTCATTCCATTGTAGAAGAGTGATCTTGGTTGTAAAGGTTACCTCCACTTAGCTTGGTGCAAAGGAGAGACCAATATTGGATTGGCTTTGGAGGAGTGATTCACCTTGGACGAATCGGACCGTGGATTAGCGGTGTAGCCGTGAACCACGTTACATCTTCTTGTTAGCGTTTGCTCTCTTGTAATTTCTATTTGCTTGTCTTTATTTGCATATTCCGCTTGCGCTAATCTTTTGTAGACGAGCAAATACCGACATCCAACGAACGAGGGCTATTCACCCCCCTCTAGCCGGCCAATCGATCTCCCAACATTCATGTTGACTTGTGATATTAAATGATGCTAGATGAAGATAACATGCTTTAGGTTAGAGTTTACTTACTCTTGATGTTTATGCCTTATGCCATGCCCTATATGTATGTGATATTTAAGATATGTTATGAAATGAAATACGATATGATTATGAAATGAAAAATGATATGTTCATGAAATGAATATGATATGATTATGAAATGAAGTATGATATGTTTATGAAATGAAAAATGATATGTTCATGAAGTGTAGTATGATATGTTAGGAAATGAAGTATATGTTAGGAAATGAAGTATGATATGTTTGAAAAATGAAATAAGCTATGTTATAATAAAAGCATATAAGTATTTTACCTTCTGCATGGCTTGTACCAGGACCCTAACAAGGTCCAAAGGGATGGGCTCCTAAGATGCCCTAGGTCGACGGACTAAGATCGGTCCTAGGATGGGCTCCTATGTATGATTGCCCCTAGGTAGACGGACTAAGATCGGGCCTAGTACGGGATGGGCTCCAAGATGCCCTAGGTCGATGGAGTAAGACTCAGGCCTAGGATGAGCTTCTACGCTATGATGATTGCCCTAGGTCGACGGACTAAGATCGGGCCTAGTAACCTAGTAGGTTCGAGACTTGCTACCTCGGGTCTATTTAGGGATGCGCGCTATGATGATGAAGAAGTGGTACAATGCCGGGCCCAAATATGTTGAGATTATGTTTACGTACCTATAATATATGTTTTCAAAAGCATCCTGTATAGGTTACACGATTTGATTGCTATGTTCACATGCTATGTTGATATGTCATATATATGTTGCATGTTTTGTCATGTTTATGTTGCTATGTTATATATGTTGCATGTTATGTCATGTTTATGTTGCTATGTTACATATGTTGTATGTTATGTTTGATTAAGTCATATATATACATGTTATGCTACTATGTTATGGATGATACATGTTATGTTTACTTATGTTACTTATGCTACATGTTAAGTTGCTTACGTCATGTATGTTACATGTTATGTTGCTTATATGTTATGAATGTTACATGCCATGATTAATGTCGATGTATGGTTTTTGTGAGTAGGACAGGATCTTACTAAGCCTATGTGCTTATAGTTTACCTTTCCCTCATACTGTAGATAAGGGTAAGGGATGGATAAACTAAAGGGAGCAGCAGGATGGGCCAAATGTGTGTGGTAGTGGCATAGTGGAGAAGATCCGTTATGTCCTTATATCTATGTTTTCCTATGATGATGACGTTTATGGATGTCCTTATTTATGTCTCCTTATGATGATGATGTTTATGGACTTGAACTAAGCACTAAGTATCTATATATGTTATGATGCATGCTCTATGTTAAGAAGAAGTATCTATATATGTAATGATGCATGCTCTATGTTAAGAAGAAGTATCTATATATGTTATGATGCATGCTCTATGTTAAGAAAAAGTATCTATATATGTCAATGCATGTTTATGTTTAAAAAACAAAAAAAAATGTATCTAAAGTCTTCCGCTGTAAGTAGTAAGAAGTGTATGTATGTACGGTCGCGTCACGCGCCGCCCCTCCGGACCCTTGGAAAAAGGGCGGGCGTGACAAGGGGAAACTTCGCTTCCCCTTTCGACTTGGTCACTTGTTCATGGCGATCCCTTCTACGTCCCCGAATAAAAAAAATTTCATCCTTGACAAGAGGGATTGCCCAAGCAACCTTGTCATCGTCGTGCTATTCGTTTAGAGTAGTCACTTGAACAAACTTGTTGTTCAAGCGACCAACCTCTATTCTACGAATAGCCGCAGAATAGAGGATGTAAGGATCGCCGACTTTTGTGTTTATGTTCGGAATCCAAGTATTATTTAGCCACAAAACAGAATATATCATGCACATAATTGAAAAACAAATATAAACATGTTACAAAAGAGAATAGAGAATTGATATACCTCTCAATCTTCTATTGTATGACCTACCTCCTTTCGGACGTCGTGTGGGTGACGATCTACCAAAAGTTGAAGCTCCTAGATCACCAATCTTCCTTCCTTGGTCGTTCCGAGCAAGAGGAAGAATAGAAACAAGACTCTTCTCCTTCCTTTAACCAATCACCAAACTCCAAGGTTGAATCTTGCCGCCGGCCAAGAAGGAAGAGGAGAATAGGTGAATGCCGACCAAAGCTCCAAGGGAGGACCCTAAGACTAGGTTTTACCGGCCAAAAAGAAGGAGAGGGGTTGCTGTGGATGCCGGCCAAGGGCTGGAAAAGGTTGCTAGGTTGCCAGCCACCTTGAAGAAGAAGAGAATAAGGAATAAGTTTCCTTATTTGGTGCCGCCAACTCCAAACCCTAGCCTCCAAGCCTTTCCGCCCAAAAACCCTAATCCTATCTCTAGTTGGATTCAAGTTGCCGCCCACCCCTTGCCCTCCTTTTATAGAGTTAGAGATAAGCTTTGTTTAAATCTCCACCATTGGTTCTAGGGATTTAATCTCAACCGTCGGATCTAGAGATTTAATCTCAACCGACGGATCTAGAGATTTAATCTTTACCTTTGAATCTAGAGTTTTATTTCTATCCATTGGATCTAAGCTTCATGAGGTATTAATAGGCTACAATAGGGACCATGAGGAGGAGTTGGATTTTGGCCACCCAATGGATCAAGCCCACATAAAGTCCGATCCATTAATGATAATCCAATCCACTAAAGGGTTATCATTGATCTACCTCACCAACCCCCATAAGTTAATATAGGCTCCATATATTATATGTACATTTTCTCCTCGTATTTAAGATCTCGACTGTCCGTCGATTAATTAATTTACTGACCATTAATTAATCAACATCTAACTCCATGAGTAGTACCACTCAACCTTTTCATCATGCCGGACCAAGTCAACCTGCAGGGTTTACATGATGAACCTTATGAGCTCCTCAAGGGGACATCATCATCCTAATATATAGGACACGATTTCCTTCTATAATCAACGACACACCATATAAATAATATCATTTCTCAACTTACTGAGCCTATTGATTTAATCTATAAATCTCGTCCATTAGTAAATCAAAGAAATGAATAATAAGTATATGTGCCCGTTATTATATCGGGATTAAAAGCATGTACATTATAATATATGAGGTCTGATTCGATTATGCAGTCAGCAATAAATCGAATCACCTCTAAGTTGGTCCTGCTCAATACACACAAAGTGCACTAGTGTGATTCTTTGGTCAAGACAAACCAATACCAAATCACACTACAACCATTCCAATGGTTTGTCCAAAGTCATCTCGGTTGTGAGCCTTTACTTATACTTTACAAGGAACCGATAACATGATCTCCCATGTGACACCACACACCATGTTATCTACAATGTAATGTATTAGACAATATGCATAACCATAAAAATATGCAAACAATGATCATGTGATTCTTATTTCAAAATAAAGATGTTCATACAAAAGGTAGACTTTTCAGTATACATCCCAACAATCTCCCACTTATACTAAAAGACTATGCTGTCCTCAAACTGTCATACATCTGATCCCCATTCCCTCCACATGCCTATCAAAAGCTCTCACCAGAAGGGCCTTAGTGAAAGGATCTGCCAGGTTATCCTCTGATGCAATCTTGGCCACAGTAACTTCTCCTCTCTTTACGATTTCTTGTATCAGGTGGTACTTGCGCTCTATGTGCTTACTTGCCTTATGGGTTCGTGGTTCCTTCGAGTTTGCAACTGCACCACTATTATCACAATAAATTGTGATAGTTCTGGGCAAACCAGGAATCACATCCAAGTCCATCAGGAAGTTCCTGAGCCACATAGCTTCTTTTGCCGCCTCAGAGGCTGCCACATACTCAGCTTCCATGGTGGAGTCCGCCACACATTTCTACTTGACACTCCTCCATACAATGGCTCCACCTCCCAAAGTAAACACAAAACCTGAGGTAGACTTACTGTTATCCCTATCTGATTGAAAGTCGGAATCCGTGTACCCCACAGGGTGTAATTGGTCTGCCTGGTAAACTAGCATATAATCCCTAGTCCTTCTCAGGTACTTCAATATATGCATTACCGCAGTCTAATGTCCCTATCCTGGATTACTCTGATATCTGCTGACCATGCCCATGGCATAGCAGATATCTGGTCTCGTACATAGCATCGCATACATGAGGCTTCCTATCACTGAAGCATAAGGAACCGCCTTCATCTCCTCTATCTCCTCAGATGTTCTAGGACACATCTCCTTAGATAAAGGAACTCCACACCTGAAAGGTAGAAAACCCTTCTTGGAGTTCTGCATGCTAAAACGATCCATAATCGTGTCTATGTATTAAGCTTGGGATAAGCACAACAACCTTTTCCTGCGATCCCTTATAACCTTGATCCCAGGGATGTGTCCCACTTCTCCCAAGTCCTTTATATCAAACTGTTTGGACAACCATACCCTTACGTCCGATAACACCTTGATATTGTTGCCAATCAACAAAATATTATCTATGTATAGTACAAGAAATACCACTACGTTTCCATCACATCTCTTGTATACACAAGACTCATCCGGACTTTGAATAAATCCATAAGACTGGATTACCTCATCAAATCGGATGTTCCAAGACCTTGAAGCTTGCTTCAATCCATAAATGGACCGATTAAGCTTACATACAAGATGCTCTTTGCCCTTCGCAATGAATCCATCTGGTTGCTTCATATATATGTTTTCCTCAAGACTTCCATTAAAGAAAGCTGTCTTGACATCCATCTGCCACACCTCATAATCCATATGAGCTGCTATGCATAAGAGAATCCGGATAGACTTAAGCATGGCTACCGGTGAAAAAGTCTCCTCATAATCGATACCCTCTTCCTGAGTATAACCCTTTGCAACAAGCATCACTTTGAAGGTCTCAACCTTCCCATCTATTCCTCTCTTTCTTTTGTAGATCCACTTGCATTCAATGGGTTTTACACCATCGGGTGGTTCTACTAGCTCCCAGACCTGATTTGAATCCATAGATTCAATCTCAGCATTCATTGCACTTCGCCAAGATACTGCATCTTTATCTTGGATTGCCTCGTCATATGTCCAGGGATCAGGTTCATGTTCGCTAGGGACCAAATCAGAAGATTCTCCCAAGAACATGAATCTATTAGGCTGTCTCACAACCCTCCTACTATGATGAGGTATCTCCTGTGTATCCTCTGTGACACGCGGTGTAGTGACTTGTGGTATATCCTCTTGTACTGGTGGTACTGAAGAAGTGACTTCCCCTTTTAATTCCTCCAGAATAATTTTACTCTTGGGCTTGTGGCTCATCACATAGTCTTCTTTTAGAAATCTGGCATTTATGCTAATGATCACCCTCTGATCTCTAGGACTATAAAACAAACCACCCTTCGTTCCTCTAAGATAGCCAACGAACATGCGTACTTATGTACGAGTTTCCAACTTACCAGCATCTGCCTTCAGCACATGTGTTGGACTCCCCCAAATCCGAATATGTCTTAGACTAGGCTTTCGCCCAGTCCATAATTCTGTGGGAGTAGAAGGCACTGATTTAGATGGAACAAAGTTCAAAATGTACACCGCTGTATCTAGAGCATATCCCCAGAACGAATCTGGCAACTCAGAATAACTCATCATCGATCTAACCATCTCTATAAGAGTCCTATTCCTTCGCTCTGCTACACCATTCTGCTGGGGTGTGCCAGGTGCAGATAATTGGGATTAAATCCCAGCCACTGATAAGTAATTCCTAAACTCTCCCAAGAGGTACTCACCACCACGATCAGATCATAGTGTCTTGATACTTTTACCTTGACGTTTCTCCACATCAGCCTTGAATTCTTTGAACTTGTCAAAGCATTCAGACTTACGGCGCATTAAGTAAATGTATCCATATCTCAAATAATCGTCTATAAAAGAGACGAAATATTCAAAACCACCTCTATCCTGGATAGACATAGGACCACACAAATCAGAATCAACCAACTCCATCACATCTTTGGCTCTATACCCCTTGGCCTTAAAAGGCCTCTTGGTCATTTTACCCTCCAAGCAAGATTCACAGGTTGGGAAATCCTCCACCTCTAATGAACCCAGAGGTCCATCAGCTATCAACCTTTGAATTCTTCTTAGGTTAATATGACTAAGCCTAAGATGCCAAAGATATGTTTGGTTCATCATTGAAGGTTCTTTTCACTTATTGGAAATAGAAGATGAGTTATTAACTTCAATTTGCATCATGGGAGGTTTTGGTTCAAGTGTGTATAGATTTCCTATCAATGCCCCTGAACAGATAATGTCCCTATTCCTTTTTATAACAACTCTGTCATTAAAAGAAATAGAATATCCATCCATAAACAATTTAGAAACCGAAATTAAATTCTTTCTAAATAAAGGTACATAAAGGCAATTCTTAAGAACCAAAACTTTATTTTTCTCAAAAGAAAAATGAACGTCTCCCACTACAACAGCCGCCACCTTCGTGGCATCGCCCAAGTACACAATAATCTCCCCCTCAGCCAGTCGTCTGGTTTCTTGGAACCCCTGCAAAGTATTGCAGACATGATCAGTGGCTCCCGTATCTACACACCAGGTGTCGGTAGATAACACCGCTAAACATGTTTCAACGACTAGACCAAAAGATATACCTTTGTTCTGCTTGCGGTTGGGGCAGTCCTTCTTCCAGTGTCCAGTCTGCTTACAAGTGAAGCACTTGCCTTTCAGCTTCTTCATTGCTCTCTGAGTTCCTCCCACCGCCTTCGCCTCAGTTTGTTTCTTCTTCTTCTTGTCTTTTAGCTTTGAAGTAGAAACCTTTTGGGTCACCATGGCATGTGCCTGAGCACTCTGACGAAATAGCCCCTCTGCCGCCTGGAGTTCTGTCAGAAGTTTCGCCAACGAATACAACCTCTTGTTCATGTTGTAGTTCAGGCGAAACTACTCAAAACTCCTAGGTAGAGACTGGAGAATGATATCGACCTGGGTTTCCCCATCGATCTCAGCTCCAAAGACCTCCAGCTCATTCAAATGAGCCATCATCTTGAGAACATGATCCCTTACGGGTGTTCCCTCAATCATTGTGGTCGTCATCAAGTTTCTCATGGCTTCTTGCCTCGCAACCCAATTCTGGTGTCCAAAAAGCTCTTTGAGATTGAGTATCATGTCATAAGCAGTGGGCAAGGCTTGATACTGATGTTGTAGTACATTTGACATAGATGTCAAAATGTAACACCGCGTCATCTCATCGGCCTTGATCCACTTCTTATAGCTCTCTCTCTCCTTTTCCCAGAATCATCTGCAGGTTTGGGAGGGCACTCTTCGAGGAGTACATATTTGTATTCCTCAGCAGTCTAGACAATGTCTAGATTCCTCTTCCAATCAACATAGTTGGGTCCAGTAAGTTTGTTCTCTTTCAGTATCACAGCAAGCGGGTTGAAAGTCATTTTGAAAAAAAGCCTAAGAATCACATAGATCAAAACATTAGATTTCAAAAAATTATTGATTCCTCAAACAATACAATTTTAAAATCAACCAACACCTCAAAACACCGAGAATATCGTATGCCATGATAGTGTGGACGAATACAAATTCTACATTTGTAAGAGGAGGTTTTACCCATTAATTTTACTATCTTGTCAACCTAACTTTTTGACAAGTAAAATTAATAGTTGGTTCCTCTTTGGCCCTATAAATAAAAGCAGTGACTCCGATGGGGAGGATACTTATATTTGTATATAAGTGTTCACCATTACTCGGTACAAAGGTAATTATCTCTGGTTATGTGCCTTCCGATGGGGAAGTACACATGCTCCTTAATAATTCCCTATAACCATATTCGACCTTGTGATCCGCAAACAAACTCATCCGATGGGGAGGAAGGCACTCAGAGCCGACGCATAAGTTTGTTTGCATCACTTGTCAAATCGTAATGGAGGCCGTGGAAATTTATAAAAAATATCCCTCTCCCACTTAGTAATTTAAAATTGATGAATTTTCTAGCCTACGACATGCATATCAAACAATAAGCAATAAATATGAAAAATAAATATTTTCCAACTATTATAGCTTTTTTCTTCAATATGTCTCCCGTCGCATCACCATCTCGTCCGCTCCTCCTATGCCATGTACAAGCCATCCGGAGATCCGAGCTGAGACTAAAAACTATTTTAATTTACATCCATCGATCCTATACTCCACGAGGGAGTGTACATGAAATCTAGATAGAAAGTAAACTAAAATAGAAAGAGTGGCTAAACAATGTCGTATCTAATTTACAAAAAATTAAATACTAGCCTCGTCAACCCCGAGGATTCAACAAAATATACTATTACACACATACAATCACATACACACATATGACCATAATAGTCGGATCTTATGCCTGCAACCAAAGAGTTAGCCTATGCATATCCTACTATTATCCGGCACATATAATATATGAAAATTGCATAAGAGTAACCGAATCCATAAAGACAAAACCGAAAACCGTAGCTCTGATACCAATTGTTGGTGAGGGAGGGGAAACTTCGCTTCCCCTTTTGACTCGGTCACTTGTTAATGGCGATCCCTTCTACGTCCCCAGATAAAAAAAATTCATCCTTGACAAGAGGGATTGCCCAAGCAACCTTGTCATCGTCGTGCTATTCGTTTACAGTAGTCACTTGAACAAACTCGTTGTTCAAGCGACCAACCTCTATTCCACGAATAGCCGCGGAATAGACGATGTAAGGATCGCTGGCTTTTGTGTTTATGTTCGGGATCCAAGTATTATTTAGCCACAAAATAGAATATATCATGCACATAATTGAAAAACAAATATAAACATGTTACAAAAGAGAATAGAGAATCGATATACCTCTCGATCTTCTATTGTATGACCTTCCTCCTTTCAGAAGTCGTGTGGGCGACGATCTACCAAAAGTTGAAGCTCCTAGATCACCAATCTTCCTTCCTTGCTCGTTCTAAGCAAGAGGAAGAATAGAAACAAGACTCTTCTCCTTCCTTTAACCAACCACCAAACTCCAAGGTTGGAGCTTGCCGTCGGCCAAGAAGGAAGAGGAGAATAGGTGAATGCCGACCAAATCTCCAAGGGAGAACCCTAAACCTAGGTTTTACCAGCCAAAGAGAGGGAGAGGGGCTGCTTTGGACGCTGGCCAAGGGCTGGAAAAGGCTGCTAGGTCACCAACCACCTTGAGGAAGAAGAGAATAAGGAATAAGTTTCCTTATTTGGTGCCGCCAACTCCAAACCCTAGCCTCCAAGCCTTGCCGCCCAAAAACCCTAATCCTATCTCTAGTTGGATTCAAGTTGCCGCCCACCCCTAGCCCTCCTTTTATAGAGTTAGGGATAAGCCATGTTTTAATCTCCACCATTAGTTCTAGGGATTTAATCTCAACCGTCAGATCTAGAGATTTAATCTCAACCGTCGGATCTATAGATTTAATCTCTACCTTTGGATCTAGAGTTTTGTTTCTCTCCATTGGATCTAAGCTTCATGAGGTATTAATAGGCTACAATAGGGACCATGAGGAGGAGTTGGATCTTGGCCACCTAATGGATCAAGCCCACATAAAGTCCGATCCATTAATGATAATCCAATCCACTAAAGGATTATCATTGATCTACCTCACCAACCCCCATAAGTTAATATGGGCTCCATATATTATATGCACATTTTCTCACCGTGTTTAAGATCTCTAATGTCTGTCGATTAATTAATTTACTGACCATTAATTAATCAACATCTAACTCCATGAGTAGTACCACTCAACCTTTTCATCATGCCGGACCAAGTCCACCTGCAGGGTTTACATGATGAACCTTATGAGCTCCTCAAGGGGACATCATCATCCTAATATATAGGACACGGTTTCCTCCTATAATCAATGGCACACCATATAAATAATATCATCTCCCAACTTACCGAGCCTATCGATTTAATCTATAAATCTCGCCCATTGGTAAATCAAAGAGATGAATACTAAGTATATGTGCCCGTTATTATATCGGGATTAAGAGTATGTACAATATAATATCTGAGGTCTGATTCGATTATGGAGTCAGCAATAAATTGAATCACCTCTAAGTCAGTCCTGCTCAATACACACAAAGTGCACTAGTGTGATTCTATGGTCAAGACAAACCAATCCCAAATCACACTACAACCATTCCAATGGTTTGTCCAAAGTCATCTCGGTTGTGAGCCTTTACTTATACTTTACAAGGAACCGATAACATGATCTTCCGTGTGACACCATACACCATGTTATCTACAATGTAATGTATTAGACAATATGCATAGCCATAAAAATATGCAAATAATGATCATGTGATTCTTATTTCAAAATAAAGATGTTCATACAAAAGATAGACTTTTCAGTATACATCCCAACATTTAGAAAATGGATATCATCATGAATATTCATGCCCTAGAACACCTCAACTAAATGTAATAGTAGAAAGAAAAAATAGAACTCTACAAGAAGCCACTAGGTCAATGATAAATGAATATAACCTACCTAACTATTTATGGGTCGAAGCAATGAACACGGCGTGTTATGTGCAAAATAGAGTAATAATTAATAAAATATATAATAAAATTTCTTATGAAATTTTTAATAATAAAATACCTTCAATAAAATATTTAAAAGTATTTGGATGTAAAATATTTTTTTAAATACAAAAGACTATCTCAGAAAATTCTCTTCAAAAAATGATGAAGGGATTTTTTTAGGGTATTCGAACACTAGTAGAGCCTATAGGATTTATAATAAGAAAACTCTAAAAAATGTAGAAATAACTAATGTAAAATTTGATGAGAAAGAAATCACTAATAATCAACCAAATACATTAAAAGATAATCAAAATGAGCTAAATAAAATTACACATGATGAAGAAGAACAAATTAACCCTAATCAATGTGAAGAAAACTTAAAGATATCTAGAATTATCCTAATCATCCGCTCAAACAAGTATTAGGAAATCCAACTTTATGAGTTCAAACTAGATCAACTCTAAGAAACTTAAGTCAAATCGCATTAATATCAAAAATATAACCAAAGTCAATAGATGAGGCCTTACCAGACACTAATTGGATAATAGTCATGCAAGAAGAACTAGCACAATTCGATAGAAATGAAGTTTGGGACTTAGTACCTCAACCATCAAATAAATCAATAATAGACACTAAATGGGTGTTTAGAAATAAATTAAATGACCAAGGAGAAATCATTAGGAATAAAGCTAGATTAGTAGCTAAGGGGTTTAGTCAGGTAGAAGGGTTAGACTATGATGAAACTTATGCCCCAGTAGCTAGACTTGAGTCAATTAGAATGTTGCTAGCATATGTGGCACATAAAGGGTTCAAATTATACCAAATGGATGTAAAATCTGTATTTTTAAACGGAGTAATAAAAGAATAAGTATAAGTAGGTCAATCCCCTGGTTTTGAGAGCCTAGAATATCCTAATCATGTATATAGATTAAAGAAGGCATTGTATGGATTAAAACAAGCTCCTAGAGCCTGGTATGAGAGACTATATTCATACTTAAGCTCTAAAGGGTTCAGACAAGGTCAAATTGACTCAACACTTTTCATAAAAACCTTGAACAAAGACATTTTTATTTATCAAATATACGTAGATGATATAGTCTTTGGATCAACAAATTAAAATTTTATAAAAGAATTTATAAATCTAATGGAATAAGAATTTGAAATGAGTTTAGTAGGCGAGTTAAACTTCTTTTTAGGTTTACAAATAAAACAAACAAGAGACGATAACTATATATACCAAAATAAATATGCAAGAGAACTAATCAAAAAATTTGGAATGGAAAATGCAAAAGACATTAAAACACCTATGGCTACGAATGTTATATTAAATGAAGACAAAGAAGGTAAGTCAGTAGATCTAAAGTACTATAGGAGTGTCATAGGTAGTTTACTATACTTAACTGCAAGTAGACCCAATATACTATTTGCAGTAAGTATGTGTGCTAGATATCAAACTTATGCTAAGGAGTCACATTTAACACATGTCAAAAGAATACTAAGATACATTAAAGGAACAATTAATATAGGTATTGTTAGAGCAATCAACCCATGTATGATGTGGTTTTGATGTGTGCAGCAAAGGTTTAAGTTAGGATGTTTATGGATTTAATATATGTGTTAAAGTTATGCAGGACTTAGTAATTCACATATGATGATAGCATTGGCAAGATCACCATCTCATGACTCGGTCTTTGAGTCGATGAAGGATGGCATTGCGGAAGTCGTGCGCTTGGTGCATCCGAGGGACCACTGGACGAGGAGCACTAGAGTGAAGACAAGGAAGCAGACTTTAGGGCGAGATGCGAAGGATGACATTGTGAAGCCGTGTGTGCTTGGTGCATCCGAGGGACGTGGCCTGACGAAGAGAGCTTCAAGGTGAAGGACTCCAAGGGAGATGAGAGTGAGCGATTGTAACCCGGGACGGGGTAGCTCATAGGTGAACTTGGCTGAATGGCTAAGTCAAGTGTCGGATGCTCAACCAAAGGTTGGTTTGAGGTTTTATTCGACACCAGTCGACTGCTATAGGTAGCAGTCAAGTGCTCTAAGTCGAATCGACTCGACCAGTGTTCAACTAAATCATTTCTGGCCCAACAGTCAACTGCTAGGGTTTGGTAGTCGACTGCTTGACCATCAATCGACTGCCAAAGGATGGCAGTCACCTGATCAAGGCAAGTTCGGGCACAGAAGGTTGATCAGTCGAGTGATCGCTTCGATCACTCGACTGATGGCTCCATCAGTCGACTGATGGGAAGATCAGTTGACTGATGTGGGAGTCGTTGGTTGGAATCCAATGTGGATGAAGCCGTTGCGAGGCAACGGGTACAACAACAGTTGACTAATGGCTGCATAAGTCGATTGCTCGGTGCCCAACGGGAAGAATGGCCTCTTCCCTATAAGAAGGGGCCTTGGGTCACTTGGGATGGTTAATGCTTCATCTCTAAACATACTCCCAAGTGCTTAAACATTTTCTTCCTTCTTTCTTGCTATTATTCCAATCACATTGTAAAGAGGGAGATTGTGTAAGAAAGGTTTACCTCCACCTAGCTTAGTGCAAAGGAGAGACTAGTGGAATTGGTTTAGGCGTGATTCACCTGGAACGAATCAGGTCGTGGACTAGAGGCAAGGGTCGTGAACCACGTTACACACTTGTGTTTGCGTTTGCCTTCTCTTTACTTTGTGTTATGCTTTTAATTGTCTTTAGCTTTATTATTCCGTTGCGCTAACTCTAATTGTAGACAATTAAGCGAGCAATCGACATCATCGTACAAGAAGGGCTATTCACCCCCTCTAGCCGGTCACCGATCCTCCAACAAGTGGTATCAGCGCGAGGAGATTGTCAAGGAGTAATCGCCAACACAAGAACGACAAGAGATGGCCGGCTCCAACATTCATCCACCTAAGTTTGAGGGCGACTTCTCTTGGTGGAAGAAGAGAATGGAGGTATTTTTCGAAATGGATTTTGATATTATGATAATAATGGAAAATGGTTTCGAGATACCTACGGATGAAGAAGGGAGGTTAATTGAGAAGTCAAGGTGGACAAAGAAGCAAAGAGAGGAGCACTTGGCGATTTCAAAGGCCAAGCACCACCTATACAACGTGCTTCCTCAACAAGAAATCAATCGAATTGGGGAGTGTGCTAGTGCCAAGGAGATGTGAGAAAAGCTAGTGGAGCTTCATGAAGGCACTTCGGAAGCCAAATTAGTAAGAAGAGATCTCCTCCGCTCTCAATTGAACAACATCAAACTCGATAAAGGGGAGAAGGTATTATCTCTTCATTCACGCTTTAAAGAGATTATAAATGGCCTAATAAGTGTAGGTGAGAAGCTCTCCAATAGAGACATGATCATGAAAGCCATAGACATCTTCCCCCAGTCATCAAATTGGAGCTCCATGGTGGACTCTTTTTACATTTCAAAGAATCTAGAGATAAGTACTCTAGATGAATTTTTCTCTACTATGGAGCTTCACGAAACTAGACTTGTAGGTATAGTAGAAGAACCAAAGAGTCAACCAAGGGGATTGGCACTAGTAGCGGAAAAAGGGAAGAAGAAGAAGAAGGAGACTCCACCCTCTTCCTCCGATGAAGAATCTTCCTCCTCCATGGATAGTAATGAAGAAGCCTAAATGGTAAGGAAGGTAAGACGTGCACTTAAAAGTTTTAGATTTAATAAATCTCATGATAGGGGAAGAAGGCCAAGGAGAAAAATTATTTGCTACAATTGCAAAGGAGAGGGGAACATAAGGGATGATTGTCCCCTCTTGAACAAAAGAAAGGAGGAAAGGAAAAAGAAAGAAGACAAGAAAAAGGGGAGCAAGAAAAAGGAAAAAGAAAGAAAAATAAAAGAAAAAGGGAAGGCCAAGGCACAAAAGGCGACATGGGATGATCCATCCTCATCGGAGGAAGATCAAGCCTTCACAAGCCTTGCACTTATTGTTAGTAATATATGAGAGGTGTCCTAAGGCAATCGCCTTATGGTCGTACCATTTATTTGATAAATGAAAATTCACTATTTGAGTATACATGTTTTCATGTATTTGATTGGATCTTAAACTCATTTACTGAATATCCGCAATACGATTCACAGCATGAGAGAATTTGTGATTGGATCACAACTAGTGAGTATCTCTACATGTGTAATTGTGATGTATTGGAATTATCTCTAGTCGATGAATTGATGGATTCGGATACCATCGATTCTGTTGAGACTAGCATGAGGTATACTCTTTGGTTTATTCAACCAGCTATTTCTCACTGGCTGGTGACATTGGGATGTCCGGAGTTGATCGTGGATGCTAGTTATGGTAACTAGTTCATTGGAGTGACTAGCTGTAAGACTTCATATGGTTCTCTGCATATATGGATATGTCAATGAAGTTCTTACTGCAGCTTAAGTGCGATGTTCCTTTGACTTGCGGTATTCAAGTCATCTTGGTCATGAAGACTTATGCTTTGACATCTTAAGCAAGCATCTCTGAGGAGATATTGACTCGGGATGATTGGGTATAAGTCGAAGTGGCCAAAGGTGTTTGAATAGCCTACAGAGGATTCACCGCTCCTTGCGAGAAGATGTATACCCTATGGCCTCTCGTCGAATTGTTACTAAAGTTTTTGGCTAAAGCATTACATGTTTAGAGTTTGGTACTCTTGTATACATGCGCAGTAACTAGAATCCGGAGGACGAGGAAGTAAATACTTAGGCTAGGTATGATGTACTCAGCCTAGTGGGGACTGCCACAATAGACATGTCCTGAACCAAGTGGATATAAGATGAGTGAAAGGAATGGGGCACGATTCATTGTAGCTGCTGAAGGGTTTCAGAAAAGGTTATGGGATCAACCGTTGATTTTTCAGTTAATTGGGTATCATGATGTACTACTAGGTGCCACTCATGATCGTTCTATAATTAATGGTTATAGATGACCAACATAAATCAGGAACCTATTTGGTCACATGCACAATGAGCGTAATCCGAAGGATTTAAAACGAGTTTGAGAATAGGATTCTCATATCGAGAGAGACTTGGTTTGGTTGGACCAAACAAAGAGAGAGTATGAAATTGTTTCAGTCACATCGGAAGCATGGATAGGCTGAGTCTTATGAAGGCATGATGGATGAACCAAATTGGTTTGGTTATAATCCAATGGTGGAAAATAAACCAAAGTGGTTTGGTTTGTTTTAAACGAATGAACCAAAGTTGGTTCGGTTCGTTTTAACTTAAAATAGACCAACGCAGTTTAGTTTATTTTAACTTAAGTTATTGGAGAGGGTTAACGGGTTTTGGTTATGAACCAATAACCGTTAGGAGAATGTGTTCTCTGTAAAAACATGGCTTAAGGGTTTTTCGTGGAGAATTAATTGGTTCAAGGGTTTTGGAAACCCTAGCCACCCAAGCCCTCCTCCTTGCTTCTTGCCGCCCAAGAGATCTTGCCGCCCAAGAGGAGCTGCCGCCCAGGTTTTGCTGCTGCCCAAGTCGCCGTCGGCCATTAACCAGTCGTCGACGACTCCTCTGGCCATCCTCCCTTAGCCGTCGGCGACCAAGGAGCAACCGACCATTGATTGGCCGACCATATCTTCCACCAAACAAGCTGTCCAGATTCTGGTCACCTTGTTCTCCTCTTTGTGGAGAGGTCATTTGGTCAGCATTTTACGCTCCAACAGCGACCTATTTGCCCGGGATTGGTTCTTCGGCAATCCTCATAGGTGGAGGGTTGAGTTTTCGTCAATCGGTTGACGAAATCCTCTTCCGAGAAGCGAGTTTGCGAAACTCGATTTTTGGATCCGAATTTTATTCGGATTGTGATCTTCTCTCAGATCACATCGTCTTTGACACGAGGCTAGTAACTCCTATGAAGACAAGGCTCGTAGCTTGGTGAAGCAATCCCAATGATATTCGGCGTGGATAAGGATTGAGGCAATTCTAGCGAGAGTTGTTTCGGTTGATGTCATTCCCGCTACACGTGATATGTCAGGTATAACTAGAGTAATTCCTTTTATTGCAAAATTTTAAATAGTGATTATGTCTACACATGTTGTATCTTGCATGCGTTTGATGTGTGTTGTAATAAATTAGATTTATTGCTTTTATTGCTTCCGCTGTGTGCATGTTTATGAAACGTGTTCGAACACACACTCGCCATGGTGCCGGGAAAACCCAACAGTGGTATCAGAGCCACGCTGTATTTTGACATAATCGTTAAATTATTTTGCTATAGTCATAATTGTATTTATGGAAATTTTCTACTTTTGGAACGTTTAGAAGTATTTATGGAATTTTTCTACTTTTGGAAATTTTAGAAGTATTTATGGAAATTAACACTTTCCATAAATAAAATATGTGATATATTTGGAAATTTATTTCCTAATGTAATCATGATTTGATTTGGGAAATCAAATCTCAAATATATTTTATTTCCATAAATAGTTATGACAAATAAGGAAATTCAAATTGGAAATTTCCTAATATGATTAGGAAATTTGTTTCCTAAATTAGATTTGACTTTCCTTAATTAACACTTTCCATAAATAAAATATGTGATTAGATTTGGAAATTTGTTTCCTAATTTAATCATGATTTGATTTGAGAAATCAAATCTAAAATATATTTTATTTCCAAAATAATTATGACAAATAAGGAAACTATTTGGACATGCCATAATTGTATGCCATGTAATTGCATTAGATGCATATCATTATGTCATGCGTGTCGTGACATGTAGATGTATGCCATGTGTGTGATGTCATGTAGATAATAGTTATTTGCTTGCAAAGAGGACGAGACATTAAATCCCTTACACAACATTAAAGTCTACACCTGCTATTAATATGGTTAGAACCAGAGTTCCGTTTCTTATTTGGGTTGTTGGACTCTCTCCAAGCCCGGCTCGAACCTGAACATGTTCAAACCATTGGAATAGGATATTACTAATATGGTAAGAGTCAGAGATCAATCGTTAGTTTGGGTTGTTGGACTCTCTCCAAGCCTGGCTAATTGGTTGAATGCGCTCTAACCATATTAAAACTATTTCTCGATTAATGGGTTAGCTTTAACTTGGAGCATCGACTTGTTGGACTCTCTCCAAGGTCGATGTGAAGGGAGGTGAAGTTGGGTGCTATGCATATGATGCATACTTGTTAATAAGTTAACAATCCGATGTATGTGTGAACATTTAATTAGTTGATAACACATTGTGATAGTTGCATATATGTGATATGCAATTGGTATACTTGATACCTACCATCGTAGCTAAGAATGGCTTGTTGGACTCTCTCCAAGGTTGTTCTTCTCTATGTTGGATATCAACCCATTCGGAGATGGACCTACAATCTCCCGAATTAATTTTGAGGGGTTTTGAAATTCAAAAAATGAATGGTATTTTGTAAATGTATGTTGATGCATTTTAAAATCATTTTCTTATATATGCTTGATTTGTATTTCCAGGTTAATCGCTTGATCATGATGTCTTTGAATTTGCGCTCTATTTTGAATTTGAATAAATTGACTGGGTCGAACTTCTTGGTCTAACTTAAAAACTTGAGAATTGTTCTCAAGGTGGAAAAGCTTGCGTATGTCCTCGAAGAGCCTCTTCCCACCTGTCCTAGTGATGACGCAACTCTGGACCAATTATTGGCCTATCAGAAACATGTGAGTGATTCTGAACTAGTGAGTTGAATCATGCTAGCCACGATGGTACTCGAGCTGCGGAAGCAGCATGAGCATATGGATGCTCATACCATAGTCTTTCATCTTTATGAGTTATTTGATGAGCAAGTGAGATCCGAAAGATTCGAAGTCTCCAAGCTCCTCTTCACCTCTAAGATGCAAGAAGGTTCATCTGTGGTACTGCTCAACATGCTGAAGACTGTGGAGCCTTCTATGAAGCATGAACAGGGGATGGTGTTGTTAGTTGATTCCTCGAAGAAAGGTTCTAAGAGGAAGTCAAAGAAATAGTAGAAGGGGAAGAAGAAAAAGGCTAAAAAGGTAGAACTAACTCAAAAGGGCACTTGCCATCATTATGGCAAGGAGGGCCATTGACGAAGAAACTGCAAGATTTATCTTGAGTCCATGAAGAAGAATAAGGCATCAGATGCCCCATCTTCTTCAGACATATTGGTTATTGATTGTCATTCTATTTCCTCAAACACTTAGGTATTGGATACTGGGTGTGGCTCACATATATGTAATGACATACATGGGCTAAGGAATAGAAGAAGACTCGTCAAGGGAGTGTCAAATTTATGTGTTAGGAATGGAGCAAAGGTTACTGCACTCGTCATCGGAACATATTTGTTGAAACTCCCTACAGGATTTGTCTTAGAACTGGACAATTGCTTTTATGTTCCTTCGTTGATAAAGAACATCATTTCTATTTCTTGTTTAAATAGAAATGGGTACCATTTGACTTTTAGTAACAATTGTTATTACATAACTTTGAATGGCGTGCTTTATGGGACTGGAACATTGTGCAATGGTATATATACGTTAGACATATCTAGTGACATTCTCAATATTGAAGCGAGCAACAAGTATGCTCGAAAAGATAATCAATTAGACTTCTACATGTGGCATTGTCGTCTTGGCCATGTGAGCAAGAAACGTATGTTCCAATTACACCGATGTGGAATTCTGGAATCGTTTGAATTAGATTCATACGATACATGCAAATTATGCTTAAAAGGCAAGGTGACTAAGTTACCTTTTACGGGAAAAAGTGAACCGGTGGGAGAGTTGCTTGGTCTAATACATACTGATGTATGCGAACCTATGTCAACTCAAGCTCTAGGAGGCTATAGCTACTTCATTACCTTCATCGATGATCACTCATGGTTTGGGTATGTGTTCTTGATGAAACACAAGTCTGAAGCCTTTGAAAGGTTCAAAGAATTCAAAAATGAAGTAGAGAAACAACTTGGCAAGAGTATTAAAATACTTCGATCGGATTGAGGTGGTGAATACTTGAGTAAGAGTTTCTGGATTACCTAAGGGATAACGGTATATTATCTCAATGGACTCTACCGTATACACCACAGCATAATGGTGTATCTGAGAGGTGAAACCGAACCTTGTTGGACATGGTTAGGTCGATGATGAATCACGCGAATCTTCCCAAGTCCTTTTGGGGCTATGCACTTCAGACTGCTGTTTACTTGTTAAAAAGAGTCCCGACCAAGGTAGTCTCTACTACTCCATATGAGATATGAAATAGTAAGAAACCTCATTTATCTTACTTGAAGATATGGGGTTGTCCTGCTTATGTGAAGCGGACTGTATCAGACAAACTGGATGCTAAGTCTGATAAATGTCTATTTATTGGATACCCTAAGGAAACGAGGGGTTACCAATTCTATCATCCTGTGGAACAAAAGGTGTTTGTTTCAAGGCATGCTGTGTTTCTAGAGAAAGAGTTTCTCTTGCAAGAAAATAGTGTGAGTGCCATTGAACTTGAGGAGGTTCAAGAGACTCAAGTAGACATTGAGAAGATACGTAGTCAAGCACCTCGACCGATGACTCATAGTGATGAGACATCGGTTGAACTTATTGTGACACCACATCTTCGTAGATCTGGTAGGACACGCAACATTCCTGAGAGATATGGATTTCTCATAAGTGAATCGAACAATGTGTTACTCATTGACGATGAGGAGCCTACCAATTAGGAAGAAGTTCTGAAAAGTTCAGAAAGGGACAAATGGCTTGAAGCCATGAAGTCAGAAATGGATTCCATGTATGAAAATCAAGTTTGGAACTTGGTGGACCCACCTGAAGGCATTAAGCCTATAGCGTGCAAGTGGGTTTTCAAGAAGAAAATCAACATGGATGGTAATGTGATTACCTTTAAGGCTAGATTAGTGGCGAAAGGCTATCGTCAAAAATAAGGTGTTGATTATGACAAGACCTATTCACTAGTAGCTATGCTTAAATCCATTCAGATACGCCTGGCCATAGCGGCTCATTATGATTATGAGATATGACAAATGGATGTGAAAATGACTTTCCTTAATGAAAACCTACTCGAGGACGTGTATATGATACAACCTGAGGGTTTCACATCAGTTGATAAAACCAAGGTATGCAAACTTCGACGGACCATTTATGGACTAAAGCAAGCATCCAAGAGCTGAAATATCCATTTTGATGAGACAATCAAAAGGTTTGATTTCTCACAAAATCCAAACAAACCCTGTGTGTACAAGAAGGTTAATGGGAGTGCAGTTGTGTTCCTAGTGTAGTATGTCGATGACATATTACTTATAGGAAACGATATATCTATCTTACAGTCAGTTAAAATTTGGTTATTCAAAACATTCTCCATGAAAGATCTGGGAGAAGCGACCTACATCCTCGGGATCAAGATCTATAGAGATAGATCAAAACAATTGCTTGCTCTTTCACAGTCTACATATATAGACCGAGTGCTAAAGAGGTTTAGCATGTCAGAATCCAAGAAAAGTTTCCTTCCCATCAGGCACGGGATACACCTTTCGAAGTCTATGTGTCCACGCACAGAAGATGAGAGGATTTGTATGAGTAAGATTCCCTATGCATCCATAATAGGATCTATCATGTATGCTATGTTATGTACGAGGCTCGATGTATCATATGCTCTGAGTGTCATGAGAAGATACCAGTCTGATCCAGGAATGGATCATTGGGCGAATGTTAAGATAATCCTTAAGTACTTACGAAGAACTAAGGATGTGTTCCTAATATATGGAAAAGGTGATATGGTAATACACGGGTATACTGATGCCAGCTTCCCGACAGACAAGGATGATTCCAGGTCTCAGTCTAGGTACGTATTTACCTTAAATGGAAGTGCAATATGTTGGAAAAGTTTCAAGCAAGACACTATAGCGGATTCTGCCACTGAGTCAATCAGTTGACGAAAACCACTTCCGAGAAGCGGGTTTGCGAAACTCGATTTTTGGATCCGAATTTTATTCGGATTGTGATCTTCTCTTGGATCACATCGTCTTCGACATGAGGCTAGTAACTCTTACGAAGATGAGGCTCGTAGCTTGGTGAAGCTATCCCGATGATTCTCGGCATGGATACGGATAGAGGAAATTCTAGCGAGAGTTGCTTCGGTTGATGTCATTCCCGCTACATGTGATACGTCAGGTATAACTAGAGTAATTTCCTTTTATTGCAAAATTTTAAATAGCGATTATGTCTACACATATTGTATCCTGCATGCGTGTGATGTGTGTGTTGTAATAAATTAGATTTATTGCTTTTATTGCTTCCGCTGTGTGCATATTTACGAAATGTGTTCGAACACACACTCACCACGGTGCTGGGGAAACCCAACACTTATGGAAATAGAAGACTTGGACTCCACCTCCTCCGAGCAAGAAGAAAGAAGCACAAATGAGGAGGAGAACTCAAGTGAAGGGGGAGTGTCTACCTCATCGAAATCGGAAAAAAAGGATTGGGTAAGTGAGGTAACAAATCTTCCCCCTAAAAAGGTCATTTCAATGATTACTAGTTTAACTAAGGACCTATTTAGGGCTAAGAAGAAAAACAAATGCATGCAAAATAAAATTAAGACCCTAGAAGAAAAACTAGCAAATGCATGCTCACATGATGATTATGTTTCTTCTAGTGTAAATGATGCATGCTTAGAAGAAAATAGGGTTTTGAAGGAAAGGGTAGAGAAAGCCCTAGAAAAATTTACAATAGACTCCAACACTTTGAACATGATAATTGGGAGCCAAAGGTCTAGCTTTAATAAGAAAGGCCTAGGATATAAGGGATCTAAAAATGAAAAGGCCTACCATTGTTTGATTGCTAGGGGACAAACAAAAATAATAATGGTAGCTAGAAAATGGATTCCAGAGGAATACTTAGTGAACCCTATTGGAAAGAATCTATATTGGGTTCCTAAGTTCATCCTTAAGGGTTAGGAAAACCCTAGGATAGTCAACAATGAGTGGACTTATTTTATATCATGTAAAATGGTTGACTTATAAGGATGTGGGTGATGATTTTTGATTTAGTGTTGGGTAATGATAATGTGTAACCCATGAATTAAATGCTTAAATCATGATTTATAATTTGGATGATAATATTTGATTCATGATCATAATATGTAAATTAAATGATAATCTAGTGTTATGATCATAATGGGGGTTTTAGGATAATACTTAACCTTGGTAGAATTGCATGAAAATTGGTGGTTAAGTATAAATACCTTTAGGTTCATCTCACACTCACTATAGTCTAACTTGATTGAAAACATAGCATGGATGAGATGTTAGGATGATACAAATGACTCACTTATTATTTTAACATTTTGATGAGTCATTATAGGTATCATGATAGAAATAATAGACCAATCATGGGGAGAGCATATGTTTAATTCATAGACATATTCCCCAAAGATCATGGTTAGCTATTTCAAATATTTTAAAACTATTTTATGTTTGATAATCTACAAGTTTATGCTTTGAAAAGATTCTAAGACAAAACTAGCTTTTAAGTTGATACAAAATTGAGACTTTTTACAACTTTTGAATTTTTGCCTAATTTTCGAAAATAAAATAAATTTTCATGAAAAACTATTTTTCACTGATAAAAGGACTTACAAGAAATATGTTCCCCAAATTTCATAATTTTTCTAATTTATGGAATTTTTTATGCATTTCTGAAATTGGGTTTCGAAATCAAAAAATTCTGAAATTAGGTGTCAGTCGACTGATGCTCTAATTCAGTCGACTGATGTACTATGCACGAGCACAGTAACCTATTTTATCAGGTTTTGAGTTTGAGTTTTGTATTTTTCCTTCCCTAGACTTGATGTCATACTTATATAACATATGGTAGATGTTTTTGATGGTGTCAAAGGGGGAGAAATGGTTAAGTTTAAGTTAATCATGCTAGGGGGAGAAATTAGCATGTGTTAAGGGGGAGTTGCATGTATTAAGGGGGAGTTGATATTCATGTTTGATATCCATGTTTTACATGCTTTCCTGCCTTATGTTTTATGTTAATGTTTTGCCTAACTTAAACAAGGTTGCCACACATCAAAAAGGGGGAGATTATTAGGGCGATAAACCCATGTATGATGTGTTTTGATGTGTGTGGCAAAGGTTTAAGTTAGGATGTTTATGGATTTGATATGTGTGCTAAAGTCATGCAGGACTTAGTAATTCATACATGGTGATAGCATTGGCAAGATCACCATCTCATGACTCGGTCCTTGAGTCGGTGAAGGATGGCATTGCGGAAGCCGTGTGCTTGGTGCATCCGAGGGATCGCCAGACGAGGAGCACTGGTGTGAAGCCAAGGAAGAAGACTTCAAGGCGAGATGCGAAGGATGGCATTGCAAAGCCGTGCGCTTCGTGCATCCAAGGGATGTGGCCGGACGAAGAGAGCTTCAAGGCGAAGGACTCCAAGGGAGATGAGAGTGAGTGATTGTAACCCGAGACGAGGTAGCTCATAGGTGAACTTGGCCGAATGGCTAAGTCAAGTGTCGGATGCTCAACCAAAGGTTGGTTTGAGGTTTTACCCAACACCAGTCGACTGCTATAGGTAGCAGTCGACTACTCTTGGTCGATTGGACTCGATCGGTGTTCGACTGAACTCTTTCTGGCCCAATAGTCGACTGCTAGGGTTTGACAGACGACTGCAGTCGACTGCCAAGGGACGACAATCGACTGATCGAGGCAAGTTTGTTGGATTGAAGTGAATCGCTAGAGGGGGGGTGAATAGCGATAAACCTTTTTTTTCTTTCGATAGACGATTCAAAAACACTTATACGCAGCGGAAATGTAAATGTAAAGTAAAAAGAGACAAGGGAATTTTACTTGGTTCGTAGCCTTCGGCTACTACTACAAGGCCCTAGCGGTCCTTGACCACGAACGGAGGGCAAAAACACTAAAGAACTCCTCCCCGTTAGAGGTAGGAGTTTAATCGATACAAGTGAAGCACAAAGCTTGAGGTAGAGGGACGCTCCCCCTCTCCTCGTTACGATAAAAGCTCCGAGAAATGAAACTACTAAACTGAAATAAAAACTTTAACCAACGTAATAAAATGAAAACAAATAAACCTAGATGTCAGAGAAAAAGCACTTCGTTGTCGGAAGGTTGTAGCTTGGCGGAGGCTTTTGAAAGCTTAGAATTGATGAAGGAACCCTAGGATTGGCCCTTTTTTTATAGCCTTTGAGCCCCTTTTCGAGAGGAACTTCACCCAATAGAGTTTTGGCACATGGCTCCTTAAAAAATAGTGATAAGACTTGACTCCTCGAGGCTGATCCTTGACCATCAGTCGACTGATGACCATCATCAGTCGACTGATGGTACCATCAGTCGAATACTAACCTCCGGCAGTCGACTGTTGGACGACAGTCGAGTCCTCCAAGCTGGCAGTCGACTAATACTAGCTGCAAGGCAAAGTTAGCTTAACAAAAACATTATTTTGACGGCCTCCGACTGTCCGATCTCGACCTAGAGCACCTATAGGATGTCTTTGGTCGGATCTACGCTTAAGATCATCCCCGTAAAGAGGATACGACCTTACTTACGCTCGCACACACGAGCTTACCTCGATACTTACTGTGTTACTTTTGCTTCCGGCTTCCACTCGATTCCTTCAGCTCCCTCCGAAGTCACTCGAGTGTCGCCCAACCACCGCGGCTTCCTCCGGATGTCGCTAGCCTTCACCTCCAGCTATAGCAATTTTCTGCACACTCGATTCAGCTCGTGAGATAACGACATGAGCTTAACTTTGTATTGTTTGCTATAATCAAAAATCAGGTTCAACTTAGGTGCCTACTGCACCAACAATCTCCCCCTTTTTGATTTATGGCAAACCCACATACAAAGTTAAGAACATAGCATGCATGAAGAATAATAATGTGCATAAAAAACAAAAATAAAGATTAAGTTGGAGTAGTAAGAATTTTCTTCAAGTACTCCCCCTTGAGGAAACCTCCCCCTTGACCGAGAGTGAGTCTTGAAAGAAGGCCTTAGTCCTCCCCCTTGAGGATTGCTATTTAGGAAGAGTTTAAGTAATTGACATTACTTAAAGTTGGCCTTAGTAAAACATTTTAAGTTAAGAAGACTTCTTAACTTGGCCCTTTCTCCCCCTTTCTTAAGTAAAGCATTAGCATAGTGTTTTTAAAAAAATAATAAGTTTAAGTTAAGAATTCTCTTAACTTGGCCTTTACTTCCTTTTAAGTAAATTTTTAAAACTTACAGTTAAGTAAACATTTACTTAACTTTTGGCCATGAAAATTTTTGATCCCTTAACTTTGGCCTTTTTCTCCCCCTTTTGCCATATATCGAAAAGTGGAAGGGTGTGTGGAAAATAAGTATTAAATTTAAAGTCCAAGCATGTTCCACATTATTTTGAAAATAATATACTGAAAATAAGCTCATCTATAAAATGTTAGACTCATATTTGGCTTGATTGATATGAAAAATCAACCAGTCCTAGTCAGAGTCGGTTAGTATGTATGATTATACTCCGTGGTTCATGGCGATGCACTAGCTCTACATCTGGAACCAGGAGTAAGGTCCTAACATCTCATGCCCATATACGTGGCTAAGTACATAAACACATTGGACCTATGTGTTGTGAGATGTATTGGCTCCTTAAATCTATAGGTGCATGATATCTAAGGTAAGTCCTATACTAGTTCCATGAAAAATAAAAAGTAAGAAATAGTAGTAATATAATTTGCAAAGTCCTATTCTACTACGCACATGACCAATTTTCATCTTAATAGACTAAATTCGGCTTCGGGTAAGGGTTTAGTAAATAGGTCTGCCAAGTTAGACTTTGATTCGACGTATTCGAGTTGTATGGCTCCGTTGGCCACATGTTCTCGAATGAAATGGTATTTGACCTCTATATGTTTGGTCATAGAGTGTCATATCAGATTCTTAGTAAGATTAATTGAACTAATGTTATCTACGTGAAGTTTAGTATTTGTAAAGTCTAACATAAAGTCGCAGAGAGTGTGCTTCATCCAAAGAAGCTGAGTGACACACTCACCCATCGCAATGTATTCGGCTTCGGTGGTAGATAAGGCAACACAGTGTTGCTTCCTACTGCACCAACTCACTAGACTCGAGCCGAGAAGTTGACAACAACCACTCGTACTCTTTCTATCGAGCTTACTACCGGCATAGTCCGAATCGGAGTAGCCGGTTAGTTCGAACTCGGTAGATCTAGGGTACCAAATACCGACATTAAGTGTACCCTTTAGATATCTAAGGATACGCTTGACTAGAGTTAGGTGAGACTCCTTGGCACAGGTTTGGAACCTTGCGCACATACTTACTGCAAATAAGATATCGAGTCGGCTTGCAGTTAAGTAAAGGAGACTCCCTATTATGCTCCTATAGTATTTTAAATCAATTGAATTTCCGATTACATCTTCTTCTATATTCACATTAGTTGCCATTGGGTTATTAATAATTTTAGTGTCTTGCATTCCAAAGCGTTTAATAAACTCCCTAGTATATTTGCGTTGATGTAGGTATATTCCATCTTTAGTTTGTTTAATTTGTAAACCTAAAAAGAAGCTTAACTTGCCTACTAAATTCATTTCAAATTCACTTTCCATAAGTGAAATGAACTCATTTAGTAGGATTGAGTTGGTGGTTCCAAAAATAATATCATCTACGTAGATTTGGGCTATGAATATGTCTTTACCTAAGGTTTTTACGAAAAGAGTTGGGTCAACTACACCTTGGTTAAAACCTTTGGACTTAAGATAAATCGAAAGTCTCTCGTACCAAGCTCGAGGAGCTTGTTTAAGTCCATAGAGAGCTTTCTTTAACCTAAGGACATGGTCGGGTTTGTCTAAACTTTCAAAACCGGGGGGGTTGACTAACATAAACTTCTTCTTTAATGTATCCATTTAAGAACGCAGATTTCACATCCATTTGAAACAACTTAGATCCTCGATGTGCTGCATACATTAATAACATTCGAATGGACTCTAATCTAGCTACTGGGGCATAGGTCTCGTCGTAATCTAAGCCTTCGACTTGACTAAATCCTTTAGTGACTAGTCTAGCTTTATTTCTAACTACTTCACCTTTATCATCAAGTTTATTTCTAAACACCCACCTTGTTCCAATGATTGTTTTATCTTTAGGTGGTGGTACTAATTCCCATACTTCATTCCTAGTGAATTGAGCTAGCTCTTCTTGCATTGCAATAATCCAATCGGGATTAAGAAGAGCTTGGTCAATAGTCTTGGGTTCAATTTTGGAAATTAAGGAGATTTGACTAAGGTTTCTGTATGAGGCTCTAGTTCGAACTCCTAGACTTGGATCACCTATCACTTGGTCGATAGGATGATTCGTTTGAGTCCTAGTTGGATTTGGGTTTGAGTCTACAACTTGATCAATAGGATGACTCGTTTGAGTTCTAGTTTGGTTAGAGTCATCTATCACTTGGTCATTAGAGTGACTTGGTTGACTTAGATTATGATTAACACTAGACCTGATCTCCGGATCAGAGTTAGGTCTAGTATGAATTGGCTCGCTAATTGGGGTTGCCAGGGGTTTTGTAGGTTCGTGTCCTTTATCAAATACTTCATTAATAGTCTCTTCGACTCTAAGGGTGTCATGGTTATATACTCTATAAGCTCTACTTGTAGTCGAGTATCCTAGAAAGATTCTGGTCGTGGTTTTGGATGTAAATTTCCCTAGGTAATCCTTAGTGTTTAGGATATGTACCTTACACCCAAATACCCTAAAGTTCTTGATGTTAGGTATTTTCTCGTGATAAATCTCGTATGAGGTCTTAAGGTGCCTCTTTACCATAAGGATCCTATTTTGGACATAGCATGTCGTACTCACGGCTTCCGCCCAAAACCTATCGGGTAGGTTATACTCATTTAACATTGTCCTAGCGGCTTCTTGTAGGGTTCTATTTTTGAGTTCTACTAGGCCATTTTGTTGTGGAGTTCTAGGGCAAGAGAACTCATAGTGGTATCCATTTAGGTTACAAAATTCTGTAAACCTATGGTTCTCGAATTCACCACCATGATCAGTCCTAAGTCTTTTGATTTTAATGCTTTGTTGATTTTCTATTAATTTAAATAGATTGATTAATTGATCTAGGGTATCTCTTTTGTATTTGATGAACCTAACCCAAGTAAATCTAGAATAGTCATCAATTATGACTAAGCAGAATTTACTTCCATTAAGTGACTTAGCTCCATGTGAATCAAATAGATCCATGTGTAGGAGCTCAAGCACACTTTTGGTTCGTTCTTGATTAGTTAGTTGATGTTGTGTCCTAGATTGTTTACCTTGTTGACAAGCATTACATATTTTATTATCCAAGTTATTGAGGTTAGGCAAACCTCTGACTAAGTCACTCTGACTCATCTTGTGGATGAGTCTTGGGTGTGAGTGACCGAGTCGTCGGTGCCACAACCATTATTCCTCTTGCCGTGTCATAAGACACTTAGTTGAGGAGTTAGTTAAGTTAATAGTGTAAATATTGTTATTTCTAGTTCCCTTAAGAATTGTTTTATAAGTTTCATTTGTATTAATTACGCATTCATTTTCTAGAAATATGACCTTATAGTTATCATCACACAATTGGCTTACACTAAGTAAATTATATTGAAAATTTTTTGCTAATAAAACATTTTGAATAAAAAAATTTGAGTTAAGCTCAATATCACCTGATCCGATGATTTTGAGCTTGCCGTTATTTCCGAAGGCTACCGATCCTTGTCGTTTGAATCGAAGCTTCGAAAACTTGAGTTGATCCCCGGTCATGTGTCAGGAGCAACCACTGTCCAACATCCATTGATCCTACATGCAAGGTAGTTGGATCGGATATTGGATTTATTAAAGATTGGTTGAAAATTATTAACCTAAATCATCTCACCCATGTCTACATGATCAAACACGTTAACCCTATATGTTCTTGTGAGATGACTTCCAATTTTACTTGATTTAAATTTAATGACTTAAACACTTGTCAACCTTGCGTTAGATTCGGATTTGACCTTAGGCTCATCAAGTCGCCTTTTCAAGATCATGGCTTCTAGGTCATGGCGAGGCACAGAGGCCTTCTTTGATCGGAACAATGACCACTTCCTTAGACAAAGCCATTTTCAAGAAAATAGAGACTTGACTTACCTAAGACCACTTCCTGGTCTAACTAGTCTAGGATACGGCGAGGTAGCTTTAGCTAGTTCCGCTCGGTCAAGTGCACCGAACTAGATACGCCTTATCTAGCCCGAATACACAAGACTCTGCTTTCCTAGTGTACTATCATCTCGCCGTGTCCTGGTACTATGTTATCAAGTATTGACGAGTTATAGTCCTATCTAACCATTCTAAAAAGGAAAATCAAACTAAATACAAACCTAAGCATGCAATTTCTAGGTTAAAACACAAACATGTTTCGTACTAGGTCCCCCTGGACCGTTGAATCGATTCGGTCTCTCCACATAGTGGATTTGGTCCTTGGGAACCCAGTACTGGTTCAATCCTAAGTTTGAAATTAAGGTGGTCTTAGGGACCCATGCTTGGACACATTTTTTATGTCGACATATACGACTTGTTGGTCGTATTTGAGCTAAACCCTAGCCCGACCTTGTTGTACACGGCCCTTTGCAATCCAAGTAGGAGGTCAAGTCCTTTGGATCCCAAAGTAGACCTTTCCAACGTATTCCTAAGATCTTCGACTTGACTCTTCAAGAGTGAGTTCTCAACTTCGAGTTTTTCAACCCGAGTTGAGTCATCCTCTTGAACTCAACTAGTCGAAGAGGTTAGGGAGACCTCGTGTTTGAGGAGTTTAACTTCCTCAACTAGGGTCTCGACCTTGGACTCGGACTTAGCTAACTTTCTAGTTAAAAACTTAATTGCACTATAAAGTATACTAATGAGAGACCGACTTACCTTGAGTGTATCTTTTGAACCGGATGCGTATCCGTGGCTTGTCTTGAATAGTGCTTCGCAGTCCGACTCGTCTTCGGTTTCCGATTCAGGTTCCGGTTCTGACTCAATCTCCGATTCCACCGATTTAGCCATGAGAACACGATCATTATCTTCTTCCTCGGATGCTTCTTCCCAAGTAGCGTTGAGTGCCTTTTTGTGTTTTGGTGCTTTGCTCTTAAATTTTGGGCATTCGGACTTGATATGTCCAAACCTATTGCATTCATAACATCTAATATTTGAACTTTTAGGCTTACCTTCGTTGGGTCGAGTGACGGTTCATTTTCGGCCCTTGACTATCCTCCGAACTAGGTTGACTAGTTCGGCCTCCATTTCCGAGTCGACCTCCGAATCGGACTCATCCTCTTCTTCCTTCGGGGGTGGCTTGCTTGCGGTTTTCTTCCTTGAACCTGCAAAAAGTGTTATACCCTTCTCGGGTTTCGAGTTAGACTGCTCATGAAGTTCAAAATCAGAAAATAGTTCATCTAACCTAAGTTTCGAAGGATCCTTGGAGACCTTGTAGGCATCGACCATGGATGCCCACAAGGTAGTCCTCGGAAAGGAGTTTAGGACATATCTTATAAGGTCGCGATTTTCGACCTTTTGCCCGATCACGTGTAGATTGTTGACTATGTCTTGGACGCAGGCGTGAAGTTGTGTCGCGGACTCGTGTTCCTGCATTTTTAGATTATATAGTTTATTAAATAAAAGATCACACTTACATACCTTGGCTTCATCGGTCCCTTCGTGTAGCTGCACTAGCTTTGTCCAAAGGTCCTTTGCACTTATGAAGGGGCCGACGCAATTTAATTCCTCCTTAGACAAGCCGCATTGAAGGATTTGAGTTGCCTTGGCGTCGGCTTCGACTTGTCGTTTTGTCGCAATGATCCATTGGTCATAATCCAAGGATTCACCCACTTCGTTAGTCGGAAGTGTGAATCCCATTTGGATTATGATCCACATCTCGATTTGGGTTTTAAGAAAGAACTCCATCCAAACCTTTCCAGTAATGGAAATCATCTCCATTGTAAAATGGAGGTCGGACGGTGCTAAAACCCTCGAGATGGGTCATTTGGAAGGGAAACCTTGCACAAGAAAAATACCAAAAAAAAACATGAAAAAGGTTCCAAGACTTCGCCTTGGAGTAGTAATGTAGGAAATGAAAAGAAACAAAAGGAATAAACGAGAAATAACCAACTAAAATAAAAGATGAGCACTTACAACCTTTGATGTCTCAGAAATGGTACTAAATGATGGTTTTTGGGGATGAAGAGAGCTTGTCACGAGGGTTTACCCTCATAAGAAGTGTAGATCTCTCTGAGAGCTTCATTTTGGTAGGTAGACAGTTTCGTGGGTCAACTTGTACGAAAAGTTATGCCCGTTTTACCGTCGGCTACTCCAAAAGCGAATACTTGCAAAACAAAACCAAACGAAGAGTACCAAGACTTCGTCTTGGATTAGTAGTGCGGGAGAAAAATTTAAACGAACGAAAAACAAATCTGTAAAAAATGCTAGATTGGTGGTTTCACCAAATCTAAGCGCCCCCGGCTCTGATACCAATTGTTGGATCGAAGTGAATCGCTAGAGGGGGGGTGAATAGCGATAAACCTTTTTTTTTCTTTCGGTAGACGATTCAAAAACACTTATACGCGGCGGAAATGTAAATGTAAAGTAAAAAAGAGACAAGGGAATTTTACTTGGTTCGTAGCCTTCGGCTACTACTCCAAGGCCCTAGTGGTCGTTGACCACGAACGGAGGGAAAAAACACTAAATAACTCCTCCCCGTTAGAGGTAAGAGTTTAATCGATACAAGTGAAGCACAAAGCTTGAGGTAGAGGGACACTCCCCCTCTCCTCGTTACGATAAAAGCTCCGAGAAATGAAACTACTAAACTGAAATAAAAACTTTAACCGACGTAATAAAATGAAAACAAATAAACCTAGACATCGGAGAAGAAGAACTTCGTTGTCGGAAGTTTGTAGCTTGGCGGAGGCTTTTGGAAGCTTAGAATTGATGAAGAAACCCTAGGATTGGCCCTCCTTTTATAGCCTTTGAGCCCCTTTTCAAGAGGAACTTCACCCAATAGAGTTTTGGCACATGGCTCCTTGAAAAATGGTGATAAGACTTGACTCCTCGAGGCTGATCCTTGACCATCAGTCGAATGCAAACCTCCGGCAGTCGACTGTTGGATGACAGCCGAGTCCTCCAAGCTGGCAGTCGACTAATGCTAGCTGCAAGGAAAAGTTAGCTTAACAAAAACATTATTTTGACGGCCTCCGATCGTCCGATCTCGACCTAGACCACCTATAGGATGTCTTTGGTCGGATCTACTCTTAAGATCATCCCCGTAAAGAGGATACGACCTTACTTCCACTCGATTCCTTCGGCTTCCTCCGAAGTCACTCGAGTGTCGCCCGACCACCGCGGCTTCCTCCGGGTGTCGCTAGCCTTCAGCTCCAGCTATAGCAATTTTCTGCACACTCGATTCAGCTCGTGAGATAACAACATGAGCTTAACTTTGTATTGTTTTCTATAATCAAAACTCAGGTTCGACTTAGGTGCCTACTACACCAACAAAGTTTGGGTATAGAAGGTTTATCAGTCAAGTGATCGCTTCGGTCACTCGACTGATGGCTCCATCAATCGACTAATGAGAAAATCAGTCGACTGATGTGGGAGCCGTTGGTTGGAATCCAATGTGGATGAAGTCGTTGTGAGGCAACAACTACAACAGCAGTCGACTGATGGCTGCATCAGTCGACTTCTCGGTGCCCAACGGGAAGAATGACCTCTTCCCTATAAGAAGGGGCCTTGCGTCACTTGGGATGGTTAATGCTTCATCTCTAAACATACTCCCAAGTGCCTAAACATTTTCTTCCCTCTTTCTTGCTATTATTTCAATCATATTGTAAAGAGGGAGATTGTGTAAGAAAGGTTTACCTCCACCTAGCTTAGTGCAAAGGAGAGACTAGTGGAATTGGTTTAGGCGTGATTCACCTGGACTAGTGGCAAGGGCCGTGAACCACGTTACACACTTGTGTTCGTGTTTGCCTTCTCTCTACTTTGTGTTTTGCTTTTAATTATCTTTAGCTTTATTATTCCGTTGCGCTAACTCTAATTGTAGACAATTAAGCGAGCAATCGACATCATCGTACAAGAAGGGCTATTCACCCCCTCTAGCCGGCCACCGATTCTCCAACAGGTATGTGGTATCCAAGATCTAGTAACTTTGAGTTAATAAGATACTCATACTCAGACTATGCAGGGTGTAAACTAAATAGGAAAAGTACTAGTGGAGGATGTCAACTCTTAGGATCATGCTTAGTAAGCTGGTTTAGTAGGAAGCAACATTGTGTTTCTCTTTCTACAACTGAAGCAGAATACATAACATTAGGTGAATGTGTGGCACAACTATTATGGATGATGCACACACTTAAGGATTTCGAATTAGATTACAAAAAGGTTAAAACTTTAGTTGATAACATAAGTTCAATAAATTTAACTAAAAATCCAATTCATCACTCACGCACTAAACATATTGATGTTAAACATCATTTTGTAAGGGATCTTGTGGAAACAGGTAATATTGAACTCAACTATGTTAAGTCCAAATCAAACCTTGCCGACATCTTCACTAAACCACTTCCGGAAGTAGAATTTAGTATGCTTAGAAAACATTTAGATTTATGCTTGGTAGATTAGGAATTTTTCATACTTAACATTCCGAATTATTTTGAAAAGTAATATTATATTATTTTAAAGGAAAATGAAAATTAATCTAGATTAGGTCAATCTAGACTTCATGATCCTATAGATTTAAGTTAGCCTTCGCATCTCACAAACACCTAGGATTATCTGTTTATGTATTAAGCCATGAAGATGGGCGTGAGATGTTAGGACTGCACCCCTGGTTCCAGATGTAGACCTAGTGCATCGACATAAACCAACACGGGGTTTACAAGAGCAAATCGATCACTTCGGTGACTAACTCTAATTCAAAGCTTGATGATTAATTCTATATCATTTGAGCTAGTAAAGATTTTGACATTTTCTTTAAGGACGATTTTTAGTTGTGTATTTTCAAAATATAAATATAATATTTAGGAATTCATGCTTAGACTTATTCCCTATCACTTTTGCATTAACTGAAAAAGTTTGAAAATAAATTGTTGTTTAGGGACAGTTTGAAATTTTTTTGAAAAAGTTTGAAATTTTTTTCAATTTTGAAATTTTTTGAAAATAAATTTTTATTTAGGGGGAGTTTGAATTTTTTTTTTTTAAAGTTTGAAAATATTAAAAATTTGAAATTAAGGGGGAGTTAGAAATATTAAAATTTTGAAAAACTTTGAAGTTAAAATCTTAAATAATAAGGGGGAGCTAGAAATATTGGTTGAAATTGTTGGTGCAGTGGGCACCAAAGTCGAACCGGTATTTTGATTATGGCAAAAGGCTCAATAGTTAAGGGTATATTTGTTATCTTACGAGCTCAATTAAGTGTGCAGAAATGCTAAAGTTGAGCGGAAGGTCTGCGACACCCGGTGGGAACCGAGGTGGTCGGGCAACGCCAGAGGGACTTCGGAGGAAGCCGAGGTACTCGGGTGAAGACCGGAAGCGAGGCTACAAGGTAAGCTCGTGTGAAAGCGAAGCAAGGTCGTTAAGCGTAGATCCGACCCAATACCTCCAATGGAAGGTCTAGGTCGAGATCAGATGGTTAGAACCATCGTACTCTATATTTTAAGCTAACTTGTACTGCAGTCCAAAACCCTTTGACTACAGTCAACTGCTAGTCAAGTTCCAGCCTCGAGAAGAGCTCGAATTTTAAGGGGGTGAATTTGGACTTGACTCGTGTTTTGGTACAAAGGGTGATGTGGCATCAAGGTGGACATCCAAACCATCACCAAGCTTCCTTGTTGTGGACGCCCAAAATAAGGTGAGTTGGCACAAGATGGTTGGCTCCCATGATGTGGCACAAGTTGAATGGCTCCAACAAGTTGGCGCCCAAGGAGGTTGGAGGTGGCACAAGGTGGTTGGATGAAACACCTCATCCTCAAGTTGGCGCCCAAGGAGGTTGGAGGTGGCACAAGGTGGTTGGATGAAACACCTCATCCTCAAGTTGGCGCCCAAGGAGGTTGGAGGTGGCACAAGGTGGTTGGATGAAACACCTCATCCTTGAGTTGGCGCACAAGAAGGTTGGAGGTGGCACAAGGTGGTTGGATGAAACACCTCATCCTTGAGTTGGCGCAAAGGATGTGGATGAACAAGTCTTGGGGGATAAGAACCTCACCTTGGACACTACCTATGTCTAAATTCATAGATCAATATCCATAAATAGACATGTTCAAGCCAAGCAAATAACAAGTATTCAAGAGCTCTCAACACGCCGTCGTAACGCCGCTACTACTACTCACATTTGCTACGACGAAGTGCCGCCGACAACGAAAGCTACATCTTCTACTTATAAGAGTTGTCGGTATATTTATTTAAGTTCTACTTCTTTAAATTGTCTTTGTGCTTTAATCGTAACAAGGAAAGGGGGAGTGTCACTTTGCCTTGATTTCTTTTTGTAATCGTTGCTCCTACCTCCAACGAGGAGGAGTGGTTTTAGTGAATTGCCCTCCGTACGTGATCAAGGATCACTAGGGCCGTGGATTAGCAATCGAAAGATTGTGAACCACGTAAAAATATCTTGTCTACTTTATATTTCCGCTGTGCATTCTCTACTTGCTTTTTACTTATTGCAAAAGTTTTTAACGACACCGTATCGCTATTCACCCCCCCCTCTAGCGACACTTTCGATCCAACAATTGGTATCAGAGCCGGGGGCGCTAAGATTCGGTGAAACCACCAATCTAGCTTTGTTTTTCTTTTTTTTACAGATTTTTTATTTATTTATTTCTGTTTTCGTATAATTATTTCACTTGCTTATCTTCTCCTACATATAGAATTGCATTAGAGGCTTTAGGATCCGGATAAGGTTGTCCTTGGGTTAGATCCGAGTAAGGTTGTCCTCCGGAACTTCAGACATTCGCATTTGATTGTTTATTTCTTTTGCAAGTTACATTTTATATATCTTTTTACTTCCCTACTAATCCAAGGCGAAAGTCTTGGAATATTCTTTCGTGTGTGTTTTGCAAGATTCTTTTCGTAGTTCTTCTTCTTTTTTTTAAATGGCCCCTCTCGAAGGGATTAGCATCGTCCGACCCCCGTTTTACAACGGTAATGACTTTCGTTATTGGAAGGGTCGGATGGAATGCTTTCTTAAAACCCAAATCGAGATGTGGATCGTAATCCAAACCGGTTTCACACTTCCTATTAATGAAGATGGTGAATCTTTGGGTTACGATCAATGGTCAAATTCCATGAAAAAACAAGTAGAAGCCGATGCCAAGGCAACTCAAATCTTGCAATGTGGGTTGTCCAAGGAAGAGCTCAACCGCGTCGGCCCCTTCATTAGTGCAAAGGACTTATGGACCAAGCTAGTGGAACTACACGAAGGCACCGACGACACGAAGGTATGTAAAAGAGATTTACTTTTAAATAAATTGTATAACTTGAAAATGCAGGAAAACGAGACCGCAACTCAACTACATGCTCGTATCCAAAACATATCAACCAACTCCATGCCATCGGACAAAAGGTCGAGAATCGCGACCTTATCGTATTCTCTTAACTCGTTTCCTAGGACCACCTTGTGGGCATCCATGGTCGATGCCTACAAGGTCTCCAAGGACCTTTCTAAAATTAGGTTAGGCAATTGTTTTGAACTTGAATTACATGAGCAAACTAACGTGGTCCGGCCGAGAAGAGTATTGCGTTAGCAGTGTTCCAAGAAGAAGAAGCCCGCAAGCAAGCCACCCCGAAGGAAGAAGCGAGTCCGAATCGAAGTAGACTCGAAATAGAATCCGAACTAGTCAATCTAGTTAGGAAGATGATCAAGAGGCGAAACGACCAACAACTCAAGGTAAGCCTAAACCTAATTCAAATACTTCTAATTTTAGATGCTATGAGTGCAGCGAGTTGGTCACATCAAGTCCGAGTGCCCAAAGCTAAAGAATAACGCATCAAAGACCAAGAAAGCGCTAAACGCTACTTGGGAGGAGTTGTCGGAGGAAGAAGGCGATATCCAAGCTCTAATGGCCAAGCCGACCGAGCACGACTCGAAAGCAAGAAGAGTCGAGTCGAATCCGATGATGAGCTTCCATTCAAGACAAGCCACGGATCCGTATCCGGTTCAAAAGAATCATTAAGGGTAAGTCGGTCGTTACTTAATACTTTGTATGGTGCAATTAAATTTTTAAATAAGAAACTAGCTAAGTCCGAGTCCAAGGTCGAGACCCTAATTGAGGAGGTTAACCTTCTCACATGAGGTCTCCCTAACCTCTTCGACTACTCGTATTCAAGAGGAGGACTCAACTCAAGTTGAAAAGCTTGAAGTTGAGAACTAAGCTTTTGAAAACACAAGTCGAAGACCTTAGGAGGCTACGTTGGAAAGGTTCACTTTGGGATCAAGGGACTTGACCTCTTACTTGGATCACAAAGGGCCGTGTACAACAAAGGCGGACTAAGGTTTAACTCAAATACAACCAATAAGTCATATATGTCTATAGTAAACCAACATAAGAAAAATGTCCAAGCATGGGTCCTAAGACCACTTTGATTTCAACTTTAGGATCTAACATGTATTGGGTTCCCAGGACCAAATTCACTATGTGAATAGACCCACTCGATTCAATGGTCGAGAGCCAATACAAAATGTATTTTGTTAAGTCTTAGAAATTGCATGCTTAGTTTTTCCTTTATTTTTAGAATGGTTAGATAGGACTCATAACCAACTAAAATCCTGCGAAAAGATTGAGCCTCGGGAGCCTCTTTTCAAAAATAAACCAACTAAAATCCTAAAAAGATTGAGCCTCGGGAGCCTCTTTTCAAAAATAACTAGTTAGACCAAGGCGTAGTCTCAAGTAAGTCGAGTTATCAATTTCTTGAAATTAGCTTTGTCTAAGGAAGTGAGTCGTTGTTCCGATCAAAGAAGGCCTCTGTGCCTCGCCACGACACGGAAGCTAATCTCTTGAAAAGATTACTTGATGAGCTTAGACTAAATCGAATCTAACCTAATGTTGGTTAATTTAAATTCATTAAAATTAATCAAGTAAAATTGAAAGTCATCTCACAATAACACATAGGAATAACATGTTTTGATCATGTAGATATTGGTGAGATGATTTAGGACTAAAACTTACAAACAACCCTTTAGTAATTCCAATATCCGATCCAACTACCTTATGTGTAGGATCGATGGATGTTAGACGTTAGTTACTCGAGCACATGACGGGGATCGACTCAAATTTTGATTACGATTCAAGCGACAAGGATCGGTAGCCTTGAAATAGCGGCAACTCAAAATCATCGGATCGGGTGATATTGAGCTCAACTCTAACTTTACAATTCAAAATGTCTTATTAGTAGAAAACTTTCAATATAATTTACTTAGTGTAAGCCAATTGTGTGATAACCATTATAAGGTCATATTTCTAGAAAATGAATCGTAATCAAAATAAATGCAACATCTAAAATAATACTTAAAGGAACTAGGAGTAGCAACATCTACACAATAAATTTACCCAACTCCTCAACCAAGTGTCTTATGACCACAAGAGGAATCTTGGTTATGGCAGAAGACTAGGACACTCACAAGACTCGTCCACAAGATGAGTCGAGTGGCTTGGTTATAGGTTTGCCTAAACTAAACAACTTGGATAATAAAATATGTAATGCTTGTCAACAAGGTAAACAATCTAGGACACAACATCAATTAACTAATCAAGAACAGAACCAAAAGTGTTCTTGAGCTCCTACACATGGATCTATTTGATTCACATGGAGCTAAGTCACTCAATGGTAGTCAATTTTGCTTAGTCATAATTGATGACTATTCTAGATTTACTTGGGTTAGGTTTATCAAACATAAAAATGATACCCTAGACCAACTAATCAATCTTTGTAGGTTAATCGAAAATCAAAAGAACCTTAAGATTAAAAGACTTAGAAGCGATCATGGTGGTGAATTCGAAAACCACGGGTTTCTGATTTACGTAACCTAAGCGGATACCACCATGAGTTTTCATGTCCTAGAACCCCACAACAAAATGGGTTAGTCGAGCGGAAAAATAGAACCCTACAAGAAGCCGCTAGGACAATGTTAAGCAGTATAACCTACCCGATAGATTTTGGGCGAGAGGGTTATGCGACTTGCTATGTCCAAAATAGGATCATATAGTAAAGAGGCACCAAAAGACCTGCTGCGAGATTTATCACGATAAAATACCGAACATCAAGTACTTTAGGGTATTTGGATGCAAGGTACATATCTTAAACACTAAGGATTACCTAGGGAAATTCAAATCCAAAACCTCTACTGGAACCTTTCTAGGATACTCAACCACCAGTAGAGCTTATAGGGTATACAATCACGACACTCTTAGAGTCGAAGAAACCATTAATATAGTTTTCGACGAAGGACGCGAACCCGACTCTGATCTTGAACTTGAATCTCGTCCTAACCCAAGTCATCCTATCGACCAAGTGATAGATGACTCTAACCCAAGTCAAACTAGAACTCACCCAAGTCATCCTATCGACCAAGTGATAGATGACCCTAACCCGAGTCACACTAAGACTCAAACAAATCATCCTATCAATCAAGTTATAGGTGATCCAAATTTAGGGGTTCGAACTAGAGCTTCATATCGAAACCTTAGTCAAATCTCGTTAATTTCCAAAATCGAACCCAAAACTATTGAACAAGCACTTCTTGATCCCGACTGGATTATTGCTATGCAAGAAGAGCTAGCTCAATTCACTAGAAATGAAATGCAGGAATTAGTACCACCACCTAAAGAAAAATCAATTATTGGAACAAGGTGGGTATTTGAAATAAACTTGATGATAAAGGTGAAGTAGTTAGAAATAAAGCTAGGTTAGTCGCAAAGGGTTTAGTCAAGTCGAAGGTTTAGATTACGATGAGACCTCGCCCCGTAGCAGGACTAGAGTCCATCAGAATGTTGTTAGCATATCGCACATCGAGGTTTTAAATTGTTTCAAATGGATGTCAAGTCAGCATTTTTGAATGGATACATTAAGGAAGAAGTTTCGTCGAGTCAACCTCCCGGATTGAAAATCTAGATAAACTGACCATGTCCTTAGACTTAAGAAAGCCCTATATGGACTCAAATAAGCCCCAAGAGCTTGGTACGAAAGGCTTTCGATCTATCTTAAGTCCAAAGGATTCAACCAAGGTTTAGTCGACCCAACCTTATTCGTTAAAACCGTAGGAAAAGAAATCTTTATAGCCCAAATCTATGTAGATGATATAATTTTTGGAACTACCAACTCGATCCTGCTAAGCGAATTCATCTCACTTATGGAAAGTGAATTTGAAATGAATTTAGTGGGAGAGTTAAGTTTCTTCTTAGGTTTACAAATTAAACAAACTAAAGATGGAATATATTTACATCAACAAAAATATACTAAGGACTTAATAAATCGATTTGGAATGCAAAATGCTAAAATAATCAATACACCTATGGCAACTAATGTTAATATAAACGAAGATGTAGAAGGAAAACCCGTTGACCTAAAATACTATAGGAGCGCAATAGGAAGTCTCCTATACTTAACCGCGAGCCGACCCGACATTTTATTCGCGGTAAGTATGTGCGCAAGGTTACAAACCTGTGCCAAGGAGTCTCACCTAACCCTAGTCAAGCGTATCCTTAGATATCTAAAGGGCACGCTAAACGTAGGTATTTGGTACCCTAGATCTACCGAGTTTAATCTAATCGGCTACTCCGACTCCGACTATGCCGGTAGTAAACTCGATAGAAAGAGCACGAGTGGTTGTTGTCAAATCCTCGGCTCGAGTCTAGTAAGTTGGTGCAATAGGAAGCAGCATTACGTTGCCTTATCTACCACCGAAGCCGAATACGTTGCGATGGGTGAGTGTGTCTCTCAGCTCCTGTGGATGAAGCACACTCTCCAAGACTTTAGCTTAATCTTTAACAACATTAAAACCTACATAGATAACATCAGTTCAATTAACTTAACTAAAAATCCAATATGTCATTCTAGGACAAAACATATAGAAGTTAAACACCACTTCATTAGGGAACATGTAACTAATGGAACTATACAACTAGAGTATGTTGAGTCCAAATCAAACCTAGCGGACATCTTCACCAAACCACTACCCGAAGCCGAATTTAGTTTATTAAGACGAAAGTTAGGTATGTGCGTAATAGAGTAGGATTTAAATTTCTCTATATATGTACTCTATTTTTGCTTCTTTTTATGAAATTAGCCTAAGTCTTACCTTAGAAATCATATACCTATAGATTTAAGGAGCCAACACATCTCACAACACATAGGACTAATGTGTTTGTGTACTTAGCCACGTGAAGCAGGCGTGAGATGTTAGGACCTTACTCCTGGTTCCAGATGTAGATTCAGTGCATCGAAATGAACCATGGAGTATAATTATTTAAAATTAATCAACTCCTTCAAGACTTATTGATCATTCTATATCAATCAAGTCCAACCGGAGTTGTACATTTTAGATGAACATATTTTCAAGCTTATTATTTAAAAAAAAAATATATATATTTATATTGGGAACTTGCTTGGACTTACAAACCCTAAAATATATTTACAAACTTTTTGAGTTAAGGCAAAAGGGGGAGAAAGTCACAAAAGTAAGGAAGAAAGTAAAGAAGAAAGTAAACAAAATTATTACCTTTTATATTAAGTAATTCCGTTTACTTAAGCAACTATTAAGGGGGAGTAAAAATTATTTTTCAAGAACTCACCTTCGGTCAAGGGGGAGGTTACCTCAAAGGGGAGAACTTGAAACAATAATTTTTCTCACTCATATTTAATCTTTATGCTAGCTCATTCATATTTAATCTTTATGCTAGCTCACTCATATTTAATCTTTATGCTAGCTCATTCATATTTAATCTTTATGCTAGCTCATTCATATTTAATCTTTATGCTAGCTCATTCATATTTAATCTTTATGCTAGCTCATTCATGCTTAATCATTATGCTAGCTCATTCATATTTAATCATTATGCTAGCTCATTCATATTTAATCTTTATGCTAGCTCATTCATATTTAATCTTTATGCTAGCTCATTCATGCTTAATCATTATGCTAGCTCATTCATATTTAATCTTTATGCTAGCTCATTCATATTTAATCTTTATGCTAGCTCATTCATGCTTAATCATTATGCTAGCTCATTCATATTTAATCTTTATGCTAGCTCATTCATGCTTAATCATTATGCTAGCTTCTTTATGTTAATTTTCCTTAACTTTTGTGTCGGTTTGCCATGAATCAAAGGGAGATTGTTGGTGCGGTGGGCACCAAAGTCGAACCGTATTTTGATTATGGCAAAAGGCTCAATAGTTAAGGGTATATTGTTATCTTACGAGCTCAATTAAGTGTGCCGAAATGCTAAAGTTGAGCGGAAGGTCTGCGACACCCGGTGGGAACCGAGGTGGTCGGGCAACGCCAGAGGGACTTCGGAGGAAGCCGAGGTACTCGGGTGAAGACCGGAAGCGAGGCTACAAGGTAAGCTCGTGTGAAAGCGAAGCAAGGTCGTTAAGCGTAGATCCGACCCAATACCTCCAATGGAAGGTCTAGGTCGAGATCAGATGGTTAGAACCATCGTACTCTATATTTTAAGCTAACTTGTCTGCGGTCAAAACCCTTTGACTGACAGTCAACTGCTAGTCAAGTTCCAGCCTCGAGAAGAGCTCGAATTTCAAGGGGGTGAATTTGGACTTGACTCGTGTTTTGGTACAAAGGGTGATGTGGCATCAAGGTGGACATCCAAACCATCACCAAGCTTCCTTGTTGTGGACGCCCAAAATAAGGTGAGTTGGCACAAGATGGTTGGCTCCCATGATGTGGCACAAGTTGAATGGCTCCAACAAGTTGGCGCCCAAGGAGGTTGGAGGTGGCACAAGGTGGTTGGATGAAACACCTCATCCTCAAGTTGGCGCCCAAGGAGGTTGGAGGTGGCACAAGGTGGTTGGATGAAACACCTCATCCTCAAGTTGGCGCCCAAGGAGGTTGGAGGTGGCACAAGGTGGTTGGATGAAACACCTCATCCTTGAGTTGGCGCACAAGAAGGTTGGAGGTGGCACAAGGTGGTTGGATGAAACACCTCATCCTTGAGTTGGCGCAAAGGATGTGGATGAACAAGTCTTGGGGGATAAGAACCTCACCTTGGACACTACCTATGTCTAAATTCATAGATCAATATCCATAAATAGACATGTTCAAGCCAAGCAAATAACAAGTATTCAAGAGCTCTCAACACGCCGTCGTAACGCCGCTACTACTACTCACATTTGCTACGACGAAGTGCCGCCGACAACGAAAGCTACATCTTCTACTTATAAGAGTTGTCGGCATATTTATTTAAGTTCTACTTCTTTAAATTGTCTTTGTGCTTTAATCGTAACAAGGAAAGGGGGAGTGTCCCTTTGCCTTGATTTCTTTTTGTAATCGTTGCTCCTACCTCCAACGAGGAGGAGTGGTTTTAGTGAATTGCCCTCCGTACGTGATCAAGGATCACTAGGGCCGTGGATTAGCAATCGAAAGATTGTGAACCACGTAAAAATATCTTGTCTACTTTATATTTCCGCTGTGCATTCTCTACTTGCTTTTTACTTATTGCAAAAGTTTTTAACGACACCGTATCGCTATTCACCCCCCCCTCTAGCGACACTTTCGATCCAACAGAAATAGCTTAAATTAAATTTTTGAAAACAAATTCGCGGGTGAAATATTTTAAAACATAATTTTTGAGCTTAAAAATTTCTTATTTTAACTCTCCATTATATCTTGTTGGCATTTTAATTTTAATCTTTGTTTTGATGTATGCCAAAGGGGGAGAAAGAGATATAAAGTTAGAGATTTATTAAAAGAAAAGATTTATTGAAAGAAAGGTGCAAAAATAAAAGAAAAAATTATTTATTGAAAGAAAGATGCAAAAATTTGATAAGGCTTTATGCATCTCATACATGGTTTATTTTATGCATTTATTATACATGTCAAATATTTGGATATTGGTATTTGATTCTCCTAACTTTAACTGGTGTGTTGTCATACATCAAAAAGAGAGAGATTGTTGATGCAGTGAGCATCACTCCTTAGTCTTGACGTATGAACAAAAGTTAAATGTTAGGATTCACTTGTGGTCTAATATCAGTGTTAAGTGTGCAGGCTTAACAAGAAGTCCTAGTAGGTTGTGTTGACCGGATACTAGGCATGTATCTTGACAGATCATAAGGACCGGACACCAGGCATGAAGTCCAGATGGGGCACGTGGATCGGACATTTGGCATGAAGACTAGTTGGGTCAGGAGACCGAACAATCGATAAAAAGTCCAGCTGGGTCAGGCAGATAGGACAGCTGGTGGAAGCCTTGGTGGGTCAGATCGGATGTCAAGAGTGGTAAGTCCGATAAGAAGCTGGCAGGTAAGCCTTGAGTGAAAAGGTGAGATCGAGTCCTCTATAGGGGGACAAAGCTAGGCGTCGATCTGACGAAAAGTCTGCATGGGACTTAGTAGTCGAGATCGAGCAGTATTACTACTACTTTCACACTTCATATCATCTATTTGTGTTAATCTTGTTTTGTAGGGATCAGTCAACTGGATGGATTCAAGTCGACTGAAGTTTAGTCGACTGGAAATAGATCAGTCGACTGGATACTAATTTGGCAGGATCAGCTATGATCGATCGGAGATCTTACGATGTAGAAGGAAAGGATTTTAGTCAACTGAAGGGTTTGAGTCGACTGAAGAGGTAAATTTTTCGATGCTGAGCAGGGTGACGTGGAGTTGACTGGAGAGGTTTCAATCGACTGGAAGACCACGAATTCCATATTGATGGGCTGATGTGGAGTCGACTGGAAGGCATTCCAATCGGCTGGAAAGGGCTTATAAAATATATGCTCGACCGGATCCGAGAAGAACATCGAATCTACGTAGAAGTACTGTCGAAATCTACTCTCATCCACCAAAGCTAAATTTCTACAACAAGGCGATCTTCCGACACTCCGAGCAAACTTCAACCATCTACTTAGTGTCGGTATAAGCTTTTGTAATTGTTACTTTCTTTTTCGCTTCTGTACTTAATTTTAAGGAGTGGGGTAGTGTATTACCCAGCTCTACATTTATAAAAAAGCGAAACCTTCCGAAGTTGAGAGTTCTTGAGTCGGAGGGCATTTAGTGATTGCCCATCAAGGTAGCTCTCGGAAGAGCTATGGGCCTTGGAGTAGCAACCCAATTAGGGTTGTGAACCAAGTAAAATAAATTGTCTTATTTTCATTTCCGTTGCATACTCAAAATATTTTAAAATATTCTAAATAATTTTTTAATCTCTGAGATTCACCCCCCTCTCTTGGAAAAACAAGATCCTACAACCACAACTTCCCTTAAGATTGTGTATATATCCAACAATATCGTCTAAACTGACAACCACAACCTGATCCAATCTCTTCCAGAATACTCATTCCTCGAGTCCATGAATGAAAATCGCTAAATAAGTCTAACAATATTATCAAAAGCTCATAAAATTCATTCCAAGTATGAAATATCATCTTCTACACAGCAACACCCTTTTTACTCTAAGTTGATGATATCTCAATCATCACACTGACAATGATAATTGTACGACACCAAGTCATTACAATATCAACACTCCAATCATAAACCCACCCTAGAGTATACACAGGTGTCCTTTAGCTGATCTAAACAAATCATCTATCCTCAACGAAAGATATTCATTCTCAACAGCTACTGCATTCCATCATCATAATCGATGCATAACCTCAAAGGCTCATTTCTCTTTTAACAAAGAGTTTCAGATCTTCTCAAGGAAAAAATTGGGATGGATAAATCTCCCATCCAACACCTCCTATAATCAAAACATATGTTCTTCTAGTTTCCATAGTGTTTAGCAACACTGATACCAATAAAATTATCTCCCGGTATGAGGTCTTCAATATTGACACTATTCCCGAAATCACTCCGATCGCATGCTCCAATTGTCTATACAGTGGCAAGCCTGGAAGTTCTTCCGAAACTACATCCAAATACTCTCGGATTATACGCATATCCGAGAGACATATTATACCATCATCTCAACAATTTAGCTATCCAAGTTAATATCGGGATATCCATATCCACACCATATTAACCAAGTCAACAATATAGCAACTATGACAACTCTTCCTAATCACATCCAAAATCACTCTAAACTTAATGAACATGAACTATTCGAATCAATCGGTGTATAAACCAAGATAATATTCCGAATGACTAATCCTTCGACCCTCTACATCTCCTCTCAAGTAAATATGTAAACTCTTCCAACTTTTGTTCTTGGCAGCTAAGTTCCTACATGTACAAGAGACCACCATAGAGGAACTGAAATCAACTGTTGAAACTGAGATACAAACCAAAGAGACTGCAATGGGGGTGGTAAACACTATTGTACTGGTAAAGAGTACACCACCGATTGTAAAATACTGAATAACTACCAACATTATAGCACGCTCCAACTCGGCAAATGATATAGATGTGCCTGAGGAGATAACAGTTGTTGATGTTGCTGAGTCTTCTAAGATGTCTCCTGCTGATACTGCTAAGTAAATCGCTTCTCCCAGATGGAAGTATCAAGGAAATCCAACTATGCCTGAAGTAGTAGATAGTTGTTGGTGTGATAATCCAATCTTTTGTGATGATCTCTACTATCGAGATTGTGAATCATCCTCCCGAAAACAACATCAATAGTCTTCAACTGAGTCTTCAAAGTACATTCTCCTCATATGTACTGATTGCTTACAATAGCAACAGATGAACTAATCCAATGGATAATCCCACTTTGCATGTCGCCGTGACCCGCACTGCACACACACAATCCCTTCGGAATCATTCTTCTGACTCCAATATTTGACTTGCAATGTTTGCTTATCGATCTCCAACTCTTAACACACTTGTACGAAGTCATTTCTATACTCATGACTCGATCAAATGCCTTCCGGTAGGATCTGATAGAAGATCGAAACATCCTAATCTGAATGTAAGCCAATAGACCATGAGTGGCCAAAGACATCCATTCACATTCTTAAGCTATTAGGTGGTCGTAACCTTTGCAAGTCTAACGACTCTGCATGGTACTCCCATTACCAAACGATCACCCTATTTGACACTTAGGAATTCCCTGACAATGAGTCAAAGAAAGTGACATGGGAAAATACTCTCTCACAACATCACTACACCGTGACCAAGTGATGTGTTATTTCCCGAAGGTTATTTCCTACATCTTCCATCAAGTACTGGCTTGATCCCGATAATGGTATGCAACTAATTCTACTTTCTCTGTATAACATGAGTTAAGTACTCAAAAGTACCTTCAAAGTTATACAACCCAGCACAACCAACTCAGGAATCAAAATCCCTATGAAACACCATATACAAACTCTCCGCTATCTGCATCAGTAATAGTATACTCGCTTGTCCATTATCCCACAAGTAATGATCTGACTATCATAGTTAGTAAAAATCCCTAATACTGTAATCTTTGATCTCCATAAGAAATATGATGAATTGACCCATACTTTCTGACTCGGTATCAGTCGGTTCTCAAAGGAAATTCACCTTTTCGAAAGCAAGTACATATCTAATAGACTCAACATATCGTTACCATGGTCAACCCAAACCACGGTTATGAATAGTGACTAACACACTACATGGCATTCCCTGTTACAAGCCACTAAATGCATAGTCAACAAAGGATATGAGAAACAATTAACATACCTTAAACCATGTAGCTCAAAGATGTCCCACTACTATCAGATCCCAAAACTCACAAAGCCAAAATCGAGTAAAACAAAACTCGATGTCGGAACGAAATAAAATCTGAAAGTGGACTTCAAAACCTAGGGCTCTAATACCAATAAAATTGTCACGCCTCGAGAGTATATTTGTCCGTCAACCGGATGGTACCCTCTTGTGACAATATAATAAACTACCGATACATGGCCCAAATAGCTTCTATCACAGATAAGCCATAAAACACAGAGGAATACACCAATAAATAGTAAAGATACAAGAACTCAAATATATGCATACTGGTACGACTTTGACACAATAAGAAAACATAATTGAAACCAACATCCAAATCAAATCCATAATAAAGGCCAAATACATACAACACAACCATACACTCAAAATGTGGAAACAACATAGGATAAAATTTGAAAACAAACGATTCAAAATATACAACAGTATGGAATACAATCCATACACTCGGTGTGAGATGGGATCAACTGGCAGAGCTCTGAGCACCCAAGAAATCTTCTATCCATTAGCTAGGCGACAAGAAAACCCAGGGTCTGTGTTGGTGAGTATAAAACTTAGTGGTAATATAAAAGTGTTGGGTTTCCCCGGCACCGCGGCGAGTGTGTATTCGAACATGTTTCGTAAACATGTGCACAATGGAAAAATTAAAAGAAATAAATTTAATTTATTACAACACACACTACACGCATGCAATATACAATGTGTAGACATAATCGTAGTTTCAAATTTTGCAATAAAAGAAAATTATGCTAGTTATACCTGAAGTATCACGTGCAGTGGGAATGACATCAACCGGAGCAACTCACGCTAGAGTTACCTCTATCCGTATCCATGCCAAGTACCGTCGGGATAGCTTCACCAAGTTACGAGCCTTATCTTCGTAGGAGTCACTAGCCTCGTGTCAAAGACGATGTGATCGAGAGAAGATCACAATCCAAATCAAAATTCGGATGCAAAAACGAGTCCCTAAAACTCGCTTCTTCGAAGAGGTATTCGTCAACCAATTGATGAATTCTTGGTCCTCCACCTATGAGGATTACCGGAGATCCAATCCCCAGCAAGGAAGTCGCTGTCGGAGCTCCAAACGCCATCCAAATGATGCTTTGACAAGAAGGAAACAAGCTGTCCAAAAACTGGACAACTTGGTGGAGGACTTGGCGCTGGCCAAAGGAAAAGGGTCGGATGGTCCTTGGTCATCGGAGCCAAGGAGAGTTTCCGGAGGATCGTCGGAGGGTGGCCAGCAGCAGTTGGATGCCGGCGGCATAAGGTTGGATGGTGGCACAAGCTTGGGCGTAGCTTCCTTGGGCGGCAGCAAGGAGAAGAGAGGGAAAGGAGAGGAAGAGAAGTTTCCAAAAATAAAACTTGGGGCTCTCCAAACCTCTAGCCGCACTTTTATAGAGCGCGTGTTTGTTAACCATTAAGAAACCTTCCCCTTAACCAAAACCCATTAACCCGTTCCAATAACTTAAGTTAAAATAAACCGAACTGAGTTGATCTATTTTAAGTTAAAATGAACTGAACCAACTTTGGTTCATTCGTTAAAAACAAACCAAACCACTTTGGTTTATTTTCCACCATTGGATTAGAACCAAACCAATTTGGTTCATCCATCATGTCTTCATAAGACTCGACCCATCCATGCTTCCGTTGCGACTGAAACGATTTCATGCTCACTCCTTGTTTGGTCCAACCAAACCTAGTTTCTCTCGATATGAGAATCTAATTCTCAAGCTCGTTTTAAATCCTTCGGATTACGCTCATTGTGTGTGTGACCAAATAGGTTCCCGATTTATGTTGGTCGTCTATAATTAGCCATTAATTATAGAACGATCACGAGTGGCACCTAGTAGTACATCATGATCCCCAATTAATCAAAAAATCAACGGTTGATCCCAGAACCATTTCTGAAACCCTTCAGCAGCTACAATGAATCATGCCCCATTCCTTTCACTCATTTTATACCCACTTGGTTTAGGACATGGTCTATTGTGTCAGTCCCCACTAGGTTGACTATGTCACATCTAGCCCAAGTATTTACTTCCTCGTCCTTCGAATTCTAATTACTGCACATGTATACAAGAGTATCATACTCTAAACATGTAATGCTTTGGCCAAAGACTTTAGTAACAATTCGATGAGAGGCCATAGGGTATACATCTCCTCGCAAGGGGCGGTGAATCCTCTATAGGCTATTCAAACACTTTCGGCCACTTCGACTTATACCCAATCATCCCGGGTCCACATCTCCTCGGAGATGCTTGCTTAAGATGTCAAAGCATAAGTCTTCATGACCAAGATGACTTGAATACCGCAAGTCAAAGGAACATAGCACTTAAGTTGCACTAAGAACTTCATTGACATATCCATATATGCAGAAAACCATATGAAGTCTTACAGCTAGTCACTTCAATAAACTAGTTACCATAACTAGCATCCACGATTAACTCTGGACATCACAATGTCTCCAACTAGTGAGAATCAACTACTTGGATACACCAAAGAGTATACCTCGTGCTAGTCTCGACAGAATTGATGGTGTCCAAATCCATCAATTCATCGACTAGGGATAATTCCAATACATCACAATTACACATGTAGAGATACTCACTATTTGTGATCCAATAACAAATTCTCTCATGCTGTGAATCGTATTGTGGACATTCAGTAAATGAGCTTTAGATCTAATCAAATACATGCAAACACGTATACTCAAATAGTGAATCTTCATTTATCATATAAATGATTTAAACATAAGGCGATTGCCTTAGGACACCTCTCATATATAACTAACAAAAAGATAGTGCATGAACAACATATATCATATGGAGATCTACAGGTATACATATGGAGATCAACAGATATACATATGGAGGTCAACGAATATACAATCTTAGAGGTAATAATAAATAATTATCAGTATAAATCTAATCAATGCATATACTAAACTGATCAACTGAACATAACGTAATGTACTGACATACCTGAAAGGTCTACAACGACACAACTTATACAACCTGAACAAGTATACAACAATATAACATGTGTTAGTGCAATCAACCCTGTGATATGGTTTTGATGTGTATGGCAAAGGGTTTAAGTTAGGATATTTGAATTTGATATGTGCATTGGAGTCTTGTAGGACTTAGTAATTCGCACATGGAGCCTTAACGAGTTTCACATCTCATGACTCGGTCTTTGAGTCGGTGAAAGATAGATTTGCAAAAGTCGTGTGCTAAGAGCATTCGAGGGACCGCCGGACGAGGAGCTTGTAGTAAAGTCGAAGGAAGTAGACTTCAGGGCGAGACGCGAAGGATGGAACTGCAGAGCCGTGTGCTTGGCGCATTCGAGGGATGTGGCCGGACGAAGATAACTTCAAAGGCGAGAGACTCCAAGGAATGAGAGTGAGCGAATGTAATCCGGGAAGGGTAGTGCTCTTAGGTGAAACTTGGCCAAATGGCTAAGTATCGGATGAGATTTCCCGACATCAGTCGACTACCATGAAATGGCAGTCGACTGCTCTAAGTTGAATGGGGTTCGACTGGTGTTCGACTGATGGGTTTTTGACCCAGCAGTCGACTGCCATGGAATGATAGTCGACTGATGAAGGCAGTCGCGGGCACATAACCGCTCGTAGCCGACTGACTAGTCGACTATGAAGGCATCAGTCGACTGCCAAGGGTTCCATTGTACTACAACAGTCGGGATCTAACATGTTCGGAGGCCGTTGTAGTGGTGGCAGTCGACTGCCAAGGGCAGCAGTCGACTGATGGCGGCCAACGGAAAGAAATCAACCCTCTCTATAAAAAGAGAGGGTGTGGGCTTTTGGATGGCTAATGCCTAAGTTCCAAACTATCATCCAAGTGCTCCACAAGTGTTAAACTCCTTCTTCTAGCCTCTTTCACATCTATTGTAAAAGAAGGAGTATTCTTGAGTTGTAAGGGTTTACCTCCACCTTGCATTGGCTAAAGGGAGAGACCAATAGTGGATTGGTTACGGAGTGATTCACCGGGGACGAATCGGACCGTGGATTAGCGTCGAGGCCATGAACCACGTTTCATTGTTTGTTAGAATTGTTTATCTTTGTGTTTGTTCTTAATTGTCTTGGTTTTGTATTTTCCGCTTGCGCTAACGTTTATTGTAAACGATTAAGAATGACTTCCACCGTATGACAATTGAGGGCTATTCACCCCCCTCTAGCCAGCCAACCGAGACCCTACAAGTGGTATCAAAGCCAAGTCGCTTGTCGAGGACTAACCGCCACAACAAGCACTACAATCAAGAATGGTCGGCTCCAACATTCGCCCACCAAAGTTTGAGGGAGAATTCTCTTGGTGGAAGAAGAGAATGGAGGTATTTTTCGAAATCGACTTCAAAATTTTATTAATTATGGAAAACGGTTTCGAGATGCCTAGGAATGAAGAAGGGGAGCCATTGGAGAAATCAAGGTGGAATAAGAGGCAAAGGGAAGAGTACTTGGCAAACTCAAAAGCCAAACATCACTTTTACAACGTACTCTCCCAACAAGAAGTGAATCGGATAGGGGAGTGTGCAAGTGCCAAGGAGATGTGGGAGAAGCTAGTAGAGCTTCATGAAGGTACCTCGGAGGCCAAGCTTGCAAGAAGTGACCTCCTTCGCTCCCAACTAATGAATATCAAACTTGAAAAGGGAGAAAAGGTAACTTCACTATACTCTCGATTTAAAGAAAGTTTAATTGGGCTAACAAGTGTAGGAGAAAGACTTTCGAACTGAGATACGCTCATGAAAGCAATCGATGCTTTTCCCCAGTCATCAAAATGGAGCTCAATGGTGGACTCCTTCTACATGTCAAAGAATTTAGAAGTGAGCACCTTGGAGGAGTTCTTTTCAACCATGGAGCTCCATGAAACAAGGCTTGAAGGAATAGTAGAAGAGCCAAGAATTCAACCTTCAAGAGGAGTGACACTATTAGCCAACAAAGGGAAAAAAAGATGGAGACTCCTTCCTCCTCCAATGAAGCATCCTCCTCCTCCTCCATGGATAGCACGAAAGAAGCTTATATGGTAAGGAGGGTAAGGCGTGCATTAAAAGATTTTAAATTTAATAAATCTAATGATAGGAGAAGAAGACCAAGGGGGAAGATAATTTGCTACAATTGCCAACAAGAGGGACACATAAGGGATAATTGTCCCCTCTTGAACAAGAGCAAAGAGGAGAGGAGAAAGAAAGAAGAAAAGAAGAAGAAGGAGAGCAAGAAGAAAAAGGAAGAGGAGAAGAAGGCCAAGGAAAAGGGGAAGGCCAAGGCACTAAAAGCAAGGACATGGGAAGACCCCTCTTCATCATCATCATCATCATCGGAAGAAGAAAATGCCTTCGTCACAAATTTGGCACTAATGGCATTTGACGACCTAGACTCTGTTAGAATGTATACTGAAAGCCTAGCTCTTTTTGTATGAACATTTTATTTTAAAATAAGAATCACATGATCATTGTTTGCACTTTATATATTTATTATATGTGTGTGCATATTGTCTAATATTTTACATTGTAGATAACATGGTGCTTGGTGTGGCACAGAAGATCATGTTATCAGTCCCTTATAAAATATAAGTAGAGGCTCACAACCAAGATGGTTTTGGACAAACCATTGGCATGGTTGTAGTGTAGCTTGGTATTGTTTTATCTTGAACATAGAGTTACACTAGTACACTTAGGTGTATTGAGCAGGACCGACATAGAGGTGATTCAATTTAGTGCTGACTACATAATTGAATCGGACCTCGGATATTATGTTGTACATGCTCTTAATCCCGATATAATAACGGGCACATGTACTTAGTATTTATTTCTTTGATTTACCAGTGGGTGAGATTTAGATGGATTAAATCAATATGCCCGGTAAGTTGGGAAATAATATTATTTACATGGTGTGCCGTTGATTATAGGAGGAAACCGTGTCCTATATATTAGGTTGATGATGTCCCCTTGAGGAGCTCATAAGGTTCATCATGTAAACCCAGCTGGTTGACTTAGTCAACATGATGATAAGGTTGAGTGGTACTACTCGAGGAGTTAGATGTTGATTAATTGATGGTCAGTAAATCAATTAATTGACGGACATTCGATATCTTAAACACGGGGAGATTAATGTACAAATAATATATGGAGCCCATATTGATTTATGGGGGTTGGTGAGGTAGTTCAATGATGATCCTCTAGTGGAATGGAACATCATTGATGGATCAAGTGTAACGCCCGCCCTTATCTGCTCTCAGGGCGGCGCTACTTTAGTCTATATATATTTTTTTTTTATTAGCATACTACATATGGATCCGTTCAAAGTCTACATGCTTGAACAGGTTATCATAACTGAAACCTTCTTTGGCACATGCATCACCTATCTTGTTCATCATTAGCATGACCACATATCTTATCTTATTTCATAACATGCATAGCGAAAGGATTCGTTCATGAGTTCTAACATGTCGAACCTCTTAAATTAAGGGATACTCATTAAACACAAGTCTTATAAGCGGAAGCAATGTCTTAAATTGTTCTTAGAGCATATAAATATAAGCAGATAGTGTAGGGTCTTCTTTCACCATGCCACTATCACACACGCACATGGCCCCTCCTGCCACTCCCTCTAGTGCAGACTTCCTTTATCTGCAGTATATGGACAACATAAACTATAAGCATATAGCTTAGTAAGATCCTTGCCTACTCACAAAAACCACGATTTCATCAAACTATTAGAACATGAGCATGCTGGCATAGAAAATGACCTAAGCATTTCATAGCAACACTAATCAACAACATATCCAGTTAATAGTACAAAAAGAACTAAGCATTGCATAGAATTGTTCATAAGCAGGTTAAGCATAATTAATCTAAGCAGGGCATACTTTGAACATGAGCGTTATAACTGCATAAACTAAACGTGCATGAAAGAACGTAATCATAAGCATTTGGTTAACTTGAACATAAACATTTGTGATAACATAAACCCTAATCATGCAGAAGGAACATAGTCGCAAGTATTCTTAACCTTACCCTTAACCTTCACCACATCATAAATTCTAAACTAGCATAAAGTATATAGACACCACATACTTAGACTTAACTCTAAACATCATAACTTCATCTAGCATGCATAGAGAACCTAGTTCGTAAGCATTGAGCATTTAATGAAGCATACACAATATCATAGAAGTCTTTTCTTTTCAAAACATATACTTATAAATACTTCAATATCATCATAACTTCATAACATCTAGCATGCATAGAGAACCTAGTTAAAGTAGCATTGAGAGCATTTAACGAAGCATACACAATATCATAGAAGTCTTTTCTTTTCAAAACATATACTTATAAATACTTCAATATCATCATAACTTGTTTGGGGGCCCTGTGTTAAGTACCACATAATGCGCGTTCCTAATAGGTGGGGTAGCGAGCCACCGATCCTATTAGAGCAAGACCTCTTACGTCTTACGAGGCAAGACCTCTTACGTCTTCTTGTGTCCCTATGGATTTGATTACCACCGACGGGTCGGGTACTTAACCTCTTGCAAAGTAAAATACTTAATTCTTTTCTTTTCTGGACATAATATAAAGAATGCTCTTGATCCCCATCATAAGAAGGTAAGCATCTTGATCTTATCTTGACATAAGGAGAGCTCTTGATCCCTACTTGAAAGGGAAGCATCTCCATCGTATCTTATCATAAGGAGAGCTCTTGATCCCTACTTGAAAGGGAAGCATCTCCATCTTATCTTATCATAAGGAGAGCTCTTGATCCCTACTTGAAAGGGAAGCATCTCCATCTTATTTTATCATAAGGAGAGCTCTTGATCCCTACTTGAAAGGGAAGCATCTCCATCTTAGTCATTTTATAAGGACACATGCATTCATAACATAAGAGTACCCTAAAGGGGTCCTAAAGCATAAACGGGTTCATCACATAAGCATGTTTCATGACATATTGCATCGTAAACATGAAGCATATTTCCTAAGCATATTCATGACATATTAAATCACAAAACATATTCTTCACCTAGGTATATTTCATGGCACAATACTCCATAACTTGAAGCACATTCCCGAAGCATATACATGGCATATTACTTCACACAACATGTTCATCATGGCATATTACATGGCACATTACATCATAACAGGAAGTATATTTCCTAAGCTTATTCATGGCATATTAAATCGTAAAACATGTTCATCACATAGCCTAATTTCATGTTGCATTGAATCATAACATATTCATCACCCAAGCAAAGTTCATGTCATATTAAAAACTCTACACATAGCACAATTACATAAAGGGTGTTTTCATGAAACCCTAACCCTAAAACCATGGGTTGGCCGAAACTTGTAAGGGGGCTCAAGCTTAGGTTTGGTCCCCAAAAATTCATTCATAAAGCATTATAACCTAGCTTAGCATCATGAGGGATATTCTCATGCAACCCTAACCCTAATTACCTAGGGTGGCCGAAACCTACAAGGGGCTCAACTAGGGTTCTTGCCACCTAATATTCATTCATGAGCATTATCATGTAGCATAGCATCATTAGGGATATTTTCATGCAACCCTAACCCTAATTACCTAGGGTGGCCGAAACCTACAAGGGGCTCAACTAGGGTTCTTGCCACCTAACATTTATTCATGAGCATTATCATGTAGCATAGCATCATTAGGGATATTTTCATGCAACCCTAACCCTAATTACCTAGGGTGGCCGAAACCTACAAGGGGCTCAACTAGGGTTCTTGCCACCTAATATTCATTCATGAGCATTATCATGTAGCATAGCATCATTAGGGATATTTTCATGCAACCCTAACCCTAATTACCTAGGGTGGCCGAAACCTACAAGGGCCTCATCTTGGATGGTGGATACCCAAGGGTCTTACTTGAAACATACCAACCAAGAATATCACTTTAGGATCAAGTTCATGCAACCCTAACCCTAAAATCTTGGGGGTGGCCGAACCATATAGGGTCATCACCTTTGCACTTTGGTCTCCTAAAGGTATCTACTTGAAACATATCACCCATAAAAACCTCCCTTAGTAGCATTTTCATGAATCCTAGCCCCCCCAACTTAGTTGGCCGAAACTTATAAGGCTACAATTTCATATTTCTTTCAAGCAACCAACCCTATCAAACTAATATACTGCAGGTGAGGGGAAAACTTACATCCTTCGCTTTGCTTCGGGAGATGACCTAATGGAGGTCACCTAGCTCTCTCCTAGCTTGCAAGGAGCTCTCGGCCAAAGGAGGAAGAAGAGCTTGGGGTTTCGGTGAGAATGAAGAGAAGAGGAAGAAGGAAGGAAGAAGTGGCCAAGTGGAACTTCCCTCTTCTTTATAAAGGGGAGGAAGAGAAGTTTCTCTTCTCCTTGTCAAGCCTCTTCATTTACCCTCCTCCCATTTATCTATAGGTTCCCCCTTTCCTCTAATGATATGATTCTATTGGGCTTATGGTTAGTGGGTGCATCTATAAGGCTTGGCTATCTCTAGAGGTGGGGGGTTCAATTCCTAGGCTTTGCATCTCTTTTTGGCTTATTTTCTTTTATTTCTCCAAAAAGGCCTACATAAAGCCCATCCTCATAAAGCCAAAAATTCTCGTAAAATCGCTAGAATTTCACGGGCGTTACAATCCCTCATACCTTGTAAAAGTTTCGTCCTCGAAACTTAAAACAATTCCGGGTATACGCCTCATGTCCTCCTCGCGTTCCCAAGTAGCCTCCTCATATTGCAGTGCCTTACAGGACCTTCACTAAGGGCACCTCTTTGTTCCTTAGTCTCTTGACATCTCGGTCTAGTATCTGGATAGGCCGACTTTCGATACTCAGGTCCTCTTGAATGTGTACAATTTGTGGCTCGACCACTTGGTCCGCTCTGGATATGCATTTCTTGAGCATAGAGACATGGAACACGTTGTGTATAGCCGACATCTCTTGGGGCGATTCGGCTTATGCGCCACCTTGCCCACTCTACGTGATATCGGATAGGGTCCCACGTAGCGTGGATTGATTTACCCTTCCTTCCGAATCTCATCACTCCCTTCATAGGGGTCACTCCGAGAATACGGGTCCCGACTTGAACTCTAACGGTCTCGCCGCATATCCGCATAGCTCTTTTGTCGGCTCTGGCGGTTTCGATTCTCGCGGATATATTCGTATAAGCGCGGGTGGTATTGTCAATAATATCGGCTCAAGACCCATTTCCCTCCTTTCACCACCCTCGTACCAACAGAGATAGGAGACTGCATCTTCTCCGTATAGAGCTTCATAGGGTGCCATTCCAATGGTAGCCTGGTAGCTGTTGTTGTAAGCAAATTCTGCCAGGCACAAATATCGACACCAGCTCCCCTTAAAGTCTAGAGCACAGGCCCGCAGCATATCTTCCGACTGGTTCACTCTTTCGGCCCGTCGGCTCGAGGATGAAAGCAGCGATCTTGAATCTCAACTTAGTGCCAAGAGCCTTCTGAACACATTCCCAGAGATGGGAGGTAAAACGGCCATCCCGGTCAGAAATAATAGCCTTAGGCACTCCATGTAATTTGATAATTTCCTTGACATATAATTGAGCTAGCTACTCAACCGAATAGGTCATCTTGATTGCCAGGAAATGGGCAGACTTTGTCAACCGATCTATGATTACCCATATAGCATCGTAACCATTTGTCGCTGGTAATCCCGAGATGAAATCCATGGAAATTTCTTCCCATTTCCACTCGGGAATCGTATTGTGCGGTAATCCTTGGGTTTACGGTGTTACGCCTTCACCTTCCGCGGTCGAGAGTGTTGACGTCTTGAGCCACATCCTTTTCATGCGGACCACCAAAATTTATCCCTTAAGTCCGATACATTTTATTAGATCCGGGATGCATGGTATAAGGTGTTCCATGGGATTCCTCGAGTATCTTCTGCCAGTAACTCCGGATCGTTCGAATGTAAGCGATCCGGAGTATAATAATCCGCCGTCGTGATGCGGAGTCCATTATCCCTTCCTTCCAGTACTTCTTGTTTGAACTTCTGGATGTCTGAATCACCATCTTGCTTTCCCTTTATATCGTCGAACAGCGTCGGCGTTATAGTCATGGTGGAAAGTTGCCCAGAAATGATTTCTATTCCGTAATTCATTACTTCCCTTTTGAGGTTGAGATAGCATCGATAAGGACATCAAAGCGGCACGGACTTTCTGCGCTAAGCGCATCCGCCACCTTGTTGGCCTTTCTGGTGATAGAATATCTCACAATCATAATCTTTGACTAGCTCAAGCCATCTGCGTTGTCTCATGTTTAGGTCTTTCTGGGTAAAGAAATATCTCAGACTGTGGTGGTCGGTATAAATCCTGCACCGAGCTCCGTATAAGTAGTGTCTCCATATTTTTAGAGCGAATACCACTTGCTTGATTCTAAGTCATGGACAGGATAATTTATTTCGTGCTCTTTGAGTGTCTAGAGCGTAAGCGATGACCTTGCCGTTTTGCATAAATGACGAGCCCGGGCTTTGGAAGCGTCACTATACATATCGAAGCTTCCATTATCTTGAGGAGAGTCGAGGATGGGAGCGAGTGGTCTCCTTTTGATTCCGTAAAACTCCTCTCACGATCCTCGATCCATTTGTATTGCTTGTCCTTTACAGTGAGGGTGTCATAGGGCCGCAATTCTAGAGAAGTCCTCTACAAACTTCAATAGCAGGAAACTGATTTCACTCGCATTCCTTGGCCTATTCCAGTTCCGTACAACCTCAATCTTCATTGGGTCCACCATGATTCCATCTTTAGAGATGACATGACCCAAGAATGACACTTGTTTGAGCCAGAACTCACATTTGGAGAACTTGGCATATAGTTGCTTCAAGAATCTGAAGAATCGCCTTGTCTTGGTGTTGGCATGCTCTTCTCGGTCTCTCGAGTAGATAAGAATATCGTCGATGAAGACGATCACAAATTTGTTGAGGAAGGCCGAGAATACTCGATTCATCAAGTCCATGAACATTGCCGGAGCATTGGTTACGCCAAAGGGCATAACTACAAACTCATAATGTCCGTATCTTGTTCGGAAGGCCGTCTTCGGAATATCGTCTGGCTTTACTTTTACTTGATGATAGCCAGAGCTGAGATCGATCTTTGAAAAGACAGATAGCTCCTTGGTCGAACAAGTCATCGATCCTGGGAAGGGGGTACCTATTCTTGATGGTTACGTTGTTCAGTGCCCGGTAGTCTATACACATTCGCATAGACCCATCTCTCTTCTTTATGAACAACACTGGAGCTCCCCATGGTGAGTGACTAGGACGGATAAATCCCTGGCCAAGTAACTCTTGTAGTTGTTTCTGTAGTTCTTTCAACTCAGTTGGCGCCATTCGGTAGGGTGCCTTGGAGATCGGATTAGTTCCGGGAATTAATTCGATCTCGAACTCAATTTCTCTATCAGGCGGTAACCCAGGTAGGTCATCAGGAATCACCTCCGGATGGTCACGTACCACTCTAACATCTTCTATCTTCTGGTTCTTCGCTGATATGGTATCCACCACATGTGCGAGAAATCCGGTGCATCCGTCTTTTAACATTTTTCGGGCTTTTAGTGCCGATAAGAACTTCTTTGTTCCTTTCTTCGACTCCCCGATAAATTCAAATGAAACTTCTGCTTCGGGTCGGAAGATTACCCTCCATTTACGGCACTCAATTGATGCGTACTTGTCGCGAAAGTCCATGCCCAATATAACATCATAGTCCCACATATCTAAGACTATCGGTCACCATAGAGCTCCTGTCTGCGAGCCTAATTGGTGCGGCGCAGAATATGGGTGGATGGCATCACCTCTCCCGAAGGTAACGTCGTTAAAAATTCATAGTCCAAAGCTTGGGGATGCCTATCTATCTTTCTTATGAAAGGCGTAGCGATGAATGAATGGGTTGCCCCGGTGTCAAACAAGACAGTAGCGTATTGACTGGAAATAAGTAGCTGACCTGTGACAACCGTCGAGGCACTCGCTACATCTTCTCCGTGAGGAGAACACTCGGCATTTGTCCCAACCGCGGGTTTCCAGCTCCCTTGACTTATTTGAGGACCTTCTATCGCCGCCTCAGCATCCGGTGAAGGCTGTGGAGGAGCTCCTGCATCTTGGACATACTTGTGGCGGTGCTCGAACTCGGGTAGGGCGTTCTGTGCTATGTGCCCCTCCCGCCCCACAGTTGTAACACTTCCTCGCCCTCGACGACATTCCCGGATGCTTCTTCCCACATGTAGGGAGATACCCTTTGGCGGTTTCGGCCCCCTCTTGGGCCATTCCAACATTTCTTCTTGCCGCTGCGGTCTCTCTTCCGGCTAGTATTACGAGATTTCGGCTCTCGGTTCGTGCCTTACTCTGGCTGATGTTGTTCGGTAGTGATCGTGACAGGCACTCTTGAACAACAACCTCAGCGATGCAGGGTCGATTGACTCCATGCGGCATTCGAGGCTATCTCGGTCGCAACATTTTGGCAGTCAGTCCTCTCCTCTCGATGCGACTAACTCTGTGACGGCGTGCCGGTAGGTTGAACCTTCATAGCTTCACTAAGCGATAGATCGCCTTGCCGGAACTCGAAACTCATCGTAGTGCTTATTTGTGATCCGTCTCTGAAAGAACTCCTCGAAGAACTCCGATTCAAAATCTATCCACCTCATTTGATTTATTTGTCTCTTCGCTTTGACTCTCTCCCACCACATCCTGCATCCCGGAAAGGCGAGCGAGGCACATTTTATCCTTTCGTGCTCGGGCCAATCCGGTAGCTCCACGATGCTTTCAATTTTGAACGGGCTTGGGCATCCCATGGTTCACGGCACGGAGAAATTTTGGTTTGACCTCGCCCGAATCGAGATAGGCTTGGGCGGACCCGATGGCATTGATTAGCGGTGCTTGCACCATAGTGGTCGTGTTAGGAGTTCGTTCTGCGTCCACAGGGTGGTGCTAGGGTTCCCTTGTTGATTCGTGAGAGCATTGATAACCGGTTTGTTGCTCTGACCGGTAACCACATGCATCAAATCTGGTGGGGGTGCGGAGTCATTCCCTCTAGCACTACGTCTCCCGTTCATGTTATCTAAGTGATAAATGAATAATTAATTAAGGTGTTATTATAATTCCTACTCATATACGTGCATCTAATATCTCATATCATAAACAAGGTATGGTATCCTTAATTTTTGAGTCTCAATAGGAGTTTATAGATATGTGTGATTCCACTCTACTAAAACATGATAAGGTATTATTTCTATCTAGATCACAAGTGTGATTCCAATCTACTAAAACATGATGAGGTATTATTTCTATCTAGATCACAAGTGTGATTCCAATCTACTAAAACATGATAAGGTATTATTTCTATCTAGATCACAAGTGTGATTCCAATCTACTAAAACATGATAAGGTATTATTTCTATCTAGATCACAAGTGTGATTCCAATCTACTAAAACATGATGAGGTATTATTTCTATCTAGATAGGAGTCATTCTTCATTATAAAAGAAACTCAGTATGCATAAAATTACTTACTTGGAAATAGCAGGATGGAGGCTTGATGTGTGATAGTGGAAAGGTGAACCCGCTCTGATACCACCTGTAACGCCATATCTGCTCTCGGTTACTTTAGTCTATATATTTTTTTTTTATTAGCATACTACATATGGATCCGTTCAAAGTCTACATGCTTGAACAGGTTATCATAACTGAAACCTTCTTTGGCACATGCATCACCTATCTTGTTCATCATTAGCATGACCACATATCTTATCTTATTTCATAACATGCATAGCGAAAGGATTTGTTCATGAGTTCTAACATGTCGAACCTCTTAAATTAAGGGATACTCATTAAACACAAGTCTTATAAGCGGAAGCAATGTCTTAAATTGTTCTTAGAGCATATAAATATAAGCAGATAGTGTAGGGTCTTCTTTCACCATGCCACTATCACACACGCACATGGCCCCTCCTGCCACTCCCTCTAGTGCAGACTTCCTTTATCTGCAGTATATGGACAACATAAACTATAAGCATATAGCTTAGTAAGATCCTTGCCTACTCACAAAAACCACGATTTCATCAAACTATTAGAACATGAGCATGCTGGCATAGAAAATGACCTAAGCATTTCATAGCAACACTAATCAACAACATATCCAGGTAATAGTACAAAAAGAACTAAGCATTGCATAGAATTGTTCATAAGCAGGTTAAGCATAATTAATCTAAGCAGGGCATACTTTGAACATGAGCGTTATAACTGCATAAACTAAGCGTGCATGAAAGAACGTAATCATAAGCATTTGGTTAACTTGAACATAAACATTTGTGATAACATAAACCCTAATCATGCAGAAGGAACATAGTCGCAAGTATTCTTAACCTTACCCTTAACCTTCACCACATCATAAATTCTAAACTAGCATAAAGTATATAGACACCACATACTTAGACTTAACTCTAAACATCATAACTTCATAACATCTAGCATGCATAGAGAACCTAGTTCGTAAGCATTCAGAGCATTTAACAGAAGCATACACAATATCATAGAAGTCTTTTCTTTTCAAAACATATACTTATAAATACTTCAATATCATCATAACTTGTTAACATCTAGCATGCATAGAGAACCTAGTTCGTAAGCATTCAGAGCATTTAACAGAAGCATACACAATATCATAGAAGTCTTTTCTTTTCAAAACATATACTTATAAATACTTCAATATCATCATAACTTGTTTGGGGGGCCCCAGGTTAAGTACCACATAATGCGCGTTCCCTAATAGGCTGGGGTAGCGAGCCACGTCTATTAGAGCAAGACCTCTTACGTCTTACCAGGGCAAGACCTCTTACGTCTTCTTGTGTCCCTATGGATTTGATTAACGACCACCTGACGGGTCAGGTACTTAACCTCTTGCAAAGTAAAATACTTAATTCTTTTCTTTTCTGGACATAATATAAAGAATGCTCTTGATCCCCATCATAAGAAGGGAAGCATCTTGATCTTATCTTGACATAAGGAGAGCTCTTGATCCCTACTTGAAAGGGAAGCGTCTCCATCTTATCTTATCATAAGGAGAGCTCTTGATCCCTACTTGAAAGGGAAGCATCTCCATCTTATTTTATCATAAGGAGAGCTCTTGATCCCTACTTGAAAAGGAAGCATCTCCATCTTATTTTATCATAAGGAGAGCTCTTGATCCCTACTTGAAAGGGAAGCATCTCCATCTTAGTCATTTTATAAGGACACATGCATTCATAACATAAGAGTACCCTAAAGGGGTCCTAAAGCATAAACGGGTTCATCACATAAGCATGTTTCATGACATATTGCATCGTAAACATGAAGCATATTTCCTAAGCATATTCATGACATATTAAATCACAAAACATATTCTTCACCTAGGTATATTTCATGGCACAATACTCCATAACTTGAAGCACATTCCCGAAGCATATACATGGCATATTACTTCACACAACATGTTCATCATGGCATATTACATGGCACATTACATCATAACAGGAAGTATATTTCCTAAGCTTATTCATGGCATATTAAATCGTAAAACATGTTCATCACATAGCCTAATTTCATGTTGCATTGAATCATAACATATTCATCACCCAAGCAAAGTTCATGTCATATTAAAAACTCTACACATAGCACAATTACATAAAGGGTGTTTTCATGAAACCCTAACCCTAAAACCATGGGTTGGCCGAAACTTGTAAGGGGGCTCAAGCTTAGGTTTGGTCCCCAAAAAAATTCATTCATAAAGCATTATAACCTAGCTTAGCATCATGAGGGATATTCTCATGCAACCCTAACCCTAATTACCTAGGGTGGCCGAAACCTACAAGGGGCTCAACTAGGGTTCTTGCCACCTAATATTCATTCATGAGCATTATCATGTAGCATAGCATCATTAGGGATATTTTCATGCAACCCTAACCCTAATTACCTAGGGTGGCCGAAACCTACAAGGGGCTCAACTAGGGTTCTTGCCACCTAACATTTATTCATGAGCATTATCATGTAGCATAGCATCATTAGGGATATTTTCATGCAACCCTAACCCTAATTACCTAGGGTGGCCGAAACCTACAAGGGGCTCAACTAGGGTTCTTGCCACCTAATATTCATTCATGAGCATTATCATGTAGCATAGCATCATTAGGGATATTTTCAACCCTAACCCTAATTACCTAGGGTGGCCGAAACCTACAAGGGCCTCATCTTGGATGGTGGATACCCAAGGGTCTTACTTGAAACATACCAACCAAGAATATCACTTTAGGATCAAGTTCATGCAACCCTAACCCTAAAATCTTGGGGGTGGCCGAACCATATAGGGTCATCACCTTTGCACTTTGGTCTCCTAAAGGTATCTACTTGAAACATATCACCCATAAAAACCTCCCTTAGTAGCATTTTCATGAATCCTAGCCCCCCCAACTTAGTTGGCCGAAACTTATAAGGCTACAATTTCATATTTCTTTCAAGCAACCAACCCTATCAAACTAATATCTGCGGTGAGGAAAACTTACATCCTTCGCTTTGCTTGGGGAGATGACCTAATGGAGGTCACCTAGCTCTCTCCTAGCTTGCAAGGAGCTCTCGGCCAAAGGAGGAAGAAGAGCTTGGGGTTTCGGTGAGAATGAAGAGAAGAGGAAGAAGGAAGGAAGAAGTGGCCAAGTGGAACTTCTCTCTTCTTTATAAAGGGGAGGAAGAGAAGTTTCTCTTCTCCTTGTCAAGCCTCTTCATTTACCCTCCTCCCATTTATCTATAGGTTCCCCCTTTCCTCTAATGATATGATTCTATTGGGCTTATGGTTAGTGGGTGCATCTATAAGGCTTGGCTATCTCTAGAGGTGGGGGGTTCAATTCCTAGGCTTTGCATCTCTTTTTTGGCTTATTTTCTTTTATTTCTCCAAAAAGGCCTACATAAAGCCCATCCTCATAAAGCCAAAAATTCTCGTAAAATCGCTAGAATTTCACGGGCGTTACATCAAGTTTGTGTGGTTTCGATCCATCGGGTGGCCGAGACCCAACTCCTCCTTATGGTCCCTATCGTAGCCTAATATAATCCTTATGAAGTCTAGATCCAAGAATGTAAAACAAAACCTAGAACCAACGGTTGGATTAAATCCATAGATCCGATGGTTAGGATGAAACCCTAGAACCAACGGTTGGATTAAATCCATAGATCCGATGGTTAGGATGAAACCCTAGAACCAACGGTTGGATTAAGTCCATAGATCCGATGGTTAGGATGAAACCCTAGAACCAACGGTTGGATTAAATCCATAGATCCGATGGTTAGGATGAAACCCTAGAACCAACGGTTGGATTAAGTCCATAGATCCGATGGTTAGGATGAAACCCTAGAACCAACGGTTGGATTAAATCCATAGATCCGATGGTTAGGATGAAACCCTAGAACCAACGGTTGGATTAAGTCCATAGATCCGATGGTTAGGATGAAACCCTAGAACCAACGGTTGGGATTAAATCCATAGATCCGAGGGTTAGGATGAAACCCTTGATCCGACGGTTGGGATGAAATCCTAGATCCTATGGTTGGGATGAAATCCTAGATCCGACGGTTGGGATCAAATCCCTAGAACCGACGGTGGAGATTAAATCCCTAGAACCGACGGTGGAGATTAAATCCCTAGATCTGACGGTGGAGATTAGAGGAGGCTTAAGCCTAAATTCTAGAATTAGGGTTTGGCTCATCCTTGGTTAGTGACAACAAATCTTAAAAGGGATAAGGTTGGTTGGGCGGCAAGAATATAGGAGTTAGTTCCTATATTTTAGGCTAACCAACTTTCTCCTAAATTCTATAAATAAAGGCTTAGGCATTGGGCGAAAATATGTTTTTTGGATTGGAGAATTAGGGTTTGTCTCATCCAAGAGTTGGGCGGCAACAAACCCTAGAGGAGCTACGGTTTTTGGGCGGCTAAGAAAGTGGGTGGCAAGGTGATTGTTCTCCCTAAGGTTTTTGGCCGGCGCCCCTCTTTCCCTTCTCATCCTTGGCCGGTTCTCTTCTTCCTCCTCTCTTGCTCCTTGGTGGCCGGCGGATCTCCAACAATTGGTGGCCGGTGCTTCTCCAACATCTAGGTGGCCGGCGGCAACAATACAACAAGTTGGCCGGCACTCATCCAATCGTTCCTTGGCCGGCGGTTGCATCAAACTCTCTTGTTTGGTGGCCGGTTCTAGAAAGGAAAGGTTTTAGTGGTTCTTCTCTTGGTTCGCAGCGGACAAGGAAGAGAAGAACGTGATCTAGAAGGCTTCTACTCGTGGAGAATCTTCGTCCACACGTCGTCCACGAGAAGGATAGGACATACGGTAGAAGATCGTAAGGTATAAAGTTTTATAACTTTAATTTCAGATCTGAGCATGTTCTTATATATGATGATTATACATGTGTGTATATGACTATATATTGTATAATCATGGACCCCGAAGACAAACACAAAAACCGGCGATCCGTCCGTCGTCTCTTCCGCGGCTAACCAACTAGAAGAGTTGTGTTGCTTGAACGACTAGTTTGTTCAAGCGACCACTCGAGTTGTTAGCACGACGACGAATAGGTGTTGCTAAGGAAGCTCATCCCATCTGGATTAATCCTTTCATTAGTGAAAATTTTAATCCGGGGACATGGGAGCCAATGAGCCTCCGAAGCGAAATCCATCAATTGGTATCAGAGCAACGGTTTCCGGTTTTGTGTGTTTAGGATTCGGTTATATTTTTATGCATTTTTCATATATAATATGTGCCGGATAATAGTAGGATATGCGTAGTGGAACTCTTTGGTTGCAGGCATAAGATCCGACTATTATGGCCATGTGTGTGTATGTGAATGGATGTGTGTAAAAATTTATTATTTGAATCCTCGGGGTTGACGAGGCTAGATTAGTATTTAATTTTTGTAATTAAATACGGCATTGTTTAGCCGCTCATTTTAGTTTACTTTCGATCTAGATTATTTGTACACTCCTTCATGGAGTATAGGATCGATGGATGTAAATTAATATGATTTATCTCGGCTCGGAACTCTTTGGTGACTTCATGCGGGAAAAGATGGAGCGACGACGAGGTGGCGACATGGAGGACAATGCCATAATAGTTGGAAAAATTCTGATTTTTCCATATTTATTGCTTATTTGTTTTATATGCATGTTGTGTTTGTTTTAAAATTCCTCGATTTCAATTTACTAAGTGGGAGAGGGACATTTTAATTAATTCCCGCGGCCTCCATTACAATTTGACGTGTGATGCAAACAAACTTGTGTGTTGGCTCTGAGTGACTTCCTCCCCGAGGACGGGTTTGTTTGCGGATCACTAGGTCAAATAAAGGTTATAGGAAATTATCTAGGAGCGTGTGTACTTCCACAGAGGTAAGGCACATAATCCAAAATAATTCCCTTAGTATCGTGTAATGGTGCACACTTAGATGCAAATAAAAATATCCTCCCCATAGGAGTCACTGCTTTTATTTGTAGGGCCAAAGAGGAACCAACTATTAATTTTATTTGTCAAAAGTAAGGTTGACAAGATAATAAAATTAATGGGTAAAACCTCCTCTTACAAATGTAGAATTCGTATCGTCCACAGTGGCATATGAAATTCTCGGTGTTTTGAGGTGTTGGTTGATTTGAGATTTTATTGTTTTGAGGAATCAATAATATTTGAAATCTAATATTTTGATCATTGTGATTCTTAGGATTTTCAAATGGCTTTCAACCCACTTGCTATGATACTAAAGGAAACAAACTTACTATACCCAAATTATCGATTGGAAAAGAAAAATGGATAGTGTCTTAACTGTCAATGAGTGTCCTCCTAGGGTTGCGAATGATTCTGGGGAAAAGGAACTTTTCGGATACCAGAATCAAGCTGCTAGTAAGGAAGCCATGGTTGCTCAGAAGGTTTCTACTTCTATGACTAAAGGCAACAAGAAGAAGAAAAAAGGTAGAGCAAAGGTGGTGGGTGGACCTCAGAGAGGAGTGAAGAAGCCGAAGGCAAGTACTTCACTTGTAAACAGATCGACATGGGAAGAAAGACTTAACCTAAAGAAGAACAGAGGTATATCTTACGCCTAGTCGTTGAAACATGTTTAGTGGTGTTATCTCACCGATTGCACTGTGTGTAGATCACGGAGCCAGATCATGTCCGCAATTCTTTGCGAGGGTTCGAGGAAACTCGACGACTAGTGAGGGAGAAATTACCGCCTACATGGGCAATGCTTCAAAGGTGGTCGCTATTGCAGTGGGAGTTGTTTACTTATCTTTTTATTTGTATTAAGTTTTGGTTTTGAGAAATTGACTTTATGTACCTACATTTAGAAAGAATTTTATTTCGTTTACTAAATAATAATTGGATGGATATTCTATTTCTTTTAATGAAATAGTTGTTATAAAAGAAAGAGAGATTATCTGTTCGTACATTGGTTGGCAATTTGTATACTCTTGAACCAAAAACTCCCACGATGCATAGAGAAGTGAATAACTCATCTTCTAAGTCTAAAAAGAGAAAAGAACCTTCGCAGATGAACCAGACATATCTTTGGCATCTAAGGCTTGGTCATATTAACCTTAGCAGAATTCAAAGGTTGATAGCTGATGGACCTTTGGGTTCATTAGTGGTGGAGGATCTCCCAACCTGCGAATCTTGCTTGGAAGGTAAAATGACCAAGAGGCCTTTCAAGGCCAAGGGGTATAGAGCCAAAGATGTGTTAGAATTGGTTCATTCTGATTTGTGCGGTCCTATGTCTATCCAGGCAAGAGGTGGTTTTGAATATTTCGTCTCTTTTATAGATGATTATTCAAGATATGGATACATTTACTTGATGCGCCGCAAGTCTGAATGCTTTGACAGGTTCAAAGAATTCAAGGCTGATGTGGAGAACCGTCAAGGTAAAAGTATCAAGACATTATGATCTGATCGTGGTGGCGAGTACCTCTTGGGAGAGTTTAGGAGTTACTTATCAGAGGCTGGGATTCAATCCCAATTGTCACTTTGCACCGCACACCCAGAGAATGGTGTGGCGGAGAGAAGGAACAGGACTCTTATGGAGATGGTCAGATCTATGATGAGTTATTCTGAGTTACCTGTTTCGTTCTGGGGGTATGCACTGGATACGGCAATGTACACTCTGAACTTGGTTCCATCTAAATCAGTACCTTCTACCCCTGTAGAATTGTGGACTGGGCGAAAGCCTAGTCTGAGACATATTCGGATATGGGGGAGTCCAGCACATGTGCAGAAAGCTGATGCTGGTAAGTTGGAACCTCGTACAGAAGTGTGCATGTTTGTTGGTTACCCAAAGGGAGCGAAAGCTGGTTTGTTTTATAATCCTAGAGATCAGAGGGTGATCGTTAGCGCGAATGCCAGATTTCTAGAGGAGGATTATGTAATGAACCACAAGCCCAAGAGTAGGATTGTTCTTGAGGAGTTGGCAGGGGAAGTCCCAACTTGCATCACCGTACAAGAGGAGACACCACAAGTCACTGCACCGCGTGTCACAGAGCATACACAGGAGGCACCTCGTCGTAGTGGGAGGGTTGTTAGATAACCCGACAGATTCATGTTTTTGGGAGAGTCTTCGGACTTAGTCCCTGGTGAACATGAACCTGATCCCTGGACATATGACGAGGCACTCCAAGATAGAGATGCTGTATCTTGGCAAAGTGCGATGAATTCAGAGATAGAATCTATGGATTCTAATCAGGTCTGGGAGCTAGTAGAACCACCCGATGGTGTAAAAGCCATTGGATGCAAGTGGATCTACAAGAGAAAGAGAGGAGTAGACGGGAAGGTTGAGACCTTCAAAGCTAGGCTTGTTGCGAAAGGGTATACTCAGAAAGAGGGCATCGATTATGAGACCTTTTTAGCTATGCTTAAGTCTATCCGGATTCTCTTATCTATAGCTGCTCATATGGATTATGAGATTTGGCAGATGGATGTCAAGACAGCTTTCCTTAATGGAAGTCTTGAGGAGAACATCTATATGCGGCAACCAGAGGGATTCGTTGCTAAAGGCAAAGAGCATCTTGTATGTAAGCTTAATCGGTCCATTTATGGATTGAAGCAAGCTTCTAGATCTTGGAACATCCACTTTGATGAGGTAATCCAGTCATATGGATTTATTCAAAGTCCGGATGTGCCTTGTGTATACAAGAGATGTGACGGAAACGTAGTGGTGTTTCTTGTACTATACGTAGATGACATTTTGTTATTTTGCAAAAATATAAAAGTGTTATCAGACGTAAGGGTATGGTTGTCCAAACAGTTTGACATGAAGGACTTGGGAGAAGTGGGACACATCCTTGGGATCAAAGTTATAAGGGATCGCAAGAAAAGGATGTTGTGCTTGTCTCAAGCTTCATACATTGACACTATCCTTGCTCGTTTTAGCATGCAGAACTCCAAGAAAGGTTTTCTACCTTTTAGGCATGGAGTTCCTTTATCTAAAGAGATGTGTCCCAAAACATCAAAGGAGATAGAGGACATGAAGGCGGTTCCTTAGGCTTGGCAGATGGAAGCCTTATGTATGCTATGCTATGTACGAGACCGGATATACTGCTTTAGTGGGCATGGTTGCGATATCGAGTAATCTGAGACAGAGGACATTGGGTAAAGCATATATTGAAGTACACGAAGGACTAGGGATTATATCTTTGGTTTAGCAGGCGGATCAATTAGTCCTGTGGGTTACACATTGATTTCCAATCGGATAGGGACAAGAGTAAGTCTACCTCGGGGTTTGTGTTTACTTTTGGAGGTGGAGCCATAGTATGGAGGAGTGTCAAGCAAATGCGTGGCGGACTCTACCATGGAAGAGTATGTGGCGACCTCGAGGCGCCAAGGAAGTCAGTATGGCTCAGAACTTCTTGATGGACTTGGATGTGATTCTGGTTTGCCCGAACTATCACAATTTATTGTGATAATAATAGCAGCGATTGCAAACTCGAAGGAACCACGAGCCCACAAGGCAAGTAAACACATAGAGCGCAAGTACCACCTTATACGAGAGATCGTAAAGCGAGGAGAAGTTGCTGTCGCCAAGATTGCATCAGAGGATAACCTGGCGGATCCATTCACTAAGGCCCTTCCAGCGAAAGCGTTTGATAGGCATGTGGAGGACATAGGGATCAGATGTATGGCACTAAGATGACAGCTTAGTCTTTTAGTATAAGTGGGAGATTGTTAGAATGTATACTGAAAGCCTAGCTCTTTTTGTATGAACATTTTATTTTAAAATAAGAATCACATGATCATTGTTTGCACTTTATATATTTATTATATGTGTGTGCATATTGTCTAATATTTTACATTGTAGATAACATGGTGCTTGGTGTGACACAGAAGATCATGTTATCAGTCCCTTATAAAATATAAGTAGAGGCTCACAACCAAGATGGTTTTGGACAAACCATTGGCATGGTTGTAGTGTAGCTTGGTATTGTTTTATCTTGAACATAGAGTTACACTAGTACACTTAGGTGTATTGAGCAGGACCGACATAGAGGTGATTCAATTTAGTGTTGACTACATAATTGAATCGGACCTCGGATATTATGTTGTACATGCTCTTAATCCCGATATAATAATGGGCACATGTACTTAGTATTTATTTCTTTGATTTACGATGGGTGAGATTTAGATGGATTAAATCAATATGCGTAAGTTGGGAAATAATATTATTTACATGGTGTGTCGTTGATTATAGTAGTAAACCTTTTCCTTTTTATTTGGTTATTGATGTCCCCTTGAGTAGCTATTAAGGTTCATCATTTAAACCGTACTGGTTGACTAGTCAACATGATGATAAGGTTGAGTGGTACTACTCGAGAGTTAGATGTTAATTAATTGATGGTCAGTAAATCAATTAATTGACGGACATTCGATATCTTAAACACGGGGAGATTAATGTACAAATAATATATGGAGCCCATATTGATTTATGGGGGTTGGTGAGGTAGTTCAATGATGATCCTCTAGTGGAATGGACCATCATTGATGGATCAAGTTTGTGTGGTTCCGATCCATCGGGTGGCCAAGATCCAACTCCTCCTTATGGTCCCTATCGTAGCCTAATATAATCCTTGTGAAGTCTAGATCCAAGAATGTAAAACAAAACCTAGAACCAGCGGTTGGATTAAATCCATAGATCCGATGGTTGGGATGAAACCCTAGAACCAACGGTTGGATTAAATCCATAGATCCGATGGTTAGGATGAAACCCTAGAACCAACGGTTGGATTAAATCCATAGATCCGATGGTTAGGATGAAACCCTAGAACCAACGGTTGGATTAAATCCATAGATCCGATGGTTAGGATGAAACCCTAGAACCAACGGTTGGATTAAGTCCATAGATCCGATGGTTAGGATGAAACCCTAGAACCAACGGTTGGATTAAATCCATAGATCCGATGGTTAGGATGAAACCCTAGAACCAACGGTTGGATTAAGACCATAGATCCGATGGTTAGGATGAAACCCTAGAATCGACGGTTGGGATTAAATCCCTAGATCCGACGGTTGGGATAAAACCCTTGATCCGAGGGTTGGTATTAAATCCTAGATCCTTTGGTTGGGATTAAATCCTAGATCCGACGGTTGGGATAAAATCCCTAGAACCGACGGTGGAGATTAAATCCCTAGAACCGACGGTGGAGATTAAATCCCTAGATCCGACGGTGGAGATTAGAGGAGGCTTAAGCCTAAATTCTAGAATTAGGGTTTGGCTCATCCTTGGTTGGGACAACAAATCTTAAAGGGATAAGGTTGGTTGGGCGGCAAGAATATAGGAGTTAGTTCCTATATTTTAGGCTAACCAACTTTCTCCTAAATTCTATAAATAAAGGCTTAGGCATTGGCGAAAATATGTTTTTGGATTGGAGAATTAGGGTTTGGCTCATCCAAGAGTTGGCGCAACAAACCCTAGAGGAGCTAGGGTTTTGGGCTAAGAAAGTGGGTGGCAAGGTGATTGTTCTCCTAAGGTTTTTGGCGGCGCCCCTCTTTCCCTTCTCATCCTTGGCGGTTCTCTTCTTCCTCCTCTCTTGCTCCTTGGTGGCGGCGGATCTCCAACAATTGGTGGCGGTGCTTCTCCAACATCTAGGTGGCGGCGGCAACAATACAACAAGTTGGCCGGCACTCATCCAATCGTTCCTTGGCCGGCGGTTGCATCAAACTCTCTTGTTTGGTGGCCGGTTCTAGAAAGGAAAGGTTTTAGTGGTTCTTCTCTTGGTTCGCAGCGGACAAGGAAGAGAAGAACGTGATCTAGAAGGCTTCTACTCGTGGAGAATCTTCGTCCACACGTCGTCCACGAGAAGGATAGGACATACGGTAGAAGATCGTAAGGTATAAAGTTTTATAACTTTAATTTCAGATCTGAGCATGTTCTTATATATGATGATTATACATGTGTGTATATGAATATATATTGTATAATCATGGACCCCGAAGACAAACACAAAAACCGGCGATCCGTCCGTCGTCTCTTCCGCGGCTAACCAACTAGAAGAGTTGTGTTGCTTGAACGACTAGTTTGTTCAAGCGACCACTCGAGTTGTTAGCACGACGACGAATAGGTGTTGCTAAGGAAGCTCATCCCATCCGGATTAATCCTTTCATTAGTGAAAATTTTAATCCGGGGACATGGGAGCCAATGAGCCTCCGAAGCGAAATCCATCAGACTCCACCTCCTCCTCTGAACAAGAAAGATCAAGCACAAGTGAGGAGAGCTCTAATGAAGGGGGAGCTTCTTCACCATCCTCATCCGAAGAAGAAGAAGACATGGAAACTATGGTAACGAACCTCTCACCAAGTAAAATAGTTTCCATGATTTCTAGTCTTACTAAGGATTTATTTAGAGGTTAGAAAAAGAACAAAAGCATGCTTGATCAAATTAAGGATCTAGAAAATAAATTAGAACAAGCATGTTTACATGTTACTGATGATGATGCATGCTCACATGAATATATGTCATTTAATGTTAATGATGCATGCATTGAAGAAAATAGGATGTTAAGAGAAAAGGTAGATCACTTAACTAAAGCCCTAGAAAAATTCACAATAGGCTCCAACACTCTTAACATGATCGTAGGGAGTCAAAGGGCAAGTTTCAATAAGAAAGGCCTAGGATATAAGGGAAAAACTAATGAAAAGGCCTATAAATGTTTGATTGCTAGGGGTCAAGATAAAAAGAAGACAATTGCTAGAAAATGGATCCCTAAAGAGTATTTAGTGAACCCCATAGGAAAGAACTTATTTTGGGTTTCTAAATCCATCCTTAAGGGTTAGGAAAACCCTAGGATAGTCAACCATATGGAATTAACCTATATCATATTATTTGGTTGACTTAGGATGGTGGGACTTATTTTTAGAAATAGTGTTGGGTGATGATAATGCACCCTTGAAAAGTTTAAATCATGCTCAACACTTAGTATTATTGGATACTCATGACCTATACATTTTTAGCATAGTGTTGGGTGATGAAAATGTGCCCATAAATTGATAATAATGCTTAAATCATGATAATTAATGTAATTGTTATATATGTTTGAAATCATGATTTATGATTTTGATATTTCGCACATAGTAATGGGCATTAGGGTTCAAATCATGCCTTGGGTGATACTTGACTTTTTATCATGCTTACACACCTAATGCATGATTATAAATTGATGAATACATGTGTTTCATGATCATAATGTGAAATTAATTCATATATGTCTTTATGATCATGTGGGTTGTTAGGGTGATACTTAACCTTGGGTAGAATTGCATGAAATTGAAGGTTAAGTATATACAAATACCTTTAGGATACATCTCACACTCACCATAGGCTACCATGATTGAAAGCTTAGCATGGGTGAGATGATAGGATGATACTAATGGTCCACTAGTGCCTATGGCATTTAGATGGTCATTTAAGGTATCAAATAGCAATAATAGACCAATTATAGGGAAGACTTATGTTTAATTCATAGACATATTGCCCAAAGATCATGGTTGGATATTTCATATGTTTTCAAAACAATTTCTTACTTTAAAATCTGTGTGTTCATGTTTTAAAACAATCCAAACCAAAACTAGGTGTTAAAAGTGATACTAACTTGATCAAAAACCTAGTTGTTTTTGAAGCTTTTGGATTTTTGGCAAATCTTTGATAATATAATGATTTTTCTTGAAAAACTATTTTTCATTGATAAAGATACTTAAAAGAAATATGATCCCCAAATTTCATGATTTTTCAAATTTTCTGGAATTTATAGTGCATTTCTGAATTTCGTCTAGAAAATCAGAAAACCTTATTTTCCTTGTGCGATCATTGCCATTACGATAGCGATCATTGTAGTAACCTGATTTTATCAGGTTTTTGATTGTTTTTGATGTTTGTTTCTCTCTAGACTTGATGCCATGCCATATAAACTTTGTTTAATCTTTTTGATGGTGTCAAAGGGGGAGAAAGATATATGTTTAAGGGGGAATGTATTTAGGGGGAGTTTCATGTATTAAGGGGGAGAGTTGCTAATCATGTTATTTACATGCTTTCTTTCCTTAATATTTTATCAAATGTTTTTACCTAACTTAAACGGATTGCCACACATCAAAAAGGGGGAGATTGTTAGTGCAATCAACCCTTGATATGGTTTTGATGTGTGTGGCAAAGGGTTTAAGTTAGGATGTTTGGATTTGATATGTGCGTTGGAGTCTTGCAGGACTTAGTAATTCGCACATGGAGCCTTGGCGAGTTTCACATCTCATGACTCGGTCTTTGAGTCGGTGAAGGATGACTTTGCGGAAGCTGTGCGCTTGGAGCATCCGAGGGACCGCCGGACGAGGAGCTTGGAGTAAAGCCGAAGGAAGTAGACTTCAGGGCGAGATGCGAAGGATGGCGCTGCAGAGCCGCGCGCTTGGCGCATCCGATGGACGTGGGCGGACGAAGATAACTTCAAAGGCGAGGGACTCCAAGGAATGAGAGTGAGCGAATGTAACCCGGGAAGGGTAGTGCTCTTAGGTGAAACTTGGCTGAATGGATAAGTGTCGGATGAGATTTCCCGACATCAATCTACTGCCATGAAATGACAGTTGACTGCTCTAAGTCGAACGGGGTTCGACTAGTATTCGACTGATGGGTTTTTGGCCCGGATGGTACCGCCATGGAATGGCAAGCGATCGTGAAGGCAAAGCGCGAGAATAGAACTCGCTCGCGATCGGTGACCGATCGTGCCAAGGGTTCCGTTGGACTACAACGATCGGGATCTGACGTGTTCGAAGGTCATGGTAGTGGCGGCAGTCGACTGCCAAGGGCAGCAGTCGACTGATGGCGGCCAACGGGAATAAATCAACCCTCTCTATAAAAAGAGAGGGTGTGGGCTTTTGGATGGCTAATGCCTAAGTTCCAAACTATCATCCAAGTGCTCCACAAGTGTTAAACTCCTTCTTCTAGCCTCTTTCACATCTATTGTAAAAGAAGGAGTATTCTTGAGTTGTAAGGGTTTACCTCCACCTTGCATTGGCTAAAGGGAGAGACCAATAGTGGATTGGTTACGGAGTGATTCACCGGGGACCAATTGGACCGTGGATTAGCGGCGAGGCCGTGAACCACGTTACATTGTTTGTTAGCATTGTTTATCTTTGTGTTTGTTCTTAATTGTCTTGGCTTTGTATTTTCCGCTTACGCTAACGTTTATTGTAGACGATTAAAAATGACTTCCACCATACGACGATTGAGGGCTATTCGCCCCCCTCTAGTTGGCCAACCGCGACCCTACAACATGTGCATCATGCAAGAACAATACTACACCTGTAATCAACACACAGTCATATGGTCAACATGTAGACAAATACATAACGAACCTGGTCCATCCTATACAACAACCTGATGCTGATCAAATGCGTACAACATCCCGATCCAACTCGTACACTATACCCCACACACAACTGTACAGAATATACAAATAGCATGCAAGGTGATGTACAAACATATGCAACAAGAATAACTCAATCAAATGCAACATCTCTTAAGCATATATAGGATATATCTATATATACCACACACACACACACACACATATATAAACCATCACACATGACAATGCAGATGCATGGTCATGCTTGCACACCCCACTCGCTACCACGACCCCAATGTGGCCTAGATGGCATGACATGACAACTATTCTAACTCAACAACTACCACTACTCTCGAGTGGCCGAGTAGGTAGTATGAATAAGTAGCGATAAGCTAAAGAGCTATAAGCTATACAATGGGGGTCCCTATTTCTGGCCACTTTGACTATCACTACCCATGATTGGTCGAGTGCCACACACGTAGGACAAATTGCATAGAACTCCAATTACCAACATCAATAGTGGTCGAGTGCGGCAAAACAGATAATCTCCCCTCACACCAGTTACTACTACCACGAGTAACTGTGGTAGCAGGATGACTGACGACACTTAGAGAGACCAAGTCGGCAGCATGCATGTAAATGTGATGAATACATAACTACACACATATACATCCACAACACACTCTCTATCCAATAGAGAGTCATACACAACTGATAGTCAACCATGCTAGGACCTTCAGTCCGTAGAAACCCACTATCAACAATCAACCATTCTAGGACCTCCAGTCTGTAGCAACCCACTATCAACAACCAACTATGTTAGGACCTCCAGTCCGTAGCAATCCACTATCAACAATCCATACAACCATACACATATCCATGATCCAAAATAGACACACAATGTAAAGGGATATAACATGACAATCCCTATCAACAACCCATGCAACCACACCCAAAATATGATCTATAATAGATGTACAACATAAAGGGATGTGACATGACGATCAAACCCACCTTTGGATCCACCACCTACTACCAGTAGTACAACATGAAATTTTTCAGGATTTTTAGAAATTTCTTGGAATTAAATGCAGTTGTATGGTATTTTATGGGGAAAGATTTAATAGGCTTTTACAAAGCTTGTTTGAATTATCTGTTATTAAGGGAGTAATAGGGTAATTAACCTAGGTTTAAATAGGAAACCTATAGTTTCCTTTCCCACATTTCTGATCCGATCCTTATTTCTCCCGATCTCTTCTCCACCATCGCGATTCCTTCTTCTTCTTGATCAACGTCGATACCTCCTGTGTTGGGTTTCCCCGGCACTGCGGCGAGTGTGTGTTCGAACACATTTCGTAAAGATGCACATAGCAGAAGCAATAAAAGCAATAAATCTAATTTATTACAACACACATATCACACGCATGCAGGATACAACATGTGTAGACATAATCGCTATTTAAAATTTTTCAATAAAAGGAAATTACTCTAGTTATACCTGACGTATCACGTGTAGCGAGAATGACATCAACCGAAGCAACTCACGCTAGAATTGTCTCTATCCGTATCCACGCCGAGTACCATTGGGATAGCTTCGCCAAGATACGAGCCTCATCTTCGTATGAGTCACTAGACTCGTGTCGAAGATGATGTGATTGAGAGAAGATCACAATTCGAATCAAAGTTCGGATGCAAAAATGAGTTCCCAAAACTCACTTCTCCGAAGAGGTATTCGTCAACCGATTGATGAATCCTTGGTCCTCCACCTATGAGGATTGTCGGAGATCCAATCCTCGGCAAGAAAGTTGCTGTCGGAGCTCCAAACGCCGTCCAAACGATGCTCCAACAAGAAGGAAGCAAGCTATCCAAAACTGGATAGCTTGGTGGAGTACTTGGCGTCGGCCAAAGGAAAAAGGGTCGGCTGGTCCTTGGTCACCGGAGCCAAGGAGGGTCACCGGAGGATCGTCGGCAGTAGCAGGAGGCCAGCGGCAGCAGGTGGCATCGATGGCAGCAGCTGGCATCGGCAGCAAGAGCCCCTTGGGAGGCTACAAGCACGGAGAAGGAGGAAAGGAGTCTAGGGTTTCCAAAACCCTTGAACCATTTAATCCACCACAAAAAACCCTTGAGCCATATTTTTATAGAGAACACATTCTCCTAATGGTTATTGGTTCATAACCAAAACTCGTTAACCCGCTCCAATAACTTAAGTTAAAATAAACCAAACTGCATTGGTCTATTTTAAGTTAAAATAAACCGAACCAATTTTGGTTCATTCGTTTAAAACAAACCAAACCACTTTGGTTTATTTTCCACCATTGGATTAAAACCAAACTGATTTGGTTCATCAATCATGTCTTCAAAAGACACGACCCATCCATGCTTTCGATGCGACTGAAACCATTTCATACTCGCTCTTTGTTTGGTCCAACTAAACCTAGTCTCTCTCGATCTGAGAATCCTATTCTCAAACTCGTTTTAAATCCTAAGGATTATGCTCATTATGCATGTGACCAAATAGGTTCTCGGTTTATGTTGGTCGTCTATAATTAACCATTAATTATAGAATGATCATGAGTGCCACCTAGTAGTACATCATGAGCCCCAATTAATCGAAAAATCAAAGGTTGATTCCAGAACCATTTATGAAACCCTTCAGCAGCTACAATGAATCGTGCCCCATTCCTTTCACTCATCTTATACCCACTTGGTTCAAGATATGGTCTATTGTGTCAGTCCCCACTAGGCTGACTATGTCACACCTAGCCCAAGTATTACTTCCTCGTCCTCCGAATTCTAGTTATTGCACATGTATCTAAGAGTATCAAACTCTAAACATGTAATGCTTTGGCCAAAGACTTTAGTAACAATCCGACTGTTAGACTATCCGAGCCGCAAAAACTGCTTTTTACGTTGCGGAAACCTCAGAAGCCGGCCACGGATCTGTTTGAAGATAAATAAAAATTTCATGTACATGTTTATCTACACTAGATCTACCTTAGATCTACATGGGAAGAGTGTTACCCTTATAGTGGAGCCCTTCGCTTATCCCGCTCATCCAAAAGGTTGTCGGATCTCGTAGGGTGTCAAGTGTACACTCCTCTACACGTATCCACACAGACAAAAGGTGGAGAGAACCACTTAGAGTGTGCTAGCACCCTTGGGAGGTCTCAGCAATGGAAGAGAGGGAGAGAAGAGGAGAGGAGAAGGAAGAAGAAGACTTGAATTCCTCACTTAATTCACGTTGGCCGGCCACTTAATGGAGTTTAAAAACATCCATGTAATACCAAGAGCCATGGCTCTTGGTCTTCCTCATGAGGTGGCACACCCTGATGTGTCCATGATGATGTGGAACATCATCATTGGTCGGCCCAATGCCAAGTCACCATGAAGTGGCATTTGGTCAAGTCAAACTTGACCCTTCATCTTCCCTCTCAAGTCAAGTCAAACTTGACCTCTTATCTCCCATGGTTGATCAAATCCAACCTTTGATTCAAGTCAATTTAATTTAATTAATCTCTATTCATTAGTTTAAATTGACTCAATGAATCAAATCTAAATTAGACTCATTCAACACTTGAATCAAATTGAGTCCAACTCAATTAGTCTAATTTGGATTACTCTTAATCCAATTTGGTTCATCACATGAACCTAATCCTCTTGGTCCATCATATGAACCTAATCTCCATCTAATTGCCCTTTGTATGTGACCCTATAGGTTCTTGTAACATTAGCAATGCTCCTAAACTGATTTAGAAACATAAGCAATGAGCGATATCTAGCACCACATCATTGCTACCCAAGTTACAAGAATGTTGAGATCCAACATCACCTTTGTGACTACTAATTGTGACTCTCACAATATGTGACAATGTCCCTCTATCCTTGACATCTAGATTGAACAATTGAGGCATAGACCGTGTCATCCTCTGTACAATCTATATCTTGAACTCCAAGTAGACTCACTCTAATCAAATGAGCTCACTATCTCATATTAACTCATTTGGGCATGGCCATGCACTTAGTGGTCTCACTCTATCAAGAATCATGACCCGTCATATAGGAGGGATAGATCTCATCTACATCACTCACATCCCTTTGCATAATTTGTTACATACCAGTAATCGCATTTATAGTCCACCCATTTATGGGAGACGTTTGACGAAGCCAAAGTATGCAACTCCTTATGTAAAGAACCATGGTGACTTTAGGTCCAAAGACTAATAGTCATACTAATAGTCACATGAGAATGTATATGACACTCATATAACGATCCATGATACTTTCTCATGGTGGATCATTCAGTATACATTCTCCAATGTATACCCATGTGTAAACATGATATCTCGTATCCATGACTTGTGAGATCAAGTCATCGAGTTAACCTACATGCTAGTCTCTTCGCATTAATATTGTCCATGAATATTAAAACTTGACTAGGAATGATTAAGAGTAGTATTCTCTATATCATCTCATTATCGATTCTACCAATCGATTGATATAGATAAGAACCTTCTACTCAAGGACGCTATTATACTTAGTTATTTGGCACCAATACAAGTAAGTATAATAACCATAAAGAAATGCCTTTATAAATATATATAGGAATATGATACAACAAGTCCATACAACAATCATCACATGATCGGCTCTAGGGCTTTCACTAACAATCTCCCACTAGCACTAGTGTCAATCACTATAGTATCTAATACCCAATGACCTAGTGTGATAATCATGCTTTTTCTATGCCAAAGCCTTGGTCAAGGGATCTGCAACGTTTTCCTCTGTGGGTACTCTGCAAATCTTCACATCTCCTCTATCGATAATCTCTCGAATGAGATGGAAGTACCATAGTATGTGTTTGGTCCGCTGGTGTGAGCGAGGTTCCTTAGCCTGCACAATCGCTCCATTGTTGTCACAATAGAGCTCTATAGGATCTGCTATGCTAGGAGCCACTCCAAGCTCAATAATGAACTTACGGATCCAAACTGCCTCCTTTGCTGCCTCTGATGCAGCAATATACTCGGCCTCTGTCGTAGAATCAACAACTGTGTCCTGCTTCGAACTCTTCCAGCTCACAACGCCACCATTCAAGCAAAATCCTAACTGCGATTTATAATCATCCTGGTCAGTTTGGAAGCTGGCATCACTGTAACCCTTTACAGCTAGTTCTCTATCACCTTCAAATACAATAAATATTCTTTAGTCCTTCTCAAGTACTTAAGAATATTCTTGACCGTTATTCAGTGACGCTCACCTGGATCTGACTGGTATCTGCTCATCATGCTCAAAGCATAAGAGACATCAGGACGAGTACATAGCATGGCGTACATGATAAATCCTATGACAGATGCATAAGGGATCTTATCCATGCAGTCTCTCTCCTCTCTAGAAGAGGGACTTTGAGTCTTCGAAAGACTCATACCAAGTGACATCGATGATGGTGCAATCAGCCCAGGTTGACTCGAGTTTGACTCGAGCAGTATTTTGATGATAGACAAAACTTTTGATATGGGATTGTCATAGGAAAGTCCAACATGGAGTTGGCATGGAAAATCCAAGCATAAAGCTTGGTGTGGGAAAGTCCAACATGGAGTTAGCATTGAAAATCTAAGCATGGAGCTTGGTGTGGAAAAGTCCAAAGCATTGCAAAGTCGTGCGCTTGGTGCTTGGTGAGAAATGCATTGCGAAGCCGTGCGCTTGGTGCATGAGAGAAGTCTTGAGGACTTGGTAAGTTCACTAGGCTCGGGGTCCTTGAGTCGGTGAAGGATGGCATTGCGAAGCCGTGCACTTGGTGCATCCGAGGGACCCCTGGACAGGGAGTGAATGGAGTGAGCCCAAAGGGAAACATACTTCGAGGGCATGAGACACGAAGGATGGCATTGCAAAGCTATGCGCTTGATGCATCCGAGGGACGTAGGCCGAGGGAAGACAACTTCGGTGGGGAACTCCATGAGGGATAAGGTGGACATGGCCAAATGGCTAAGACTGAGTGTCGGAGGCTCAAACAACTTGGTTTTGAGATTTTACCCGACATCAGTCGACTGGCATAGGTGCCAGTCGACTGCTCTGAGTCGACTAGGGTTTGACTGGTATTTGGCTGGATCAAGTCGACATCAGTTGACTGCTTAAGGGAAGCAGTCGACTGATTGCACTGTGTATGGGCACAGAAGCTAGTCGAGCTTGCTAGCACTCGACTGATGGGTTACTAATCGACTGATGGGTACCATCAGTCGACTGATGTGTGATTCGTTGGAACTTAACCAATGTGGATCTGGCCGTTGTGATACAATGGCTACAGGATCCGTCGACTGATGGTCACGATCAGTCGACTGATGCGCGCGAAATCAGCTTGATGTAGGTTATAAAAGGAGCTCAGATGGGGGATTTCGCCAAGACTTTTGTGAATCTATTGGAGGGGAATTGCTGCTGCATTCCAGACCTTCAAGAGCCATCTAAAGCAAGCAACAAGCAAAGGGTTCAGAGCAAGCGTTGTAAAGTGTTCTTTACGTGTATTTCGTATTTGTCTTTATATTGCTTGTATTTCATATTACTTAGTGTAATTTCTTGTGAGAGGTTTCTCCACCTCCGACGTGTTGTCGAGAAGGAGTGGTTTAGTTAGTGTCATGCGCATAACTAGAGCTTGGTGAGCTCGCGCCGTGGAGTAGGAACCATTCGGTTCTGAACCACGTATATCTTGTGTATTGCGTGTGATTGTTATTGTTGTTATTTCTGTTGTTATTTCGCTATATATATTAACGACAATTGTAGACAAGCACGTAAGAATGATCATATTCCACCTTACGACAATTGAGGGCTATTCATCCTCCTCTAGCCGACCACCATCGACCCTACAAGTGGTATCAGAGCAAGGAGCTTGTCAAGGACTAACCACTGATACAAGCACTACAAGATGACCAGCTACAACCTCCAACCACCAAAATTCGAAGGAGATTTTCAATGGTGGAGAACAAAAATGGAGGTATATCTAAAAACCAATTTTGATTTCATGCCAATCTTAGAAAATGGTTTCGAATTGCCTAGGGATAAAAGCAATAGGCAAATTGAAAAGTCAAGGTGGACCCAAGACCAAATCAAGGACTTCGAGACAAATCTCAAGGTAATCAAATTACTTAGTGATTTAATTCCTAACAACATTTGGTCTAGGCTAGGCAACTATAGGGATGCAAGGGAGTAATGGAATAAGGTAATCAAATTTCAAGAAATTCCCGAATCGGCACAAGTAGAGGAAGATGTCGTGGAACAAAGTCCATCCACATTCGACGATGTAGATGATTTGGTGGAGAACTCCACCTCTAGTATTGAGGGGGAGGAGAGGTAATCTTCCATCCTGGAGCATGTTCAACAAGAAACATCCACATCCGTGAGAAATGAAGAGCAAGAAGAAAACTCCTTAGGTAACTCAAGTGTTGTGATTTTAAATAAAGATCATATAATATGCTTTGAGTGTAGGGAATAAGGGCACTATAAAAGTAAGTGTCCTAAGAAGGTGAAGAAGACTCAACCGGCACCAAAAGCCACAAATGTTGGAGTCCCCGCAATTAGAAGCAAGGAGCACATTGTGTGCTTCAAATGCAACCTAATGGGGCATTATAGAAGTCAATGCCCTTGGGGGAGGAAGAAAGGGCTAGGAGGTGTATCTCATGTAGGGGGAGCTTCCCAAGCTAACCATAAGGTAAATTTAATTAATGCACCTTCAATTCCTAAAGTTAAAAAGTATGCTAAGAATTATTTTAGCTCTCTTGCAATTATCAATGAAAAGCATGCTAGTAGGATGAAATATGTTTGTCTAGGTGCGAAGCATGTAGAATTATCTAAGGATAAACCTAGGACCAATAATACTAGACCTATCCTGCCTAGGGAGAGCATTAAGAGAATAGAAGAAAATTTGAGTATTAATCCCAAAAAGTCTAGGCATATGCCTAAAAAGAGGCCTTTCCAAAAATCCAATGATAAATTAAAATTGGGAAAATTCGAATTAGAAAACCAAGTCTTGAGGTCAAGACTTGAGAGATTGGAAAAGACCCTTAGGATTATAGAAAATTCTATTCAAGGGTCAAACTCCCAAAAGTCAAGACCTAGGGTTCAAAAATGGTCTAAGGGCAAGGAAGGTTTGGGTCACAAACCTAAGCCCAAGAAGACTTATCATAATGTTCCATTTGATTATGGTACAACATCTAGGTCTAAGAAAACCAAGGCTAATAGGGAAGTTATCCCTAAGACTAGCCATGGTGTATGCTTGGTGGCTAAGGACTTAGAAAAAACCAAGAAAGCCACTAAGAAGGTCAAAGGGGGAGTTACCTTTAGAGTTGACCTAGGAAAGACCCAAAAGACTATGGCTTCAAAGCCTAAAAGGGTCATTAGAAAGGTATCTAGGGAAGTTATCCCTAGTGAATACCTTGTTAACCCAAGGAGCTCCAATAGGTATTGGGTTCCTAGGAGCGTGATCGATTCATGCTAAATGGGTTAGGGTGTGTCAACCCTAAGTGGATGGGTAGTTAACCTAGTCATGATGAGTTGACACATTAGGATGTGCCAATATGATTTGAGAAGTTGAAAAATAATTAAATTGGCATAAATAGGTCTTAAAGGTATGGGTGTGCCATTTTGGGTTTATGGCACACTAGGGGGATAAATGGCATTAAGGCAAAAATGGACTTAATTCCTAGAAATGGCAATTTGGATGTAACACTTAGCTATTTTATACCTTAGTATATTTTACTTGCCATGATTTATTTGTCATGCCATGTCATGACATCATTTTCATTTTTATCTCTAAAAATGTCATGATCATGTTTAGACTTATTTTTATAAGTCATGTATGCTAACATTTCATTCACATGCCATGACATCATGATTTTGTCATATACTTTCATTTATATCATATCTATGCCATAATCAACATTATGCATAAAATAAAATGGAATTAAGGACAATGACATGATTTGAAGTCTCATGCATAAGGGAATCAAATAGAGTTGCCTTAGAATATACATGAGACCATTAAATAACAAAAAACCCACATCTCACTAGAATATTTGACTTGAATGTGTTTTTCACATTTAGATACAAGTGAGATGTTTAGAAAAAAAAGAATTAAAGGTTTTGAAAACATTTTGAAAAACCTTGGTGAAGTATATCTTTTAATAGCAATCACCATTGAATGTGATGATACAAAGAGTGCTCAATATTGAAGCTTTTCTTAACTTTTGGGCTTTGTATCAATCTCGCTATTTTGTGGGTAAAATAATTTTCTAATATTTTTCACCCATAATAATTGTGATAAGTAATATACGTTCAAAATTTCATGATTTATCAACATAGATTATCGATGGTGGCGATCGGTGATGTGAAGGAAGTCATTAGTAGGTGAGAGAGGTCGACAAGGCTGATTTCGGGTAAACCTTGGTGGTTAGGCCCATGTTCAGCTGTGTTTTAGTCCCCCTAACTACTCCTAATCTTAGGACATCCTTGGGAGAGCATTAGAAAGGGTTGAAATCCATTGGACATGGATTAGGAAAAGTGTTTAGGAAGAGTATCAATTTTAAGGTGGATGAGAGTTCATTGTTGAACTTTGCCTTAATTTTCATTGGTTAAATGTTCCTATTGACTTAGGGACTCTCCGAGGACATTGTTGGTGTAATGGTCAAGGGGGAGAAAGCCTCTAGGGGGAGGTATCCATCATGGGAAGATGGATGTGTATTTCCTCATGGGAGGAAAATTGGGTTGCCTCTCTTAAGTAATATGGGATCACTAGAAAGATTGTAGGCATGTGTTCCTCCAAGGGAGAGATTGTAAGATCTCATTGGGATATGAGACATTCATACCCTTGGGGAGGACCTTTTTGATGTAATGTCAAAAAGAGGGAGAAGTTACCAAGTTAGCAATTAGGGTTCGTTGGAATTCTCATTGGGATGTGAGAATTGCCAATATGGGAGAATTGGTAGACTTGAGATGGTAGTTTTGTCAATCATCAAAAAGGGGGAGATTGTTGGTGCAATCGGCCCAGGTTGACTCGAGCAATATTTTGATGATAGACAAAACTTATGACATGAGATTGTCATAGGAAAGTCCAACATGGAGTTGGCATGGAAAATCCAAGCATGAAGCTTGGTGTGGGAAATTCCAACATGGAGTTGGCATGGAAAATCCAAGCATAGAGCTTGGTGTGGAAAAGTCCAAAGCATTGCGAAGTCGTGCGCTTGGTGCATGTGGGAAGTCTTGAGGACTTGGTAAGTTCACTAGGCTCGGGGTCCTTGAGTCGGTGAAGGATGACATTGCGAAGCCGTGCGCTTTGTGCATCCGAGGGATCGTCGGATGGGGAGCGAATGGAGTGAGCCCAAAGGGAAGCATACTTTGAGGGCATGAGATGTGAAGGATGGCGTTGCGAAGCCGTGCGCTTGACACATCCAAGGGACGTAGGCCGAGGGAAGAGAGCTTCGATAGGGAACTCCATGAGGGATAAGGTGGACTTGGCCAAGTGGCTAAGATTGAGTGTCGGAGGCTCAAACAACTTGGGTATGAGATTTTACCCGACATTAGTCGACTTGCATAGGTGCCAGTCAACTGCTCTGAGTCGACTAGGGTTCGACTAGTGTTTGGCTGGATCAAGTCGACATCAGTCGACTGCTTAAAGGAATCAGTCGACTGATCGCACTGTGCATGGACACAGAAGCTAGTCGAGCTCGCCAGCACTCGACTGATGGGTTACCAGTCGACTGATGGGTATCATCAGTCGACTGATGTGTGATCCATTGGAACTTAACCAACGTGGATCTGGCCGTTGTGAGACAACAGCTACAAGACCAGTCGACTGATGGTCACGATCAGTCGACTGATGCACACGAAATCAGCTTGATGCAAGTTATAAAAGGAGCTCAAGATGGGGGATTTCGCCAAGACTTTTGTGAAGCTATTGGAGGGGAATTGCTGCTGCATTCCAGACCATCAAGAGCCATCTAAAGCAAGCAACAAGCAAAGGGTTCAAAGCAAGCGTTATAAAGTGTTCTTTACGTGTATTTCGTATTTGTCTTTGTATTGCTTGTATTTCATATTACTTAGTGTAATTTCTTGTGAGAGGTTTCTCCACCTCCGACGTGTTGTCGAGAAGGAGTGGTTTAGTTAGTGGCATGCGCATAACTAGAGCTCGGTGAGCTCGCCCATGGAGTAGGAACCATTCGGTTCCCAACCATGTATATCTTTTGTATTGCATGTTATTGTTATTGTTGTTATTTCTATTGTTATTCCACTGCATATATTAACAACAATTGTAGACAAACACGCAAGAACGATCGTATTCCACCGTATGACGATTGAGGGCTATTCACCCCCTCTAGATGACCACCATCGACCCTACAAGTGGTATCAAAGCAAGGAGCTTGTCAAGGACTAACTTCCGACACAAGCACTACAAGATGGCCGGATACAACCTCCAACCACCAAAATTCGAAGGAGATTTTCAATGGTGGAGAAGAAAAATGGAGGTATATCTAGAAACCGATTTTGATTTCATGCGAATCTTAGAAGATGGTTTCGAATTGCCTAGGGATAAAAGCAATAGGCAAATTGAAAAGTCAAGGTGGACCCAAGACCAACTCAAGGACTTCGAGACAAATCTTAAGGTAATCGAATTACTTAGTGATTTAATTCCTAACAACATTTGGTCTAGGCTAGGTAACTATAGGGATGCAAGGGAGTTATGGAATAAGGTAATCAAATTTCAAGAAATTCCTGAATCGGCACAAGTAGAGGGAGATGTCGTGGAAGAAAGTCCATCCACATTCGACGATGTAGATGATTTGGTGGAGACCTCCACCTCTAGTATTGAAGGGGAGGAGAGGCAATCTTCCATCCCGGAGCAAGTTCAACAAGAAACATCCACATCCGGGAGAAATGAAGAGCAAGAAGAAAACTCCTTAGGTAACTCCAGTGTTGTGATTTTAAATAAAGATCATATAATATGCTTTGAGTGTAGGGAACAAGGGCACTATAAAAGTAAGTGTCCTAAGAGGGTGAAGAAGACTCAACCAGCACCAAAAGCCCAAAATGTCGGAGTCCCCGCAATTAGAAGCAAGGAGCACATTGTTTGCTTCAAATGCAACCAAATGGGGCATTATAGAAGCCAATGCCCTAGGGGGAGGAAGAAAGGGCAAGGAGGTGTATCTCATCTAGGGGGAGCTTCCCAAGCTAACCCTAAAGTAAATTTAATTAATGCACCTTCAATTCCTAAAGTTAAAAAGTATGCTAAGAATTATTTTAGCTCTCTTGCAATTATCAATGAAAAGCATGCTAGTAGGAAGAAATATGTTTGTCTAGGTGCCAAGCATGTAGAATTATCTAAGGATAAACCTACGACCAATAATACTAGACCTATCCTGCCTAGGGAGAGCATTAAGAGAATAGAAGAAAATTTGGGTATTAATCCCAAAAAGTCTAGGCATATGCCCAAAAAGAGGCCTTCCCAAAAATCCAATGATAAATCAAAATTGGGAAAATTAGAATTAGAGAACCAAGTCTTGAGGTCAAGACTTGAGAGAATGGAAAAGACCCTTACGATTATAGAAAATTCTATTCAAGGGTCAAACTCCCAAAAGTCAAGACCTATGGTTCAAAAACGGTCTAAGGGCAAGGAAGGTTTTGGTCACAAACCTAAGCCCAAGAATACTTATCATAATGTTCCATTTGATTATGGAACAACATCTAGGTCTAGGAAAACCAAGGCTAATAGGGAAGTTATCCCTAAGACTAGCCATGGTGTATGCTTAGTGGCTAAGGACTTAGGAAAAACCAAGAAAGCCACTAAGAAGGTCAAAGGGGGAGTTACCTTTAGAGTTGACCTAGGAAAGACCCAAAAAACTATGGCTTCAAAGCCTAAAAGGGTCATTTGGAAGGTATCTAGGGAAGTTATCCCTAGTGAATACCTTGTTAACCCAAGGAGCTCCAATAGGTATTGGGTTCCTAGGAGCGTGATCGATTCACGCTAAATGGATTAGGGTGTGTCAGCCCTAAGTGGATGGGTAGTTAACCTAGCCATGATTAGTTGACACATTAGGATGTGCCAATATAATTTGAGAAGTTGAAAAATAATTAAATTTGCACAAATAGGTCTTAGAGGTATGGGTGTGCCATTTTGGGTTTATGGCACACTAGGGGGATAAATGGCATTAAGGCAAAAATGGACTTAATTCCTAGAAATGGCAATTTGGATGTAACACTTAGGTATTTTATACATTAGTATATTTTACTTGCCATGATTTATTTGTCTTGCCATGTCATGACATCATTTTCATTTTTATCTCTAAAAATGTCATGATCAATTTAGACTTATTTTTATATGTCATGTATGCTAACATTTCATTCACATGCCATGACATCATGATTTTAGAATATGCTTTCATTTATATCATATCTATGCCATAATCATCATTATGCATAAAATAAAATGGAATTAAGGACAATGGCATGATTTGAAGTCTCATACATAAGGGAATCAAATAGAGTTACCTTAGAATATGCATGAGACCATTAAAGAACAAAAAACCCACATCTCACTAGAATATTTGACTTGAATATGTTTTGCACATTTATATACAAGTGAGAAGTTTAGAAAAAAAAAGAATTAAAGTTTTTGAAAACATTTTGAAAACTTTTTGAAAAACCTTGGTGAAGTCTATCTTTTGATAGCAATAACCATTGAATGGGATGATACAAAGAAGGCTTAATATTAAAGTTTTTCTTAACTTTTGGACTTTGTATCAATCTCGTTATTTTGTGGGGAAAATAATTTTCTAATATTTTTCACCCATAATAATTATGATAAGTAATATACGTACAAAATTTATTGATTTATCAATGTATGTATATTTACTTACGAATTTCAGAAATTCATTTCTGAAATTCAAAAAACTGTAGTTGCAGTTATCAGTCGACTGCCATGGCGGCCAGTTGACTGATGTGGGAAGGAGTCGACTAGTAGCTGAGAGAGTCGACTGGCATAGGCTGATTTCGGGTAAACCTTGGTGGTTAGGCCCATGTTCAGATGTGTTTTCGTCCCCTAACTACTCCTAACCCTAGGACATGCTTGGGAGAGCATTAGAAAGGGTTGAAATCCTTTGGACATGGATTAGGAGAAGTGTTTAGGGAGAGTATCAATTTTAAGGTGGATGAGAGTTCATTGTTGAACTTTGCCTTAATTTTGATTGGTTAAATGTTCCTATTGGCTTAGGGACTCTCCAAGGACATTGTTGGTGCAATGGTCAAGGGGGAGCAAGCCTCTAGGGGGAGGTATCCATCATGGAAAGATGGATGTATATTTCCTCATGGGAGGAAATGTAACATCCCAAATTTTAGTTACTATATTTTTTATTTAAAGGATATATATATATATATATAGAAATAAGAATCTAGAACTAAGACCGTCCGATCCAACTCTAATGGTTCAGATTTTTCTTCTTGCGTAAGAAAGTTTTCTACCGTCATATTATAAATAAGTTTTTTCTTTATTTTTAGTGAATAATTTGAGATCGAATTAATTCTTGGTACTCACCCGATCTCTAAAGCACCTTACCGGATGGCACCGACCGAATTGAAGGAACTTCAGGTACAACTACAGGAGTTACTCGACAAGGGTTTTATTCGCCCTAGTCACTCTCCATGGGGAGCTCCGGTACTGTTCGTAAAGAAGAAGGATGGGACTATGCGCTTGTGCATAGACTACCGAGCGCTAAATAATATGACGATCAAGAATAGGTACCCTTTACCACGGATTGACGATCTGTTCGACCAGTTAAAAGGTGCCACCGTCTTTTCAAAGATTGACCTCAGATCTGGCTATCATCAAGTGAAAGTGAAACCAGATGATATACCGAAGACAGCTTTCCGAACAAGATACGGACATTATGAGTTCGTAGTCATGCCTTTCGGAGTGACGAATGCTCCTGCTATGTTCATGGACCAGATGAATCGGGTATTCTCGGTGTTTCTTGACAAGTTCGTGATCATCTTCATTGATCATATCCTTGTCTATTCGAGAAATCAAGAAGAGCATGTCGAACACCTGAAGATGGTATTACAGATTCTTCGAGAAAAGCAACTATATGCCAAGTTCTCCAAATGTGAATTCTGGCTCGATCAAGTATCTTTTCTGGGTCATATTATATCCAAAGACGGAGTTATGGTAGACCCAAGAAAGATTGAAGCTGTGAGTAACTGGAGCAGGCCAAAGAATGCTAGCGAAGTGAGGAGTTTTCTCGGATTAGCGGGCTATTACCGGAAATTCGTAGAAGACTTCGCCAGAATAGCAGCACCTATGACAGTTCTCACCCGGAAGAACAAGAAGTATGTATGGACGGAGGAATGTGAGAAGAGTTTCTTGGAGCTGAAAAGGAGACTTACAAGTGCTCCAATCCTTACTCTCCCAGAGAACGACAAGAGCTTCGACATGTACAGCGATGCCTCCGGATTGGGACTCGGAGCTGTACTTATGCAGAGGGGTAAAGTTATTGCCTATGCCTCTAGGCAACTCAAGGAACATGAAAAGAACTATCCCACTCATGATTTAGAGCTAGCAGCTGTGGTCTTCGCTCTCAAGGTATGGAGGCACTATCTTTATGGAGCACAGTGCAAGATTTATATGGATCACCGGAGTCTGTGGTATTTCTTCACTCAGAAGGACCTCAATATGAGACAACGTAGATGGCTGGAGCTCGTGAAGGACTATGACTGCGAGATCTTTTACCATCCTGGCAAGGCAAACAAAGTGGTCAATGCACTCAGTAGGAAGTCCAGTGCCACCCTGATGTCCTTATCAGTATTGTCTCGACTGTTAGTAATATATGAGAGATGACCTAAGGCAATCGCCTTATGTATGAACCATTTATATGATAAATGAAGATTCACTATTTGAGTATACATGTTTTATGTATTTGATTGGATCTTAAACTCATTTACTGAATGTCCATTTATACGATTCACAAAGATGAGAGAATTTGTGATTGGATCACAACTAGTGAGTATCTCTACATGTGTAATTGTGATGTATCTAATTATCCCTAGTCGATGAATTGATGGATTCGACACCATCAATTTCGCTCGAGACTAGCACGAGGTATACTCCTTGGTGTATCCAAGCAGCTGATTCTCACTGGCTGGAGACATAGTGATGTCCTGAGTTAATCGTGGATGCTAGTTATGGTAACTAGTTCATTGGAGTGACCAGCCGTAAGACTTCATATGGTTCTCTGCATATATAGATATGTCAATGAAGTTCTTACTGTGGCTTAAGTGCGATGTTCTTCGACTTGGCAGATTCAAGTCATCTTGATCATGGAGACTTATGCTTTGACATCTAAGCAAACATCTCTAAGGAGATGTGGACCCGGATGATTGGGTATAAGTCAAGTGATCAAGGTGTTTGAATAGCCTATAAAGGATTCACCACTCCTTATGCGAGGAGATGTATACCCATGGCCTCTCGCCGATTGTTACTAAAGTCTTTGCCAAAGCATTACATGTTTAGAGTAAGGTACTCTTCGATACATGTGGAGTAACTAGAACTGTGAGGACGAGGAAATGATACTTGGGCTAGGTGTGACGTAGTCACTTAGTGGGGACCGACACAATAGACCATGTCCCAACCAAGTGGGTATAAGATGAGTGAAGGGAATGGGGCACGATTCATTCGAGCATCAAGGGTTTCGTAAATAGTTCTCGATCAACCGCTGATCTTTTCGCTAATTGGGGATCATGATGTACTACTAGGTGCCACTCATGATCGCTCTATAATTAATGGTTAATTATAGACGCCAACATAAACCGAGAACCTATTTGGTCACACGCACAACGAGTGTAATCCAAAGGATTTAAAACGAGCTTGAGAATGGGATTCTCAGACCGAGAGAAACTATGTTTGGTTGGACCAAACATAAAGCGAGCATGAAATTGTTTCAGTCGCAATGGAAGCGTGGATGGGCCATGTCTTATGAAGACATAATGGATGGACCAAAATGGTTTGGTTCTAATCTAATGGATAAGAATAAACCAAAGGGTTTGGTTTATTTTAAACGAATGAACCAAAAGTTGGTTCGGTTCGTTTTAACTTAAAATAAACCATCATGGTTTGGTTTATTTTAACTTATCTTAATGGAGCGGGTTAACGGGCTTTATGGATATGATCCATTAACCATTAAGAGAATTAGTTCTCTATAAAAGTGGGCTTAAGGGATTGTTAAACCCTAACTAATCCAAACGGCCCAAGACCCTTGTCAAGGCCCAAGCTCCAGCTGAACCTCCGCGACCTCCGGTGATCTCCTATAGGTTCGCATCAAGGTGAGCCTTTTTCTCCTTGTTTTGGCCGGGCGCCATCTTTCCACCAAAGCTGTCCAGTTTTCTGACAGCTTTTCTCCTTCGCCGAGCATTGTTTGGACGACGGTTAGTGCTCCGACAGCTGCTAACATACCGGGATTTGATCTCCGTAATCCTCTGAGGTGGAGGACGGCGATCTGGCCAAACGGTTGACGAATACCTCTCCGGAGAAGCGAGTTTTGAGAACTCGTTTTGGATCCGAATTTGGATTCAGATCGTGATCATCTCTCGATCACGTCGTCTTCAACACGAGGCTAGTAACCCATACGAAGATGAAGCTCGTGACTTAGCGAAGTCATCCCGAGGAGCTCGGCGTGGATACGGATAGAGACGATTCTTACGAGGATCGTTCCAGTTGATGCCGTTCCCGCTACACGTCATACGGAAGGTATAACGTAGTTTAATTTCCTTTTATTGCAAATTTTAATTTACGGTTATGTCTACACTTGTTGTAATAGCATGCGTGTGTTGTGTGTGTTGTAATAAATAGGAGTATTTATTATTTTTATTGCTTCCGCTGTGCTCATGTTTACGAAACATGATCGAACACACACACGCCGCGGTGCCGGAAACCTAACATCGACTGCTGGAGAAGGAAATTATGCGCTATGGAATCAAAGTTATTTCCGGGCAGCTTTCGACCATGGCAATAATACCAGCACTATTCGATGACATATTAGCAAAACAAAGTGATGATCCAAGTCTCCAGAGGATCAAGCAGGAGATCCTAGAAGGAAAAGGCGAGGGTTTCCATATCGCCAATAGCGGAGTATTATACCTTAGGGATCAGTTATGTATCCCTAACGATCCAGAACTACGAAAAAAGATATTAGAGGAGACTCATGAAACCCCCTATTCTATGCATCCGGGATCCACCAAAATGTATCAAGACCTGAAAGAGAAGTTCTGGTGGTCCGATATGAAGAGGGACGTAGCTCAGCACGTCAGTACCTGCCTGACCAGCCAGCAAGTTAAAGCAGAACACCAAAGGCCTGGAGGAGTTCTGCAACCGATCCAAATTCTGGAGTGGAAATGGGAAGACATCTCTATGGATTTCATTTCAGGTCTTCCCAGAACTACGAACGGATATGACGCTATATGGGTTATCGTTGACAGATTGACAAAGTTAGCTCATTTCCTAGCGATCAAGATGACATATTCGATTGAGCAACTGGCTCAATTATATGCTAAGGAAATCATCAGACTGCATGGTATTCCCAAGACCATCATTTCAGATAGGGATGGTCGCTTCACTTCACAATTTTGGGGATGCGTTCATAAGGCACTTGGCACGAAGCTGCATTTTAGTACCACCTTTCATCCTCAGATAGATGGGTAAACAGAAAGGGTGAACCAAGTACTGGAAGACACGTTACGAGCTTGTGCCTTGGATTTCAAAGGGAGTTGGTGCCGCTACTTATGTTTAGCGGAATTCGCTTACAATAATAGCTACCAAGCTACCATCGGAATGGCACCTTATGAAGCATCATATGGGAGGAGATGTAGGTCTCCGACCTGTTGGTACGAAGGTGGTGAGAATAAAGAGATGGGACTTCAGACGGATTTCATTGACGACACCACCCGAGCGATACAGAATATCCGCCAAAGAATAGAGACTGCTCAGAGCCGGCAGAAGAACTATGTTGATCAGCGATGTATACCTTTGGAATTCAATGTCGGAGATTTGGTATTTCTCTGGGCAGCTCCTATGAAAGGAATAATGAGATTCGGGAAGAAAGGAAAGCTAAGTCTGCGATACGTAGGACCGTACAAGATCCTGAAAAGAGTTGGCAAGGTAGCTTATGAGCTAGGACTACCTCAAGAGATGTCTGCTATTCACAACGTGTTCCATGTCTTGATGCTTAAGGAGTGCATTTCCAGTACCGACCAAGTGGTTGAGCCACAGACAGTGCAAATTCAAGAGGACCTAAGCTATGAAAGTCGACCTATCCGGATACTAGACCGAGAAGTCAAAAGACTAAGGAATAAAGAAGTACCCTTAGTGAAGGTCCTATGGCAAAGTCAACGATACGAAGAAGCCACCTGAGAACGTGAGGATGACATGAAGCAAAAGTACCCCGAGTTGTTCTAAGTTTCGATGATGAAACTTTTATAAGGTATAAGGGATTGTAACATCCCAAATTTTAGTTACTATGTTTTTATTTAAAAGAAATATATATACATATATATATATATATATATATATATATATATATATATATATATATATATATATATAGATATATATATATATATATATATATATATATATATATATATATATATATATATATATATATATATATATATATATATATATAGAAATAAGAATCTCATATTATAAATAAGTTTTTTCTTTATTTTTAGTGAATAATTAGACAGAATTGAATATATATATATATATATATATATATATATATATATATATATATATATATATAGAAATAAGAATAAAAAAATGAATAAATAGTTCGTAGTCGAGGCTTGAACCATGAACCGTTGATTTGGGGGAATAGGCTTCCCACCACTGAGTCATAAGATTACTAATGAGTAGGATATAACAGAATATATCTATTGGCAGAAAAAAAGAAAGAAGTTGATTAATCTAGCTGATCATTTAAAGGGATAATTAGGTTAAGAAAAATCCTAATATATATATATATTTTTCTCCTTATCTCTCTTTAAATCTCACATCTCCTTCTCGTTTTTTTTATTCGGCCGCTTCTCTCTCTCCCTCTCCTCTCCAGCCACCGTCGCCTCTCATCTCTCTCTCATATTTTTTCTAGCCGAACTCTCTCTCGCTCTTCAAATTCCAACTGCCATCTCTCTTTTCCTTCCGTTTTCTAGCCGCCGAAGCGAGGAAGAAAGTCATCTCTTTGGATAATTCAAAAGGAGATTTTTGAGAGGAATCTCTTCAAGGACGGGATAGAGAATCATGCTAAAACCAAAGAACTCACAGGAGGTCTTTTCTTTATGAAATATAATGGTATCAATTGGTGAAAAAGCGTAGGATGTAAGTATCCCCTCACCTACAGTATAAGTGCTTACGATGTAATGTTGTATGCTTGATTTTGAACGAAAGAATCTAGAACTATGTGTAGAAGGTTTGGCTAATAGGATAAGAGAAATTATTCTTATTGAAATTCTTCCACGTTATGCATGTTAGATGATGATTTCTATTTATGTTAGCTTAAATTTACCTTATGCCATGTTAAATTGTACTCATGCCGATTTATGCTATGCTACATGCTTATGTTTTCACCCATGTTAGGCATGACTCACGTATATGAAATGTCTAAGAAATATTTCCCTAAGAGTGGGGACAAGAACACTCTTTAGGACAAAGAACATGTATGTTATTTTACTTTATGCATGGCTTGTACCATACCCTAACAAGGTCCACGGGATGGGCTCCAAGGTTGCCCCTAGGTCGACGGACATAGTACGGACCTAGTAGGTTCGGGATTAGCTACCTCGGATCTATTTAGGATGCACGCGAATGATGTATGTGGTACAATGCCGCACCCAATATGTTGAGATTATGTTTAAGTATATAAACTATATATTTTCAAAGAGCATCCTGCATATACCATTTTATGTTTATCGAATTATCATGTTTAGAGACAATATACTGTTGCGATGAAAATACTAAGTTTATGTTCTTTTCCTAAATTGATCATGTCTCTACTTTAAATAAATGTTGTGCTCATATGTTGTTTAAACGAACATGTCATTACTTTACGTTTAATTCATGATGCATGTTTTTGTGAGTAGGAAAGGACCTTACTAAGCCTGATTTACTTTCCTTGTACTGCAGAAAAGGGCAAGGAATGGATAAATTAAAGGGAGTAGCAGGAGGGGCAAAGATGTGTGTGGCAGTGGCATGGTGGATGAGATCATTTTTCATATACAGACTTATGCATTATTTTCAGTTTATGTGTAAACTATTAGGAGACATTAATGCTTTCTATGGTTGTTACTCATGTTTATTTTTATGAACCTTGAAATGGTTAATACATGTTTAGTTAAATAAATTGCTAAGACCTTTTGCCATGATAAAATTGTTAGGTTGATTGGGTTAATGTAATTAGAGTTAAAAGTTGTAAAGTTCTTAAATGCTTCCGTTGTTATATGCATGAATGCAAATATAGCAACGAATTTTAGGTCTCGTCGCAGATTTGGAACGAAATAAATTTTCGTCGGAAATTTTGCAACGAATCCTGGATTCGTTGCAAAAATTTGCAACGAATCCTGGATTCGTTGCAAAAATTTACAACGAATCCTGGATTCGTTGCAAATTTTTGCAAAGAATCCTGGATTCGTTGCAATTTTGCAACGAATCCAGGATTCGTTGCAAAATAAAAATTTATAATTATAATTATAATTTTTTAAAACGTCAAGTTTCTTTTTTAATTTAGCGAATCGTGGATTCGTTGCAAATTAACGAATCCAGGATTCGTTGCAAAATTAAAAACATTTATTTGGTTTTTTTTAATTTGCAGCGAATCGGGATTCGTTGCAGAAATTGCACACGAATCAGTGGATTCGTTGCAATTTACAACGAATCCTGGATTCGTTGCAAATTTGCAACGAATCCTGATTTGTTGCAAATTAAAAAAAAAAACCAAATAAACGTTTTTTTATTTGCAACGAATCCACGGATTCGTTGCAAATTTGCAACGGATCCACGGATTCGTTGCAAAAATTTGCAACGAATCCACGGATTCGTTGCAAATCTGCAACGAATCCAGGATTCGTTGCAAATTTGCAACGAATCCTGGATTCGTTGAAAATTTGCAACGAATCCTGGATTTGTTGCAAACGTGAATTATTTTATCGTGCCCTAACTTTCCCCTCCGCGCCGCACGAGCTAACTTCTTCTCCTCTCTCGTCGTCTTCCCTTCCGCCGGCGCCGTCTTCGCCGCCGTCGTCTTCCGTCGCCTTGGCGCTGCGCACGCTCCGCCACGTCCGGCTTCTGCCGCGTGCATCCCGAGCCGCCGCGCGCACGGCCCAGAGTGGTTCGTCGACGCCGCCGACGCCGCCGCGCTCCGGCCGGCCGCCGGGCCGGTGCCCTCGTCGGCCGCGTGCCCACGCGCCGGCGACGCGCCCCACGCCCGCCGCCGCCTGCACATGGCCGCCGCCGACCCGGCCACATTTGTGGCTACTTGCCGCCGCCTGGTCCGGCCGCGTGGCCCACCAATGACGATGACCGCGCGCCACCACACCGCGTGCCGCTATCCGGCAAGCCTCTGCCAGCCACCTCGTCCGGTCGTGTACCCCGCCGCGCCACGCGGCGCCTCGTCCGCGCGTGCCCCACGCCGCCGCGACCGCGCGCCCCTGCTCCTCCGGCCGCCCTGCGACCCGGCCGCGACCGGCGGCGCCTAGCGGCGCCTGGTCGGCGCGTGCCCCACCACACCGGACGCGACCGGCGCCCCGATACCGCTGCGCTACATCCGCAAGCCACTACCTAGCCACCTTGTCCGGTCGATGCCCCGGCTGCGAGGCCACCTTCCGGGCCGCCGCCACGCCTACACGCGATCGCCTCCTGCCCGGTAGCGTCGCCATCCTTCGGTGTCGGCGTCGCTGCGCTTAGGTCCGCCTTCGATTAATCAATCGCGCCGAGGCGCGGAACCAAAGGGTATAAATTTAATTTTTTCCTATATTTAACTCGATAATTAACTACAAAAGCTTTATGTTGTTATGCTATTTATTGTAACTATATATAGTTAATCAGAAAACTAGGAAGCTTATAAGCTGCTAATTTGCCATTTGGGTTAACATACCAAATAATGCTAAGTACTAAGTTGGAATATTTTATGATTTTGTTTAGTCACATATAGGAAGTTATGGGATAAAACAAGTAGTTTATAAGGCTTAGATGAACAAATCATGCACAACTACCTGAGAAATTACAAGCATCTTAAAGTCAGTGGTGGTGGGGGAGCTAGTGTTTAAGGCTTAGTATATTAGTATTAACTTGTGGTGATACATTTTTGATCTGTCTCATTTAACGATTGTTATACATCTACAATAATAATTTCACTTAAATGACATAATTACAATGAGTATCTTTCATGTTCAATAAATTTGATTAGTTTGTTGTCCTGCTTGCTTAGATGAGAGAGAATTGCGATTAACAAAACTTCTAGACCTATGTTAATAATAACTCTCTCATCTAATCTTATAAAGCTTCTCTATATTATTAGCCGACAATTCACAATTTTACACTAAATTCGGGTTTTCACAATCACCCCCATTTTAAGTCCTGATGTCCTCGATAAGACCGAAACCCCAACACATTACCTTTCAATGTGTTCAATTGTGATATTAATTGTCACAATCAACTTAAGTTGTTTAACATTTCAGGTTTAAACATCCCAAAATGTTTAAACATAAATTAACAGTGAGCTTTCTATACAACTGTTGTCCTTTTTCGGTTATGTTTAAAGATTGTTAAACATAGTGAATTCATATGTGAACTAACTGTATATTCATATTATTGTAATTTCTAGGAGTTGATATTAATATAATTGATTGAAAACAGATAAAATGCAGCGTGAAAGGAGTTGGATGTATAATAGGAATTTACCTGAACGTCGGGGTTTAACTGATGAATTTATGAGTGGGTTGCAAGAGTTTTTAAATTTCGCAGCTAGTAATGTTGAGTTTATGGATGGTAGCAAAGTTTCAGAGCATCTTTGTAGATTTGGATTCGTTGCAAATTACTATAACTGGACATGTCATGGTGAACCATTTATATCTGATGAAGTTTATGATAGACACAACACACAAGTGTCTAGGGATCAAAGTGATTATAATCAATTAAATCCATATCAGAGGATGATATATGATGTAGCGGGCCCGAATTTGATTCCCCAATCACAAGGTGCAACTTCAAGTTGTCCTCCAACAGTTGAGCAAATGTTTACTAATGCATCACCCTTGGAAGAGGTGCACGTAATATCGGTAATATGAATAATGAAGCATATCTCAAATTTCAGGAGGTGTTGAGTGCTGCAGATGCACCTTTATGGGCTGGTTGTGAGACTCACACTAAACTATCGTTCACCGCAAGAATGTTGAATGTCAAGGCAGAGCACAATGTGTCTGAAGAGTGTTTTAATAATTTTGTTCAAGCTTTTGAAGAGGCATTGCCGCGTGATAATATACTGCCCAATGATTTGTACAAAGATGAAAAACGATGAAAGAATTAGGTCTCCAAAGGAAAGAATTGATGTGTGCAGAGATGGTTGTATGTTATATTGGGGAGATGATGCAGATGTGGATGTTTGTAAATTCTGTAATCAAGATAGGTACAAGAGAACTAGTAGGAGGCAGCAACGACGTAAATCATATAGTCAGTTGTTTTATTTGCCTTTAACTCCTAGGTTACAAAGGCTTTATGCATCAAAGACAACTGCTGAACACATGACTTGGCATGCAAATCATCAAACAGAAGAGGGACTAATGTGTCATCCATCAGATGCAGAGGCGTGGAAAAATTTTGATAGAACATATCCTGATTTTGCGAAGGAGACTCGAAATATTAGGTTAGGTCTCTGTGCTGACGGATTTGCTCCATTTGGTAAATCAGGAAGACACTATTCTTGTTGGCCAGTTATATTAACTCCGTATAATCTTTCGCCTGGGATGTGCATGAAAACACCGTATATGTTTTTAACATTGGTTGTGCCTGGCCCAAAAATCAAGAAGTTAATAGATGTTTATATGCAACCATTGATTGCAGAGCTAAAACAACTATGGGATGAAGGTTTTCCTACATACGACGTTCATACTAATCAGATGTTTGTGATGAAGGCTGCTCTTCTTTGGACCATAAATGACTTTCCGACTTATGGTATGCTATCAGGTTAGATCTTGCGAGGATCTTAGGATGCCCAATATGTATGGAGAGATCAAAGTCGATTAGATTGAAGCATGGTAAGAAGCCGAGTTATTTTGATTGTCACAGACAATTTTTACCACTAAATCATAATTTCAGAAGGAATAAAGATGAATTCACTAGGAATCGAATTGAAAGAACACCTCCGCTATTGAGATTGGATCGTCAAGATATTTGATCTGAGTTCTTCACTTTCCATCTGTTATTGAAGAGCCACATGATACAACTTATGAATATGGAAGCAACCATAAATGGACCAAACGAAGTATATTTTGGGAGTTACCGTATTGGTTTAGTAATTTGATTCATCATAATCTCGATGTTATGCATATTGAGAAGAATGTTTTTGATAATCGATAAATACAAAGGATGGACATCACCGAAAAACAAAAGATAATCTGAATGCAAGAAAAGATATGCGACTCATTTGCAAACGACCAGCTTGATGTTGATGAAAATAGTAAAGGACCAAAACCAAAGCGCTTTATACATTGAATAAGGAACAGAGACGTGTTGTTTGTGAATGGTTGAAGTCATTGAGATTTCCTGATGGCTATGTTTCTAATCTTGGGAGATGTGTCGATATGAAGGAATGCAAATTGATGGGTTTGAAAAGCCATGATTGCCATATATTCATGGAAAGACTTATTCCTATTGCCTTTAAAGAACTCTTAGAATTTATGCAGGGTGCCATTCTGAGTTAAGTATTTTCTTCATGATATATGCTCAACAGTTTTGGGATATTCACACATGGAGAAGTTAGAGAGAGACATTCCAATTATTTTGTGCAATTTAGAAAGGATTTTTTCGCCTGCATTTTTTTGATTCAATGGAACATCTTTTGGTTTACTTGCCATATGAGGCCAAAGTTGGAGGACCAGTTCATTATCGATGGATGTATCCTTTTGAAAGGTATAATTCACATATTCTATATTTCGTTAATATTGCATAAAAATGTTTATTTTTTAATATATTTATTTCTAATACAATTTGTTATATTACAATCAGATTCTTATATCATTTGAAGAAAAAAGTGAAAAATAAGGCACATGTTGAAGCCTCTATTGTGAATGCATATATTGTGGAGGAAGTAACAACTTTTGCATCATATTATTTTGAGCCTCACGTTGCACAAAAGACGGAAATCCAGGAATGATGAAGGTCTTGTCGATCCCAATTTAAATTCTTTCTCAATTTTAATTATCTTGAGTCGACCAAGTGGCCCATGTAAGCAACGATAATTAACTGATCACGAATGGCGGGCAGCCCAGACATATGTTTTACTTAATTGTCCAGAAGTATCGCCATATTTCGAGTTAGTATATATTTCCTATTTCTTCGTCAAGTGTTAATTTGTTTATGTTATAATACAATTTTTTATTATAGGATTTTCCAAAACTTATACTCTGAAATCCCGACACGTGACTTTGATCACTTCTGCGATCAGGAATTTGCACCTTGGTTCAAATCATATGTAAGCAGTTTTAATTACCTCATTTTTGTTTAGACATATCTTAACTTTTAAATAAATATCATTTTCATTTGAGTATAGGTTTATGATAATCAAACTCACGTTCAGCAAGAATTGCTAATCCATCTATCATGGGGTCCAAAATCAATGGTACGCACTTGGCCAGCATATTTCATAAACGGATATAATTTCCACACTCAAGAATATGGAAATGGAAAGAGTACAATGAATAGTGGAGTATGTGTTCAGTCTTCCAATGATGGAGGTGCAAGCAATGAATTTTATGGTTTGCTGGATGAAATTATAGAGATTGATTATCCTGGTCCAGAAATGCGAGTTATCTTATTTATGTGTCGCTGGTTTGACCCCGTCAGGGGGATGAAGGTGCATCCACAGTATAATTTGGTTGAAGTAAATCATAAAAGATTTTATAAGAGATATGAACCATTTATTTTGGCACAACAAGCGATTCAAGTTTTCTATGCTCCATATCCTAGTTTGAGGCGTGACAAAAATGAATGGTGGGTAATTTGCTTGTAAAACAAAAGCACGGAAAAAAATTGAAGAGCTACTGGCAAGACATTGCATATCAACAAGACAAAGTTACAAATATGTTTCATACCGAAGAATATATAATTCCAACGTTACGAGATCCCAAAGAGTAGTGATAAACGCGTGGATCAAATTGATGATAATGATGAAGAGGAGGAGGGGGGGCGAGGAGGAGGGGGACGAGGAGCAAGAGGAGGAGGAGACCGAGGATGAGGATACTGATGATGATGAGGAAGATGATAATGAGGACTTTGAAATTTGACGTCTAGGGTAAGTTTTTATATATATAATTTTAGTTTTAAACTATAATTTTACAAATTTTCTTAGCTCAATTATTTGTTTATATAATGTCTCATTATTAAATTTATATCTTTTGTCTCTGTATGTTTTGTATAATTTGTTCTTATAGGTTATCAGTGGTGAAATCATAGTAGCTTAAGCGCAGCATTGATATCTTCATTATGCATATTGTAAGTTTTTCATGTTCTTCATTAAGCATAAAAGTTTTATTTTCTTTATTCTAATTTTGTTTTTGGTTGATAGTTTCGACGTGGTGGACAGAGACGACAGAGTACTAGCAGTGGCCAGAGTGATCCACCGCCTGCCAGCACTATACCTACTTGCCCTCCTGATCTTCCTGGACCTTCACATGATCACCACAGCCCATCTCATTCGCGGCAGCCTTTTCCCATTCTCGATTCACCAGACACTCCTCCACTGAGAACATCGAAAGTCGACCATATATTTTTCCTATGGGAGATTCGTAAGTAATATAACTATTATAATTTTTAAAATATCTTAATTATTTATTCAAATTTTTTTCACTTGATCGTAGGTTTGAAAATTCTGTACCTGTTATTCGCGAGATCAATAAAATCGTGAATAACTATTGGAGAGATTCTTTGTCATACTCGAGCACGCCAGACCTACAAAAGAATTATGGTGGTGCGAGTTTCGTATAATTGATTCATTTTATATATTAAATAAGTGATTATATAATCAATTGTTTTATTTCCATCTCAATGAGATTTATTTGGGACCCTAGTCAAGACTTGGAAGTTAAAAGAATTTTTAAAAAATGTGGCGATCATATCCAGCATGTATTGAGTCATGCCAAATCTCTGGAAAAAACTACTTTGTGTCACGCCGTAAAATTGGAGTAAAATCTCCAATTATTGCAATCGGATGAGAGCAAAAAGAAGTCAATGTAATAAATTAAATCAAGCTGAATTCTGGAGACTTATCTGCAACATATGCGGGCGGATCTATAAATATCGAGGAGCATTCACGTAGATTGGTAATTTTTAAATTCTACAATTAGTTTTTAAATTTATTTCAGATTATTATTTTATTTCTAACATTCTTATATTTAGTCTAAGGAATTGGGAAAGGAGCCGGAATTTATAGATACTTTCGTTCGCACTTTCCAAAAAAAAGATAAGACTTGGAGTGGAGATAGAGCTCGAGCTATTAAGGTTTGAAATAATCTTTAAACTTACTTTATAACTTTAATTCTGTTAGTTATGTAAATGCTCTGATTAAATTTTTAATTTTGTGTAGGAGAGATATGATCAGTTATCCTCATCTCGTAGAATTTGAGATACGGGTGATCTTGAGGATCTGAGCCATCTGTTAGTAATAATATGGATTTATGGCTTGGCAGTGGAGGATCCAAAGGGGGAAGGATACTAGGTATGGGTTCTCTGAGCAGAATGCATAATGCTCCTCGTAGATCTATTTCTTCTACTCCACCAGCAGTAGCGGCACAGATACACAACTTGACTGAGGAGGTTAGCAATTTGAAGGGCATAATACATGAAAGAGATCAGCAAATTTTAGCAATACAACATCAAAACTCACAAAGGGATCAGGAAATGATAGAGATGCGACGACAACAAGCCTTTCTTATGCGCCAGTTTCAGCAATTTACTTCTGCTTCAAGTCATATTCCTCCGAGTCAAGACGATGATGGTGGCGACAATGATGATATTGTATGCATGTTTTTAATTAGTACCTTTAAAATTGTTTAGTTTATTTAGTTTGTTACTCCTTCATTTTTTACATTTTTTATTAGTACTTTTTATTTTGCTTTAAACAGGAATGATCTATGAAGTCAATCCTTATGACGGTTGAAAATTCACATCATTGTAAGTCTTTGCATATTTATTTTTGTGTTAGTATATAGTTTTTTTTAATGTATGATACTTTTTGCTGTTTGTTTCTTTTCTAATGCAGGTAGAAGAATGTCGGCGCGCGATTGATTACCAGATTCTCTTTTTTTCCCCATGTGTTGAGATCTTTTGTGGACATTGTTATTTGGATATCATAACTATGTTGATGTTTGAAATGTTGTAGGATATAACTTTTTATTTGGATATCTTTTGTTGGAATGTTGCTTATTATTTGGTTGTATTGAATGTATGTGTGTTTTGTTTGTATTGAATGTATGTGTGTTTTGTTTGTATTGAATTTATTGTGTTTTGTTGTGTGTGTGTGATAATTTGTATATACGATAGAATATCGAAACGGCATAAAGCTGTCAAATTTTTTTTTCTTTTGCGACAAATTTAGGGACAAATATCCCAATTCGTTGCTAAATCTCGATAAATCTGCGACGAACTTTGCGACGAATTTAAATTTCATCGTAAATTTGTGACGAATTTAGCAACGAATCCAATCTGCGACAAATTTTGCGAATTTGCGGCAATTTTACGAATTTATTTAAATCATGATATTTAACGAGAAAGCAATTCGTCGCAAAAATTTTGCGACGAATTTTGCGACGAATTTTGAAACATCGCAAATTTACCAACGAATTCCTTTTTTCATCGCGAAATTACCAACGAAAAAATTTATTCGTCGCAAAAAATTGTTTTTTGCAACGAATTTTGCGACGAATTTATATCAGTCGCAAATTTACCAACGAATTCCTTATTTCGTTGCAAAAATTTCCGACGAAAAATTAATTGTATAAATTTTGCAATTATAAATCGTCATAAATTTGCGGCAATTTATGGTCGTTGCAAAATTTTACTGACAATTCTCGACAATTTGGAAAATCGGGGTAACTTTTGCAACAAAATTAGGGACAAATTTTAAAATTCGTCCCTAATTTTTGTCGCTAAAATTCGTCGCAAAAATTCGTCGCTATTTTTGTCGCTAAAATTTGCGACGCTTTATTCCCAACAAAAAATTTTTTGTCGCTAAATTCGTCGCAAATTTTTTTTGCAACGAATTTTTTTTTAAAATTCGTCGCTAAATTCGTCCCAAATTTCTGTTTTTTTTGTAGTGGGTGGGCGTTACAGGAACATTGGGTTGCCTCTCTTAAGTAATATGGGATCACTAGAAAGATTGTAGGCATGTGTTCCTCCAAGGGAGAGATTGTAAGATCTCATTGGGATATCGTACATTCATATCCTTGGGGAGGACCTTTTTGATGTAATTTGAAAAAGGGGGAAAAGTTACCAAGTTATCAATTAGGGTTCGTTGGAATTCTCATTGGGATGTGAGAATTGTCAATATGGGAGAATTAATAGACTTGAGATGGTAGTTTTGTCAATCATCAAAAAGGGGAAGATTGTTGGTGCAATCGGCCCAGGTTGACTCGAGTTTGACAAGAGCAGTATTTTGATGATAGAAAAAATTTATGACATGGGATTGTCATAGGAAAGTCCAACATGGAGTTGACATGGAAAATCCAAGCATGAAGCTTGGTGTGGGAAAGTCCAACATGGAGTTGGCATGGAAAATCCAAGCATGGAGCTTGGTGTGGAAAAGTCCAAAGCATTGCGAAGCCGTGTGCTTGGTGCTTGGTGCTTGGTGAGAAATGCATTGCGAAGTCGTGCGCTTGGTGCATGTGGGAAGTATTGAGGACTTGGTAAGTTCACTTGGCTTGGGGTCCTTGAGTCGGTGAAGGATGGCATTGTGAAGCCATGCACTTGGTGCATCAGAGGGACCGCCGGACGGGGAGCGAATGGAGTGACCCCAAAGGGAAGCATACTTCGAGGGCATGAGACGCGAAGGATGGCATTGCGAAGTCGTGCGCTTGACGCATCTGAGGGACGTAGGCCGAGGGAAGATAACTTCGGTGGGGAACTCCATGAGGGATAAGGTGGACTTGGCCAAGTGGATAAGACTGAGTGTCGGAGGCTCAAACAACTTGGGTTTGAGGTTTTACTCGACATCAGTCGACTAGAATTGGTGTCAGTCGACTGCTCTGAGTCGACTAGGGTTTGACTGGTGTTTGGCTGGATTAAGTCGACATCAGTCGACTGCTTAAGGGAAGCAATCGACTGATCATACTGTGCATGAGCACAGAAGCTAGTCGAGCTTGCCAGCACTAGACTGATGGGTTACCAGTCGACTGATGGGTACCATCAGTCGACTGATGTGTGATCCGTTTAAACTTGACCAATATGGATCTGGCCGTTGTGAGACAACGGCTACAGGACCAGTCGATTGATGGTCACGATCAGTCGACTGATGCACACAAAATCAGCTTGATGCCGGTTATAAAAGGAGCTCAAGATGGGGGATTTCGCCAAGACTTTTGTGAAGCTATTGGAAGGGAATTGCTGCTGCATTCCAGACCTTCAAGAGCAATCTAAAGCAAGCAACAAGCAAAGGGTTAAATGCAAGCGTTGTAAAGGGTTCTTTACGTGTATTTCGTATTTGTCTTTATATTGCTTGTATTTCATATTACTTAGTGTAATTGCTTGTGAGAGGTTTCTCCACCTCCAACGTGTTGTCGAGAAGGAGTGGTTTAGTTAGTGTCATGCGCATAACTAGAGCTCGGTGAGCTCACCCGTGGAGTAGGAACCATTCGGTTCCGAACCACGTATATCTTGTGTATTGTGTGTGATTGTTATTGTTGTTATTTCTATTTTTATTCCACTGCATATATTAACGACAATTGTAGACAAGCACGTAAGAACGATCGTATTCCACCGTACCACGATTGAGGGCTATTCACCCCTCTCTAGCCAACCACCATTGACCCTACAATCGGCAGAAATCCCTTCTTGGAATTCTTCATGGAAAACCGTAGTAATACCGTGTCAATATATGTACTCTGACTTAGGCCAAGAAATCTCTTAGATTTATCTCTATAGATCTTGATGCCTAGAATACAGGCTTCTTCACCTAAGTCCTTCATTGAGAAACACTTCCCTAGCCAAGTCTTCGCGGACTGTAGCAAAGGGATGTCATTCCCAATGAGTAGTATGTCATCCACATATAATACAAGGAAGACAATTGTGTTTCCATTAACCCTCTTGTAGACACAGGGTTCATCTTCATTCTTGATGAAACCAAACTGTTTGATCGCATCATCGAATTGAAGATTCCAGCTCCGAAAAGCTTTCTTTAGCCCATAAATGGACCTTTGCAGCTTGTATACTTTGTCAGTATGCTGTGGATCTACAAAACCCTCAGATTGTGTCATGTACACATCCTCAAGCAAGTTTCCATTCAGAAATGTGGTTTTGACATCCATCTGCCAAATCTCATAATCGTGGTACGCTGCAATAGCAAGCATGATCCGAATGGACTTAAACATCGCAACTGGAGAAAAGGTTTCATCATAGTCAATACCATGAATTTGCTTGAAACCTTTAGCCACCAATCGGCCCTTATAGGTATGCATAGTCTAACCATGTCAGTCTTTCTCTTAAAGACCCACTTACACCCAATGGGTTTGACACCTTTAAGTGGATCAACCAAAGTCCATACTTGGTTGGTGTATATGGATTCCATCTCGGATCTCATGGCCTCTAGCCATTTCTCAGAATCTGGGCTCATCACAGCTTCCTGATAGGTGGTAGGCTCATTCTCAACGAGCATAATGTCATCATGGTCAGACAAGAGAAATGAGTATCTCTCAGGCTGACGACATACCCTATCAGACCTGCGAAGAGGTAGGTCTACCTGAACAGGTTGTTATTCCACAACTCTTTGTGCAACAATCTCATCATTCACAACACTTTATGGTTCTTGTTCAACCTTCATCAAGGCCTCAATGCTATGGTCCATATCTTGAATTTCTTCAAGATCGAGCATACTCCTACTAGTTTTTCTAGAAACAAAGTCCCTTTCTAGAAATACCCGAGTCTTTGCCACAAACACTTTGTGCTGACTTGGAATGTAGAAGTAATATCCCTTCGTTTCCTTGGGATATCCAACAAAATATCACTTATCAGATTTGGGTCCCAGTTTGTTTGAGACTTGACGTCGAACGTAAGCCTCACAACCCCAAATCCTCATAAAAGACACCTGGGGATTTTTCCCTGTCCATATAGTATATGGTGTCTTTATCACAGCTTTGGATGGAACACGATTAAGTGTGAAGGCTACTGTGTCTAGAGCATATCCCCAAAAGGATATAGGAATATCTGTGTGACTCATCATAGATCATACCATATCTATGTTGGGATGTATACTGAAAGCCTAGCTTTTTTGTATGAACATTTTTATTTTGAAATAAGAATCACATGATCATTGTTTGTACTTTATATTTATTATATGTGTGCATATTGTCTAATACTTTACATTATAGATAACATGGTGCTTGGGTGTGGCACAGAAGATCATGTTATCAGTCCCTTGTAGAGTATAAGTAGAGGCTCACAACCAAGATGGTTTTGGACAAACCATTGGCATGGTTGTAGTGTAGCTTGGTATTGTTTTGTCTTGAACATAGAGTTACACTAGTACACTTAGGTGTATTGAGCAGGACCGACGTAGAGGTGATTCAATTTATTGCTGACTACATAATTGAATCGGACCTCGGATATTATGTTGTACATGCTCTTAATCCCGATATAATAACGGGCACATGTACTTAGTATTTATTTCTTTGATTTACCAGAGGGTGAGATTAAATCAATAAGCCCGGTAAGTTGGGAAATGATATTATTTACATGGTGTGCCGTTGATTATAGGAGGAAACCGTGTCCTATATATTAGATTGATGATGTCCCCTTGAGGAGCTCATAAGGTTCATCATGTAAACCCTGCAGGTTGACTTAGTCAACATGATGATAAGGTTGAGTGGTACTACTCGAGGAGTTAGATGTTAATTAATTGATGGTCAGTAAATCAATTAATTGACGGACATTCGATATCTTAAACACGGGGAGATGGATGTATAAATAATATATGGAGCCTATATTAATTTATGGGGGTTGGTGAGGTAGTTCAATGATGATCCTCTAGTGGAATGGAACATCATTGATGGATCAAGTTTGTGTGGTTCCGATCCATCGGGTGGCCAAGATCCAACTCCTCCTCATGGTCCCTATCGTAGCCTAATATAAACCTCATGAAGTCTAGATCCAATGATGGAAAACAAATCTCTAGAACCGACGGTTGAGATTAAATCTCTAGATCCGATGGTTGGGATAAAACCCTAGATCCGACGGTTGAGATTAAATCTCTAGAATCGACGGTTGAGATTAAATCCCTAGATCCGACGGTTGGGATGAAACCCTAGATCCAACGGTTGTGATGAAACCCTAGATCCGACGATTGGGATGAAACCCTAGATCCGACGGTTGGGATGAAACCCTAGATCCGACGGTTGGGATGAAACCCTAGATCCGATGGTGGAGATTAACCAAGGCCTAAACCTAACTCTATATATATGGGCTTAAGGTGGGCGGCAAGGAGGTTGATGTTGTTGGATGTTTTGGAGATTAGGGTTTTGCCCATCAATGGCTTGGGCGGCAAGAAACCCTAAGGAGGAAACCCTAATTTGATTAGGGTTTGGCTCTTTTGGTTGGGCGGCAAGGTTTGGAAGGAAGAGTGGGCGGCAACTTGTGGAGGATCTCTTCTTCTTCCTAGAAGGTGGCCGGTTCCTAGATCTATTCCTTCCACCTTAGTTAGGCGGCAAGAAAGCCTAAGGAGGAAACCCTAATTAGGGTTTGGCTCCTATGGTTGGGCGGCTAGGGTTTGCAAGAAGGTGGGCGGAAACTATAGGAGAGGAGCTCTTCTTCTTCCTAGGGTGTGGCCGGCTCCTTCCTCTATTCCCTCCACCTTGACCGGCGCCCAACATATTCCCTTTCTCCTCTTCACTACATCTTGGCCGGCGACACTAGAAGCTAGGGTTTGTCCCTAGTTTGGTTCCTTGGTGGTTTCCATTTAGTTCTCTCTATTCTTGGGGCCGACGGCATCAATCCTTTGTGGATTGGTGGTTGGCTCGAGCAAGAAAGGGAAGGAGAGTTCTTCTTTCTTGGATTGAAGAAGATCTAGGAAGCTTCAACTTGTGGAGGATCTTCACCCACACGAAGTCTACAAGGAGGTTAGGACATACGATAGAAGATCAAGAGGTATACAAGTTTTATAACTTTTATTATTGATCTTTGCATGTTCTTATTGATATGCTAGCTTATGTTATTTATGTTAGTATGTGTTGATTATACTAGTTTACATTTGTATGTATTTGTATAATCATGGACCCCGAAGATAAACACAAAAACCGGCGATTCGTCCGTCATCTCTTCCGCGGCTAATTGACTAGAAGAGTTTGGTTGCTTGAACAACTAGTTTGTTCAAGCGATCGCTCAAGTCGTTAGCACGACGACGAATTGGTTGTTCTTAGGAAACTCATCTCATCCGGATTAGTTTTCATTAGTGAAAATTTTTAATCCGGGGACATGGGAGTCGATGAGCCTCCGAGCTAGCATGACTATTTCCAACAATCTAATAGGGTACGATTCCTTTTTTCGGATACACCATTCCACTGTGGTGTTCCAGGAGGAGTGAGTTGGGATAGAATCCCACACTCAGTTAGATAGTCATGAAACTTATGGCTAAGGTATTCACCACCTCGATCTAATCGAAGTATCTTAATACTCTTGCCAAGCTGGTTTTGTACTTCATTCTTGAATTCTTTGAACTTTTCAAAGGATTCTGACTTATGTGTCATCAGATACACATAACCATATCTACTGAAGTCATCAGCAAATGTAATGAAGTACCTATAACCACCTCTAGCAGTGACATTGAAAGGGCCACACACATCACTATGTATAAGTCCTAACAAGTCTGTTGCTCTTTCGCTGTGTCCACTAAAGGGAGTCTTGGTCATCTTGCCTAGAAGGCAAGACTCACATGTCTCATATGATTCAAAATCAAATGAGTCCAGCAACCCATCCTTATGGAGCTGGGATAAGCAACTCTCATTTAAGTGACCTAAGCGACAATGCCAGAGATAGGTTTGGTTTAACTCATTTGACTTGAACCTTTTGGTACTTATATTATAGATGGGGTTCTCTAAGTCTAGAATGTAGAGTCCATTCATCAGAGGTGCACTATAATAGAACATATCATTTAAATAAATGGAGTTCTTGGCCAAGTGGGAATCCCAACCGCTGTAGGTTTTCTATGTACCTAATCATCTTGAGTACATATAGACCTATGGGAGTCCCATCTTGCATCTTGCACTGAAACAATGCCTTAGAGATCTCGAATCTCTCGTGCCTTGCTTGTCCTTGATACAGTTGACAAAGATGTTCAATTATATCAAAAGCATTCATCAACTCGTGTTGCTTCTGAAGCTTAGAGTTCATGGTCGCGAGCATAAGGCATGACACATCTAATGCATCATCTTGATGCTTCTTGTAAGCATCTCGGTTAGCTCGCGAGGCAGTGGCAGGAGGTGCTTCCGGAATGGGCTACTCCAGGACGTACAATTTTCTTTCTTGTTTGAGAACAATTCTCATATTCCTGTATCAGTCCAAGAAATTAGCTCCATTGAGCTTGTCCTTCTCAAGGACAAAATGCAGGGAGAGAGTGTTTGTGTTTGATGACATGGCAATCTACAACATAAATAATGAAAAAATTAAAGATTATATTCCATTAATCATTTAATTAGGCCTTTAATTAAATGATGCTCCCACTGAATTATAGGACTTTTGTAGAATCGAGTCATGGATGTGGTCAAACCACACTACTAGATTCATATCAACTAGCTATAATTCTCGCGGGACAAGATCCACATCATACTATGCCTTGAGTTAGCTTTAGCTAAATTGCCCAAGACTTAGTATGATCGGTAGGTAACAAATTACCAATTACATCTCTATGCAACTCTTGTTTATAGGATCAAGATCCACATTTACAAAAAAAATTGAGTTAGCTTTGGCTAAATCGCCCAAGATTTAGTGTAACTATGATCTTATCCTATCTTTCCAACTGTTGGAATATGCCTATAGTTTTATCCGATCCAATTGAGTTAACTAGTTTCACTCAATCTAATTGAGCTTATTCTCACCCAAGCTTTGATAGGCGGGACCAAGATTGTCCCTCCGCACCCTACCAAGATAATATGTGTTGCTCTGTTTTGGCTGATTCAACAACAACAAATGATTGAGGTAGTGATGGGTATCAAAACTTGGTAGGCATTTTGAGTTGACTTGATTAAGATCTAATCTAATCGTGAATGTGTATCATATACGCATTAAGGCATTAATTACTCTATACTAGCATGCATCACATACATACCAGCAAAAACAAAATATATATATATATATATATATATATATATATATATATATATATATATATATATATACTAATTAATTAATTTGTGATGAGGTCATGGCCCTATTATGATCTTCTCAAGCCAATGAGAAGATTGGACGGTCAACCTAGGGTTAGCGGCTTCTCCAAGCGCCTCCTTTGACAGCCATGTGTCGTCGGCACCCTCCTTGTAACTCCGTCTATGAGTGGACCTTCCACCGCTTCATTTTGTACATTACAAACATGAAACTCGAGTTACATTCGAGTCTAAAATCTATTTAGAATAGGAATATATAATAAGAGAGGCACGACGCGTAGGTCGCATATCATATACAACATGCACAACACTAAAAACGATGTGCAAGCCGTATTATGAGTTACAACACAATTTTATCAAATCACATTGGGGTTTTTAAGCCATGGCCATCACAATATTATACACAATTTTAAATTATGTATTTTACATAAATTTCTATAATTTTCCTACCTTTTTTTTTCAATTTTATGAGTCACAACTCCGCAGCGGTCCCGCTAAGTGATTTTCGGGCGCGATCGCGGGACAATGCCCCTTGCGGGGTTAGAGGCAACACCCCTTCTCGGAAAATGAATCTCACGAGTGTCCCATACCGATCTTACAGCACCTTAAGTCGCTGTCCCAATAAACAAAAATGATACCTTGTCATTTCGGAGAGTTTTTCTCGGTGGTTGAAGCCTATAAGTGTCCAAACACTTGTTGCTTCGACTCTACGAGAAAAATACTCACAAAATCTATAAAATTAGGAAAATTATAGAAACTTATAGATCTATAACTTTTCGTATCTAATACAAAAATTACAAATATAAACATGTACATGCTTCGCACGTGGCTCTGATACCACTGTTAGACTATCCGAGCTGCAAAAATCGCTTTTTGCGTTGCAAAAACCTCAGAAGCCGGCCACGGATTCGTGCAAAGATAAATAAAAACGTCATGTACATGTATATCTACACTAGATCTGCCTTAGATCTACATGGGAAGAGTGTTATGTTAGGGCAATCAACCCAGTGATATGGTTTTGATGTGTGTGGCAAAGGGTTTAAGTTAGGTTTTATATGGATTTGATATGTGCATTGGAGTCGTGCAGGACTTAGTAATTCGCACATGAAGCATTGGCGAGTTTCACCTCTCGTGACTTGGTCCTTGAGTCGATGAAGAATAGCTTTGAAGAAGTCGTGCGCTTGGGGCATCCGAGGGACCGCCGGATGAGAAGCATTGGAGTGAAGCCCGAGGAAGTAGACTTTAGGGCGAGACATGAAGGATGGCGCTGCGAAGCTGTGCACTTGGCGCATCCGAGGGACGTGGTCAGACGAAGACAACTTCAAAGGCGAGGGACTCCAAGAGAATGAGAGTGAGCGATTGTAACCCGAGATGGGGTAGATCGAGGTGAAACTTGGTCATTTGGCTAAGTCTCGGATGGGATTTCCCGACATCAATCGACTACCATGACATGGCAGTCGACGGCTCCAATTCGACTGTGACTCGACCGGTGTTCGAGTCAGGTCTGTGTCCTAGTAGTCGACTGTCAAGGATTGGTAGTTGACTGTCGAAACCATCAGTCGACTGTTGATGACAACAGTCGACTGATCGCAAGGGTTTTAGGCACAGAAGGTTGATCAGTCGAGTGCTCGCTTCCGGCACTCGACTGTTAGCTCCATCAGTCGACTGATGTGGGAGTCGTTGGATGAAATCCAACGTGGAAGAAGCTGTTATTGGGCAATGACTACAGGATGAGTCGACTGATTGGGGCATCAGTCGACTGCTAGGTGCCCAATGGGAAGACTGAGTTCTTCTCTATAAAATGGGGCCTTTGGACACTTAGGGAGCCTAATGCTTCTTTTCTAAACATCTCCCAAAGTGCCCAAACGAATTTCCTCCTCTTCCTTGTGCTTATATTCATCTTATTGTAAGAGGAGTGATTTTGTGTAAGAAAGGTTATCTCCACCTAGCTTTGTGCAAAGGAGAGATTAGTGGAATTGTGTAGGTGTGATTCACCTTGGACAAATCAGTCGTGGATTAGCGGCAAGGGCCATGAACCACATTATATCGCGGTGTTAGCATTTGCATCTATTCTTTCTTTACTTTGTCTTAATTGCTTGTTTAGATTTGTTTCCTTTATGCTAATAGAATTTGTAGACAATCAACGAAGCAATTACCATCATCGTACGAAGAGGGCTATTCACCCCCCTCTAGCCGGCCACCGATGCTCCAACAAGTGGTATCAGAGCCAAGTCACTTGTCACCGGACTAACCACCGCAACAAGCACAACAATAACGATGGCCGACTCTAACATCCATCCACCAAAGTTTGAAGGTGAATTCTCTTGGTGGAAGAAGAGAATGGAGGTATTTTTTGAAACCGATTTCGAAATTATGCTAATAATGGAGAATGGTTTTGAGATACCTAGGGATGAGGAAGGGGAGCCTTTGAAAAAATCAAGTTGGACAAAGAAACAAAGAGAGGAGTACTTGGCGAATTCGAAAGCCAAGCATCATCTATTCAACGTACTCCCTCAACAAGAAGTCAACTGAATAGGAGAATGTGCTAGCGCCAAAGAGATGTGGGAGAAGCTAGTGGAGCTTCATGAAGGCACATCCGAGGCAAAGCTAGCAAGGACAGATATCCTTCGCTCCCAACTCAACAATATTAAACTCGATAAAGGGGAGAAGGTAACATCTCTACATTATAGATTTAAAGTAATTCTTAACGGTTTATCTAGTGTAGGGGAGAAGCTCTCCAATAGGGACATGATTATGAAGGCAATTGATGCCTTTCCCCGATCATCCAAGTGGAGTTCAATGGTAGACTCATTCTATATCTCAAAGAATCTAGAGGTAAGTACTCTAGATGAATTTTTCTTCACTATGAAATTGCATGAATCTAGGCTTGAAGGAATAAGTGAAGAACCAAGCATTAAGTCATCAAGGGGAGTGACACTAATGTCCAATAAGGGGAAGAAGAAGAAAAAGACTCCTCCCTCCTCATCCGAAGATGACTCCTCCTCCTCCTCCTCCATGGATAGCACGGAAGAAGATTACATGGTAAGGAAGGTAAGACGTGGCTTAAAAAGTTTTAAATTTAACAAATCTAATGATAGGAGGAGAAGGCCAAGGAGGAAGATCATAAGCTACAATTGCCAAGGAGAGGGACACGTAAGGGATGATTGTCCCCTCTTGAACAAGAGAAAAGAAGAAAGGAGAAGAAAAGAAGAAAAGAAGAAAGGGAGCAAGAAAAAGGAAGAAGAGAAGAAGGCCAAGGAAAAGGGAAAGGCTAAGGCACACAAGGCCACATGTGATGATCCTTCATCCTCATCATCCGAAAAAGAAGAGGCCTTCACAAATCTTGCCTTGATAGGGATAGATGACTTGGACTCCACCTCCTCCGAGGAAGAAGGAAGAAACACTAGCAAGGAGGAGAGCTCGAGTGAAGGGGGAGTGTCCTCATATTCATCCTCATCATCGGAAGGGGATTTGGTAAGTGAGGTAACAAATCTTCCTCCCAAGAAAATTATGTTCATGATATCTAGCTTAACTAAGGGGCTATTTAGGGCTAAAAATAAAAATAAGAGCATGCTTGATGAAATTAAGGCCCTAGAAGAAAAACTAGAAAAATCATGTTTAAATATTAATGATAATGTTTCTTATAGTATCAATGATGCATGCTCACATGATAATTACTTACCTTTTGATGTGAATGATGCAAGCATTGAGGAAAATAGGGTCTTAAGGGAAATGGTAGATCATTTAACTAAGGCCCTAGAGAAATTTACTATTGGCTCCAACACATTGAACATGATCATAGGGAGCCAAAGGGCAAGCTTCAATAGGAAAGACCTAGGATATAAGGGAAACAAAAATGAAAAGGCCTATCATTGCCTAATTGCTAGGGGTCAAGCCAAAAATAAAACAATAGCTAGAAAATGGATTCCTAAAGAATATTTAGTGAATCCCATAGGATAAAACATATATTGGGTTCCTAAATCCATCCTTAAGGGGTAGGAAAACTCTTGGTTAGTCAACCATAAGGATTTTGCTTATATCATATTATTTGGTTGACTTAGGATGGTGTGGGACTTAATTTTTAAGATAGTGTTGGGTGATGATAATGCATAACCCATAAATTGAAAGTTTAAATCGTGATTCATGCTCAATTGTCTAATTTATAATCATGATATGCAATGATTGATGATTTATGATCATGATTGATAATTTTTGATGCATATTCATGTTTGGGTTTTTAGGATGATACTTAACCATGGGTAGAAATGCATAAAATTTTGGTTAAGTGCAAATATCTCACAACCCACTATAAGGCTAACTTTGATTGAAAACATAGCATGGTTGAGATGATACGATGATACAAATGGTCCACTAATACTTATGACATTTAGATGGGTCATTAAGTGTATCAATAGAGCAATAATAGACCAATCATGGGGAAAGCATATATTTAATTCATAGACATATTGCCCAAAGATCATGGTTGGATATTTCAAATGATTTGAAAATCATTTTATGATTTTAAAATAGTGAGTTCATGTTTTAAAATGTTTCAAGGCAAAACTAGGTTTAAAAGTGGATACAAACTTTAGACATTTTGTAACTTTTGAGTATTTGACAAGCTATCAAAACTAAAATGAATTTTCATGGAAAATAATTTTTCACTGATAAAGGAACTCACAAGAAATATGTATTTCAAATTTCATGATTTTTGAATTTCCTAGAATTTTTAATGCATTTCTGAAATTAGATTTCGAAAATCAAAAATCAGAATCGAGTGCCACGATCGTAGTCCGATCCAATGATCGATGTAATCGTACGAGCATAGTAATCTGATTTTATTAGGTTTTGTTTGGTTTTTGTTTTTCTCTTCTTTTAGAGTTGATGTCATGCGTGTATAACATTTAGACAATGTTTTTGATGGTGTCAAAAGGGGAGAATTGATAAGTTTAAGTTAATCATGCTAAAAGGGAAAATTTAGCATGTCTTAAGGGGGAGTTGTATGTTTAAGAGGTAGTTTTTCATACTCATATTATTTACATGCTTTCTTGCCTTATGTTGTTATTGTTATTTGTTTACCTAACTTAAACAGATTGTCACACATCAAAAAGGGGGAGATTGTTAGGGCAATCAACCCAGTGATATGGTTTTGATGTGTGTGGCAAAGGGTTTAAGTTAGGTTTGATATGGATTTGATATATGCGTTGGAGTCATGCAGGACTTAGTAATTCGCACATGGAGCACTGACGAGTTTCACTTCTCATGACTCGGTCCTTGAGTCGGTGAAGGATAGCTTTGCGGAAGTCGTGCGCTTGGGGCATCCGAGGGATCGCCAGACGAGATGCAGTAGAGTGAAGCCGGAGGATGTAGACTTCAGGGCGAGACGCGAAGGATGGCACTGCGAAGCCGTGCACTTGGTGCATCCGAGGGACATCGTCGGACGAAGACAACTTCAAAGGTGAGGGACTCCAAGGGAATGAGAGTGAGCGATTGTAACCCAGGACTGGGTAGATCGTAGGTGAAACTTGGCTCCAAGTCGATTGTGACTCGATTGGTGTTCGAGTCAGGTCTGTGTTCTAGCAGTCGACTGCCAAGGGTTGGCAGTCGACTGCCAAGGGTTGGCAGTCGACTGCCGAAACCATCAATCGACTGCGGATGGTAGCAGTCGACTGATCGCAAGGGTTTCAAGCATAGAAGGTTGATCAGTCGAGTGCTTGCTTCCGACAATCAACTGTTAGCTCCATCAGTCGCCTGATGGGATGATCAATCGATTGATGTGGGAGCCATTGGATGAAATCCAACGTGGAAGAAGTCGTTATTGGGCAATAGCTACAGGATCAGTCGACTGATCGGGGCATCAGTCGACTGCTAGGCACCCAACGTGAATAATGAGTTCTTCTCTATAAAATGGGGCCTTTGGACACTTGGGGAGCCTAATGCTTCTATTCTAAACATCTCCCAAAGTGCCTAAATGAATTTCCTCCTCTTCCTTGTGCTTATATTCATCTTATTGTAAGAGGAGTGATTTTGTGTAAGAAAGATTACCTCCACTTAGCTTTGTGCAAAGGAGATATTAGTGGAATTGTGTAGGCGTGATTCACCTTGGACGAATCGATCATGGATTAGCGACAAGGGTCGTGAACCACATTACATCGCGGTGTTAGCGTTTGCATCTATTCTTTCTTTACTTTGTCTTAATTACTTGTTTAGATTTGTTTCCGTTGCGCTAATAGAATTTGTAGACAATCAACGAAGCAATTACCATAATCGTACGAAAGAGGGCAATTCACCGCCCTCTAGCCTCCCACCGACGCTCCAACATGTTAACCTTGTAGCAGAGCCTTTTGCTTATCCCGCTCATCCAAAAGGTTGTCGGATCTCATAGAGTGTCAAGTGTACACTCCTCTACACGTATCCACACAGACAAATGGTGGAGAGAACTACTTAGAGTGTGCTAGCACCCTTTGGAGGTCTCGACAAAGGAGGAGAGGGAGAGAAGAGGAGAAGAGATGGAAGAAGAAGACTTGAATTCCTCACTTAATTCACTTTGGTCAACCACTTAATGGAGTTTAAAAACATCCATGTAATACCAAGATTCATGATGTGTCCACGACACTCTACAAGGTGGCACACCATGATGTGTCCATGATGATGTGGAACATCATCATTGACCGGCCCTATGCCAAGTCACCAAGAAGTGGCATTTGGTCAAGTCAAACTTGACCCTTCATCTTCCCTCTCAAGTCAAGTCAAACTTGACCTCTTATCTCTCATGGTCGATCAAATCCAACCTTTGATTCAAGTCAATTTAATTTAATTAATCTCTATTCATTAGTTTAAATTAACTCAATGAATCAAATCTAAATTAGACTCATTCAACACTTGAATCAAATTGAGTCCAACTCAATTAGTCTAATTTGGATTAGTCTTAATCCAATTTGGTTTATCACATGAACCTAATCCTCTTCGTCCATCATATGAACCTAATCTCCATGTAATTGCCCTTTGTGTGTGACCCTATAGGTTCTTGTAACGTTGGAAATGCTAATAAACTGATTTAGAAACATAAGCAATGAGCGGTATCTAGCAACACATCATTGCTACCCAAGTTACAAGAATGTTGAGATCCAACATCACCTTTGTGACTACTAATTGTGACTCTCATAATATGTGACAATGTCCCTCTATCTTTGACATCTAGATTTAACAATTGAGGCATAGACCGTGTCATCCTCTGTACAATCTATATCTTAAACGCCAAGTAGACTCACTCTAATCAAATGAGTTTAATATCTCATATTGACTCATTTGGGCATGGTCATGCACTTAGTGGTCTCACTCTATCAAGAATCATGATATCACTCCCGTCATATAGGCGAGATAGATCCCATCTACATCACTCAGATCCCTCCGCATAATTTGTTACATATCCAGTAATCGCCTTTATAGTCCATGTTGGAATTTCCGAGATGCAAAAACTGCTTTTTGCGTTGCGGAAACCTCGGAAGCTCGGCCACGGATCCGTGCAAAGATATATAAAAATAAAAACATGTATGTGCTTAAGTAAACCTAGATCTACCTTATATCTAGAAGGTGAGAGCATTACCCTCGTAGCGACGCCCTTCGCTTATCCCGCTCGTCCAAAAGCTTTGCCGAAACTCAAGAGTGTCAAGTGCACACTCCTCTATTGGTGTCCACATGAACAAATGGTGGAGAAAACACAACCTTGAGTGTGCTAGCACCCCTTGGATGGTTCGGCCAAGATAGAGGATGGGAGATCTTGAGAGGATGATCCAAGGAAGAAGAAGATGTTGTTACCACAAAATGAATTCTCATCTAATGAGAAGTAAAGTGGTCGGCCACTCTTGGATGGGGGTGGGGGGGGGGGGGGGCGGGGGGTTACATGCATGCATGTACCTCCAAGAGCCAATGACTCTTGGTCTCCCTCATGAGGTGGCACCACATGATAAGTCAATGATGATGTGGAACACCATCATTGGCCGGCCCACATGCCATGTCACCATGACATTGCAATTGGTCAAGTCAAAATCCATTCATCTTCCCTCTCAAGTCAAGTCAAACTTGACCTCTTATCTCCCATTGTTGATCAAATCTAACCACTTGATTTAAGTCAATTTGATTTAATGAATCTCTATTCATTAATTTAAATTGACTCAATTAATCAAATCTAAATTAGACTCATTCAACACTTGAATCAAATTGAGTCTAACTCAATTAGTCTAATTTGGATTACTCTTAATCCAATTTGGTTCATCCCATGAACCTAATCCTCGTAGTTCATCATATGAACCTAATCTCTATCTAATTGCCCTTTGTGTGTGACCCTATAGGTTCTTGTAATGTTGGCAATGCTCCTAAACCGATTTAGGAACATAAGCAATGAGCGGTATCTAGCAACACATCATTGCTACCCAAGTTAAAAGAATGTTGAGCTTCAACATCACCTTTGTGACTACTAATTGTGACTCTCACAATATGTGACAATGTCCCTTTATCCTTGACATCTAGATTGACCAATTGAGGCATAGACCATGTCATCCTCGGTACAATCTATATCTTGAACTCCAAGTAGACTCACTCTAATCAAATGAGCTCAATATCTCATATTGACTCATTTGGGCATGACCATGCACTTCGTGGTCTCACTCTATCAAGAATAACAATGTCACTCCCGTCATATTGGAGGGATAGATCTCATCTACATTACTCACATCCCTCCGCATAATTTGTTACATACCCAGTAATCGCCTTTATAGTTCACCCATTTACGGGTGACGTTTGACGAAGCCAAAGTATGCAACTCCTTATGTAGGGAACCATGGTGACTTCAGGTCCAAGAACTAATAGTCTCTGTGGGTACTCTGCAAATCTTCACATCTCCTCTATCGATAATCTCTCGAATGAGATGGAAGCGCCGTAGTATGTGTTTGGTCCGCTGCTGTGAGCGAGGTTCCTTAGCTTGTGCAATCGCTCCATTATTGTCACAATAGAGCTCTATGGGATCTGCTATGCTAGGAACCACCCCAAGCTCAGCAATGAACTTGCAGATCCAAACTGCCTCCTTTGCTGCCTCAGATGCAGCGATATACTCGACTTCTGTTGTAGAATCAGCAACTGTGTCCTGCTTCGAACTCTTCCAGCTTACAGTGCCACCATTCAAGCAAAAAATGAACCTTGATTACGATCTATAATCATCCTAGTCAGTTTGGAAGCTGGCATCGCTGTAACCCTTTACAGCTAGCTCCTCATCGCCTCTAAATATCAAGAAATATTCTTTAGTCCTTCTTAAGTACTTAAGAATATTCTTGACTGTTATCTAGTGACGCTCACCTGGATCTGACTGGTATCTTCTCGTCATGCTCAAATCATACGAGACATCAGGACAAGCACACAGCATGGCGTACATGATAGATCCTATAGCAGATGCATAAGGGATCTTATCCATGCGGTCTCTCTCCTCTCTAGAAGAAGGACTTTGAGTCTTCGAAAGACTCACACCATGTGACATCGGCAGAAGTCCCTTCTTGGAATTCTACATGGCAAACCGTAGTAATACCGTGTTAATGTATGTACTCTGACTTAGGTCAAGCAATCTCTTAGATCTATCTCTATAGATCTTGATGCCTAGAATACAGGCTGCTTCACCTAAGTCCTTCATTGAGAAACACTTCCCTAGCCAAGTCTTCACGGACTATAGCAAAGGGATGTCATTCCCAATGAGTAGTATGTCATCCACATATAATACAAGGAAGACAATTGTGTTCCCATTAACCCTCTTGTAGACACAGGGTTCATCTTCATTCTTGATGAAACCAAACTGTTTGATCGCATCATCGAATCAAAGATTCCAGCTCTGAGAAGCTTGCTTTAGCCCATAAATGGACGTTTGCATCTTGCATACTTTCCCAGTATGTTATGGATCTACAAAACCCTCAGGTTGTGTCATGTACACATCCTCGAGCAAGTTTCCATTCAGAAATGCAGTTTTGACATCCATCTGCCAGATCTCATAATCGTGGTATGCTGTAATAGCAAGCATGATCCGAATGGACTTAAACATCGCAACTGGAGAAAAGGTTTCATCATAGTCAATACAATGAATTTGCTTGAAACCTTTAGCCACCAATCGGCCCTTATAGGTATGCGTATGTCCATCCATGTCAGTCTTTCTCTTAAAGACCCACTTACACCCAATGGGTTTGACCCCTTCAGGTGGATCAACCAAAGTCCATACTTGGTTGGTGTAGATGGATTCCATCTCGGATCTCTTGGCCTCTAGCCATTTCTCAGAGTTTGGACTCATCACAGCTTCTTGATAGAAGGTAGGCTCGTTCTCAATGAGCATAACGTCATCATGGTCAGACAAGAGAAATAAGTATCTCTCAGGCTGATGACGTACCCTATCAGACCTGCGAAGAGGTAGGTCTACCTGAACAGGTGGTTGTTCCACAACTCTTTGTGCAACAACCTCATCACCCACAACACTTTGTTGTTCCTGTTCAACCTCCATCAAGGCCTCAGTGCTATGGTCCTTATCTTAAATTTCTTCAAGATCGAACGTACTCCCACTAGTTTTTCTAGAAACAAAATCCCTTTCTAGAAAAACCCCAGTCTTTTCCACAAACACTTTGTGATGACTGAGAATGTAGAAGTAATATCCCTTCGTGTCCTTGGGATATCCAACAAAATAAAACCTATCAGATTTGGGTCCCAGTTTGTCTGAGACTTGACGTCGAACTTAAGCCTCACAACCCCAAATCCTCATTAAAGGCATCTTGAGATTTCTCCCTGTCCATATCATATATGGTGTCTTTATCACAGCCTTGGATGGTACACGGTTAAGGGTGAAGGCTGCTGTGTCTAGAGCATATCCCCAAAAGGATATAGGAAGATCTGTGTGACTCATCATAAATCGTACCATATCTAATAGGGTACGATTCCTCCTTTCGGATACACCATTCCACTATGGTGTTCTAGGAGGAGTGAGTTGGGATAAAATCCCACACTCAGCTAAATAGTCATTAAACTCATGGCTAAGGTATTCACCACCTCGATCTGATCAAAGTATCTTAATACTCTTGCCAAGCTGGTTTTGTACTTCATGCTAGAATTCTTTGAACTTTTCAAAGGATTCTGATTTATGTGTCATGAGATACACATAACCATATCTACTGAAGTCATCAGTAAATGTAATGAAGTACCTGTAACCACCTCTAGCAGCAACATTTTAAGGGTCACATACATCACTATGTATAAGTCCTAACAAATTTGTTGCTCTTTCGCTGTATCCACTAAAGGGAGTCTTGGTCATCTTGCCTAAAAGGCAAGATTCACATGTCTCATATGATTCAAAATCAAATGAGTCTAGTAGTCCATCCTTATGGAGCTAAGATAAGTGACTCTCATTTATGTGACCTAAGCGACAATGCCAGAGATAGATTTGGTTCAACTCATTTGACTTGAACCTCTTGGTACTTATGTTATAGATGGGGCTCTCTAAGTCTAGAAAGTAGAGTCCGTTCATTAGAGCTGCACTATAATAGAACATATCATTTAAATAAACTGAACAACATTTGTTTTTTATTATAAATGTAAATCCTTTCTTGTCCAAATAAGAAATCGAAATTATGTTCTTAGTTAAAGCAGGCACATAACAACACTCATCTAATTCTCGTACAAGCCCAGTGGGCAGAGATAGATCATAAGTTCCTACAGCAACAGCGGCAACTCTTGCTCCATTGCCTACTCGTAGGTCCACCTCTCCCTTTGTCAATGCCCTGCTATTTCTCAGTGCCTGTATATTGGTACAAATGTGAGATGCACATCTAGTATCTAATACCCATGATGAAGAAATAGATAGATTGACTTCTGTAACATTTATACCTGAAGTAGAAGTCTCACTTCTCTTCTTCTTAAGATCTTCTAGGTAAGCTTTACAGTTACGCTTCCAGTGTCCAGCTTCCTTACAGTGGAATTGATGTGTGTAAATCATGCTATGTTTTCACTACTCCATATACATGCATTCTATCACATTTCATATCCTAGGCATGTATTTTATCATGATTCAGTTAAAGTTTAGCATATTTTGTACGAAGAGACTGCTTTTGGGTGTTTTTGTGTTAACAGGGCGAAGAAACAGGCGTATCAAAACAACACAGGCGTGTTAGAAATCAACACGCCCGTGTCATGAGAGCGGCGACCAACACGCCTGGTTCACCGATTGACATGCACATGTCGGGGTTCCGGCGGACCGCCCGATTCGGCTCAACACGCCTGGCTCACCAATTGTGCCGCGTGTCGAGTTCCAGCGGTAAAACACGCCCATTTCAGCTCCAACACGCCCCAGTTCAAGCGCAACACGCTCGGTGGGAAATGCCCGACACGCTAGTGCCCTCATTTGGCACGGGCGTGTTGGCCTGATTCCAAAATTCCTTTTCTGCGAGCAATCAGGATCTTCGTCTCAATTATGGGGAAATCTATTGCCTTAATTGAAGAGGAGGCCAAGGCTATAAAAGAGGAGAGATTCTAACCCTAAGGGAGGACGGCGGGTGGTGGTCGAGATCGAGAGAAGAAGATAAAGAGAGTCTGGCAGAAGAAGGATATGACACCCGATGATCGTAATTTCTTTATCTAGTTATTCTTGTCAGACTATGGAGTAGTATCCTGTAATCTTAGGATGGGGGAGTAGCCCTTGACTATTTTTGACGTATGATATAATCTATACTACCTGAACTATTGTTTATTTTGATCTGGTTCTTTTGGATTCTTATTGATAAACCTAAGGAGCAAAGGGAAGTATCTAATAGTGAACGAGTTCGAAAGCGAGAACCAACTAGGAATAACTCCTACTAGTAGCGGTAGTGTATCTATGAGGGCTTGAGGGGTCTCGTGCGAGTCTCCTTAGGCGATTATGGTCGTGTGCAAACCTCGTGAAGAGGAAATTTGACTCTAGAGGAACTCTCATGAACTTAATGGATCTATCAAATCCGGTTTTACCAAGTGGCGGAGGTAAGACATAGGGAGGTTTGCGGGGTCTCGTGTGGGTCCCTTAGGCGATTATGATCCCTATGCTCGAACAGTGGCGGGTAAATTGAGTTTGATAGTGCGATTAACGTAGACCTCGAAGGGCGTTGATTTACCTTAGGATAGGTTCCATCAAAACAACTCTAATAAGGTTAGGAAAGAATTAAATCACCTTATAAATGCGTCGGCGTGGTGAAACCCATATCACGAGATTCTCCTCAACTCTTGACTTTGGCTTGTTCTTCTCAGTCGTTGTTCTTGACTTCTCAGGTTCTTTGCTTAAACCACAATTCGATTGACTAGATAACTTGGTATCACGACCACTAGGTAATTGACCCAATCCCCGGCAACGGCGCCAAAAACTTGATGTTGGTTGTTTTCCGCAAGTGCACGGTTGTCATCAAGTAATAAAAATATCGATCCCACAGGGATTGGGTCAATTACCGAGTAGTCATGATACCAAGTTATCTAGTCAATCGAATTGTGGTTTAAAAGAACTAGTCAAGAACAACGAATGAGAAGAACGAAAGTCAAGAGTTGAGGAGAATCTCGTGATATGGGTTTCTGCGTCGGCATTTATAAGGTGATTTAATTCTTTCCTAACCTTATTAGAGTTGTTTTGATGGAACCTATCCTAAGGTAAATCAACGCCCTTCGAGGTCTACGCTAATCTATCAAACTCAATTTACTCCGCCATGGTGTTCGAGCATGGGGATCATAATCACCTAAGGGACTCACACGAGACCCCGCAAACCTCCCTATGTCTTACCTCCGCATTTGGTAAAAATTGGATTTGATAGATCCATTAAGTTCATGAGAGTTCCTCTAGAGTCAAATTTCCTCTTCACGAGGTTTGCACATGGGACCATAATCACCTAAGGAGACCACACAAGACCTCAAGAAGCCCTCATAGATACACTACCGCTACTAGTAGGAGTTATTCCTAGTTGGTTCTGCTGAACTCGTTCACTATTAGGTACTTCCCTTTGCTCCTTAGGTTTATCAATAAGAATCCAAAAGAACTGATCAAAATAAACAATAGTTCGTAGTATAGATTATATCATCCGTCATAAATCGTCAAGGGCTACTCCCCATCCTAAGATTACAGGATACTACTCCATAGTCCGACAAGAATTACTAGAGAAAGAAATTACGTTCCATATCCTTCTTCCTCTTCTCTTTATCTTCTTCTATCGCCGATCTCACACCCCACCCGCCCTCCCTTAGGGTTAGAATCTCTCTCTTTATAGCCTTGTCCTCCTCTTCAATTAAGGCAATAGATTTCTGCACTGAGACGAAGATCCCGATTGCTCGCAGAAAAGGAATTTCGAATCGCAACACGCTGCTAAACGAGGGCACCGCATGCGCATTTCCCACCGAGCGGCGCTGAATCGGGCGTGTTGGAGCCGAATCAGGCGTGTCACCGCTGAACTCGACAGCGCGTGTCAATTGGTGAGCCGTATGCGTGTTGAGCCGAATCGGGCGTGTCGATCGGCCGAACCCCGACATGTGCATGTCAATCGTGAACCAGTATGCGGTTGGTCGCCGGGTTTCATGACACGGGCGTGTTGATTTCTAACACGCCTGTGTTGTTTTGATACGCCTGTTTCTTCGCCCTGTTAACACAAAAACACCCAAAAGTAGTCTCTTCGTCCAAAATATGCTAAACTTTAACTGAATCATGATAAAATACATGCCTAGGATATGAAATGTGGTAGAATGCATGTATATGGAGTAGTGAAAACATAGCATGATTTACACACATCAGGAATCAAGCCCCTTCCTTAGCCACCCCTCTTTTGGGTTTACGTTCTTTGCCTTTGCCCTTGACTTTGGACTTTCCCTTACCTTTAGGCTTGCCCTTACCTTTCTTCTTTTGCACCATCAAAATGGAGTCAGATTTTCCCTTTTTAAGGTTGAGCTCAGCAGTTCTCAACATGTTGAGCATCTCAGGCAGTGGCTTATCAATTTCATTCATGTTGTAATTCATGACAAATTGATTGTAGCTTTGTGGCAAAGATTGCAAGATCAAGTCAGTGGCCAGCTCTTGGCCAAGTGGGAATTCCAATCTCTGTAGGTTTTCTACGTACCCAATCATCTTGAGTACATATGGACCTACGGGAGTTCCATCTTGCATTTTGGACCCAAACAATCCCTTAGAGACTTCATATCTCTCGTGCCTTGCTTGTCCTCGATATAGTTGACGAAGATGTTCAACCATATCAAAAGCATTCATGAACTCGTGTTGCTTCTGAAGCTCAGAGTTCATGGTCGCGAGCATTAGACATGACACATCTAATGCATCATCTTGATGCTTCTTGTAAGCATCTTTGTCAGCTCGCGAGGCAGTGACGGGAGGTACCTCCGGAATGGGTTGCTCTAGGACATACAATTTCCTTTCTTGGGTAAGAACGATTCTCATGTTCCTGTACTAGTCCAGGAAATTTGCTCTATTGAGATTGTCCTTGTCAAGGACAGAATGCAGGGAGAGAGTGTTCGTATTTGTCGACATAGTTATCTACAACATACACAATGCAGAAAATTAATATCATATTCCTTTTATCATTTAATTAGGCCTTTAATCAAATGATGCTCCCACTGAATTATAGGAATTTTGTAGAATTGAGTTATGGATGTGGTCAAACCACATTACTAGATTCATACAAACTAGCTATAATTCTTGCGGGACAAGATCCACATCATACTAAGCCTTGAGTTAGCTTTGGCTAAATCGCCCAAGACTTAGTATGATCGGTGGGTAATGCATTACCGATTACATCTCTATGCAACTCTTGTTTATAGGATCAAGACCCACATTTACAAAAGACCTTGAGTTAGCTTTGGCTAAATCGCCCAAGATTTAGTGTAAATGCGATCTTATCCTATCTTTCCAACGGTTGGAATATGCCTATAGTTCTACTCGATCCAATTGAGTTAACTAGTTTTACTCAATCTAATTGAGCTTACTCTAACCCAAGCCATGATAGACGGGACCAAGATTGTCCCTCCGCACCCTACCAAGATAATATGCGTTGCTCTGCTTTGGCAGATTCAACAACTACAAATGATCGAGGTAGTGATGGGTATCAAGGACTTGGTAGGCATCTTCGAGTTGATTCGATTAAGATCTAATATAATCATAATGTGTATCATATACGCATTAAGGTCTTTATTATCCTACACTAGCATGCATCACATACATACAAGCATCATTCTAGCATGCATCATATACATACAAGCATTATTCTACTAGCATGCATCACATACATGCTAGTAGGTCATGGCCCTCCTACGATCTTCTCAAGCCAATGAGAAGATCGGACGGTCAACCTAGGGTTAGCGGCTTCTCCAAGCGCCTCCTTTGACCGCCATGTGTCGTCTAAATCCGTCTAGTAGTGGACCTTCCACTGCTCCATTTTGTACATTACAAACATGAAACTTGAGTTACATTCGAGTCTAAAACTATTTACAACTAGAATTTTAAAAGAAGAGACACGACGCGCAGGTCGCATACCCTATACAACAAGCACAACCACAAAAACAGCACGCAAGCCGTATTATGAATTACAACACATTATTATCCATTCATATTGGGGTTCTTGGGCCATGACCATCACAAAATTATACATAATTCTAAATTATGTATTTTACATAAAATTTCTATAATTTTTCCTTTTTTTTTCAATTTTATGAGTCACCTCTCTATAACGGTCCCGCTAAGCGGTTTCCGAGCACGATCGCAGGACAAGGCCCCTTTTGGGCATAGGGGCAGCGCCCCTACTCGCAAAATAAACTTTGCGAGTGTCCCTAATCGATCTTACATCAACTTAAGTCGCTGTCCCAAAAACCTAAAGCAAGAACTCTTTGTTTCGGAGAGTTTTTCTCGGTGGTTGAAGCCTACAAGTGTCCCAACACTCGTTGCTTCGATTCTTCGAGAAAAATACCCAAAAATATATAAAAATAGGAAATTTACAGAAACTTAAAAATCTGTAATTTTTATTTCTAATACAAAAACTACAAATTTAAAACACATACAAGCTTCGCATGTGGCTCTGATACCACTGTTGGAATTTTCGAGATGCAAAAACCGCTTTTTGCGTTGCGAAAACCTTGGAAGCCCGGCCACGGATCCATGCGAAGATATATAAAAATAAAAACATGTATGTGTTTAAGTAAACCTAGATCTACCTTAGATCTAGAAGGTGAGAGCATTACCCTCATAGCGACACCCTTCGCTTATCCCGCTCGTCCAAAAGCTTCACCGGAACTCAAGAGTGTCAAGTGCACACTCCTCTATTGGTATCCACACGGACAAATGGTGGAGAAAACACAACCTTGAGTGTGATAGCACCTGTTGGATGGTTCGGCCAAGATAGAGGATGGGAGAGCTTGAGAGGATGATCCAAGGAAGAAGAAGATGGAGTTACCACAAAATGAATTCTCATCTAATGAGAAGTAAAGTGGTCGGCCACTCTTGGATGGGGGGTTACATGCATGCATGTAACTCCAAGAGCCAATGACTCTTGGTCTCTCTCATGAGGTGGCACCACATGATAAGTCAATGATGATGTGGAACAACATCATTGGCCAGCCCACATGCCATGTCACCATGACATTGCAATTGGTCAAGTCAAAATTGACCATTCATCTTCCCTCTCAAGTCAAGTCAAACTTGACCTCTTATCTCCCATGGTTGATCAAATCTAACCACTTGATTCAAGTCAATTTGATTTAATGAATCTCTATTCATTAATTTAAATTGACTCAATGAATCAAATCTAAATTAGACTCATTCAACACTTGAATCAAATTGAGTATAACTCAATTAGTCTAATTTGGATTACTCTTAATCCAATTTGGTTCATCCCATTAACCTAATCCTCGTGGTTCATCATATGAACCTAATCTCCATCTAATTGCCCTTTGTGTGTGACCCTATAGGTTCTTGTAATGTTTGCAATGCTCCTAAATCGATTTAGGAACATAAGCAATGAGCGGTATCTAGCAACACATCATTGCTACCTAAGTTACAAGAATGTTGAGCTCCAACATCACCTTTGTGACTACTAATTGTGACTCTCACAATATGTGACAAAGTCCCTCTATCCTTGACATCTAGATTGACCAATTGAGGCATAGACCATGTCATCCTCGGTACAATCTATATCTTGAACTCCAAGTAGACTCACTCTAATCAAATGAGCTCAATATATCATATTGACTCATTTTAGCATGGCCATGCACTTCGTGGTCTCACTCTATCAAGAATAACGATGTCACTCCCATCATATAAGAGGGATAGATCTCATCTACATTACTCACATCCCTCCGCATAATTTGTTACATACCCAGTAATCGCCTTTATAGTCCACCCATTTACGGGTGACATTTGACGAAGCCAAAGTATGCAACTCCTTATGTAGGGAACCATGGTGACTTCAGGTCTAAGGACTAATTGTTAGTAATATATGAGAGATGTCCTAAGGCAATCGCCTTATGTATGAACCATTTATATGATAAATGAAGATTCACTATTTGAGTATACATGTTTTATGTATTTGATTGGATCTTAAACTCATTTACTGAATGTCCACGATACGATTCACAGCATGAGAGAATTTGTGATTGGATCACAACTAGTGAGTATTTCTACATGTGTAATTGTGATGTATCGGAATTATCCCTAGTCGATGAATTGATGGATTTGGATACCATCAATTCTGTCGAGACTAGTACGAGGTGTACTCCTTGGTGTATCCAAGCAGCTGATTCTCACTGGCTGGAGACATGGTGATGTCCGGAGTTAATCGTGGATGCTAGTTATGGTAACTAGTTCATTGGAGTGACCAGCCGTAAGACTTCATATGGTTCTCTGCATATATAGATATGTCAATGAAGTTCTTACTGTGGATTAAGTGCGACGTTCCTTTGACTTGCGGTATTCAAGTCATCTTGATCATAGAGACTTATGCTTTGACATCTTAAGCAAACATCTCTAAGGAGATGTGGACCCGGGATGATTGGGTATAAGTCGAAGTGATCGAAGGTGTTTGAATAAACAATAAAGGATTCACCACTCCTTGCGAGGAGATGTATACCCATGGCCTCTCGTCAGATTGTTACTAAAGTCTTTGGCCAAAGCATTACATGTTTAGAGTAAGGCACTCTTCGATACATGTGGAGTAACTAGAATCCGTAGGACGAGGAAATGATACTTGGGCTAGGTGTGATGTAGTCAGCCTAGTGGGGACTGACACAATAGACCATGTCCTGAACCAAGTGGGTATAAGATGAGTGAAGGGAATAGGGCACGATTCATTCGAGCTACTGAAGGGTTTCAGAAATAGTTCTGGATCAACCGTTGATCTTTTCGGTTAATTGGGGATCATGATGCACTACTAGGTGCCACTCATGATCGTTCTATAATTAATGGTTAATTATAGATGGCCAACATAAACCGAGAACCAATTTGGTCACACGCACAACGAGCGTAATCTAAAGGATTTAAAACGAGCTTGAGAATGGGATTCTCAGATCGAGAGAAACTAGGTTTGGTTGGACCAAACATAAAGCGAGCATGAAATCGTTTCAGTCGCAATGGAAGCGTGGATGGGCCGAGTCTTATGAAGACATAATGGATGAACCAAAATGGTTTGGTTCTAATCCAATGAATGAGAATAAACCAAAGGGTTTGGTTTATTTTAAACGAATGAACCAAAAGTTGGTTCGGTTCATTTTAACTTAAAATAAACCATTATGGTTTGGTTTTATTTTAACTTATCTTAATGGAGCGGGTTAACGGGCTTAATGGTTATGATCCAATAACCATTAAGAGAATTAGTTCTCTATAAAAGAGGACTTAATGGATAATTAAGCCCTAATCCAAAACCCTTGCCCTAAGGTTGCCGCCCACCTCATCCTTGGAGATTTCGGCGCCAACCCTAGGTGTGCCGCCCAGCTTGTTGTGCCGCCGTCCATCTCCTTGCCGGCGTCCAAGCTTCAGCCGGTGAACCCTCCAGCGACCCTCCGGTGATCTTCCTAGGCCTCGGTGAAAAGGTGAGCACTTAGCTTCCTTGATTTGGCCTGCGCCTACTCCTCCACCAAGCTGTCCAGTTTTCTGGACAGCTTCTTCTCCTCTCGTTGGAGCGTCGTTTGGACGACGGTTAGAGCTCCGACAGCGGCTAACTTACTGGGGATTCGATCTCCGGTAATCCTCTGAGGTGGAGGACGAAGGATTCGTCAATTGGTTGACGAATACCTCTCCGGAGAAGCGATTTTTGAGAACTCGTATTAGGATCCGAATTTGGATTCGGATCGTGATCGTCTCTCGATCACGTCGTCTTCAACACGAGGCTAGTAACCCATGCGAAGACGAAGCTCGTGGCTTAGCGAAGTCATCCCGAGGAACTCGGCGTGGATACGGATAGAGACGATTCTAGCGAGGATCATTCCGGTTGATGCCGTTCCCGTTACACGTCATACGAAAGGTATAACGTAGATAAATTTCCTTTTATTGCAAATTTAAATTTACGGTTATGTCTACACTTGTTGTAATATGCATGCGTGTGTTGTGTGTGTTGTAATAAATGTAGATTTATTATTTTTATTGCTTCCGCTGTGCTCATGTTTACGAAACGTGATCGAACACACACATGCCGCGGTGCCGGAAACCCAACAGTGGTATCAGAGCCTAGGTTGTGTTTCGACATAATCGTAAAGATGGTTTTGCGATAGTCATAATGTATTTCTAGAAATTTTCTAATTTTGGAAATTTAGAAGTATTTATGGAAATTTTTCGATTTTGGAAAGTCTAGAAGTATTTATGAAAATCTTCCACTTTTGGAAAGTTGGAATTATTTATGGAAATTGATATTTTCCATAAATAAAATATTTGATTAGATTCTTGAAATTTGTTTTCTAATTTAATCATGATTTGATTTGGGAAATCAAATCTTAAAATATTTTATTTCCATAAGTAGTTTTAATGATTTAGGAAATTGGTTTCCTAAATAGATTTTCCTTAATCAAATAATTCCATGAATAAAATATGTGATTAGATTTGGAAATTTATTTCCTAATTTAATTATGATTTGATTTGGAGAATCAAATCTTAAACATATTTTATTTCCATAAATAGTTATGACATATAAGGAAACATATACATGACATAATTGTATGCCATGTAATTGCATTAGATGCATAACATTATGCCATGCGTATCGTGACATGTAGATGTATGCCATGTATGCCATGCCATGTAGATAATAGTTATTTGCATGCAAAGAGGATGAGACATAAAAACCCTTAAACAATATTAAAGCCTACACCTTCCATTAATATGGTTAGAACCAGAGTTCCGTTTCTTGTTTGGGTTGTTGGACTCTCTCCAAGCCCGGCTCGAACCCAAACATGTTCAAACCATGGAATAGTTTAATACTAATATGGTAAGAGTCAGAGGTCAATCGTTAGCTTTGGTTGTTGGACTCTCTCCAAGCTGGGCTAATTGGTTGAATGCGCTCTAACCATATTAAAACTATTTCCCGATTAATGGGTTGGCTTTAACCTGGAGCATCGGCTTGTTGGACTCTCTCCAAGGTCGATGTAAAGGGAGGTGAAGTTGGGTGCTATGCATATGATGCATACTTGTTAATGTGTTAACAACCCAACGTATGTGTGAACATTCAATTGGTTGATAGCACATTGTGATAGTTGCATATACGTGATATGCAATCGGTATAGATGATACCTACCGTCGTAGTTATGAATGGCTTGTTGGACTCTTTCCATGGTTGTTCACAACTATGATGGATATCAGCCCATTTGGAGATGGACCTACGATCTCCCGAAGTGATTTTGGGGTTTTTGAAATTCGAAAAATGAATGGGATTTATAAATGTATATTGATGCATTTTAAAAATAATTTTCTCATATATGCTCGTTTTGTATTTCTAAGATTGATCATGATGTCTTTGAATTTGCGTTCCATTTTGGATTCGAATAAATTTACTGGGCCGAGCTTCTTGGACTGGCTTAGAAGCTTGAGAATTGTTCTCAAGGTTGAAAAGCTTGTAAATGTCCTCGAAGCGTCTCTTCCTGCCCGTCCTAGTGACGATGCAACTCTGGACCAATTGTTGGCCTATCAGAAACATGTGAGTGATTCTGAACAAATGAGTTGCATCATGCTAGCCGCGATGGAACCCAAGCTACGAAAGCAGCATGAGCATATGGATGCTCATATCATAGTCCTTCATCTTTGTGAGTTGGTTGATGAGCAAGTGAGATTCGAAAGGTTCGAAGTCTCAAAGCTCCTCTTCACCTCTGAGATGCTAGAAGGTTCATCTGTGGTACTGCTCAATATGCTGAAGACTGTGGAGTCTTCTGAGAAGCATGAGCAGGGGACGGTGCTATTAGTTGATTCCTCGAAGAAAGGTTCTAAGAGGAAGTCAAAGGAACAACAGAAGGGAAAGAAGAGAAAGGCTAAGAAGGTATAACTAGCACAAAAGGAAACTTGCCATCATTATGGAAAGGAGAGTCATTTGCGAAGAAAGTGCAAGATTTATCTTGAGTCCGTGAAGAAGAATAAGGCATCGGATGCCCCATCTTCTTCAGATATCTTCGTTATTGATTGTCATTCTATTTCTTCAAACACTTGGGTATTGGATATTGGGTGTGGCTCACATATATGTAATGACATACATGGGCTAAGGAATAGAAGAAGACTCATCAAGGGAGAGTCAAATTTGCGTGTTGGGAATGGAGCAAAGGTTGCTGTAGTCGCCATTGGAACGCATTTGTTGAAACTCCCTACAGGACTTGTCTTAGAACTGGACAATTGCTTTTATGTTCCTTCGTTGATAAAGAACATCATTTCTATTTCTTGTTTAAATAGAAATGGATACCATTTGACTTTTAGTAACAATTGTTGTTACATAACTTTGAATGGAGTTCTTTATGGGACTGGAACATTAAGCAATGGTGTTTATACGTTGGACGTATCCAGTGACATTTGCAATATTGAAGTGAGCAACAAGTTGTTGGATCGAAAGTGTCGCTAGAGGGGGGGGGGTGAATAGCGATACGGTGTCGTTAAAAACTTTTGCAATAAGTAAAAAGCAAGTAGAGAATGCACAGCGGAAATATAAAGTAGACAAGATATTTTTACGTGGTTCACAATCTTTCGATTGCTAATCCACGGCCCTAGTGATCCTTGATCACGTACGGAGGGCAATTCACTAAAACCACTCCTCTTCGTTGGAAGTAGGAGCAACGATTACAAAAAGAAATCAAGGCAAAGGGACACTCCCCCTTTCCTTGTTACGATTAAAGCACAAAGACAATTTAAAGAAGTAGAACTTAAATAAATATACCGACAACTCTTATAAGTAGAAGATGTAGCTTTCGTTGTCGGCGGCACTTCGTCGTAGCAAATGTGAGTAGTAGTAGCGGCGTTACGACGGCGTGTTGAGAGCTCTTGAATTCTTGTCATTTGCTTGGCTTGAACATGTCTATTTATGGATATTGATCTATGAATTTAGACATAGGTAGTGTCCAAGGTGAGGTTCTTATCCCCCAAGACTTGTTCATCCACATCCTTTGCGCCAACTCAAGGATGAGGTGTTTCATCCAACCACCTTGTGCCACCTCCAACCTCCTTGTGCGCCAACTCAAGGATGAGGTGTTTCATCCAACCACCTTGTGCCACCTCCAACCTCCTTGGGCGCCAACTTGAGGATGAGGTGTTTCATCCAACCACCTTGTGCCACCTCCATCCTCCTTGGGCGCCAACTTGTTGGAGCCATTCAACTTGTGCCACATCATGGGAGCCAACCATCTTGTGCCAACTCACCTTATCTTGGCCCACCACAAGGAAGCTTGGTGATGGTTTGGATGTCCACCTTGATGCCACATCACCCTTTGTACCAAAACACGAGTCAAGTCCAAATTCACCCCCTTGAAATTCGAGCTCTTCTCGAGGCTGGAACTTGACTAGCAGTTGACTGTAGTCAAAGGGTTTTGGACTGCAGTACAAGTTAGCTTAAAATATAAAGTACGATGGTTCTAACCATTTGATCTCGACCTAGACCTTCCATTGGAGGTATTGGGTCGGATCTACGCTTAACGACCTTGCTTCGCTTTCACACGAGCTTACCTTGTAGCCTCGCTTCCGGTCTTCACACGAGTACCTCGGCTTCCTCCGAAGTCCCTCTGGCGTTGCCCGACCACCTCGGTTCCCACCGGGTGTCGCAGACCTTCCGCTCAACTTTAGCATTTCTGCACACTTAATTGAGCTCGTAAGATAACAAATATAACCTTAACTATTGAGCCTTTTGCCATAATCAAAATACCGGTTCGACTTTGGTGCCCACTGCACCAACAATCTCCCCCTTTTTGATTCATGGCAAACCGACACAAAAGTTAAGGAAAAATTAAGCATAACAGTAAGCAAGCATAATGATTAAGCATGAATGAGCTAGCATAAAGATTAAATATGAATGAGCTAGCATAATGATTAAGCATGAATGAGCTAGCATAAAGATTAAATATGAATGAGCTAGCATAAAGATTAAATATGAATGAGCTAGCATAATGATTAAATATGAATGAGCTAGCATAAAGATTAAATATGATTGAGCTAGCATAAAGATTAAATATGAATGAGCTAGCATAATGATTAAGCATGAGTGAGAAATATTATTGTTTCAAGTTCTCCCCTTTGAGGTAACCTCCCCCTTGACCGAAGGTGAGTTCTTGAAAAATAATTTTTACTCCCCCTTAATAGTTGCTTAAGTAAACGGAATTACTTAATATAAAAGGTAATAATTTTGTTTACTTTCTTCCTTACTTTTGTGACTTTCTCCCCCTTTTGCCTTAACTCAAAAAGTTTGTAAATATATTTTAGGGTTTGTAAGTCCAAGCAAGTTCCCAATATAAATATATATATATATATATATATATATATATATATATATATATATATATATATATATATATATATATTTTAAATAATAATAAGCTAGAGAATATGTTCATATAAAATGTAAAACATCGGTGGGACTTGATTGATATAGAGTGATCAATAAGTCTTGAAGGAGTTGATTAATTTTAAATAATTATACTCCATGGTTCATGAATCTACATACCGAACCAGGAGTAAGGTCCTAACATCTCACGCCCGTCTACGTGGCTAAGTACACAAACACATTAGTCCTATGTGTTGTGAGATGTGTTGGCTCCTTAAATCTATAGGTATATGATTTCTAAGGTAAGACTTAGGCTAATTTCATAAAAAGAAGCAAAAGTAGAGTACATATATAGAAAATTTAAATCCTACTCTATTACGCACATACCTAACTTTCGTCTTAATAAACTAAATTCGCCGGGTAGTGGTTTGGTGAAGATGTCCGCTAGGTTTGATTTGGACTCAACATACTCTAGTTGTATAGTTCCATTAGTTACATGTTCCCTAATGAAGTGGTGTTTAACTTCTATATGTTTTGTCCTAGAATGACATATTGGATTTTTAGTTAAGTTAATTGAACTAATGTTATCTATGTAGGTTTTAATGTTGTTAAAGATTAAGCTAAAGTCTTGGAGAGTGTGCTTCATCCACAGGAGCTGAGAGACACACTCACCCATCGCAACGTATTCGGCTTCGGTGGTAGATAAGGCAACGCAATGCTGCTTCCTACTGCACCAACTTACTAGACTCGAGCCGAGGATTTGACAACAACCACTCGTGCTCTTTCTATCGAGTTTACTACCGGCATAGTCGGAGTCGGAGTAGCCGATTAGATTAAACTCGGTAGATCTAGGGTACCAAATACCTACGTTTAGCGTGCCTTTTAGATATCTAAGGATACGCTTGACTAGGGTTAGGTGAGACTCCTTGGCACAGGTTTGTAACCTTGCGCACATACTTACCGCGAATAAAATGTCGGGTCGGCTCGCGGTTAAGTATAGGAGACTTCCTATTGCGCTCCTATAGTATTTTAGGTCAACGGGTTTTCCTTCTACATCTTCGTTTATATTAACATTAGTTGCCATAGGTGTATTGATTATTTTAGCATCTTGCATTCCAAATCGATTTATTAAGTCCTTAGTATATTTTTGTTGATGTAAATATATTCCATCTTTAGTTTGTTTAATTTGTAAACCTAAGAAAAAACTTAACTCTCCCACTAAATTCATTTCAAATTCACTTTCCATAAGTGAGATGAATTCGTTTAGCAGGATCGAGTTGGTAGTTCCAAAAATTATATCATCTACATAGATTTGGGCTATAAAGATTTCTTTTCCTACGGTTTTAACGAATAAGGTTGGGTCGACTAAACCTTGGTTGAATCCTTTGGACTTAAGATAGATCGAAAGCCTTCGTACCAAGCTCTTGGGGCTTGTTTGAGTCCATATAGGGCTTTCTTAAGTCTAAGGACATGGTCAGGTTTATCTAGATTTTCGAATCCGGGAGGTTGACTGACGTAAACTTCTTCCTTAATGTATCCATTCAAAAATGCTGACTTGACATCCATTTGAAACAATTTAAAACCTCGATGTGCAAAGATATGCTAACAACATTCGGATGGACTCTAGTCCGCGCTACGGGGCGAGGGTCTCATCGTAATCTAAACCTTCGACTTGACTAAACCCTTTGCGACTAACCTAGCTTTATTTCTAACTACTTCACCTTTATCATCAAGTTTATTTCAAATACCCACCTTGTTCCAATAATTGATTTTTCTTTAGGTGGTGGTACTAATTCCTACTTCATTTCTAGTGAATCGAGCTAGCTCTTCTTGCATAGCAATAATCCAATGGGATCAAGAAGTGCTTGTTCAATAGTTTTGGGTTCGATTTTGGAAATTAACGAGATTTGACTAAGGTTTCATATGAAGCTCTAGTTCAACTCCCTAAATTTGGATCACCTATAACTTGATTGATAGGATGATTTGTTTGAGTCTTAGTGTGACTGGGTTAGGTCATCTATCACTTGGTCGATAGGATGACTTGGGTGAGTTCTAGTTTGACTTGGGTTAGAGTCATCTATCACTTGGTCGATAGGATGACTTGGGTTAGGACGAGATTCAAGTTCAAGATCGAGTCGGGTTCGCTATAAGTTGATTTGCTAGTTGGTTTTGTTAAGGATTGAACGGGTTCGTGTCCTTCGAAAACTATATTAATGGTTTCTTCGACTCTAAGAGTGTCGTGATTGTATACCCTATAAGCTCCCTCGGTGGTTGAGTATCCTAGAAAGGTTCCAAAGAGAGGTTTTGGATTTGAATTTCCTAGGTAATCCTTAGTGTTTAAGATATGTACCTTGCATCCAAATACCCTAAAGTACTTGATGTTCGGTATTTTATCGTGATAAATCTCGTCGCAGGTCTTTGGTGCCTCTTTACCATAAGGATCCTATTTTGGACATAGCAAGTCGTACTAACGGCCTCCGCCCAAAATCTATCGGTAGGTTATACTCGCTTAACATTGTCCTAGCGGCTTCTTGTAGGGTTCTATTTTTCCGCTCGACTAACCCATTTTGTTGTGGGTTCTAGGACATGAAAACTCATGGTGGTATCCGCTTAGGTTACGTAAATCAAACCTCGTGGTTTTCGAATTCACCACCATGATCGCTTCTAAGTCTTTTAATCTTAAGGTTCTTTTGATTTTCGATTAACCTACAAAGATTGATTAGTTGGTCTAGGTATCATTTTTATGTTTGATAAACCTAACCCAAGTAAATCTAGAATAGTCGCCAATTATGACTAAGCAAAATTGACTACCATTGAGTGACTTAGCTCCATGTGAATCAAATAGATCCATGTGTAGGAGCTCAAGAACACTTTTGGTCTGCTCTGATTAGTTAATTGATGTTGTGTCCTAGATTGTTTACCTTGTTGACAAGCATTACATATTTTATTATCCAAGTTGTTTAGTTTAGGCAAACCTATAACAAGCCACTCGACTCATCTTGTGGACGAGTCTTGGAGTGCAGTGTCCGAGTCTTGATTGCCATAACCAAGATTCCTCTTCCGTGTCATAAGACACTTGGTTGAGGAGTTGGGTAAATTTATTGTGTAGATGTTGCTACTCCTAGTTCCTTTAAGTATTATTTTAGATGTTGCATTTATTTTGATTACGCATTCATTTTCTAGAAATATGACCTTATAATTGTTATCACACAATTGGCTTACACTAAGTAAATTATATTGAAAGTTTTCTACTAATAAGACATTTTGAATTGTAAAGTTAGAGTTGAGCTCAATATCACGATCCGATGATTTTGAGCTTGCCGCTATTTCAAGGCTACCGATCCTTATGCGTTTGAATCGTAACCCGAAAATTTGAGTTGATCCCGGTCATGTGCCGGGAGCAACCAGCATCCAACATCCATTGATCCTACACATAAGGTAGTTGGATCGGATATTGGAATTACTAAAGGGTTGTTTGTAAGTTTTTAAACCTAAATCATCTCACCAATATCTACATGATCAAAACATGTTATTCCTATGTGTTATTGTGAGATGACTTTCAATTTTACTTGATTAATTTTAATGAATTTAAATTAACCAACATTAGGTTAGATTCGGATTTAGTCTAAGCTCATCAAGTAATCTTTTCAAGAGATTAGCTTCCAGGTCGTGGCGAGGCACAGAGGCCTTCTTTGATCGGAACAACGACCACTTCCTTAGACAAAGCTAATTTCAAGAAATTGATAACTCGACTTACTTGAGACTACGTCTTGGTCTAACTAGTTATTTTTGAAAAGAGGCTCCCGAGGCTCAATCTTTTAGGATTTTAGTTGGTTTATTTTTGAAAGAGGCTCCCGAGGCTCAATCTTTTAGCAGGATTTTAGTTGGTTATGAGTCCTATCTAACCATTCTAAAAATAAAGGAAAAACTAAGCATGCAATTTCTAAGACTTAACAAAAATACATTTTGTATTGGCTCCCCTGGACCATTGAATCAGTGGGTCTATTCACATAGTGAATTTGGTCCTTAGGAACCCAATACATGTTAGATCCTAAAGTTGAAATCAAAGTGGTCTTAGGGACCCATGCTTGGACATTTTTCTTATGTTGGTTTACTATAGACATATATGACTTATTGGTTGTATTTGAGTTAAACCCGAGTCCGCCTTGTTGTACACGGCCCTTTGTGATCAAGTAAGAGGTCAAGTCCCTTGGATCCCAAAGTGAACCTTTCCAACGTGTTCCTAAGGTCTTGACTTGTGTTTTCAAGCGAGTTCTCAACTTCAAGCTTTTCAAGCAGGTTGAGTCCTCCTCTTGAATACTGAGTAGTCGAAGAGGTTAGGAGACCTCATGTTTGAGAAGGTTAACCTCCTCAATTAGGGTCTCGACCTTGGACTCGGACTTAGCTAGTTTCTTATTTAAAATTTAATTGCACCATACAAAGTATTAAGTAACGACCGACTTACCCTTAATGATTCTTTTGAACCGGATACGGATCCGTGGCTTGTCTTGAATGGAAGCTCATCGCCAGTTCGGACTCGGACTCTTCTTGATTTGAGTCGTGCTCGGTCGGCTTAGCCATTAGAGCTTGGATATCGTCTTCTTCCTCCGACAACTCCTCCCAAGTAGCGTTTAGCGCTTTCTTGGTCTTTGATGCGTTATTCTTTAGCTTTGGGCACTCGGACTTGATGTGACCGAACTCTTGCACTCATAGCATCTAAAATTAGAAGTATTTGAATTAGGTTTAGGCTTACCTTGAGTTGTTGGTCGTTTTTAGTCTCTTGATCATCTTCGAACTAGAGTGACTAGTTCGGATTCTATTTCGAGTCTACTTCCGATTCGGACTCGTCTTCTTCCTTCGGGGTGGCTTGCTTGCGGGCTTCTTCTTCTTGGAACTCGCAACTAACGCAATACTCTTCTCGGCTGGACCACGTTAGTTTGCTCATGTAATTCAAGTTCGAAAACAATTCGTCTAACCTAATTTTAGAAAGGTCCTTGGAGACCTTGTAGGCATCGACCATGGATGCCCACAAGGTGGTCCTAGGAAAGCGAGTTAAGAGAATACGATAAGGTCGCGATTCTCGACCTTTTGTCCGATGGCATGGAGTTGGTTGTGATGTCTTGGATACGAGCATGTAGTTGAGTTGCGGTCTCGTTTTCCTGCATTTTCAAGTTATACAATTTATTTAAAAGTAAATCTCTTTTACATACCTTCGTGTCGTCGGTGCCTTCGTGTAGTTCCACTAGCTTGGTCCATAAGTCCTTTGCACTAATGAAGGGGCCGACGCGGTTGAGCTCTTCCTTGGACAACCCACATTGCAAGATTTGAGTTGCCTTGGCATCGGCTTCTACTAGTTTTTTCATGGAATTTGACCATTGATCGTAACCCAAAGATTCACCATCTTCATTAATAGGAAGTGTGAAACCGGTTTGGATTACGATCCACATCTCGATTTGGGTTTTAAGAAAGCATTCCATCGACCCTTCCAATAACGAAAGTCATTACCGTTGTAAAGCGGGGTCAGTGATGCTAAACCCTTCGAGATGGGCCATTTAAAAACAAGAAGAAGAACGACGAAAAGAATCTTGCAAAACACACACGGAAAGAATATTCCAAGACTTTCGTCTTGGATTAGTAGTGCGGGAAGTAAAAAAAGATATATAAAATGTAACTTGCAAAAAGAAATAAACAATCAAATGCGAATGTCGTTGAAGTTCCGGAGGACAACCTTACTCGGGATCTAACCCAAAGGACAACCTTATCCGGATCCTAAAGCCTCTAATGCAATTCTATATGTAGGAGAAGATAAGCAAGTGAAATAATTATACGAAAACAGAAATAAATAAATAAAAAATCTGTAAAAAAAAGAAAAACAAAGCTAGATTGGTGGTTTCACCGAATCTTAGCGCCCGACTCGATACCAATTGTTGGATCGAAGTGTCGCTAGAGGGGTGAATAAGCGATATGTCGTTAAAAACTTTTGCAATAAGTAAAAGCAAGTAGAGAATGCACATGAAATATAAAGTAGACAAGATATTTTTACGTGGTTCACAATCTTTCGATTGCTAATCCACGGCCCTAGTGATCCTTGATCACGTACGGAGGGCAATTCACTAAAACCACTCCTCTTCGTTGGAAGTAGGAGCAACGATTACAAAAAGAAATCAAGGCAAAGGACACTCCCCTTTCCTTATTACGATTAAAGCACAAAGACAATTTAAAGAAGTAGAACTTAAATAAATATACCGACAACTCTTATAAGTAGAAGATGTAGCTTTTCGTTGTCGTGACGCACCGTCGTAGCAAATGTGAGTAGTAGTAGCGGCGTTACGGCGTGTTGAGAGCTCTTGAATTCTTGTCATTTGCTTGGCTTGAACATGTCTATTTATGGATATTGATCTATGAATTTAGACATAGGTAGTGTCCAAGGTGAGGTTCTTATCCCCAAGACTTGTTCATCCACATCCTTTGCGCCAACTCAAGGATGAGGTGTTTCATCCAACCACCTTGTGCCACCTCCAACCTCCTTGTCGCTCAAGGATGAGGTGTTTCATCCAACCACCTTGTGCCACCTCCAACCTCCTTGGGCGCTAACTTGAGGATGAGGTGTTTCATCCAACCACCTTGTGCCACCTCCAACCTCCTTGGGCGCCAACTTGTTGGAGCCATTCAACTTGTGCCACATCATGGGAGCCAACCATCTTGTGCCAACTCACCTTATCTTGGGCGTCCACCACAAGGAAGCTTGGTGATGGTTTGGATGTCCACCTTGATGCCACATCACCCTTTGTACCAAAACACGAGTCAAGTCCAAATTCACCCCCTTGAAATTCGAGCTCTTCTCGAGGCTGGAACTTGACTAGCAGTTGACTGTAGTCAAAGGGTTTTGGACTGCAGTACAAGTTAGCTTAAAATATAAAGTACGATGGTTCTAACCATTTGATCTCGACCTAGACCTTCCATTGGAGGTATTGGGTCGGATCTACGCTTAACGACCTTGCTTCGCTTTCACACGAGCTTACCTTGTAGCCTCGCTTCCGGTCTTCACCCGAGTACCTCGGCTTCCTCCGAAGTCCCTCTGGCGTTGCCCGACCACCTCGGTTCCCACCGGGTGTCGCAGACCTTCCGCTCAACTTTAGCATTTCTGCACACTTAATTGAGCTCGTAAGATAACAAATATACCCTTAACTATTGAGCCTTTTGCCATAATCAAAATACCGGTTCGACTTTGGTGCCCACTGCACCAACACAAGTGTGCTCGAAAGGATAATCAAATAGACTCCTATATGTGGCATTGTCGTCTTGGCCATATAAGCAAGAAACGCATGTCCGAATTACACCGATGTGGAATTTTGGAATCGTTTGAATTGGATTCATATGATACATGCGAATCATGCTTAAAAGGCAAGATGACTAAGTTACCTTTTACTGGAAAAGGTGAACGAGTGGGAGAGTTACTAGGTCTAATACATACTGATGTATGTGGACCTATGTCATCTCAAGCATTAGGAGGCTATAGCTACTTCATTACCTTCACCGATGATCACTCACGGTTTGGGTATGTGTTCTTGATGAGACACAAGTCTGAAGCCTTTGAAAGGTTCAAAGAGTTCAGAAATGAAGTAGAGAAACAACATGACAAGAGTATTAAAATACTTCGATCGGATCGAGGTGGTGAATACTTGAGTCAGAAGTTTCTTGATTACCTAAGAGACAATGGTATATTGTCTCAATGGACTCCGCCCTATACACCACAGCATAATGGTGTATTTGAGAGGCGTAACCGGACCTTGTTGGACATGGTCAGGTCAATGATGAATCATGCGACTCTTCCCAAGTCCTTTTGGGGTTATGCACTTCAGACAGCTGTTTACTTGTTAAACAGAATGCCTACCAAGGTAGTCTCAACTACTCCATATGAGATATGGAATAGTAAGAAACCTCATGTATCTTACTTGAAGATATGGGGTTGTCCTGCTTATGGGAAGCGGACTGTATCAGACAAATTAGATGCTAAGTCTGATAAATGTCTATTTGTTGGATATCCTAAGGAAACAAGGGGTTCCCAATTCTATCATCCTGTGGAACAAAAGGTGTTTGTTTCAAGGCATGTTATGTTTCTAGAGAAAGAGTTTCTCTTGCAAGAAAACAGTGGGAGTGTCGTCGAGCTTGAGGAGGCTCGAGAGACTCAAATAGACATTGACGAGATACCTAGTGAAGCCTGTGATACAACTCATAGTGATGAGCAATCATTTGGACCTATTGTAACACCACATCTTCGTAGATCTGGTAGAACCATGATATTCACGAGAGATATGGATTTCTCGTAAGTGAATCGAGCGACGTGTTACTCATTGATGATGAGAGCCTACCAGTTATGAAGAAGTGCTGACAAGTTCAGAAAGGGATAAGTGGCTTGGTGCCATGAAGTCGGAAATGGATTCCATGTATGAAAACCAAGTTTGGAACTTGGTTGACCCACCTGAAGGGATAAAGCCTATAGGGTGCAAGTGGGTTTTCAAGAAGAAAACCGACATGGATGGTAATGTGATTACCTATAAGGCTAGATTGGTGGCGAAAGGATATCGTCAAAACAAGGTGTTGATTATGACGAAACCTATTACTTTGTAATGCTATGCTTAAATCCATTCGGATGCTCCTGGCCATAGCGGCTCATTATGATTATGAGATATGGCAGATGGATGTGAAAACAACTTTCCTTAATGGAAACCTGCTCGAGGACGTGTATATGATACAGCCTGAGGGTTTCACATCGGTTGATAAAACCAAGGTATGCAAATTGCGACGGTCCATTTATGGATTGAAGCAAGCATCCAGGAGCTGGAATATCCGTTTTGATGAGACCATCAAAAGGTTTGATTTCTCACAAAATCCAGACGAACCTTGTGTGTACAAGAAGGTTAGTGGGAGTGCAGTCGTGTTCCTAGTATTGTATGTCGATGACATATTACTTATAGGAAACGATGTTTCAATCTTACAGTCAGTTAAGGTTTGGTTATCCAAGACATTCTCCATGAAAGACCTGGGAGAAGCAACCTACATCCTCGGGATTAAGATCTATAGAGATAGATCGAAACGGTTGCTTGGTCTTTCGCAGTCTACATATATAGACCGAGTGCTAAAGAGGTTTAGCATGTCGGAATCCAAGAAAGGTTTCTACCCATCGGGCATGGGGTACACCTTTCAAGTCTATGTGTCCGCCGAGGAAGACGAGAGGATTTGCATGAGTAAGATTCCCTATGCATCCGCAATAGGATCTATCATGTATGCTATGTTATGTATGAGGCCCGATGTATCATATGCTCTGAGTGTCACGAGTAGATACCAGTCCGATCTAGGAATGGATCATTGGGTGGCTGTTAAGACGATCCTTAAGTACTTGAGAAGAACTAAGGATGTGTTCCTAATATATGGAGAAGGGGACATGGTGATACGCGGGTATACGGATGCGGCTTCGAACAGGACAAGGATGATTCGAGTCTCGATGCGGATCGTGTTCACCTTGAATGGGGGCGCGATGAGTTGGAAAAGTTCCAAACAAGAGGCATGGCGGATTCTACCACGAGGCGAGAATACATTGCGGCAGCTGAGAGCGGTTTGGATCAAGAAGTTCGTTCATGAACTTGGTGTGATTCCGTCCATTGTTGAAGCAATACCGGTCTACTGCGACAACAATGGAGCAATTGCACAGGCGAAAGAGCCAAGGTCTCATCAACGATCCAAACATGTGCTTCGCCGCTATCATCTTATCAGAGAGATCATCAGTAGGAACGAAATACAAATCGAGAAAATTCCCACTGAAAGGAACTTAGCGGATCCCTTGACTAAGGCATTACCTCAAAATAAGTTTGAGGGTCATGTTCGAGCTTATGGTATTGGATACCGTAGCGATTGGCATTAGGCCAAGTGTGAGTCTGTTAGTAATATATGAGAGATGTCCTAAGGCAATCGCCTTATGTATGAACCATTTATATGATAAATGAAGATTCACTATTTGAGTATACATATTTTATGTATTTGATTGGATCTTAAACTCATTTACTGAATGTCCACGATACGATTCACAGCATGAGAGAATTTGTGATTGGATCACAACTAGTGAGTATCTCTACATGTGTAATTGTGATGTATCGGAATTATCCCTAGTCGATGAATTGATGGATTTGGATACCATCAATTCTGTCGAGACTAGCACGAGGTGTACTCCTTGGTGTATCCAAGCAGCTGATTCTCACTGGCTGGAGACATAGTGATGTCCGAAGTTAATCGTGGATGCTAGTTATGGTAACTAGTTCATTGGAGTGACCAGCCGTAAGACTTCATATGGTTCTCTGCATATATAGATATGTCAATGAAGTTCTTACTGTGGCTTAAGTGCGATGTTCCTTTGACTTGCGGTATTCAAGTCATCTTGATCATAGAGACTTATGCTTTGACATCTTAAGCAAACATCTCTAAGGAGATGTGGACCCGGGATGATTGGGTATAAGTCGAAGTGATCGAAGGTGTTTGAATAGCCTATAAAGGATTCACCACTCCTTGCGAGGAGATGTATACCCATGGCCTCTCGTCGGATTGTTACTAAAGTCTTTGGCCAAAGCATTACATGTTTAGAGTAAGGCACTCTTCGATACATGTGGAGTAACTAGAATCCGTAGGACGAGGAAATGATACTTGGGCTAGGTGTGACGTAGTCAGCCTAGTGGGGACTGACACAATAGACCATGTCCTGAACCAAGTGGGTATAAGATGAGTGAAGGGAATAGGGCACGATTCATTAGAGCTACTGAAGGGTTTCAGAAATAGTTCTGGATCAACCGTTGATCTTTTCGGTTAATTGGGGATCATGATGCACTACTAGGTGCCACTCATGATCGTTCTATAATTAATGGTTAATTATAGACGGCCAACATAAACCGATAACCTATTTGGTCACACGCACAACGAGCGTAATCCAAAGGATTTAAAACGAGCTTGAGAATGGGATTCTCAGATCGAGAGAAACTAGGTTTGGTTGGACCAAACATAAAGCGAGCATGAAATCATTTCAGTCGCAATGGAAGCGTGGATGGGCCGAGTCTTATGAAGACATAATGGATGAACCAAAATGGTTTGGTTCTAATCCAATGGATGAGAATAAACCAAAGGGTTTGGTTTATTTTAAACGAATGAACCAAAAGTTGGTTCGGTTCGTTTTAACTTAAAATAAACCATCATGGTTTGGTTTATTTTAACTTATCTTAATGGAGCGGGTTAACGGGCTTAATGGTTATGATCCAATAACCATTAAGAGAATTAGTTCTCTATAAAAGAGGGCTTAATGGATAATTAAGTCCTAATCCAAAACCCTTGCCCTAAGGTTGCCGCCAACCTCATCCTTGGAGAGTTCGGCGCCAACCCTAGGTGTGCCGCCCAGCTTGTTGTGCCGCCATCCATCTCCTTGCCGGCGTCCAAGCTTCAGCCGGTGAACCCTCCGGTGATCTTCCTAGGCCTCAGTGAAAAGGTGAGCACTTGGCTTCCTTGATTTGGCCGGCGCCTACTCCTCCACCAAGCTGTCCAGTTTTCTGGACAGCTTCTTCTCCTCTCGTTGGAGCGTCGTTTGGACGACGGTTAGAGCTCCGACAACAGCTAACTTACCGGGGATTCGATCTCCGGTAATCCTCTGAGATGGAGGACGAAGGATTCGTCAATTGGTTGATGAATACCTCTCTGGAGAAGCGAGTTTTGAGAACTCGTATTAGGATCCGAATTTGGATTCGGATCGTGATCGTCTCTCGATCACGTCGTCTTCAACACGAGGCTAGTAACCCGTGCGAAGACGAAGCTCGTGGCTTAGCGAAGTCATCCCGAGGAACTCGGCGTGGATACGGATAGAGACGATTCTAGCGAGGATCGTTCCGGTTGATGCCGTTCCCGCTACACGTCATATGAAAGGTATAACGTAGATAAATTTCCTTTTATTGCAAATTTAAATTTATGGTTATGTCTACACTTGTTGTAATATGCATGTGTGTGTTGTGTGTGTTGTAATAAATGTAGATTTATTATTTTTATTGCTTCCGTTGTGCTCATGTTTACGAAACGTGATCGAACACACACACGCCACGGTGCCGGAAACCCAACACTAATAGCCATACTAATAGGCACATGAGAAAGTATATGACACTCATATAATGATCCATGATACTTTCTCATGGTGGGTCATTCAGTATACATTCTCCAATGCATACCCATATGTCAACTTGATATCTCATATCCATGACTTGTGAGATCAAGTCATCGTGTTGACCTACATGCTAGTCTCTATGCATTAACATTGTGCTTGAATGTTAATACTTGACTAGGAATGATTAAGAGTAGTGTTCTCTATATCATCTCATTATCGATTCAACCAATCGATTGATATAGATAAGAACCTACTACTCAAGGACATTATTATACTTAGTTATTTGGCACCAATACAAGTAAATATAATAACCATGCCTTTATAAAGAAGAATATGATATAATAAAGTCCATACAACAATCATCACATGATTGACTCTAGGGCTTTCAGTAACAGTCCACCCATTTACGGGTGACGTTTGATGAAGCCAAAGTATGCAACTCCTTATGTAGGGAACCATGGTGACTTCAGGTCCAAGGACTAATAGTCATACTAATAGTCACATGAGAAAGTATATGACACTCATATAACGATCCATGATACTTTCTCTGAAGAGTTTTGCTTATCGAGTCCGTGAGGGGAAACTTCGCTTCCCACTTCACCTCGGTAGCTTATCCATGGCGATCCCTTCGATGTCCCCGGATTAAAAAAATTTAATCCTAGACAAAAGGGATTGCCCATACCACCAAGTCATCGTCGTGCTATTCGTTCAGAGAGGTCACTTGAACAAACAAGTTGTTCAAGTGACCAACCTCTATTCTACGAGTAGCCGAGGAATAGACTGTAGGAATGTATACTGAAAAGTCTATCTTTTGTATGAACATCTTTATTTTGGAATAAGAATCACATGATCATTGTTTGCATATTTTTATGGTTATGCAATATTGTCTAATACTTTACATTGTAGATAACATGGTGTGTGGTGTCACACAGGAGATCATGTTATCGACCCCTTGAAAAGTATAAGTAAAGGCTCACAACCGAGATGGCTTTGGACAAACCATCGGAATGGTTGTAGTGTGATTTGGTATTGGTTTGTCTTAACCATAGAATCACACTAGTGCACTTTGTGTGTATTGAGCAGGACCGACTTAGAGGTTATTCGATTTATTGCTGACTACATAATCGAATCGGACCTCAGATATTATTTAGTACATGCTCTTAATCCCGATATAATAACGGGCACGTATACTTAGTACTCATCTCTTTGATTTACCAATGGGCGAGATTTATAGATTAAATCGATAGGCTCGGTAAGTTGTGAGATGATATTATTTATATGGTGTGCCGTTGATTATAGGAGGAAACTTTGTCCTATATATTAGGATGATGATGTCCCCTTGAGGAGCTCATAAGGTTCATCATGTAAACCCTGCAGGTGGACTTGGTCCGGCATGATGAAAAGGTTGAGTGGTAGTACTCAAGGAGTTAGATGTTGATTAATTACTGGTCAGTAAATTAATTAATTGACTGACATTCGAGATCTTAAATACGGAGAGAAAATGTACAAATAATATATGGAGCACATATTATCATATGGGGGTTGGTGACGTAGATCAATGATGAACCTTTAGTGGATTGGATCATCATTAGTGGATCGGACTTTATGTGGGCTTGATCCATTGGTGGCCAAGACCCAACTCCTCCTCATGGTCCCTAATGTAGCCTATTAACACCTCATGAAGCTTAGATCCAATGGATAGAAACAAAACTCTAAGATCCATTGGTAGAGATTAAATCTCTAAGATCCGACGGTTGAGATTAAATCTCTAGATCCGATGGTTGAGATTAAATCCCTAGAACCAATGGTGGAGATTAAACCAAGGCTTATCCCTAACTCTATAAAAGGGTGGACTAGGGGTGGGCGGCAAGATAATGGAGAAGAAAAGGGGCTAGGGTTTGGGCGGCAAGAGCAAAGGAGGTTAGGGTTTTGGGTGGCCACAATTAAGGAAAGTTCTTCTTCTTCTTCCTTTGGTGGATGAAACCCTTCCTCCTTCTTCCCTCCTTGGTTTGGCTAGTGCCCAAGCTTCTCCCCTTGCTCTATGGCTTATGATGGATGAGTTTAGGGTTGCTTCCCATGGGCGGCAACCAATCCTAGTTGGGATAGGAATAGGAGTGGGGCTAGGGTTAGGGTTTGGGTGTTGGTGTTGGGCGGTAACAAGGGGAGGAGAGATCCTTTCTTCTTCTTCCTAAGGTTGGTCGGCCCCTCTTCCTTCTTCCCTCTACCTTGACCAAAGCTCAATCTATTCTTCTCCCCTTCATCCTTGGCCATAAATTAGGAGAGCTTAGTTTAGGGTTTGGGCGGCAACAAGGAGGAGTGTTTTCCTTTCTCTTCTCCAAGTGTTGGCCGGCGCCCATGCCCTTGTTGTTTCTCCTTTGGTTGGTTTCCATACTTCATGTTCTCTTCCTTGGCCGGCGGCAATATCGAGTTTATTGACTTGGTGGCCGGTTCTAGATAGGAAGATGAGTTTTGTTTTAGGATCTTACTTTGTTCGGAGTGAACAAGGAAAGAAAGATTGGTGATCTAGGAGGCTTCAACTTTTGGTAGATCGTCACCCACACGACGTCCGAAAAGAGGAAGGACATACAATAGAAGATCAAGAGGTATAATCTTGTTTATTTTGATTAGTGTTCTTTTGTATTATGTTTATAATTGTTTTTCGATTATATGCATGTTTTGTGTGGATGGTTACTTGCTTGTATTTGTTTTTCAACTATGAGCATGATGTAAATCTGTATATGGCTAAATAATACTTGGATCCCGAGTATAAACACAAAAACCGACGATCCGGACATCGTCTATTCCGTGGCTACTCATAGAATAGAGGATGGTCGCTTGAACAACTAGTTTGTTTAAGTGACCTCTCTAAATGAATATCACGACGATGGCTTGGTTGTTTGGGCAATCCCTTTTGTCTAGGATTAAATTTTTAATCCGAGGACATCGAAGGGATCGCCATGATCAAACGACCGAGGTGAAGTGGGAAGCGAAGTTTTCCCTCACGGACTCAATAAGCAAAAACCATTAAATTGGTATGAGAGCTTCCGGGCCAAAACCCTACAATTGGTATCAGAGCCAAGATTTTCGGTTTTGTGTGTTTAAGATTCGGTTAATTTTTATGCACTTTTTCATTTATTATATGTGCCGGATAATAGTAGGATATGCGTAGTTTAACTCTTTGGTTGCAGGCATAAGATCCGACTATTATGGCCATATGTGTGTATGTGATTGTATGTGTGTAAATATTTATTTTGTTGAATCCTCGGGGTTGACGAGGCTAGTATTTAGTTTTTGTAAATTAAATACGGCATTGTTTAGCCACTCTTTATTTTATTTTACTTTCGATCAAGATTTCATGTACACTCCCTCGTGGAGTATAGGATCGATGGATGTAAATTAAAATAGGTTTTAGTCTAGGCTCGGATCTCCGGATGGCTCGTACATGGCGTAGGAGGAGCGGACGAGATGGCGATGCGACGGGAGTCTTATTGAAGACATAAGCCATCTCAGTTGGAAAATAATTTATTTTTCATATTTATTGCTTTTTGTTTGATATGCATGTCGTAGGCTAGGAAAATTCCTCAATTTCAAATTACTAAGTGGGAGAGGGATATTTTTATAAATTCCCACGGCCTCCATTACGATTTGACATGTGATGCAAACAAACTTGTGCGTCGGCTCTGAGTGCCTTCCTCCCCATCGGATGGGTTTGTTTGCGGATCACAAGGTCGAATATGGTTATAGGAAATTATTAAGGAGTGTGTGTACTTGCCCATCGTAAGGCACATAACCCGAGATAATTACCTTAGTACCGAGTAATGGTGAACACTTAGATACAAATATAAGTATCCTCTCCATCGGAGTCACTGCTTTTATTTGTAGGGTCAAAGAGGAACCAACTATTAATTTTACTTGTCAAAAGGTTAGGTTGACAAGATAGTAAAATTAATGGGTAAAACCTCCTCTTACAAATGTAGAATTCGTATATGTCCACACTATCGTGGCATACAATATTCTCGGTGTTTTGAGGTGTTGGTTGATTTTAAAATTTTATTGTTTGAGGAATCAATAATTTTTTGAAATCTAATGTTTTGATTTATGTGATTCTTAGGTTTTCTTTCAAAATGACTTTCAACCCACTTGCTGTGATACTGAAAGAGAACAAACTTACTGGACCCAACTATGTTGATTGGAAGAGGAATCTAGACATTGTCTTGACTACAGAGGAATACAAATATGTACTCCTCGAAGAGTGCCCTCCCAAGCCTGCAGATAATTCTGGGGAAAAGGAGAGAGAGAGCTATAAGAAGTGGATCAAGGTCGATGAGATGACGTGGTGTTACATTTTGGCATCTATGTCAAATGTACTGTAACATCAGCATCAAGCCATGTCCACTGCTTATGATATGATGCTTAATCTCAAGGAGCTTTTCGAACACCAGAATCGGGCTGCGAGACAAGAGGCCATGAGAAACTTGATGACGACCACCATGGTCGAGGGAACACCCATGAGGGATCATGTTCTCAAGATGATGGCTCATTTGAATGAGCTAGAGGTCCTAGGAGCTGAGATCGATGGGGAAACCCAGGTCGATATCATACTCCAATCTCTACCTAGGAGTTTTGAGCAGTTTCGCCTCAACTACAACATCAACAAGCGGTTGTATTCGTTGGCGGAACTTCTGACAGAACTCCAGGCGGCAGAGGGACTATTTCGTCAGAGTGCTCAGGCACATGCCGTGGTGACCCAGAAGGTGTCTACTTCTAAGCCAAAAGGCAAGAAGAAGAAGAAACAAACCGGGACGAAGGAAGTGGGAGGTACTCAGGGAGGAGTGAAGAAGCCGAAAGGCAAGTGCTTCACTTGTAAGCAGACTGGACACTGGAAGAAGGTTTGCCCCAACCGCAAGAACAAAGGTATATCTTTTGGTCTAGTCGTTGAAACATGTTTAGCGGTGTTATCTACCGGCACCTGGTGTGTAGATACGGGAGCCACTGATCATGTCTGCAATACTTTGCAGAGGTTCCAGGAAACCCGATGACTAGCTAAAGGGGAGATTATCATTTACTTGGGCAATGCCATAAAAGTGGCGACTATTGCTGTGGGAGAAGTTTTATTTATCTCTTGAGAAAAATAAAACTTAGGTTCTAGAAAATTCCCTTTATGTACCTTTATTTAGAAAGAACTTAGTTTCAGTTTCTAAATTGTTTATGGATGGATATTCTATTTCTTTTAATGACAGAGTTGTTATAAAAAGGAATAGGGAGAATATCTGTTCAGGTACATTGATAGGAAATTTGTATACACTGAACCAAAACCTCCCACGATGCAAATTGAAGTTTATAACTCATCTTCTAATTCCAATAAGAGAAAAGAACCTTTGAAGATGAACCAAACATATCTTTGGCTTAGTCATATTAACCTAAGCAGAATTCAAAGGTTGATAGCTGATGGACCTCTGGGTTCATTAGTGGTGGAAGATTTCTCAACCTGCGAATCTTGCTCGGAGGATAAAATGACAAATAGGCCTTTTAAGGCCAAGGGGTATAGAGCCAAAGATATGTTAGAAATGGTTCATTCTGATTTGTGTGGTCCTATGACTATCTAGGAAAGAGGTGGTCTTGAATATTTCATCTCTTTCATAGACGATTATTCAAGATATGGATGACACTATGATCTAATCGTGGTGGCGAATACCTCTTGGGAGAGTTTAGGAATTACTTATCAAAGGCCGAGATTCAATCCCAATTAACTGCACCTGGCACACCCCAACAGAATAGTGTAGCAGAGCGAAGGAATATGACTCTTATGGAGATGATTAGATCGATGATGAGTTATTCTAAGTTGCCAGATTCGTTCTGGGGATATGATCTAGATACGACGGTGTACATTCTGAACTTGGTTCCATCTAAATCAGTGCCTTCTACTCCCACAGAGTTGTGGACTGGGCGAAAGCCTAGTCTAAGTCATATTCGGATATGGGGAGTCTAGCACATGTGCTGAAGGCAGATACTGGTAAGTTGGAACCTCGTACAGAAGTACGCATGTTCGTTGGGTATCCTAGAGGAACGAAGGGTGGTTTATTTTATAGTTCTAGAGATCAGAGTGTGATCGCTAGAACGAATGCCAGATTTCTAGAGGAAGACTATGTGATGAGCCATAAGCCCAAGAGTAAAATTGTTCTAGAGGAATTATAAAGGAGAAGTCACTTCTTTAGTACCACCGGTACAAGAGGATATACCACAAGTCACTGCACCGCGTGTCATAGAGGTTACACAGGAGATACCTCGTCGTAGTAGGAGGGTTGTTAGACAGCCTGTCAGATTCATGTTCTTGGGTGAATCTTCTGATTTGGTCCCTGCCGAACATGAACCTGATCCCTGGACATATGAAAAGGCAATCCAAGATATAGATGCAGCATCTTGGCAAAGTGCAATGAATACTGAGATTGAATCTATGGATTCAAATCAGGTATGGGAGTTCTTATGCATAGAAGCTCATATGGATTATGAGGTATGGCAGATGTGTTAGGAATCGTTTCGCGGAGGCTCATCGGTTCCCATGTCCCCGGATTAAAATTTTCAACAAATGAAAACTAATCCGGATGGGATGAGTTTCCTAAGCTCAACCAATTCGTCATCGTGCTAATGACTTGAGCGATTGCTCGAACAAACTAGTTGTTTAAGCAACAAAACTCTTCTAGTCGGTTAGCCGCGGAAGAGACGACGGACGGATCGCCGGTTCATGTGTTTATCTTCGGGGTCCATGATTATACAAATACATATGAATGTAGACATGTATAATCAACACATACATAAAGTAAACATGCTCATAACAAATACAAGCAAGTAACCATCCACACAAAACATGCATATAATTGAAAAGCAATTATAAACATAATACAAAAGAACATTAATCAAAATAAACAAGATTATACCTCTTGTTATACCTGTTGATCTTCTATTGTATGTCCTCCCTCCTTTTGGACGTCGTGTGGGCGACGATCTACCAAAAGTTGAAGCCTTCTAGATCACCAATCTTCCTTTCCTTGTTCACTAGGAACAAAGGAAGATCCTAAAGCAAAACTCATCTTAGTTCTCCAGGGACCAAATCGGAAGATTCTCCCAAGAACATGAATCTCTCAGGCTATCTCACAACCCTCCCACTACGACGAGGTATCACCTGTGTATCCTCTGTGACACGCGGTGCAGTGACATGTGGTATATCCTCTTGTACCGGTGGTACTGAAGTCGGGACTTCCCCTGTCAACTCCTCAAGAACATTCCTACTCGTGGGCTTGTGGTTCATCACATAGTCCTCCTCTAGAAATCTGGCATATGCACTAACGATCACCCTCTGATCTCTAGGACTATAAAATAAACCACCCTTCGTTCCCCTAGGATAGCCAACAAACATGCGCACTTCTGTATGAGGTTCCAACTTACCAGCATCAGCCTTCAACACATGTGCTGGACTCCCCCATATTCGAATATGTCTTAGACTAGGCTTTCGCCCAGTCCACAACTCTGTGGGAGTAGAAGGCACTGATTTAGATGGAACCAAGTTCAGAATGTACACCGTCGTATCTAGAGCATATCCCCAGAACAAATCTGGCAAGTCAGAATAACTCATCATCGATCTAACCATCTCCATAAGAGTCCTATTCCTTCGCTCCGCTACACTATTCTGCTGGGGTGTGCTAGGTGCAGATAATTGGGATTGAATCCCAGCCTCTGATAAGTAATTCCTAAACCCTCCCAAGAGGTATTCACCACTATGATCAGATCGTAGTGTCATCTTGAATAATTGTCTATGAAAAAGATGAAATATTCAAAACTATCTCTTGCCTGGATAGACATAGGACCATACGAATCAGAATGAACCAATTTCAACACATCTTTGGATCTATACCCCTTGGCCTTGAAAGGCCTCTTGGTCATCTTACCCTCCAAGCAAGATTCGTAGGTTGGGAGATCCTCCACCACTAATGAAACCAAAGGTCCATCAGCTACCAACCTTTGAATTCTGCTTAGGTTAATATGACCAAGCCAAAGATCCCAAAGATATGTTTGGTTCATCTTCGAAGGTTCTTTTCTCTTATCGGAATTAGAAGATGAGTTATAAACTTCAATTTGCATCGTGGGAGCTTGTGGTTCAAGTTATAAATTTCCTATCTATGTACCTGAATAGATAATGTCCCTATTCCTTTTATAACAAATCTGTCATTAAAAAGAATAGATTATCCATCCATAATTTAGAAACCGAAAGAAATTCTTTCTAAATAAAGGTACATAAAGAAAATTCTTAAGAACCAAAAACTTTATTTTTCTCAAAAGATAAATAAAACATCTCCCACTGCAATAGCCGCCATCTTCATGGCATTGCTCAAGTAAATGGTAATATCCCCTTTAGCTAGTCGTCGGGTTTCCTGGAACCCCTGCAAAGTATTGCAGACATGATTAGTGGCTCCCATACCTACTCACCAGGTGCTGGTAGATAAGACCGCTAATCATGTTTCAACGACTAGTTCAAAGAATATATCTTTGTTCTTCTTTGGATTGGGACAGTCTTTCTTCCAATGTCCATCCTGCTAGTAAGTGAAGTACTTGCCTTTCGGCTTCTTCACTCCTCCCTGAGATCCTCCCGCCACATTTGCTCCACCTTGTTTCTCTTTCTTCTTGCCTTTCGGCTTAGAAGTAGAAACCTTTTTGAGCAACCATGGCTTTAGGACATTCTTCGAAGAGTGCATACTTGTACTCCTTAGCAGATAAGACAATATCTAGATTCTTTTCCAATCAACATTATTTGGGTATAGTAAGTTTATTTCCTTTAGTATCACAACAAGTGGACTGAAAGTCATTTTGAAAATCCTAAGAATCACATAGATCATTACTTTAGATTTCAAATATTATTGATTCCTCAAAACAATAAAATTCCGAAATCAACCAACACCTCAAAACACCGAGAATATCGCATGCCACGCTGTGTGGACGTATACGAATTCCACATTTGTAAGAGGAGGTTTTACCCATTAATTTTATTATCTTGTCAACCTTACTTTTTGACAAATAAAATTAATAGTTGGTTCCTCTTTGGCCCTACAAATAAAAGCAGTGACTCCGATGGGGAGGATACCTTTATTTGCATCTAAGTGTGCACCATTACACGATACTAAGGGAATTATTTCGGATTATGTGTCTTACCGCTGTGGAAGTACACACGCTCCTAGATACTTTCCTATAACCATTATTTGACCTAGTGATCCGCAAACAAACTCATCCGCAAGGAGGAAGGCACTCGGAGCCGACACGCAAGTTTGTTGCATCACACGTCAAATTGTAATGGAGGCCGCGGGAATTAATTAAAATATCCCTCTCCCACTTAGTAAATTGAAAATGAGGAATTTTCAAGCACACACAACATGCATATAAAACAAATCAGCAATAAATATGGAAAAAATAGAATTTTTCCAACTATTATAGCTTTGTTCTCCAATATGCGTCCCGCCATTTCGCCACCTCATCTGCTCCACCTTTTCCGTGCGCAAGCCACATAAAGAGATCCGAGCCAAGATATATCATTTTAATTTACATCCATCGATCCTATACTCCACGAAGGAGTGTACAAATACTCTAGATCAAAAGTAAACTAAAATGAGCGGCTAAACAATGTCGTATTTAATTATAAAAATTAAATACTAATCTAGCCTCGTCAACCCCGAGGATTCAAATAATAAATATTTACACACATACAATCACATACACACATATGGCCATAATAGTCGGATCTTATGCCTGCAACCAAAGAGTTAAACTACGCATATCCTACTATTATCCGGCACATATAATATATGAAAAAGTGCATAAAAATTAACTGAATCCTAAACACACAAAATTGGAAATTGTGGCTCTGATACCAATTGTTAGGAATCGCTTCGCGGAGGCTCATTGGCTCCCATGTCCCCGGATTAAAATTTTCAACAAATGAAAACTAATCCGGATGGGATGGGTTTCCTAAGCTCAACTAATTTGTCATCGTGCTAATGACTTGAGCGATCGCTTGAACAAACTAGTTGTTTAAGCAACAAAACTCTTCTAGTCGGTTAGCCGCGGAAGAGACGACGTACGGATCGCCGGTTCTTGTGTTTATCTTCGGGGTCCATGATTATACAAATACATATGAATGTAGACATGTATAATCAACACATACATAAAGTAAACATGCTCATAACAAATACAAGCAAGTAACCATCCACACAAAACATGCATATAATTGAAAAGCAATTATAAACATAATACAAAAGAACATTAATCAAAATAAACAAGATTATACCTCTTGTTATACCTGTTGATCTTCTATTGTATGTCCTCCCTCCTTTTGGACGTCGTGTGGGCGATGATCTACCAAAAGTTGAAGCCTTCTAGATCACCAATCTTCCTTTACTTGTTCACTAGGAACAAAGGAAGATCCTAAAGCAAAACTCATCTTCCTTTCTAGAACCGGCCACCAAGTCAATAAACTCGATGTTGCCGCCGGACAAGGAAGATAAAATGGAGTAAGGAAACCAACCAAAGGAGAAACAACAAGGGCATGGGCGCCGGCCAACACTTGGAGAAGAAGAAAGAAAACACCCCTTCTCCTTGTTGCCGCCCAAACCCTAAACTAGGCTCCCCTTAATTTCCGGCTAAGGATGAAGGGAAGTAGAATAGATTGAGCTTTGGCCAAGGTAGTGGGAAGAAGGAAGAGGGGCCGGCCATCAAAGGAAAATGAAGAAGAATCTCCCTCTCCTTGTTGCCGCCCAACACCAACAACCAAACCCTAACCCTAGCCTCCTCCTATTTCTTGCCGCCCATGGGAAGCAACCCTCATCTCATCCACCACAAGCCATAGATCAAGGGGAGAAACTTGGGCGCCGGCCAAACCAAAGAGGAAGGAGGAAGAAGGGTGTCGGCCACCATTGGGAAGAAGAAGAAGAAGCTCCCTTCTCCTTGTTGCCGCCCAACACCATGAACCAAACCCTAACCCTAGCCTCCTCCTATTTCTTGCCGCCCAAGCCACCTTATCTCAATTAGGTTTTCCTCTTTCTCATCCTTCTTGCCGCCCAAGCCTAAGCCCTTATATATAGAGTTAGGTTTAGGCCTTGGTTTAATCTCCTCCATTGGTTCTAGGGATTTAATCTCAACCGTCGGATCTAGGGTTTCATCCCAACTGTCGGATCTAGGGTTTCATCCCAACCGTTGGATCTAGGGATTTAATCTCCACCGTCGGATCTAGAGTTTTGTTTTCCATCATTGGATCTAGGCTTCATGAGGTGTTAATAGGCTACAATAGGGACCATGAGGAGGAGTTGGATCTTGGCCACCCGATGGATCGGAACAACACAAACTTGATCCATCAATGATGTTCCATTCCACTAGTGGATCATCATTGAATTACCTCACCAACCCCCATATGATAATATGGGCTCCATATATTATTTGTACATCCATCTCCCCGTGTTTAAGATATCGAATGTCCGTCAATTAATTGATTTACTGACCATCAATTAATTAACATCTAACTCCTCGAGTAGTACCACTCAACCTTATCATCATGTTGACTAAGTCAACCTATAGGGTTTACATGATGAACCTTATGAGCTCCTCAAGGGGACATCATCAACCTAATATATAGGACACGGTTTCCTCCTATAATCAATGACACACCATGTAAATAATATCATTTCTCAATTTACCGGGCATATTGATTTAATCCATAGAAATCTCATCCTTTGGTAAATCAAAGAAATAAATACTAAGTACATGTGCCCGTTATTATATCAGGATTAAGAGCATATACAACATAATATCCGAGGTCCGATTCAATTATGTAGTCAACAATAAATTGAATCACCTCTATGTCGATCCTGCTCAATACACCTAAATGTACTAGTATAACTCTATGGTCAAGACAAACCAATACCAAGATACACTACAACCATGCCAATGGTTTGTCCAAAACCATCTTGGTTGTGAGCCTCTACTTATATTCTACAAGGGACTGACAACATGATCTTCTGTGCCACACCAAGCACCATGTTATCTACAATGTAGAGTATTAGACAATATGCACACATATAATAAATATAAAGTGCAAACAATGATCATGTGATTCTTATTTCAAAATAAAAATATTCATACAAAAAGAGCTAGGCTTTCAGTATACATTCCAACAAGATGGATGTCAAAATAGCTTTCCTTAATAGAAGTCTTGAGGAAAACATCTATATGAAGCAACCAGAGGGATTCATTGCTAAAGAAAAGGAGCATCTTGTGTGTAAGCTTAATTGGTCCATTTATGGATTGAAGCAAGCTTCGAGGTCTTGGAACATCCGATTTGATGAGGTGATCCAGGATTATGGATTTATTCAAAGTCCGGATGAGCCTTGTGTATACAAGAGATGTGATGGAAATGTACTATACATAGATGACATTTTGGTGATTGACAACAATATCAAGGTGTTATCGGGCGTAAGGGTATCGTTGTCCAAACAGTTTGATATGAAGGACTTGGGAGAGGTGGGACACATCCTTGGGATCAAGGTTATAAGGGATCGCAGGAAAAGGATGTTGTGCTTATCCCAAGATTCATACATAGACACGATTATGGAGCGTTTTAGCATGCAGAACTCCAAGAAGGGTTTTCTACCTTTCAGGCATGGAGTTCTTTTATCTAATGAGATGTGTCCTAGATTATCTGAGGAGATAGAGGAGATGAAGGCGGCTCCTTATGCTTCGGCAGTAGGAAGCCTCATGTATGCGATACTCTGTACGAGACCAGATATCTGCTTTGCCGTGGGCATGGTTAGCAGATATCAGAGTAATCCAAGACAGGGACATTGGACTGCGGTAAAGCATATATTGAAGTACCTGAGAAGGACTAGGGATTATATGCTGGTTTACCGGGCAGACCAATTACTCCCTGTGGGTTACATGGATTCCGACTTCCAATCTGATAGGGATAACAGTAAGTCTACCTCAGGTTTTGTGTTTACTTTAGGAGCACTACAACAAAAAATCGAATAGACAACGGTGAAAAACCGTTGTCTATTAGCCAAAAAATCTGTGGTAAATCGACCCGTTGTGAAAAGTGGGTCGGTCAAAGACAATGGTGAAAAACCGTTGTAGATTTAAGGAAAAGACAACGGTGAAAAACCGTTGTCTATTAGAAAAAAATCCGTGGTAAATCGACCCGTTGTGAATACTGGTTTGGTCAAAGACAACGGTTAAAAACCATTGTCGTTTCAAAGATAAGACAACGGTTTTTAACCGTTGTCTTTGACCAAACCACTATTCACAACGGGTTGATTTACCACAGATTTTTTTTCTAATAGACAACGGTTTTTCACCGTTGTCTTTTCCTTAAATCTACAATGATTTTTCACCGTTGTCTTTGACCGACCCCCGATTTACCACGGATTTTTTTTGCTCATAGACAATGGTTTTTCAACGTTGTCATTTCTCAATGGTTACTCTATAACATAATAAACCGTTGTAGATTTATAGTGTTGCATTTTTAATATAAATCATACAACATCAAAAAGAATTATAGAAAACACATATATACACTTGCACTTGTAGCAATGTAAAGTACAAGGTCACATTACATTTTAAATGATCACTTTTACTGATATATATTAAAAAGTACTGTAGCAAAACAACTACACATCATATGCACCAAAAGTATTTGCATAGCAAAACACTTATAGAATGTAACCAAAATATGTATGTACACTTAAATCTCTCCTAATCATCAGATATGTGATCTTGTATGCAATCAACCCACTCCGAACGTACTTCATCAATTTCCTTTGCAGCTATCACAGAATTTGCGAACTGCATGTGAAAAAATGAAAATGTAATTAAACGCTATGGTATCAATAAGAAAATTTGAAAATATATCTAATATTACTATTGATCGTAGGGAAGACTTGTCAAAGGATGCGGCGCCTTCAATTATCTCTCTCATATATCGTAAAACAGAATACCCGCATTGAGCTCCATCCAGTTGAAGGGGAACCTATGATGGAAAAAAATTATAGTAGTTATTCTGATAGTAAAATTTGATACATAAATTATACACGACATAAAAAAAGTTGGCATAAGGGAAAAAAATTGTCATTAATTTCAATTGTTGCATTTGTTTTATTTTCAATTATACATCTAATAACCTCCTTAATTTCCCTACTTGAGTTCAAAAAAAGCTGGTAGTTATTCCTTGAGCAACATCTAGTACGAGTAAAAGTCTTTTGGAATTTAACTCCTCCTTGAGCTTCACTGGTAACCGTTGTCAGATTTTGTGACGTTGCTTGAAGGCCATAGACCATCTAGCCATGGCATAGGTTGAGACATTTGATTACATTGGCATAGGTTGATACCGACATCGACTAGCCATGCATTATTCTAGTAAATCCTAAAACACTCGAGTATGAAACACATGGTTGAAAGTGGTATTCTCTTTAGGAACTAGATGCCATTTGCTATCATAACACCGCAAAGAAAGTGAGATTTATCTGAGTTTAATAGAATAACTAATGACAAGATCTAGAGCAAAGAAGAAGATTTGCATATTTCTTTTAATGATTTAGTAAAAGTTATGACAGGCCTACACAACCTTTTCTTACATTGAAGTAATAATAAATTTGTAATAAGAATTTACTTTTACGATAGTCCTACACAACTTTTATCATTTGTTTTTTTTCCTCTTGCAAGAGAATACAGGATGTAAACAGTTTACATGATCTTTCCCGAAATTCCTTGTGCCATAAAGTCACCTGATCACATGATGATTTTCAAGCTGGATTCTATTTTAAAAAATGCAACAATTAAGAGCGAAAGTGACAAAATAATTCAAATACAAATTAGAAGGGTACTACCAAGATCGCAGTAATTGAGCACCTTTGTCATTTTGCTCCAGGAATCAGCATCACAGCCAATTCAGAGCACAATGTCAATTTGCTCCAGAACACAATGTCGATTGGCAAAACACTCCAGAATAGATTGGAGTAAGTAGGCCAATCAGAGCACAATGTCAATTTAGCCACAGTCAAGAAGCAGATCAAGGCAAAACAAAATGTCGGGGAGGAGGTCAGATTAGGTTATGCTTAACAAAAAATAAGGAATTTGTAGATCTAACTCGAACTAATTTGATACCCACCTCAGCCAATTCCAGAATAGATCGGAGTTATCTGAAGATTATCAAAATGTCACTAAATAATTCACAAATAACTTGATTATATAAATGTCACTAAATAACAAATAACTTGATTATATAAATGTCACTAAATAATTCAAATTATATAAGCTTCCCACGATGTAAAACATACCTTGATTATTTCCCACAAAGGGTGTTTCTTCCCGTGCTTGCCAATCTCTGTGTTGAACAATTTCAAGGCCCTTCATAAAATCATAAAAGATTATAGACTTTTAGTGCATATAGTATATATAAAAAAATTATAATAAATATTGACAATATTTTGCTACTAAAACTTACATCTTCACAACATTCTTCCAAGTCTCATCATGATTACGCTGACTGAGAGGATCCAACAACGAAACAACCTCTTTGTGAGGATCGATGACAGTCAAAATCCAATGGAAACTACATATATACACAATAGTAATGCATGTAATTAAGCAAGTGTTTATCAAAGTAAAAAAATTAGCATTCCACCTCTATTTTACACACCCTATGTTAACTGAAACCAAAACTAGCTGGTTTGGTGGTGTGCCATTCAACCTAGCTGCCAAACCAAGGGCCCTCTTATCAACTAATGTGAAGTGACACCCAACAACATATGGATCCACAAATCTAAACCTCTCCAGCTTATTTTCCTCCTTCATCTTTTTATATAAATGTCTACCATTTAAACATACAACAAAATGCATAAGACCAGGATAAATAAAACTCATAAATCAATAGTCAAAGTGTTAGTACATGAAAACAATATACGTACCATATGTACACAACTATGCAATTGTATGAAATTGGTGCCAAGTTGTAGAAAGGAATGATGTCTTGAAGGCAAACACTGGCTTCGAACTTACCACCAAATACATCATACTCCAACATAAATTTCATAGACTGGTGATCATGAAGAGCACGCTTGCAATAACAATACAATAGCCATAGTGATCTAGGCATATTTAATGATCGCACTGTTAATGATTGCACATTTGGTGGTTGCAATCGATGCTTCCTTTTGGCACAGTCAGGTTTTTTCCCCTTAACCTTCTAGTTTATGAAAACATATACTTGTTAGGCACTTGTATAGCTAAATTTAAATAGATTGTAGCATTTACCGAAGAATCTTGTGTTTGCATCAAGTGTCTGGGCCAAGCTACATGTGATCCGATAACATCACCAATGCTTTGACACACATGGGTTGGAATTGGCAAAGGGGTGGTTTCATCCAATGCTTCATCAACCATTACGAAACAATGGTTCGTATGCTTACTTAGATCACCATTAAGATGCTCATCATCTCCCCCAATACTAACAATTGTACCAAAAGCTACATGGATGCCAGATTCCACACTCAATGCAACTAATTGACCCTTGTAAGACAAAACATAATGCTTGTATAAAAAATAAATGTATTTAAATTGTAAAATTTCAATGATATCATTAAAGATTAAAGATACCTGTAAAGGCTCAGCCTCGTTAATAAACTCCACATCGGCATCACTGTCTGCTTTCATCTCATTTTATAGACCATGATCATAGTTAAACTCATTTTCCTGCAAGGTTGGAGGAAACTTCACACTACAACTTCCCTTCTCATCATTCTCAATCTCGCATTTGCCATTTTTAAAAACCATTGCTTCTAACTTGTTTATCCGATCCTCCTGCTCTAAAATTTTTTTATGTTGCTCCAACAACATATTTTGTTGATCATTAAATATAGCTTGCTGAACGTGAGACCCCCATTTTGACAAGCCAAAGTATGTACTTGGAGTGACGTAAGCTCCAACTGCCCTTATACGCCCACCATGTTCCTTAGATTCAAGTGCAACTGTTAGAATGTCTTGTGTCGGTTCACCAAGCATTAACTTTCCCTCCCTCTTTTGTAAGATACCATCATCCTGCAATGCACAAAAACATATATTGACTAATATTTGGATGGGAACCATTAACATAACAAGCCAAAATCTAAAACATTTACTTACAATTTTTGAGGTTGTTGCCTTCAGTTGATCACCAACAAACTCCCCTTCTTTATTGAGTCGGCCTTTCTTCCAAAGGATAGCTCGGTTGATTTCATTATCAGTAGATAATTCATCCTTCTAATAACAATAACAAATGAATCAATATTATTTAAATACCTCTTCGTTAAGGTATCAAATTTATTGTAAGTGATAATTAAATATTACTTACTATTTCTTCAGCTAGGCGTGCATATCCTTTGCGAGAAAGTCGATGGGGGTATTTGTTTTGGGCTCTCCTTTCCTGTTGTTTCTCACTTAGTTCCTTAAAAAATAAACAAGATAACAATGCATTACCAATCACATTATTCTATTAAGAGTTAATTATTTGAGACATGAGATTTAAAAATCTTACTTTAAATTCATTAGACAAACGACTTATCACGAACTTGCTCCATATGTCTGCTGGAATATTTGATCCTGGAGGTGGCATATGCAACTTCTCTGGAGTTTTGCAATTGGGATAAATAGCCACTTATCATTTGCCGAGCTCAAACATCCCATTTTCCAAGCAACATCAACCTTGTACGCCAACTACAAATCCATAAAAAAATGGATAAACATCAAATGTTAATAAACACAAAAAAAAGTATTAGTTTATATTTGAAGAATAAAAGTATGGTCATTTATATTTACATTCACGGCTTCCCACACACGCTCCTTGATGTCAATAGGAACATGCTTCCAAGTATTGTAAGTTATTGGTACTTTCTCTCGAACAATCTGGCCAAGTGAACTTTACATTTTAACTGCATTTTCCCCAATAGGTTGTCCCAGATTATTGAATTCAACTTTGAGTATAATGCCCTTATTCCTTAGCCTTGAAATACTGTCCATATGTGTAGGACCTCTACTCATTTTGTTTGATTGGGTGGCAGTGGAATCCTGTGTGCAGCCAACATTTTCCTCGTCTAATAAATCAGCGCCAATTTTTTCCTTACCCTTTTCAAGGTTTGTACCTCCTCGTTTGCTTTGATTTTTTGTCATAGAGTTGACAACCTATTAATCACAAAATCTGCACTTTGCAAATATAAGGTAAATATCATAAATTACTAATGGAGATAACAACAAATATTAAACTTGCAACTTCTGTCTTGTGTGAGTTGACAACAAAAAATTCAACTTTAGATTAATATAATCTACAATTGGCATGCTTAGTATCCTTAATTATATAAAAGTTCATGAACAAAACTCATATACAAATAAGCAAGTTTATTTTCAACAAGAATATAATCATGTTGCGATACCACAAATATGTGCAAATATTAAGAAAAACAAATAACAAGTAAGCAACACAAAGTTGAAATTCTTACAATCTCCTGTAAGGGTTGATAAATTTAGAGGTGCAGCGACTATCACAAAGGATCAAACTGGCATTTCATTATTGTGTTGCAAAATTATCTGACATAATAAAGCAGTATCATTTACCAAACCAGATTTGATGCCGGTGTGGTAAACCATCATCAAATTTATGGGATAAAGAGTATCATTTACAGATAACAGATAATAGATAAAGCAGTATCATCTACCAAAATAGAAATAATCGAGTGACAAATAAAATAAAGCAATCCCATAAGATATAGCAAATTTATGGGACAAAAATATAATTCCAATCCAAAGTAACACAAGGTGACACAAAGACAAACCAAAACATTAACGTAGGATTTAAATTTAAATATAATTTCCACACTAAGGTAAAACATCATCAACCCAAGTTCCGTCACAATCTTCACGCATGCACGGTGGTTCATTGTCATCTAATTCGTCAACATCCATTATTGGGAGCCCACGGGAAAAACATTGATAGTTGGTTGCAGTTTCTTCCAAATTATCACCAATAATATTTTCAAAGTAGTCTCTACTAGGAGTTGCAAGTGCAACAGACCATGTTGGATCTTCAGGGTCTTCAAGGTAAAAAAACTTGTTTCGCTTGACTACCTAAGATGAATGAATCAGATTTAAACCCTATCCTTTTGAGGTTTACTAATGTGAAACCATGTTCATCTACTTTAATACCACCATTATTATCAACCCAACTACATTTAAACACTGGAATTCGATATAGATGGTAATCGAACTCCCATATTTCATCAATAACGCCATAGAATACCATGTCTAACACAATTGGATTCCTATCCTTTGCGCTAGAAAGTTGCATAGTCTTTGCAACTAAGCTTACTCCAAAATTTTGCACTACCCGCATGTCATCACGCTCTTTTGTGTGATAAGTAACCCCAACAATTAAATATGCAGAATACTTGAATACTCGCGTGCTAGGTCCATGCGCCAACCACTTTAATTGTTCAGAGATTTGATGTGTCGAATGGTTAATTGCATTTGCAACCTATAAATTGCAAAATGCAAAAGTTGAATTATATATTAATCTTCATAAATTATAAATACCCCCATTAATTTTCATGTAACTTACAGTATCACGCAACCACGGAATAAAAGTCCGATTGTGCTCATCTTGTAACCACTTTTTTGACTTTGCTTTCTGATGAAATGTTGCCTTCAAATGAGCCATGTGTTTGCTATTGAAGAAACGATTAGATACTAGAATTTAATGTCGCATTTGAAAGTAGCAATGAGTTGGAGAAATTACTCGATATATGACTCTATCTCATCATTATTTTCTAATACGTGACGATGTGCATGCTCCCACTCCTCATGATTGGTGGAGTGCACTCGATCTTGTGATAAAGGTCTGGTAAACTCCAATTGACGATTCCTTGTTGGGATGCCAACAGTGTGCACATTAAATAGGTAGTCTGAGCAAAATTCTAGAGCCTCCTCAGCAATATAACATTCGGCTATACAACCTTCGGGTCGATTGCGGTTTCGTACATAACCTTTCAATGTTTTCATGAATCTTTCAAATGGGTACATCCATCTATACCAAACTGGTCCACACAATTTAACCTCACGTACGAGGTGAACAGTCAAATGGAGCATGACATCAAAAAATGAAGGAGGAAAATATTTTTCAAGTAAGCACAATGTTGTAACAATATCTCTTTGCATATCATCTAACTTCGAGACATCTATCACTTTGCTACACAACTTGTTGAAGAAAAAGCACAATCGAGTGATAGTATATCTAACATGTTTGGGTAAGACACCACGAATGGCAACTGGAAGTAACTGTTGCATCAAAGTGTGACAATCGTGTGATTTCATACCAAAAAGTTGCAATTCCTTCATTGATACAAGGCTTCTAATATTGGATGAATGACATGTAGGAACCTTCATTCCCAACAAGGAGCTACAAAATTTCCTTTTCTCATCTTAACTTAATGTATAACTGTTGGGGTTGATCCGTGAGGGGAAACTTCGCTTCCCCTTCGCCTCGGTTGCTTGACCATGGTGATCCCTTCGATGTCCCCGGATTAAAAATTTAATCCTAGACAAAAGGGATTCCCAAAGCAACCAAGTCATCGTCGTGCTATTCGTTTAGAGAGGTCACTTGAACAAACTAGTTGTTCAAGCGACCATCCTCTATTCTACGAGTAGCCGCGGAATAGACGATGTCCGGATCGCCGGTTTTTGTGTTTATACTCGGGATCCAAGTATTATTTAGCCATTTACAGAAATATAACATGCTCATAAATCAAAAATAAATACAAGCAATGAATAAATGAGAAAGAAGAATAGGTATACCTCCTAGTCTTCTAATGTATGACCTTCCTCCTTTTGGACGTCATGTGGGCGACGATCCACCAAAAGTTGAAGCTCTTAGATCGCAACACTTCCTTCCTTGCTCTTCCAAAGCAAGAGAAAGAATAGAAACAAGGATATTTACCTCCCTAAAACCAGCCAACAAGAAGCAAGGAGTATCCTTGCCGCCAGCCAACAAAAGAAGGAAAGAGAAGGAGTTTTGGGTGTGGCCGGCCAAAAGCTCCAAGGGAAGACCCTAAACCTTTGTTCCACCGGCCAAGGAGAAGGAGAAGGCTTGTTTTGGACGCTGGCCAAGGTCTGGAAGGAAGTAGATGGGTGCCGGCAGCTTGGGGAAGAAGAACAACTAAGGAAAGACTTTCCTTAATAGGTGCCGCCCAAGCTCCAAACCCTAATTCCTAACCTTGCCGCCAACTCCAAAAACCCTAGCTCTCTTCAATTGTTCTCCACGCCAACTCCATGCCATCCTTTTATAGAGTTAGGGATAAGCCATGAATTAATCTCATCCATTGGTTCTAGGGATTTAATCTCAACCGTCGGATCTAGAGTTTTAATCTCAACCGTCGGATCTAGAGATTTAATCTCTACCTTTGGATCTCGAGATTTGTTTCTATCCTTTGGATCTAAGCATCATGAGGTGTTAATAGGCAACATTAGGGACCATGAGGAGGAGTTGGGTCTTGGCCACCCATGGATCAAGCCCACATAAAGTCCGATCCACTAATGATGGTCCAATCCACTAAAGGTCCATCATTGATCTACCTCACCAACCCCCATATGATAATATGGGCTCCATATATTATTTGTACATTTTCTCCCCGTGTTTAAGATCTCGAATGTCCGTCGATTAATTAATTTACTGACCATTAATTAATCAACATCTAACTCCTTGAGTAGTACCACTCAACCTTTTCATCATGCCGGACCTAGTCCACCTGCAGGGTTTACACGATGAACCTTATGAGCTCCTCAAGGGGACATCATCATCCTAATATATAGGACACGGTTTCCTTCTATAATCAACGGCACACCATATAAATAATATCATCTCCCAACTTACCGAGTCTATCGATTTAATCTATAAATCTCGCCCATTGGTAAATCAAAGAGATGAGTACCAAGTATATGTGCCCGTTATTATATCGGGATTAAGAGCATGTACTAAATAATATCTGAGGTCCGATTCGATTATGTAGTCAGCAATAAATCGAATCACCTCTGTGTCGGTCCTGCTCAATACACACAAAGTGCACTAGTGTGATTCTATAGTCAAGACAAACCAATACCAAATCACACTACAACCATTCCGATGGTTTGTCCAAAGTCATCTCGGTTGTGAGCCTTTACTTATACTTTACAAGGAGCCGATAACAAGATCTCCCGTGTGACACCACACACCATGTTATCTACAATGTAACGTATTAGACAATATTGCATAACCATAAAAATATGCAAACAATGATCATGTGATTCTTATTTCAAAATAAAGATGTTCATACAAAAGAGCTAGGCTTTCAGTATACATCCCAACAATCTCCCACTTATACTAAAAGACTATGCTGTCCTTATACTGCCATACATCTGATTCCCTTTCCCTCCACCTGCCTATCAAAGCTCGCTAGAAGGGCCTTAGTGAAAGGGTCTACAGTCATCATATGCAATCTAGGCGACAACAACTTCTACCTCCTTTACGATTTCGTGATCGTGGTACTTGCGCCTATGTGTTTACTAGCCTTATGGGCTCGTGGTTCCTTCGAGTTTGCAATCAGACCATTATTATCACAATAAATTGTGATAGTTCTAGGCAAACCAGAATCACATCCAAGTCCATCGTAGTTCTGAGCCATACGCTTCTTTGGTCGCCATGGGTCGCCACATACTCAGCTTCCATGGTGGAGTCCACCACGCATTTCTGCTGGTCACTCCTCCATACAATGGCTCCACTTCCCAAAGTAAACACAAAACCTGAGGTAGGCTTACTGTTATCCCTATCTGATTGGAAGTCACAATCCATGCAACCCACAGGGAGTAATTGGTCTGCTCGGTAAACTAGCATATAATCCCTAGTCCTTCTCAGGCACTACAATACATGCTTTACCGCAGTCCAATGTCCCTGTCTTGGATTACTCTGATATCTACTGACCATGCCCACAGCAAAGCAGATATCGGGTCTCGTATATAGCATCGCATACATGAGGCTTCTTACTGCCGAAGCATAAGGAACCGCCTTCATCTCCTCTATCTCCTCAGATGATCTAGGACACATCTCCTTAGATAAAGGAATTCCATGCCCGAAAGGTTGAAAACTCTTCTTGGAGTTCTGCATGCTAAAACGATCCAAAATTGTTTCTATGTATGAAGCTTGGGATAAGCACAACATCCTTTTCCTACGATCCCTTAAACCTTGATCCCAAGGATGTGTCCCGCTTCTCCCAAGTCCTTCATATCAAACTGTTTGGACAACCATACCCTTACGTCCGATAACACCTTGATATTGTTGCCAATCAACAAAATGTCATCTACGTATAGTACAAGAAATACCACTACGTTTCCGTCACATCTCTTGTTTACACAAGACTCATCCGGACTTTGAATAAATCCATAAGACTGGATCACTTCATCAAACCGGATGTTCCAAGATCTCGAAGCTTGCTTCAATCCATAAATGGTCCGATTAAGCTTACATACAAGATGCTCTTTGCCCTTAGCAATGAATCCCTCTGGTTGCTTCATGTAGATGTTTTCCTCAAGACTTCCATTAAGGAAAGCTGTCTTGACATCCATCTGCCACACCTCATAATCCATATGAGCTGCTATGCATAAGAGAATCCGGATAGATTTAAGCATGCTACGCAAAAGGTCTCCTCATAATCGATACCCTCTTTCTGAGTATACCCCTTCGCAACAAGCCTCGCTTTGAAGGTCTCAACCTTCCCATCTATTCCTCTTTTTGTCTTGTAGATCCACTTGCATCCAATGGTTTTTACACCATCGGGTGGTTCTACTAGCTCCCAGACCTGATTTGAATCCATAGATTCAATCTCAGCATTCATTGCACTTTGCAAAGATGTTGTATTTATATCTTGGATTGCCTTGTCGTATGTCTAGGGATCAGGTTCATGTTTGTTAGGGACCAAATCAAAAGATTTGTCCAAAAACATGAATCTAAGAGGTTGTCTAACAACCCTCCCACTACGACGAGGTATCTTCTGTGTATCCTCTGTGACACGCGGTGCAGTGACATGTGGTATGTCCTCTTGTACCGGTGGTACTAAAGAAGTGACTTCCCTTTTTAACTCCTCCAGAACAATTTTACCTTTGGGCTTGTGGCTTATCACATAGTCTTCCTCTAGAAATCTGGCATTCGTGTTAACGATCACCCTCTGATCTCTAAAACAAGTCAGAATAACTCATCATCGATCTAACTATCTCCATAAGAGTCCTATTCCTTCGCTCTGCTACACCGTTCTGCTGGGGTGTGCCAGGTGCAGTCAATTGGGATTGAATCCCAACCTCTGATAAGTAGTTCCTAAACTCTCCCAAGAGGTTGTCACCACCACGATCAGATCGTAGTGTCATCCACATCTTGAATAATCATCTACAAAAGAGATGAAATATTCAAGATTACCTCTTGCCTAGATAGCCATAGGACCACACAAATCAGAATGAACCATTTCTAACACATCTTTGGCTCTATACCCCTTGGCCTTAAAAAGACCTCTTGGTCATCTTACCCTCCAAGCAAGATTCGTAGGTTGGGAGATCCTCTACCACTAATGAACCCAAAGGTCCATCAGCTATTAACCTTTGAATTCTACTTAGGTTAATGTGACCAAGCCTAAGAAGTCAAAGATATATTTGGTTCATCTTCGAAGGTTCTTTTCTCTTATTGGAATTAGAAGATGAGTTATTAACTTCAATTTGTACCGTGGGAGATTTTGGTTCAAATTTCCTTTCAATGTACCTAAATAGATATTCTCCCTATTCCTTTTTATAACAACTCTGTCATTAAAAGAAATAGAATATCCATCCATAATAATTTAGAAACTGAAACTAAATTCTTTCTAAATAAAGGTACATAAAGGGAATTTTCCAGAACCAAAGTTTTATTATTTTCAAGAGATAAATAAAACTTCTCCCACTGCAATAGCCGCCACCATCATGGCATTGCCCAAGTAAATGGTAATCTCCCCTTCAACTAGTCATCGGGTTTCCTGGAACCCCTGCAAATTGTTGCAGACATGATTAGTGGCTCCCGTATCTACTCACCAGGTGCCGGTAGATATCACCGCTAATCATGTTTCAATGACTAGTCCAAAAGATATACCTATGTTCTGTTTTGGATTGGGACATTCCTTCTTCCAATGTCCATCCTGCTTGCAAGTGAAGTACTTGCCTTTCGGCTTCTTCACTCTTCCCTGAGATCCTCCCACCATCTTTGCTTCACCTTGTTTCTTCTTCTTCTTGCCTTTCGGCTTAGAAGTAGAAACTCTTTTGAGCAATGATGGCTTGAGGACACTCTTCGAAGAGTGCATACTAGCAGATAAGACAATATTTGGATTCATTTCCAATCAATATAATTTGGGTACAATAAGTTTATTTCCTTTAGTATCAAAATAAGTGGAATGAAAGTCAATTTTGAAAATCCTAAGAATCACATAGATCATTACTTTAGATTTCAAAAAATTATTGATTCCTCAAACAATAAAATTTCGAAATCAACCAACACCTCAAATCACCGAGAATATCGCATGCCACGATAGTGTGGACGTATACGAATTCTACATTTGTAAGAGGAGGTTTTACCCATTAATTTTATTATCTTGTCAACCTTACTTTTTGACAAATAAAATTAATAGTTGGTTCCTCTTTGGCCCTACAAATAAAAGCAGTGACTCCGATGGGGAGGATACTTTTTATTTGCATCTAAGTGTGCACCATTACACGGTACTAAGGGAATTATTTCGGATTATGTGCCTTACCGATGGGGAAGTACACACGCTCCTAAATAATTTCCTATAACCATTATTTGACCTAGTGATCCGCAAACAAACTCATCCGATGGGGAGGAAGGCACTCAGAGCCGACGCGCAAGTTTGTTGCATCACATGTCAAATTGTAATGGAGGTCACGGGAATTAATTAAAATATCCCTCTCCCACTTAGTAATTTGAAATTGAGGAATTTTCTTAGCCTACGACATGCATATCAAACAAAAAGCAATAAATATGAAAAATAAATTATTTTCAAACTATTATGGCTTTTGTCTTCAATATGACTCCTGCCGCATCGCCATCTCGTCCGCTCCTCCTACGCCATGTACGAGCCATCCGGAGATCCGAGCCGAGACTAAATCCTATTTTAATTTACATCCATCGATCCTATACTCCATGAGGGAGTGTACATGAAATCTAGATCGAAAGTAAAATAAAATAAAGAGCGGCTAAACAATGCCGTATTTAATTTACAAAAACTAAATACTAGCCTCGTCGACCCCGAGGATTCAACAAAATAAACATTTACACACATACAATCACATACACACACATGCCATAATAGTGGAATCTTATGCCTGCAACCAAAGAGTTAAGCTACACATATCCTACTATTATCCGACACATTTAATATATGAAAAAGTGCATAAAAATTAACCGAATCCTAAACACACAAAACCGGAAACCTTGGCTCTGATACCAAATGTTGGGGTTGATCCGTGAGGGGAAACTTCGCTTCCCCTTCGCCTCGGTTGCTTGACCATGGTGATCCCTTCGATGTCCCCGGATTAAAAATTTAATCCTAGACAAAAGGGATTCCCAAAGCAACCAAATCATCGTCGTGCTATTCGTTTAGAGAGGTCACTTGAACAAACTAGTTGTTCAAGCGACCATCCTCTATTCTACGAGTAGCCGCGGAATAGACGATGTCCGGATCGCCGGTTTTTGTGTTTATACTCGGGATCCAAGTATTATTTAGCCATTTACAGAAATATAACATGCTCATAAATCAAAAATAAATACAAGCAATGAATAAATGAGAAAGAAGAATAGGTATACCTCCTAGTCTTCTAATGTATGACCTTCCTCCTTTTGGACGTCGTGTGGGCGACGATCCACCAAAAGTTGAAGCTCCTAGATCGCAACACTTCCTTCCTTGCTCTTCCAAAGCAAGAGAAAGAATAGAAACAAGGATATTTACCTCCCTAAAACCAGCCAACAAGAAGCAAGGAGTATCCTTGCCGCCGGCCAACAAAAGAAGGAAAGAGAAGGAGTTTTGGGTGTGGCCGGCCAAAAGCTCCAAGGGAAGACCCTAAACCTTTGTTCCACCGGCCAAGGAGAAGGAGAAGGCTTGTTTTGGACACTGGCCAAGGTCTGGAAGGAAGTAGATGGGCGCCGGCAGCTTGGGGAAGAAGAACAACTAAGGAAAGACTTTCCTTAATAGGTGCCGCCCAAGCTCCAAACCCTAATTCCTAACCTTGCCGCCAACTCCAAAAACCCTAGCTCTCTTCAATTGTTCTCCACGCCAACTCCATGCCATCCTTTTATAGAGTTAGGGATAAGCCATGAATTAATCTCATCCATTGGTTCTAGGGATTTAATCTCAATCGTCGGATCTAGAGTTTTAATCTCAACCGTCGGATCTAGAGATTTAATCTCTACCTTTGGATCTCGAGATTTGTTTCTATCCTTTGGATCTAAGCATCATGAGGTGTTAATAGGCTACATTAGGGACCATGAGGAGGAGTTGGGTCTTGGCCACCCATGGATCAAGCCCACATAAAGTCCGATCCACTAATGATGGTCCAATCCACTAAAGGTCCATCATTGATCTACCTCACCAACCCCCATATGATAATATGGGCTCCATATATTATTTGTACATTTTCTCCCCGTGTTTAAGATCTCGAATGTCCTTCGATTAATTAATTTACTGACCATTAATTAATCAACATCTAACTCCTTGAGTAGTACCACTCAACCTTTTCATCATGCCGGACCTAGTCCACCTGCAGGGTTTACACGATGAACCTTATGAGCTCCTCAAGGGGACATCATCATCCTAATATATAGGACACGGTTTCCTTCTATAATCAACGGCACACCATATAAATAATATCATCTCCCAACTTACCGAGTCTATCGATTTAATCTATAAATCTCGCCCATTGGTAAATCAAAGAGATGAGTACCAAGTATATGTGCCCGTTATTATATCGGGATTAAGAGCATGTACTAAATAATATCTGATGTCCGATTCGATTATGTAGTCAGCAATAAATCGAATCACCTCTGTGTCGGTCCTACTCAATACACACAAAGTGCACTAGTGTGATTCTATGGTCAAGACAAACCAATACCAAATCACACTACAACCATTCCGATGGTTTGTCCAAAGTCATCTCGGTTGTGAGCCTTTACTTATACTTTACAAGGAGCCGATAACAAGATCTCCCGTGTGACACCACACACCATGTTATCTACAATGTAACGTATTAGACAATATTGCATAACCATAAAAATATGCAAACAATGATCATGTGATTCTTATTTCAAAATAAAGATGTTCATACAAAAGAGCTAGGCTTTCAGTATACATCCCAACAATAACATGCCGCTGGAAAAAAAGTTTTCTTTTTCCCCTCCTTTGGTGCCAATTCCAACCTGACATTCATATCCACAAGGTCTAGGTGTGCTGCTAATCCATCTTTTTTTTTCCCTGGAATGCCAAGTAATGTGCCGACCAGGCTTTCACATATATTTTTCTCGATGTGCATCACATCAAGAACATGTCGGACATGTAGATGCTCCCAATACGCAAGTTCAAAGAATATTGATTTCTTCTTCCAATATGGATGACTACCATCCTCTGATGCTTGAAGTTTTCTGTTCATTTTTCCCCAACGATAATTAATTTTATTAACTGTTTTGGAAATATCACGACTACTCAATGGTCTCGGTGCAATGTTAAAGTCTTGCTTCCCATCAAATGCTTTCTTTTGCCTTCGATAAGGATGGTTCTCAGGGAGAAACCTTCTATGCCCTATGAATGACATTTTTCTACTATGTTTCAATCTTTTTGCACATGTGTTTTCACCACAGATAGGACATGCATTATATCCTTTCACGCGACATCCATAAAGGTTTCCATATGTCGGAAAGTCATTAATTGTCCATAATAAGACTGCCTTAAGGGTGAATCTTTCTTGTTGATATGCATCATATGCTTCAATACCTTCTTCCCATAACTGCTTTAAGTCATCAATCAAAGGTGCTAGGTAAACATCAATATCATTCCCTAGTTGTTTAGGACCCGATATCAATAAAGTAAGCATCATAAATTTTCTCATCATACACAAAAATGGAGGAAGATTGTAAGTGATCAACAAAACAGGCCAACAACTATACGTAGAACTCATCAATCTATGTGGATTTATTCCATCTGCCGATATGGCCAATCTCAAATTTCTTGGCTCATAAGCAAAATCTGGCCACTTATGGTCGACTACCTTCTAATTGGGTGAATCTGCTGGATGACGCAAATAACCATCACAAGTTCTACTATCAGCATGCCAGGTTAACACCTTAGAGGTTTCTTGGTTTCTAAACATTTTTCGAAATCTTGGAATAGGTGGAAAGTACCAGAGGACCTTTGCAGGAACTCCTTCATTTACTTTTGAATTCTTGCATATCTTCCATCTTGAAAACCCACAAGTAGGACAATTGATACAATCTGCGTATTCCTTCCGATATAAGATACAATCATTAGGACATGCATGGATTTGTTCATATTCCATACCCAATACAACCAAGGATTTCTTCGCAGCATACACTGATAAAGGCAATTCATTACCATTTGGAAGCATTTCTCCCAACAAAGAAAGAATGTCTGTGAATCCTTTATCGCTCCAACTATATTTGGCTTTCAAGTTGTATAATTTAATAATGGCAGATAACTTTGTAAATTTTGTACATCCAGGATATAAAGGTTTCTCAACATCATGGAGTAGGTTATTGAATGTAGTTGGATTCTCATCATATTCATATGTCACATTTACCATATCTACAAGCTTCTCATCAAAGAAATTCTATTCACCTTGTTGGCCTTGTTCACTATCATTCATTAAGTTGGTAAATGAGGGTTTTTCTCCATGCCATATCCACACTACGTATGTTAAATCCATACCATTACTTCTTAAATGAGCCCTTGTGACATCAATACTGTTCCTTCTTAGGTTACCACACATGGCACATGGACAAGATATTGCATTAGAATCACCAGAATTTTGCACTGCAAATTGCAAGGACTCTACTCCATACGCATACTCAGGTGATAATCTATCCTTGAACATCCATTCTTTGTCCATTCTAGTGCATAAAAACATTAATTGACAATTAAATAAACCTTCATAATACTTAACACCACTAGATCATTAATAAAGCAGCAGTAGATGCTTCAATGTATCAAACTTATATTTCCAGGATAAGAAGGTAATATGAAGTAACTTAAATTTGTATATGATCTAGTTGTCCACCTAAGATAAAGTTAGAAAGTACAAACAAAGCAGTTGTTCAGTGAATAAAATATAAATTTAAGTAGAAACTAACGATAAATACAGACAAAGCAGTTGTTCAGTGAATTAAATATAAATTTCAGGGGTTAGAAGGTACTATAAAGTAAAAAATTTAAACTAAATTTATAAACAAACATTTTATATTATAGAATACCGAGAGAATGGCTTCTAGAATAGATAAATACGATGTACAAATGATGATATAAGGTGAATAATCTTCATGAAGAATAAGGTTGGAACATAACTGGATTTTTTCAGATGCTACAGATACGGATTATCTGTGACAATGAGATTAAGGTTCAATGGATAGAAATAATCCAACTCAAACCTTCTTAACCAATAAAGGTTTGAAGGCACAACATGATAACCATAAACCAAGAGTTTATGACGAACTCGCTGGGACTAATCAGGATGCTGAACGATGGACGAAGGCCGACGGACGGAGGTCGAGCAATGGCCGATGGAAAAGGAAGAGAACGAACAGAGGGTGACCAACCGTGAGAATGTGGCACGGAAGAAGATGGGATGGACGAGCGCGCAACGGAGAACGGGGGAGGTTTTTTGGGAAGTAGGAACCGCGGAGGTTTTCGGAAAGTAAGAACGACGGAGAAGTTTAGGGAAGATTTATTTAACCTAACAAATTTTTAAATATATATAACAACTTTTAAAAAAAATATTGTTGTAATATATTGTTTAAAAAATATATATAAACTTTTAAATAAATTTTTGTAAACGTATATATTTATAATTAAAAAAAAAACTTATTTCCAATAATTTAAAAAAAATAGTATTAATAATTAAAAAAATAATTTCACCGTTGTATTATAATATTAAAATAGTATTAATAGTATTATAAACTTTTAAAATTTCATTGACAACGGTTTAAAACCGTTGTAATATTATCACAACGACAACAAAAAAATTCTCATTGACAACAGTTGATTGCACCGTTGTCCCAACTGTTGTTAAGATAAAAAAAAACCTTAAAGACAATAGTTCTGGAAAACCGTTGTAAAATGTGTTGTTGATTTAAAAAAAATATGCTCAACAACAACGGATACTGTAAAACCGTTGTCTTTTGTGTTATATGGGCGCTCAAAGACAACGGTTTTGTCAAAAACCGTTGTCTTTTAACAAAAATACAACGGTTTCTCCTAAAACTGTTGTCTTTGTGGTGTTGTCTTTTAGCATTTTTGTTGTAGTGGAGGTGGAGCCATTGTATGGAGGAGTGTCAAGCAGAAATGCATGGCGGACTCCACCATGGAAGATGAGTATGTGGCAGTCTCTAAGGCAGCCAAAGAAGTTGTATGGCTCAGGAACTTCCTGATAGACTTGGATGTGATTCCTGGTTTGCCCAAAACTATCACAATTTATTGTGATAATAGTGGTGCAGTTGCAAACTCGAAGGAACCACGAGCCCATAAGGATAGTAAACACATAGAGCGCAAGTACCACCTGATACGAGAAATCGTAAAGAGAGGAGAAGTTGCTGTGGCCAAGATTGCATCGGAGGATAACCTGGCAGATCCTTTCACTACGGCCCTTCTGGCAAGAGCTTTTGATAGAAATGTGGAGGGAATGGGGATCAGATGTATGGCACTTTGAGGACAGAATAGTCTTTTAGTATAAGTGGGAGATTGTAGGGATGTATATTGAAAAGTCTATCTTTTGTATGAACATCTTTATTTTGGAATAAGAATCACATGATCATTGTTTGCATATTTTTATGGTTATGCAATATTGTCTAATACTTTACATTGTAGATAACATGGTGTGTGGTGTCACACAGGAGATCATGTTATCGACCCCTTGAAAAGTATAAGTAAAGGCTCACAACCGAGATGACTTTGGACAAACCATCGGAATGGTTGTAGTGTGATTTGGTATTGGTTTGTCTTGACCATAGAATCACACTAGTGGACTTTATGTGTATTGAGCAGGACCGACTTAGAGGTTATTCGATTTATTGCTGACTACATAATCAAATCGGACCTCAGATATTATTTAGTACATGCTCTTAATCCCGATATAATAACGGGCACATATACTTATACTCATCTCTTTGATTTACCAATGGGCGAGATTTATAGATTAAATCGATAGGCTCGGTAAGTTGGGAGATGATATTATTTATATGGTGTGTTGTTGATTATAGGAGGAAACTGTGTCCTATATATTAGGATGATGATGTCCCCTTGAGGAGCTCATAAGGTTCATCATGTAAACCCTACAGGTGGACTTGGTCCGGCATGATGAAAAGGTTGAGTGGTACTACTCAAGGAGTTAGATGTTGATTAATTAATGGTCAGTAAATTAATTAATCGACGGACATTCAAGATCTTAAACACGGGGAGAAAATGTACAAATAATATATGGAGCACATATTATCATATGGGGGTTGGTGAGGTAGATCAATGATGAACCTTTAGTGGATTGGATCATCATTAGTGGATCAGACTTTATGTGGGCTTGATCCATGGGTGGCCAAGACCCAACTCCTCCTCATGGTCCCTAATGTAGCCTATTAACACCTCATGAAGCTTAGATCCAATGGATAGAAACAAAACTCTAAGATCCATTGGTAGAGATTAAATCTCTAAGATCCGACGGTTGAGATTAAATCTCTAGATCTGACGGTTGAGATTAAATCCCTAGAACCAATGGTGGAGATTAAACCAAGGCTTATCCCTAACTCTATAAAAGGGTGGACTAGGGGTGGGCGGCAAGATAATGGAGAGGAAAAGGGGCTAGGGTTTGGGCGGCAAGAGCAAAGGAGGTTAGGGTTTTGGGTGGCCACAATTAAGGAAAGTTTTTTTTCTTCTTGTTCCTTTGGTGGCCGAAACCCTTCCTCCTTCTTCCCTCCTTGGTTTGGCCGGCGCCCAAGCTTCTCCCCTTGCTCTATGGCTTATGATGGATGAGTTTAGGGTTGCTTCCCATGGGCGGCAACCAATCCTAGTTGGGATAGGAATAGGAGTGGGGCTAGGGTTAGGGTTTGGGTGTTGGCGTTGGGCTGCAACAAGGGGAGGAGAGATCCTTTCTTCTTCTTCCTATGGTTGGCCGGCCCCTCTTCCTTCTTCCCTCTACCTTGACCAAAGCTCAATCTATTCTTCTCCCCTTCATCCTTGGTCAGAAATTAGGAGAGCTTAGTTTAGGGTTTGGGCGGCAACAAGGAGAAGGAGTGTTTTCCTTTCTCTTCTCCAAGTGTTGGCCGGTGCCCATGCCCTTATTGTTTCTCCTTTGGTTGGTTTCCATACTCCATGTTCTCTTCCTTGGCCGGCGGCAACATCGAGTTTATTGACTTGGTGGCCGGTTCTAGATAGGAAGATGAGTTTTGTTTTAGGATCTTCCTTTGTTCGTAGTGAACAAGGAAAGGAAGATTGGTGATCTAGGAGGCTTCAACTTTTGGTAGATCGTCGCCCACACGACGTCCGAAAGGAGGAAGGACATACAATAGAAGATCAAGAGGTATAACAAGAGGTATAATCTTGTTTATTTTGATTAGTGTTCTTTTGTATTATGTTTATAATTGTTTTTCAATTATTTGCATGTTTTGTGTGGATGGTTACTTGCTTGTATTTGTTTTTCAACTATGAGCATGATATAAATCTATATATGGCTAAATAATACTTGGATCCCGAGCATAAACACAAAAACTGGCGATCCGGACAACGTCTATTCCGTGGCTACTCGTAGAATAGAGGATGGTCGCTTGAACAACTAGTTTGTTCAAGTGACCTCTCTAAACGAATAGCACGACGATGGCTTGGTTGTTTGGGCAATCCCTTTTGTCTAGGATTAAATTTTTAATCCGGGGACATCGAAGGGATTGCCATGATCAAAAGACCGAGGTGAAGTGGGTAGCGAAGTTTCCCCTCACGGACTTGATAAGCAAAAACCATTAAATTGGTATGAGAGCTTCCGGGGCAAAACCCTACATAGACGATGTCCGGATCGCCGGGTTTTGTGTTTATGCTCGGGATCCAAGTATTATTTAGCCATCTATAGATTTATAACATGCTTATAATTGAAAAACAAAAACAAGCAAGAAACAAGAGAGAAAAGAGAATAGATATACCTCTTGATCTTCTAATGTATGACCTTCCTCCTTTTGGACGTTGTGTGGTCGACGATCTACCAAAAGTCGAAGCTCCTAGATCGCAAATCTTCCTTCCTTGCTCTTCCAAAGCAAGAGGAAGAATAGAAATAAGGTTTTTCTCCTCCCTTAAACCAACAAACAAGGAGCACACCAAACCCTCGCCGCCGGCCAACTAGAAGGAGGGGAAGATGATGGAAAACAACCAAGACACCAAGGGAAGCTCTATATCTTGTTTCCACCACCTAAGGAGAATAGAGGAGAGGCTTTTGCCACCGGCTAAGGGCTGGGAAAAGGCTGGAAAGGCTGCTGGACGCCGGCCAATGAAGGAGGAAGAAGAAAACAACACCTTCCTTATTTGGTGCCACCCTAGCCTCCAAACCCTAACCATAATCCTATCTCAACTAGGATTCCCTTCTCTTGCCGCCCAAGCCTAGCTCTCTTTGATGTTAGTTCACGCCAACTCCCATGCCCTCCTTTTATAGAGTTAGGGATAAGTCATGAATTAATCTCCTTCATTGGTTCTAGGGATTTAATCTCAACGGTCGGATCTAGAGATTTAATCTCAACCGTCGGATCGTAGAGATTAAATCTCTACCTATGGATCTTAGTCTTTTGTTTCTGTCCATTGGATCTAAGCTTCATGAGGTGCTAATAGGCTACATTAGGGACCATGAGGAGGAGTTGGATCTTGGTCACCCATGGATCAAGCCCACATAAAGTCTGATCCACTAATGATGATCCAATCCACTAAAGGATCATCATTGATCTACCTCACCAACCCCCATATGATAATATGAGCTCCATATATTATTTGTACATTTTCTCCCCGTGTTTAAGATCTCGAATGTTCGTCGATTAATTAATTTACTGACCATTAATTAATCAACATCTAACTCTTTGAGTAGTACAACTCAACCTTTTCATCATGCCGGACCAAGTCCACCTACAGGGTTTACATGATGAACCTTATGAGCTCCTCAAGGGGACATCATCATCCTAATATATAGGACACGGTTTCCTCCTATAATCAACGGCACACCATATAAATAATATCATCTCCCAACTTACCGAGCCTATCGATTTAATCTATAAATCTCGCCCATTGGTAAATCAAAGAGATGAGTACTAAGTATATGTGCCCGTTATTATATCGGGATTAAGAGCATGTACTAAATAATATCTGAGGTCTGATTCGATTATGTAGTCAGCAATAAATCGAATCACCTCTAAGTCGGTCCTGCTCAATACACACAAAGTGCACTAGTGTGATTCTATGGTCAAGACAAACCAATACCAAATCACACTACAACCATTCCGATGGTTTGTCTAAAGTCATCTAGGTTGTGAGCCTTTACTTATACTTTTCAAGAGGCCGATAACATGATCTCCTGTGTGACACTACACACCATGTTATCTACAATGTAAAGTATTAGACAATATTGCATAACCATAAAAATATGCAAACAATGATCATGTGATTCTTATTTCAAAATAAAGATGTTATACAAAAGATAGACTTTTCAGTATACATCCCTACAATCTCTCACTTATACTAAAAGACTATGATGTCCTCATCATACATCTGATTCCCCTTCCCTCTATATGTCTATCAAAGCTCTCACTAGAAGGGCCTTAGTGAAAAGGATCTACAAAGTCATCCTCTGATGCAATCTAGGCGACAACAACTTCTACCTCCTTTATGATTTCTCGTATCAGGTGGTACTTGCGCTCTATGTGTTTACTTGCCTTATGAGCTCGTGTTTCCTTCGAGTTTGCAACTGCACCATTATTATCACAATAAATTGTGATAGTACTAGGCAAACCAGGAATCATATCCAAGTCCATCAGGAAGTTCTTGAACCACACAGCTTCTTTGGCCGCCTCAGAAGCTGCCACATACTTAGCTTCCATGGTGGAGTCCGCCACGCATTTCTACTAGACACTCCTCCATACAATGGCTCCACCTCCCAAAGTAAACACAAAACCTGATGTATACTTACTGTTATCCCTATCTGATTGGAAGTCAGAATTCGTGTAACCCACAGGGAGTAATTGGTCTGCCCGGTAAACCAGCATATAATCCTTAGTCCTTCTCAGGTACTTCAATATATGCTTTACCGCAGTCCAATGTCCCTGTCCTGGATTACTCTGATATCTACTGACTATGCCCAGGGCAAAGCATATATCTGTTCTCGTACATAGCATCGCATACATAAGGCTTCCTACTACCGAAGCATAAGGAACCGCCTTCATCTCCTCTATCTCCTCAGATAAAGGAACTCCATGCCTGAAAGGTAGAAAACCTTTCTTGGAGTTCTTCATGCTAAAACGATCCATAATCGTGTCTATGTATGAAGCTTGAGATAAGCATAACATCCTTTTCTTGCGATCCCTTATAACCTTGATCCCAAGGATGTGTCCCACCTCTCCCAAGTCCTTCATATCAAACTGTTTGGACAACCATACCCTTACGCCCGATAACACTTTGATATTGTTGCCAATCACCAAAATGTTATCTACGTATAGCATAAGAAATACCACTACGTTTCCATCACATCTCTTGTATACACAAGACTCATCCGGACTTTGAATAAATCCATAAGACTGGATTACCTCATCAAAGCGGATGTTTTCAAGACCTCGAAGCTTGCTTCAATCCATAAATGGACCGATTAAGTTTACATACAAGATGCTCTTTGCCCTTAGCAATGAATCTCTCTGGTTGCTTCATATAGATGTTTTCCTCAAGACTTCCATTAAGGAAAGCTATCTTGACATCCATCTGCCACACCTCATAATCCATATGAGTTGTCATGCATAAGAGAATCCGGATAGACTTAAGCATGGCTACCGGCGAAAAGGTCTCCTCATAATTGATACCCTCTTTCTGAGTATACCCCTTCGCAACAAGCCTCGCTTTGAAGGTCTTAACCTTCCCATCTATTCCTCTCTTTTTCTTGTAGATCCACTTGTATCCAATGGTTTTTACACCATCGGGTGGCTCTACTAGCTCCCATACCTGATTTGAATCCATAGATTCAATCTCAGCATTCATTGCACTTTGCCAAGATACTGCATCTTTATCTTGGATTGCCTCATCATATGTCCAGGGATCAGGTTCATGTTCGCCAGGGACCAAATCAGAAGATTCTCCCAAGAACATGAATCTGTCAGGCTGTCTTACAATTCTCCCACTACGATGAGGTATTGCCTGTGTATCCTTTGTGACACGCGGTGTAGTGAAATGTGGTATATCCTCTTGTACCGGTGGTACTAAAGAAGTGACTTCCCCTTTTAACTCCTCCAGAACAATTTTACTCTTGGGCTTGTGGCTCATCACATAGTCTTCATCTAGAAATCTGGCGTTCATGCTAACGATCACCCTCTGATCTCTAGGACTATAAAACAATCCACCCTTCGTTCCCCTGGGATAGCCAATGAACATGCGTACTTCTGTACGATGTTCCAACTTACCAGCATCTGCCTTCAGCACATGTGTTGGACTCTTTCATATTCGAATATGTCTTAGACTAGGCTTTCACCCAGTCCACAACTCTGTGGGAGTAGAAGGCACTGATTTAGATGGAACCAAGTTCAGAATGTACACCGCCGTATCTAGAGCATATCCCCAGAACGAATCTGGCAAGTCAGAATAACTCATCGTCAATCTAACCATCTCCATAAGAGTCCTATTCCTTCTCTCTGCTACACCATTTTGCTGGGGTGTGCCAGGTGCAGTCAATTGGGATTGAATCCCAGCCTCTGATAGGTAATCCCTAAACTCTCCCAAGAGGTACTCACCACCACGATAAAATCGTAGTGTCTTTATACTTTTACCTTGACATTTCTCCACATCAGCCTTGAATTCTTTGAACTTGTCAAAGCATTCAGACTTGTGGTGCATCAGGTAAATGTATCCATATCTCGAGTAATTATCTATAAAGGAGATGAAATACTCAAAATCACCTCTAGCTTGGATAGACATAGGACCACACAAATCAGAATGAACCAATTCTAACACATCTTTGTGTGCTTCGTTCAGTTACATGTTACTGTAAAAGAGGCGGGTGGGCATCCCACAACACTAGCAGTTGCAACTCTAAATTATTTTTTTCTTACCCTAACGCCGAGTATTTCGACATTTTCATTTTACGTGATGACCATAGGACATTGTGGCTAGATATCATGGGTGTTTGGTTCATCTTCGAAGGTTCTTTTCTCTTATTAGAATTAGAAGATGAGTTATTAACTTCAATTTGCATCGTGAGAGGTTTTGGTTCAAATGTGTACAAATTTTCTATCAATGCACTCGAACAGATAATATCCCTATTCCTTCTTATAACAACTCTGTCATTAAAAGAAATAGAATATCCATCCATAAATAATTTAGAAACTTAAATTAAATTCTTTCTAAATAAGGGTACATAAAGGCAATTCTTAAGAAACAAAAGTTTATTTTTCTCAAAAGATAAATGAACATCTCCCACTGCAATAGCCGCCACCTTCGTGGCATCGCTCAAGTACACGGTAATCTCCCCCTCAGCCAATCGTCTGGTTTCCTGGAACCCCTGCAAAGTATTGCAGACATGATCAGTGGCTCTTGTATCTACACACCAGGTGCCGGTAGATAACACCGCTAAACATGTTTCAACGACTAGACCAAAAGATATACCTTTGTTTTTGTGGTTGGGGCAATTCTTCTTCCAGTGTCCAGTCTGCTTACAAGTGAAGCACTTGCCTTTCGGCTTCTTCACTCCTCCCTGAGTACCTCCCACCGCCTTCTCCCCGGTTTGTTTCTTCTTCTTCTTGCCTTTCGGCTTAGAAGTAGAAACCTTCTGGGTCACCACGGCATGCGCCTGAGCACTCTGACGAAATAGTCCCTCTGCTGCCTGGAGTTTTGTCAGAAGTTTCGCCAACGAATACAACCTCTTGTTCAAGTTGTAGTTCAGGTGAAACTGCTCAAAACTCCTAGGTAGAGACTGGAGTATGATATCAACCTGGGTTTCCCCATCGATCTCAGCTCCTAGGACCTCCAGCTCATTCAAATGAGCCATCATCTTGAGAACATGATCCCTCACAGGTGTTCCCTCGATCATGGTGGTCGTCATCAAGTTTCTCATGGCCTCTTGCCTCGCAGCTCGATTTGGTGTCCGAAAAGCTCCTTGAGATTGAGCATCATATCATAAGTAGTGGACATGGCTTGATTCTGATGTTGCAGTACATTTGACATAGATGCCAAAATGTAACACCGCGCCATCTCATCGGCCTTGATCCACTTCTTATAGCTCTCTCTCTCCTTTTCCCCAGAATCATCTACAGGCTTGGGAGGGCACTCTTAGAGGAGTACATATTTGTATTCCTCTGCAGTCAAGACAATGTCTAGATTCCTCTTCCAATCAACATAGTTGGGTCCAGTAAGTTTGTTCTCTTTCAGTATCACAGCAAGTGGGTTGAAAGTCATTTTGAAAGAAAACCTAAGAATCACATAAATCAAAAAATTAGATTTCAAAAAATTATTGATTCCTCAAACAATAAAATTTTAAAATCAACCAACACCTCAAAACACCGAGAATATCGTATGCCACGATAGTGTGGACGTATACGAATTCTACATTTGCAGAGGAGATTTTACCCATTAATTTTACTATCTTGTCAACCTAACTTTTTGACAAGTAAAATTAAGAGTTGGTTTCTCTTCGGCCCTACAAATAAGAGCAGTGACTCCGATGGGGAGGATACTTATATTTGTATCTAAGTGTTCACCATTACTCGGTACCAAGGTAATTATCTCGGGTTATGTGCCTTCCGATGGGGAAGTACACACGGTCTTTGATAGTTCCCTATGACCATATTTGACCGTGTGATCCACAAACAAACTCATCCGATGGGGAGGAAGGCACTCAGAGCCGACGCGCAAGTTTGCTTGCATCACATGTCAAATCGTAATAGAGGCCGTGGGAATTTATAAAAATATCCCTCTCCCACTTAGTAATTTGAAATTGAGGAATTTTCCTAGCCTACGACATTCATATCAAACAAAAAGCAATAAATATGAAAAATAAATTATTTTCCAACTATTATGGCTTTTGTCTTCAATATGTCTCCTGTCGCAACGCCTTCTCGTCCGCTCCTCCTACGCCATGTACAAGCCATCCGGAGATCCAAGCCGAGATTGTAACCTATTTTAATTTACATCCATCGATCCTATACTCCACGAGGGAGTGTACATGAAATCTAGATCGAAAGTAAAATAAAATAAAGAGTGGCTAAACAATGTCGTATCTAATTTACAAAAAATCAAATACTAGCCTTGTCAACCCCGAGGATTCAACAAAATAAATATTTACACACATACAATCACATACACACATATGGCCATAATAGTCGGATCTTATTCCTGCAACCAAAGAGTTAAACTACGCATATTCTACTATTATCCGGCACATATAATATATGAAAAAATGCATAAAAATTAACCGAATCCTAAACACACAAAACTGGAAACCTTGGCTATAATACAAATTGAAGGGTTTTGCTTATCGAGTCCCTGAGGGGAAACTTCTATTCCCACTTCACCTCGGTAGCTTATCCATGGCGATCCCTTCGATGTCCCCAGATTAAAAAAAATTAATCCTAGACAAAAGGGATTGCCCAAACCACCAAGTCATCGTTGTGTTATTCGTTTAGAGAGGTCACTTGAACAAACAAGTTGTTCAAGCGACCAACCTCTATTCTACGAGTAGCCGCGGAATAGACGATGTCCGGATCGCCGGTTTTTGTGTTTATGCTCGGGATCCATGTATTATTTATCCATCTACAGATTTATAACATGCTTATAATTGAAAAACAAAAACAAGAAAGAAACAAAAGAGAAAAGAGAATAGATATACCTCTTGATCTTCTAATGTATGACCTTCCTCCTTTTGGACGTCGTGTGGGCGACGATCTACCAAAAGTCGAAGCTCCTAGATCGCAAATCTTCCTTCCTTGCTCTTCCAAAGCAAGAGAAAGAATAGAAACAAGGTTTTTCTCCTCCGTTAAACCAACCAACAAGGAGCACACCAAACCCTTGCTGTCGGCCAACTAGAAGGAGGGGAAGATGATGGAAAACAACCAAGACACCAAGGGAAGCCCTATATCTTGTTTCCACCACCTAAGGAGAAGAGAGGAGAGGCTTTTACCACTGTCCAAGGGCTGGGAAAAGGCTGGAAAGGCTGCTGGACGCCGACCAATGAAGGAGGAAGAAGAAAACAACACCTTCCTTATTTGGTGCCGCCCTAGCCTCTAAACCCTAACCCTAATCCTATCTCAACTAGGATTCCCTTCTCTTGCCGCCCAAGCCTAGCTCTCTTTGATGTTAGTTCATGCCAACTCCCATGCCCTCCTTTTATAGAGTTAGGGATAAGTCATGAATTAATCTCCTCCATTGGTTCTAGGGATTTAATCTCAACCGTCGGATCTAGAGATTTAATCTCAACCGTCGGATTGTAGAGATTTAATCTCTACCTATGGATTTTAGTCTTTTGTTTCTATCCATTGGATCTAAGCTTCATGAGGTGTTAATAGGCTACATTAGGGACCATGAGGAGGAGTTGGATCTTGGCCACCCATGGATCAAGCCCACATAAAGTCCGATCCACTAATGATGATCCAATCCACTAAAGGATCATCATTAATCTACCTCACCAACCCCCATATGATAATATGGGATCCATATATTATTTGTACATTTTCTCCCGGTATTTAAGATCTTGAATGTCCGTCGATTAATTAATTTACTGACCATTAATTAATCAACATCTAACTCCTTGAGTAGTACCACTCAATCTTTTCATCATGTCGGACCAAGTCCACCTACAGGGTTTACACGATGAACCTTATGAGCTCCTCAAGGGGACATCATCATCCTAATATATAGGACACGGTTTCCTCCTATAATCAATGACACACCATATAAATAATATCATCTCCCAACTTACCGTGCCTATCGATCTAATCTATAAATCTGGCCCATTGGTAAATCAAAGAGATGAGTACTAAGTATATGTGCCCGTTATTATATCGGGATTAAGAGCATGTACTAAATAATATCTGAGGTCCGATTCGATTATGTAGTCAGCAATAAATTGAATCACCTCTAAGTCAGTCCTACTCAATACACACAAAGTGCACTAGTGTGATTCTATGGTCAAGACAAACCAATACCAAATCACACTACAACTATTCCGATAGTTTGTCCAAAGTCATCTAGGTTGTGAGCCTTTACTTATACTTTTCAAGGGGCCGATAACATGATCTCCTGTGTGACACCACACTGTTGGCAACGTGCTAATTCTTGGAGGCTCATTGGCTCCCATGTCCCCGGATTAAAATTTTCACTAATGAAAACTAATCCGGATGGGATGAGTTTCCTAAGCACAACCAATTCGTCGTCGTGCTAATGACATGAGAGATTGCTTGAACAAACTAGTTGTTCACGCAACACAACTCTTCTAGTCGGTTAGCCACGGAAGAGACGACGGACGGATCACCGGTTTTTGTGTTTATCTTCGGGGTCCATGATTATACAAAATACATACAAATGTAAACTAGTATAATCATCACATACATAAAGTAAGCATCCACACAAAACATGCATATAATTGAAAAGCAATTATAAACATAATACAAAAGAACATTAATCAAAATAAACAAGATTATACCTCTTGTTATACCTCTTGATCTTCTATTATATGTCCTCTCTCCTTTTGGACGTCTTGTGGGCGACGATCTACCAAAAGTTGAAGCCTCCTAGATTACCAATCTTCCTTTCCTTGTTCACTAGGAACAAAGGAAGATCCTAAAACAAAACTCATCTTCCTTTCTAGAACCGGCCACCAAGTCAATAAACTCGATGTTGCCGCTGGCCAAGGAAGATAAAATGGAGTATAGAAACCAACCAAAAGAGAAACACCAAGGGTATGGGCGCCGACCAACACTTGGAGAAAGGAAAGGAAAACAATCCTCCTCCTTGTTGTCGCCCAAACCCTAGACTAAGCTCTCCTAATTTCCGGCCAAGGATGAAGGGAAGGAGAATAGGTTGAGCTCCGGCCAAGGTAGAGGGAACAAGGATAGTGGCCGGCCAACACTTAGAAGGAAGAAGAAATGAATCTTCATCTTCTTGTTGCCGCCCACCCTAATCCCAAAACCCTAACCCTAGCCGCCCAACCCCAATCCTATCCCATCTAGGATTTGGTTGCCGCCCAAGGGAAGCCATCCTAATTCCATCCAACCTAAGCCATAGAAGGAAGGGAAAAGCTTGGGCGCCGGCCAAACCAAGGAGGAAAAGGGAGGAAGGGTTGCCGGCCATCAAGGGGAGGAAGAAGAAGCCTTGCCGCCCAACACAATGAACAAAACCCTAACCCTAATCTCCTTTTCTTTCTTGCCGCCCAAGCCACCTTGTCTCAATTAGGTTTTTCATCATCTTTGCCGCCCAAACCTAAGCCCATATATATAGAGTTTGGTTTAGGCCTTGGTTCAATCTCCTCCATTGGTTCTAGAGATTTAATCTCAACCGTCGGATCTAGAGATTTAATCTCAACCGTCGGACCTAGAGATTTAATCTCAACCATCGGTTCTAGGGTTTTAATCCTAACCGTCAGATCTAGAGATTTAATCTCCACCGTCGGTTCTAGGGTTTTAATCTCAACCGTCGGATCTAGAGATTTAATCTCAACCATCGGTTCTAGGGATTTATGTTGGATCGAAGCGGATCGCTAGAGGGGGGGGGGTGAATAGCGATAAAAACTTTTCTTTTAAATCGTTCGATAGACAATTAAACGCAGAAGAAATGTAAATAAAAACTAAATGAGACAAATAGTTTTTTTACTTGGTTCGTAGCCTTCGGCTACTACTCCAAGGCCCTAACGGTCCTAGACCATGTACGGAGGGTAATTCACTAAAACACTCCTCCTCGTTGGAGGTAGGAGTTTTACGATTACAAAAGCCTTCGAAGCAAAAAGATAGAGAGACAAACCCTCTCTTCTATTAAAGTAAAATGCAACGAAAAACCTCGATTAAAAAGAATTACAATATTGAAAGCAATAAAAAATTAAGATTATACCAACAACTAAACAAGAGAAACTTTAAGCTAGGGTTGTTGGCAGCACTTCGTTGTAGTAGAGTCGTCAGAGAGTTGCAGCGTAACGGAGGCTTTTGAGCACTTAGAATTGAGGATGAAACCCTAGGTTTGGCCCTCCTTTTATAGCCTTTAAGCCCCTCAACGAATGGGTCTTCAACCAATCACAAATGGGCACAAAACTCCTTGAAAAATGGTGATAAAGCTTGACTCCTCGAGGCTGATTTTTGACCACCGGTGGAACTGGCGCCGGTTGAACTGGTCGGTTGAACTGATGGCTAGGATTTTTGACTACAATAAAGAGTTAGCTCAAAATATAAGTGGATTCGACGGCCACTTGCCGTCCGATCTCAACATAGACCTTCCATGGGAAGTCTTGGGTCGGATCGTCGCCTAAGATCATCTCCGTAAAGAGGATACGACCTCACTTACGCTCGCACACACGAGCTTACCTCAATACTTACGTGTCGCTTTTGCTTCCTGCCTTCCACTCGATTCCTTCGGCTCCCTCCGAAGTAACTCGAGTGTCGCCCGACCACCGCGGCTTCCTCCGGGTGTCGCTAGCCTTCAGCTCCAGCATTGAGACTTTTCTGCACACTTGATTTAGCTCGTGAGATAACAATATAAGCTTAACTTTATATCGTTTGCTATAATCAAAACTTAGGTTCGACTTAGGTGCCCACTGCACCAACAATCTCCCCCTTTTTGATTTATGGCAAACCCACATACAAAGTTAAGACAAAAATAAGTATGAGATTATGCATGAATGAGTAGGAATATATAAAAATTCTTTTTCAAGTGCTCCCCCTTGAGGAATCCTCCCCCTTGACCGAGGGTGAGTACTTGAGAAAGGGTTTTAACTCTCCCCCTTGATATGTGCTACTAAGAAAAAGAATTAAGTAACCAAAATTACTTAATATTGGCCATAGTGTTTAAAATAAGTTTTAAGTTAAGAAACCAAATGATTTCTTAACCTTGGCCTTTTGTTAAAAGTTAAATAAGTTTTCAAAACTTAAAGTTAACTTTTGGTTTAATTATGAAGTAAGAGTTAAGTTATCAAAAAATTTTTACCCCTTAACTTTTGTCCTTTTTCTCCTTTTTCTCCCCCTTTTGCCGTATATCGAAAAAAGTAAGGGGTGTGTGGAAAACAAAATAAATGTTAAATTTAAAGTCCAAGCATGTTCCACATTTTTATTTTTAAAAATAATATACTAAAAATAAGTTCATCTATAAAATGTTCGACTCATATTTGGCTTGATTGATATGAAGGATCAACCAGTCCTGGTCAGAGTCGGTATGATTATACTCCGTGGTTCATAGCGATGCACTAGCTCTACATCTGGAACTGTGGAATAAGGTCCTAACATCTCACGCCCATCTACGTGGCTAAGTACACAAACACATTAGTCCTATGTGTTGTGAGATGTATTGGCTCCTTAAATCTATAGGTGCATGATATCTAAGGTATGTCCTATGCTAGTTCCATGAAAAAAAAGTAAGAAATAGTAGTAAGAAAATATAATTTGCAAGTTCCTATTCTATTACGCACATGCCTAATCTTCGTCTCAAGAGACTAAATTCGGCTTCGGGTAGTGGTTTAGTAAATATGTCTGCTAGGTTAGACTTCGAGTCAACATATTCGAGTTGTATGGAGCCGTTGGCTACATGTTCTCGAATGAAATGGAGTTTTACCTCTATATGCTTTGTCCTTGAATGGCATATAGGGTTCTTAGTTAGATTTATCGAACTTATGTTGTCTACAAAAATTTTAGTTTTGGTGAAGTCCAACCTAAAGTCTCGGAGAGTGTGCTTCATCCAAAGAAGCCGAGTGTTACACACTCACCCATCGCAACGATTCGGCCGGTGGTAGATAAGGCAACACAATGTTGCTTCCATCGCACTAACTCACTAGACTTGAGTCGAGTAGTTGACAACAACCACTCGTGCTCTTTCTATCGAGTTTACTACCGGCATAATCCGAATCGGAGTAGCCGATTAGTTCGAACTCCGTAGATCTAGGGTACCAAATACCAACGTTAAGTGTACCCTTAAGATATCTAAGGATACACTTAACTAGGGTTAGGTGAGACTCCTTAGCACAGGTTTGAAACCTGGCGCACATACTTACTGCGAATAGGATGTCGCCGATCACTAGCTTAAGTATAGGAGACTTCCTATCGCGCTCCTATAGTACTTTAAGTCAATGGACTTACTTTCTAGGTCTTCTCCTATGTTAACATTAATCGCCATTGGGGTGTTTATTATCTTAGCGTCTTGCATTCCAAATCTTTTAATTAACTCCTTAGTGTATTTTTGTTGATATAGGTATATACCATCCTTAGTTTGTTTAATTTATAGACCTAAAAAGAAACTTAACTCGCCTACCAAGTTCATTTCAAACTCACTTTCCATGAGTGAAACGAACTCGTTTAGTAAGGCTGAGTTAGAGGTTCCAAAAATTATATCGTCTACGTAAATTTGAGCTATGAATATTTCTTTACCTAAGGTTTTTACGAAGAGAGTTGGGTCAACTAAGCCTTGGTTAAACCCTTTTGACTTAAGATGGATTGAAAGTCTCTCGTATCAAGCTCGAGGAGCTTGTTTAAGTCCATAGAGAGCTTTCTTAAGTTTTAGAACATGGTCGGGTTTATCTAGATTTTCGAATCCGGGGGGTTGGCTAACATAAACTACTTCTTTAATGTATCCATTTAAGAATGCCGACTTAACATCCATTTGAAATAGCTTAAATCCTCGATGTGCGGCATAAGCTAGCAACATTCGAATGGATTCGAGTCTAGCTACTGGGGCATAGGTTTCGTCGTAATCTAAGCCTTCGACTTGACTAAACCCTTTGGCGACTAACCTAGCCTTGTTTCTAACTACTTCACCTTTATCATCAAGCTTATTTCAAACACCCACCTTGTTCCAATTATCGCTTTGTCTTTAGGTGGTGGTACTCCCACACTTCATTCCTAGTAAATTGAGCTAGCTCTTCTTGCATTGCAATAATCCAATCGGGATCAAGAAGAGCTTGTTCAATTGATTTGGGTTCTATCTTTGAAATTAAGGAAATTTGACTAAGGTTCCTATAGGATGATCTAGTTCGAACTCCTAGATTAGGATCTCCTATCACTTGATCGATAGGGTGGTTAGTCTGAATCCTAGATTGGGTTGGGTTTGTGTCACCTAATGCTTGATCAATGGGGTGACTTGGTTGAACATTAGTTTGGTTGGAGTCATCTATCACTTGATCATTAGAGTGACTTGGTTGACTTAGGTTAGGATTAACACTAGACCTGATCTCCGGATCAGAGTTAGGTCTAGTATGAATCGGCTCACTAATTGGGGTTGCCGGGGGTTTTGTAGGTTCATGTCCTTCATCAAATACTACATTGATAGTCTCCTCGACTCTAAGGGTGTCGTGGTTATATACTCTATAAGGTCGACTTGTAGTCGAGTATCCTAGAAAGATTCCGGTCATGGTCTTGGATGTAAATTTCCCTAGGTAATCCTTAGTGTTTAGGATATGTACCTTACACCCAAATACCCTAAAGTACTTGATGTTAGGTATTTTATCGTGATAAATCTCGTATGAGGTCTTAAGGTACCTCTTTACCATAAGGATTCTATTTTGTCAGACATACTCACGGCTTCTGCCCAAAACCTATCGGGTAGGTCATATTCGTTCAACATGGTCCTAGCGGCTTCTTGTAGAGTTCGGTTTTTCCACTCCACTAGGCCATTTTTTTGAGGGGTCCTAGGGCAAGAGAATTCATGGTGGTATCCGTTTAGGTTACAGAAGTCGGTGAACCTTTGATTTTCGAATTCACCACCATGATCGCTTCTAATTCTTTTAACCTTAAGGTTTTTTTGATTCTCGATTAATTTGAATAAATTGATTAATTGATCTAGGTATCATTTTTATGTTTGATGAACCTAACCTAGGTAAACTCGAGTAGTCGCCAATTATGACTAAGCAATATTGACTTTTATTGAGTGACTTGGCTCCATGTGAATCGAATAGATCCATATGCAGAGCTCAAGTACACTTGAGGTTCGTTCTCTGGTTAGTTAACTTGTGTTGTGTCCTAGGTTGTTTTCCTTGTTGACAAGCATTACAAATTTTATTAACCAAATTGTTAAGGTTAGGTAAGCCTCGACTAGGCCACTCGACTCATCTTGTGGACGAGTCTTGCGAGTGACCAGTCGTCGTGTTACAACCATGATTCCTCTTCCGTGTCATAAGACATTTTGAGGATTTGATTAAGTTAATTGTATAAATGTTATTTGTCCTAGTTCCTTTGAGTATTGTTTTATGTTTCATTTGTTTTAATTACACATTCATTTTCTAAAAATACGACCTTATAATTATTGTCACATAATTGGCTTACGCTAAGCAGTTATATTCAAAATTCTCTACAAGTAATACATTTTTTAATAACAAAATTGAGTTAAGCTCGATATCACGATCCAGATGATTTTGAGCTTGCCGTTATTCCCAAAGGCTACCGATCCTTGTCGTTTGAATCGAAGCTTTGAATTTGAGTTGATCCCGGTCATGTGTGGGAGCAACAGCTGTCTAACATCCATTGATCCTACACACAAGGTGGTTGGATTGGATGTTAGATTATTATATTTTTAAAAAAATGGTTGTAAGTTGTTAAACCTAGGTCATATCACGAGTCTATATGATCAAGCATGTTATACTTATGTGTTCTTTGTGAGATGACTTCCAATTAAGTTGATTAAGTGCATTTATATTTAAGTAATGTTAGATTTGGATTTGACCCTAGGCTTGTCAAGTTTACCTTTTCAAGATCATGGCTTCCGAGTCGTGGCGAGGCACAGGGCCTTCTTTTATCGGATCATCGACCACTTCCTTAGACAAAGCCAATTTCAAGAAAATGATGACTTGACTCACCTAAAATTATTTCTCGCCTAACTAGTTATTTTTGAAAAGAGGCTCGAGGCTCAATCTTTTGAAGGATTTTAGTTGATTATTTGAAAAGAGGCTCCCCGAGGCTCAATCTTTTCGAAGGATTTTAGTTGGTTATTTGAAAAGAGGCTCCCCGAGGCTCAATCTTTTCGAAGGATTTTAGTTGATTATTTGAAAAGAGGCTCCCCGAGGCTCAATCTTTTCGAAGGATTTTAGTTGGTTATTTGAAAAGAGGCTCCCCGAGGCTCAATCTTTTCGAAGGATTTTAGTTGGTTATTTACGTGTTCTAAGTGAGTTCACGAAGAAAACAAAAAAAAATCTAAGCATGCAATTTCTAAGTTAAAACACAAACATGTTTTGTACTGGCTCCCCCTAGACCGTTGAATCGGTTCGGTCTATCCACATAGTGGATTTGGTCCTTGGGAACCCAGTATGAGTTGGATCCTAGAGTTGAAATCAAAGTGGTCTTAGGGACCCATGCTTGGACACATTTTTTATGTCTACTTACGATTGACATATACGACTTATTGGTCGTGTTTGAGCTAAACCCTAGTCCGGCCTTGTTGTACACGGCCCTTTGCGATTCAAGTAGGAGGTCAAGTTCTTTGGATCCCAAAGTAAACCTTTCCAACGTATTCCTAAGATCTTCGACTTGACTTTTCAAGAGTGAGTTCTCAACTTCGAGTTTTTCAACCCGAGTTGAGTCCTTCTCTTGAACTCGACTAGTCGAAGAGGTTAGGGAGACCTCGTGTTTGAGGAGTTTAACTTCCTCATCCAGGGTCTCGACCTTGGACTCGGACTTAGCTAACTTTCTAGACAAAAACCTAACCGTATTATGTAAAGCATTAAATAAAGTTCGACTCACCTTAAGGGTATCTTTTGAACCGGATGCGTATCCGTGGCTTGACTTGAAGGTAGCTTCGTAGTCCGAGTCATCCTCAGGTTCTGACTCAAGTTCAGGTTCGGTCTCCGTGTCGGACTCAATCGATTTCGCCATGAAGACGTGGTCTTCGTCTTCTTCGGATGATGTTTCTTCCCATGTCGCATTGAGGGCCTTCTTGTGCTTAGGTGCTTGGTGGTTGAGCTTGGGGCACTCGGACTTTATATGTCCAAACCTGTTACACTCATAACACCTAATATTAGAACTTTTAGGCTTACCTTGGTTGGGTCGAGTTGTGGTTCGCTTTCATCCCTTGGCTATCCTTCGAGCTAGGTTCATTAGTTCGGCAATCAATTCCGGGTCAACTTCTTCTTCGGACTCATCTTCCTCCTCGGTTGGTGGTGGCTTGCTTGTGAATTTATTCTTCTTTGAACCTTCAAACAAGGCTATACCCCTCTCGGGTTCCGAGTTGGACTGCTCATGTAATTCAAAATCCGAAAAGAGTTCATCTAATCTAAGTTTAGAAAGGTCCTTGGAGACCTTGTAGGCATCGACCATGGATGCCCACAAGGTAGTCCTCGGAAAAGAGTTTAGAACATACCTTATAAGGTCGCGGTTTTCGACCTTTTGCCCGATTGCGTGTAGGTTGTTGACTATGTCTTGGACACGGGCATGGAGTTACGTCGCGGACTCGTGTTCTTGCATTTTTAGTGTGTACAATTTATTGAACAATAAATCACGTTTGCAAACCTTAGCTTGATCCGATCCTTCGTGTAACTCGATCAGCTTTGTCTAAAGGTCCTTTGCACTAATGAAGGGGCCGACGCGATTTAACTCCTCCTTGGACAAGCCGCATTGGAGGATTTGTGTTGCCTTGGCGTCGGCTTCGACTTGTCGTTTTGTCGCAATGGTCCATTGATCATAATCCAAGGAGTCACCCACTTCATTAGTCGGAAGTGTGAAACCTGTTTGGATTATGATCCACATCTCGATTTGGGTTTTGAGAAAGCATTCCATCCGACCCTTCCAATAACGGAAGTCATCTCCATTGTAAAATGGAGGTCGGACGGTGCTAAAACCCTCGAGATGGGCCATTAGAACAAAAGACAAAAAGGGACGAAGACGAAGAAACTAGCAACAACAAAAACACAAAACAAAGTACCAAGACTTGCGTCTTGGATTAGTAGTGCGGGAGTAAATTTAACAAAGAGAAATAAATCAGAAATAAACAGAAATAAAAGAAAAATAAATCTGTGAAAAATGGCTAGATTGGTGGTTTCACCAAATCATAGCAACCCCCGGCTCTGATACCAATTGTTGGATCGAAGCGGATCGCTAGAGGGGGGGGTGAATAGCGATAAAAAAATTTCTTTTAAATCGTTCGATAGACAATTAAACACAGCAGAAATGTAAATAAAAACTAAATGAGACAAATAGTTTTTTTACTTGGTTCATAGCCTTCGACTACTACTCCAAGGCCCTAACGGTCCTAGACCGTGTACGGAGGGCAATTCACTAAAACACTCCTCCTCGTTGGAGGTAGGAGTTTTACGATTACAAAAGCCTTCGAAGGAAAAAGATAGAGAGACAAACCCTCTCTTCTATTAAAGTAAAATGCAACGAAAAACCTCGATTGAAAAGAATTACAATATTGAAAGCAATAAAAAATTAAGATTATACCAACAACTAAACAAGAGAAACTTTAAGCTAGGGTTGTTGGCAGCACTTCATTGTAGTAGAGTCGTCGGAGAGTTGCAGCGTAATGGAGGCTTTTGAGCACTTAGAATTGAGGATGAAACCCTAGGTTTGGCCCTCCTTTTATAGCCTTTAAGCCCCTCAACGAATGGGTCTTCAACCAATCACAAATGGGCACAAAACTCCTTGAAAAATGGTGATAAAGCTTGACTCCTCGAGGCTGATTTTTGACCACCGATTGAACTGGCCGGTTGAACTGGCACCGGTTGAACTGGCCGGTTGAACTGATGGCCAGGATTTTTGACTACAATAAAGAGTTAGCTCAAAATATAAGTGGATTCGACGACCACTTGCCGTCCGATCTCAACATAGACCTTCCATGGGAAGTCTTGGGTCGGATCGTAGCCTATGATCATCCCCGTAAAGAGGATACGACCTCACTTACGCTCGCACACATGAGCTTACCTCGATACTTACGTGTCGCTTTTGCTTCCGGCCTTCCACTCGATTCCTTCGGCTCCCTCCGAAGTAACTCGAGTGTCGCCCGACCACCGCGGCTTCCTCCGGGTGTCGCTAGCCTTCAGCTCCAGCATTGAGACTTTTCTGCACACTTGATTTAGCTCATGAGATAACAATATAAGCTTAACTTTATATCGTTTGCTATAATCAAAACTTAGGTTCGACTTAGGTGCCCACTGCACCAACAATTTAATCCCAACCGTCGGTTCTAGAGATTTGTTTTCCATCATTTGATCTAGACTTCATGAGGTGTTAATAGGCTACAATAGGGACCATGAGGAGGAGTTGGATCTTGGCCACCCGATGGATCGAAACCACACAAACTTGATCCATCAATGATGTTCCATTCCACTAGAGGATCATCATTGAACTACCTCACCAACCCCCATAAATTAATATGGGCTCCATATATTATTTGTACATTCATCTCCCCGTGTTTAAGATATCGAATGTCCGTCAATTAATTGATTTACTGACCATCAATTAATTAACATCTAACTCCTCGAGTAGTACCACTCAACCTTATCATCATGTTGACTAAGTCAACCTGCAGGGTTTACATGATGAACCTTATGAGCTCCTCAAGGGGACATCATCAACCTAATATATAGGACACGATTTCCTCCTATAATCAACGACACACCATGTAAATAATATCATTTCCCAACTTACCGGGCATATTGATTTAATCCATAGAAATCTCACCCTCTGATAAATCAAAGAAATAAATATTAAGTACATGTGCCCGTTATTATATCGGGATTAAGAGCATGTACAACATAATATCCGAGGTCCGATTCAATTATGCAGTCAACAATAAATTGAATCACCTCTATGTCGGTCCTGCTCAATACACCTAAGTGTACTAGTGTAACTCTATGTTCAAGATAAAACAACACCAAGCTACACTACAACCATGCCAATGGTTTGTCCAAAACCATCTTGGTTGTGAGCCTCTACTTATACTCTACAAGGGACTGATAACATGATCTTCTGTGCCACACCCAAGCACCATGTTATCTACAATGTAAAGTATTAGACAATATGCACATATATAAATATAAAGTACAAATAATGATCATGTGATTCTTATTTCAAAATAAAATGTTCATACCAAAGAGCTAGGCTTTCAGTATACATTCCAACAATCTCCCACTTATACTAAAAGACTATGCTGTCCTCTTACTGCCATACATCTGATTCCCCTTCCCTCCACATGCCTATCAAAGCTCTCGCTAGAAGGGCCTTAGTGAAAGGGTCTACCAGGTCATCCTCTGATGCAATATTGGCGACAACAACTTCTACCTCCTTAGCGATTTCTCGTATCAGGTGGTACTTGCGCTCTATGCATTTACTTACCTTATGGGCTCGTGGTTCCTTCGAGTTTGCAACTGCACTATTATTATCACAATAAATTGTGATATTTTTGGGCAAACCAGGAATCACATCCAAGTCCATCAGGAAGTTCCTGAGCCACCCAGCTTCTTTGGCCGCCTAAGAGGCTGCCACATACTCAGCTTCCATGGTGGAGTCCGCCATGCATTTCTGCTGGACACTCCTCCATATAATGGCTCCACCTCCCAAAGTAAATACAAAACCTGAGGTAGACTTACTGTTATCCCTATCAGATTGGAAATCGGAATCTATGTAACCCACAGGGAGTAATTGGTCTGCCCGGTAAACTAGCATATAATCCCTAGTCCTTCTCAGGCACTACAATATATACTTTACCATAGTCCAATGTCCCTGTCCTGGATTACTCTGATATCTGCTGACCATGCCTACGGCAAAGCAGATATCTAATATCGTACAGAGCATCGCATACATGAGGCTTTATACTACCAAAGCATAAAGAACCACCTTCATCTCCTCTATCACCTCAGATGATCTAGGACACATCTCCTTAGATAAAGGAACTCCATACCTGAAAGGTAGAAAACCTTTCTTGGAGTTTTGCATGCTAAAACGATCCATAATCGTGTCTATGTATGAAGCTTGGGATTAGCACACTAACCTTGATCCCAAGGATGTTTCCCACTTCTCCCAAGTGCTTCAAAACTAACTGTTTGGACAACCATATCCTTACGTCTGATAACACTTCGATGTTGTTGCCAACCACCAAAATGTCATCTACGTATAGTACAAAAATACCACTACGTTTCCGTCACATCTGTTATATACACAAGACTCATCCGAACTTTGAATAAATCCATAAGACTGGTTTTACCTCCTCAAAGCGGATGTTCCAAGACCTCAAAGCTTGCTTCAATCCATAAATGGACCGATTAAGCTTACATACAAGATGCTCTTTGTCCTTAGCAATGAATCTCTGGTTGCTACATATGGATGTTTTCCTCAAGACTTCCATTAAGGAAAGCTGTCTTGACATCCTTCTGCCACACCTCATAATCCATATGAGCTGCTATGCATAAGAGCTCCCAGACCTGATTTGAATCTATAGATTCAATCTCAGTATTCATTGCACTTTGCAAAGATGCTACATCTATATCTTGGATTGCCTCATCATATGTCCAGGGATCAGGTTCATGTTCGCCAGGGACCAAATCGGAAGATTCTCCCAAGAACATGAATCTCTCAGGCTGTCTCACAACCCTCCCACTATGACGAGGTATCACCTGTGTATCCTCTGTGACACGCGGTGCAGTGACATGTGGTATATCCTCTTGTACCGATGGTACTGAAGTCGGGACTTCCCCTGTCAACTCCTCAAGAACAATCCTACTCATGGGCTTAAGGTTCATCACATAGTCCTCCTTTAGAAATCTGGCATTCGTACTAACGATCACCCTCTGATCTCTAGGACTATAAAACAAACCACCCTTCGTTCCCCTAGGATAGTCAACAAACATGCGCCATGCGAGATTCCAACTTACCGATCACCTTCACATGTTCGACTCATATCCGAATATGTCTTAGACTAGGCTTTCGCCCAGTCCACAATTCTGTGGGAGTAGAAGGCACTGATTTAGATGGAACCAAGTTCAGAATGTACACCGCCGTATCTAGAGCATATCCCCAGAACGAATCTGGCAAGTCAGAATAACTCATCATCGATCTAACCATCTCCATAAGAGTCCTATTCCTTCGCTCCGCTACACCATTCTGCTGGGGTGTGCCAGGTGCAGATAATTGGGATTGAATCCCAGCCTCTGATAAGTAATTCCTAAACTCTCCCAAGAGGTATTCACCACTACGATCAGATCGTAGTGTCATCTTGAATAATTGTCTATGAAAAAGATGAAATATTCAAAACTACCTCTTGCCTGGATAGACATAGGACCATACGCATCAGAATGAACCAATTCCAACACATCTTTGGATCTGTACCCCTTGGCCTTGAAAGGCCTCTTGGTCATCTTACCCTCCAAGCAAGATTCACAGGTTGGGAGATCCTCTACCACTAATGAACCCAAAGGTCCATCAGCTATCAACCTTTGAATTCTGCTTAGGTTAATATGACCAAGCCTAAGATCCCAAAGATATGTTTGGTTCATCTTCGAAGGTTCTTTTCTCTTATCGAAATTAGAAGATGAGTTATTAACTTCTATTTACATCATGGGAGCTTGTGGTTCAAGTTATAAATTTCCTATCTATGTACCTGAATAGATAATGTCCCTATTCCTTTTATAACAAATATGTCATTGAAAGGAATAGATTATCCATCCATAATTTAGAAACCGAAAGCAATTCTTTCTAAATAAAGGTACATACAGAAAATTCTTAAGAACCAAAAACATTATTTTTCTCAAAAGATAAATAAAACATCTCCCACTACAATAGCCGCCATCTTCATGGCATTGCCCAAGTAAATGGTAATATCCCCTTTAGCTAGTCGTCGGATTTCCTGGAACCCCTGCAAAGTGTTGCAGACATGATTAGTGGCTCTCGTATCTACACACCAGGTGCCGGTAGATAATGCCTCTAACCATGTTTCAATGACTGGACCAAAGGATATACATTTGTTCTTGCTTCAGATTGGGATAATCCTTCTTCTTATGTCCAGTCTGCTAGTAAGTGAAGTACTTGCCTTTCGGTTTCTTCACTCCTCCCTGAGATCCTCCCACCACTTTTGCTCCACCTTGTTTCTTCTTCTTCTTGCCTTTCGGCTTAGAAGTAGAAACCTTTTTGAGCAACCATGGCTTGAGGATACTCTTCGAAGAGTGCATACTTGTACTCCTCAGCAGATAAGACAACTTCTAGATTCTTTTCCAATCAATATTATTTCGGTACAGTAAGTTTATTTCCTTTAGTATCACAACAAGTGGGCTGAAAGTCATTTTGAAAATCCTAAGAATCACATAGATCATTACTTTAGATTTCAAATATTATTGATTCCTCAAAACAATAAAATTCCGAAATCAACCAACACCTCAAAACACCGAGAATATCGCATGTCACGCTGTGTGGACGTATACGAATTCTACATTTGTAAGAGGAGGTTTTACCCATTAATTTTATTATCTTGTCAACCTTACTTTTTGACAAATAAAATTAATAGTTGGTTCCTCTTTGGCCCTACAAATAAAAGCAGTGACTCCGATGGGGAGGATACCTTTATTTGCATCTAAGTGTGCACCATTACACGATACTAAGGAAATTATTTCGGATTATATGCCTTACCGCTGTGGAAGTACACACGCTCCTAGATAATTTCCTATAACCATTATTTGACCTAGTGATCTGCAAACAAACTCATCCGCAGGGAGGAAGGCACTCAGAGCCGACACGCAAGTTTGTTGCATCACATGTCAAATTGTAATGGAGGCCACGGGAATTAATTAAAATATCCCTCTCCCACTTAGTAAATTGGAAATGAGGAATTTTCAAGCACACACAACATGCATATAAAACAAATCAGTAATAAATATGGAAAAAACAGAATTTTCCCAACTATTATGGCATTGTTCTCTAATATGCGTCCCGTCGTGTCGCCACCTCGTCCGCTCCTCCTACGCCATGTACGAGCCATCCGGAGATCCTAGCCGAGAATAAAACCTATTTTATTTTACATCCATTGATCCTATACTCCACGAGGGAGTGTACATGAAATCTAGATCGAAAGTAAAATAAAATAAAGAGTGGCTAAACAATGTCGTATTTAATTACAAAAATTAAATACTAATCTAGCCTCGTCAACCCCGAGGATTCAAATAATAAATATTTACACACATACAATCACATACACACATATGGCCATAATAGTCGGATCTTACGCCTGCAACCAAAGAGTTAAACTACGCATATCCTACTATTATCCGACACATATAATATATGAAAAAGTGCATAAAAATTAACTGAATCCTAAACACACAAAACCGGAAACCGTGGCTCTGATACCAGTTTGTTGGCAACGTGCTAATCCTCGGAGGCTCATTGGCTCCCATGTCCCCGGATTAAAATTTTCACTAATGAGAACTAATCCGGATGGGATGAGTTTTCTAAGCACAACCAATTCGTCGTCGTGCTAACGACATGAGCGATCGCTTGAACAAACTAGTTGTTCAAGCAACACAACTCTTCTAGTCGGTTAGCCACGGAAGAGACGATGGACGGATCGCTGGTTTTTGTGTTTATCTTCGGGGTCCATGATTATACAAAATACATACAAATGTAAACTAGTATAATCATCACATACATAAAGTAAGCATCCACATAAAACATGCATATAATTGAAAAGCAATTATAAACATAATACAAAAGAACATTAATCAAAATAAACAAGATTATACCTCTTGTTATACCTCTTGATCTTCTATTGTATGTCCTCCCTCCTTTTGGACGTCGTGTGGGCGACGATCTACCAAAAGTTGAAGCCTCCTAGATTACCAATCTTCCTTTCCTTGTTCACTAGGAACAAAGGAAGATCCTAAAACAAAACTCATCTTCCTTTCTAGAACCGGCCACCAAGTCAATAAACTCGATGTTGCCGCCGGCCAAGGAAGATAAAATGGAGTATAGAAACCAACCAAAAGAGAAACACCAAGGGTATGGGCGCCGGCCAACACTTGGAGAAAGGAAAGGAAAACAATCCTCCTCCTTATTGCCGCCCAAACCCTAGACTAAGCTCTCCTAATTTCCGGCCAAGGATGAAGGGAAGGAGAATAGGTTGAGCTCCGGCCAAGGTAGAGGGAACAAGGATAGTGGCCGACCAACACTTAGAAGGAAGAAGAAATGAATCTTCATCTTCTTGTTGCCGCCCACCCTAATCCCAAAACCCTAACCCTAGCCGCCCAACCCCAATCCTATCCCATCTAGGATTTGGTTGCCACCCAAGGGAAGCCATCCTAATTCCATCCAACCTAAGCCATAGAAGGAAAGGAAAAGCTTGGGCGCCGGCCAAACCAAGGAGGAAATGGGAGGAAGAAGAAGCCTTGCCGCCCAACACAATGAACCAAACCCTAACCCTAATCTCCTTTTCTTTCTTGCCGCCCAAGCCACCTTGTCTCAATTAGGTTTTTCATCATCTTTGCCGCCCAAGCCTAAGCCCATATATATAGAGTTAGGTTTAGGCCTTGGTTCAATCTCCTCCATTGTTTCTAGAGATTTAATCTCAACCGTCGGATCTAGAGATTTAATCTCAACCGTCGGACCTAGAGATTTAATCTCAACCATCGGTTCTAGGGTTTTAATCCTAACCGTCGGATCTAGAGATTTAATCTCCACCGTCGGTTCTAGGGTTTTAATCCCAACCGTCGAATCTAGAGATTTAATCTCAACCGTCGGTTCTAGGGATTTAATCCCAACCGTCGGTTCTAGAGATTTGTTTTCCATCATTTGATCTAGACTTCATGAGGTGTTAATAGGCTACAATAGGGACCATGAGGAGGAGTTGGATCTTGGCCACCCGATGGATCGGAACCACACAAACTTGATCCATCAATGATGTTCCATTCCACTAGAGGATCATCATTGAACTACCTCACCAACCCCCATAAATTAATATGGGATCCATATATTATTTGTACATTCATCTCCCCGTGTTTAAGATATTGAATGTCCGTCAATTAATTGATTTACTGACCATCAATTAATTAACATCTAACTCCTCGAGTAGTACCACTCAACCTTATCATCATGTTGACTAAGTCAACTTGCAGGGTTTACATGATGAACCTTATGAGCTCCTCAAGGGGACATCATCAACCTAATATATAGGACACGGTTTCCTCCTATAATCAACGACACACCATGTAAATAATATCATTTCCCAACTTACCGAGCATATTGATTTAATCCATAGAAATCTCACCCTCTGATAAATCAAAGAAATAAATATTAAGTACATGTGCCCATTATTATATCAGGATTAAGAGCATGTACAACATAATATTCGAGGTTCGATTCAATTATGCAGTCAGCAATAAATTGAATCACCTCTATGTCGGTCATGCTCAATACAACTAAGTGTACTAGTGTAACTCTATGTTCAAGATAAAATAATACCAAGCTACACTACAACCATGCCAATGGTTTGTCCAAAACCATCTTGGTTGTGAGCCTCTACTTATACTCTACAAGGGAGTGATAACATGATCTTCTGTGCCACACCCAAGCACAATGTTATCTACAATGTAAAGTATTAGACAATATGCACATATATAAATATAAAGTGCAAACAATGATCATGTGATTCTTATTTCAAAATAAAATGTTCATACCAAAGAGCTAGACTTTCAGTATACATTCCATCACACACACCATGTTATCTACAATGTAAAGTATTAGACAATATTACATAACCATAAAAATATGCAAACAATGATCATGTGATTTTTATTTCAAAATAAAGATGTTCATACAAAAGATAGTCTTTTTAGTATACATCCCTACATTCTCATGGCGGGACATTCAGTATACATTCTCTAATGCATACCCATGTGTCAACTTGATATCTCATATCCATGACTTGTGAGATCAAGTCATCGAGTTAACCTACATGCTAGTCTCTTTACATTAATATTGTCCCTGAATATTAATACTTGACTAGAAATGATTAAGAGTAGTATTCTCTATATCATCTCATTATCGATTCTACCAATCGATTGATATAGATAAGAACCTTCTACTCAAGGATGCTATTATATTTAGTTATTTGGTACTAATACAAGTAAGTATAATAACCATAAAGAAATGTCTTTATAAATATATAAAGGAATATGATACAACAAGTCCATACAACAATCATCACATGATCGGCTCTAGGGCTTTCACTAATAATCTCCCACTAGCACTAGTGTAAATCACTATAGTATCTAATACCCAATGACCTAGTGTGACCATCATGCTTTTTCTGTGCCAAAGCCTTGGTCAAGGGATCTGCGACGTTAGACTCTGTGGGTACTCTACAAATCTTTATATCTCCTCTATCGATAATCTCTCGAATGAGATGGAAGCATCGTAGTATGTGTTTGGTCCGCTGGTGTGAGGGAGGTTCCTTAGCCTGCGCAATCGCTCCATTATTGTCACAATAGAGCTCTATAGGATCTACTATGCTAGGAACCACCCCAAGCTCAGTAATGAACTTGCGGATCCAAATCTCCTTTCTTTGCCTCACGATGCAATATATAAACCTCTGTTGTAGAATCAGCAACTGTATCCTGCTTCAAACTCTTCCAGCTCACAGTGCCACCATTCAAGCAAGACACGAATCCTGACTGCGATCTATAATCATCCTGGTGAGTTTGGAAGTTGGCATCACTGTAACCCTTTACAACTAGTTCCCTATCGCCTCCAAATATTAAGAAATATTCTTTAATCCTTCTCAAGTACTTAAGAATATTCTTGACCGCTATCTAGTGACTCTCACCTGGATCTGACTGGTATCTGCTCATCATGCTCAAAGAATACGAGACATTAGGATGAGTACATAGTAAGTCATACATGATAGATCCTATGGCAGATGCATAGGGGATCTTATCCATGTGGTTTCTCTCCTCTCTAGAAGAGGGACTTTGAGTCTTTGAAATACTCACACCATGTGACATCAGTAGAAATCTTTTCTTGGAATTCTACATGGCAAACCATAGTAATACCATGTCAATATATGTACTTTGACTTAGGCCAAGCAATCTCTTAGACCTATCTCTATTGATCTTGATGCCTAGAATACAGACTGCTTCACCTAAGTCCTTCATTGAGAAACACTTCCCCAGCCAAGTCTTCAAAGACTGTAGCGAAGGGATGTCATTCCCAATGAGTAGTATGTCATCCACATATAATACAAGGAAAATAACTATGTTCCCATTAACCCTCTTATAGACACAGGGTTTAGCTTCATTTTTGATGAAACCAAACTATTTGATCGCATCATCGAATCGAAGATTCCAGCTCCGAGAGGCTTGCTTTAGCCCATAAATAGACCTTTGCAGCTTGCATACTTTCCCAGTATGCAATGGATCTTCAAAACCCTCAGGTTGTGTCATGTACACATCCTCGAGTAAGTTTCCATTCAGAAATACGGTTTTGACATACATCTGCTAGATCTCATAATTGTGGTATGCTGCAATAGCAAGCAAGATCCGAATGGACTTAAACATCGCCACTGGAGAAAAGGTTTCATCATAGTCAATACCATGAATTTGCTTGAAACCTTTAGCCACCAATCGGCCCTTATAGGTATGCGTAAGTCCATCCATGTCAGTCTTTCTCCTAAAGACCCACTTACACCCAATGGGTTTGACCCCTTCAGGTGGATCAACCAAAGTCCATACTTGGTTGGTGTACATGGATTCCATCTCGGATCTCATGGCCTCTAGCCATTTCTTAGAATCTGGGCTCATCACAGCTTCTGATAGGAGGTAGCCTCATTCTCAATGAGCATAACATCATCATGGTCAGACAAGAGAAATGAGTATCTCTCAGGCTGACGACGTACCCTATCAGACCTGCGAAGAGGTAGGTCTACCTGAACAGGTGGTTATTCCACAACTCTTTGTGCAACAATCTCATCACCCATAACACTTTGTGGTTCCCGTTCAACCTCCATCAAGGCCTCAGTGCTATGGTCCTTATCTTGAATTTCTTCAAGATCGAACGTACTCCCACTAGTTTTTCTAGAAACAAAATCCCTTTCTAGAAAAACCCTAGTCTTTGCTACAAACACTTTATGCTGACTGGGAATGTAGAAGTAATATCCCTTTATAGACGTGGGATATCCAACAAAATAGCACCTATCGGATTTGGGTCCCAGTTTGTCTGAGACTTGACGTCGAACGTAAGCCTCACAACTCCAAATCCTCATAAAAGACATCTTGGGATTTCTCCCTGTCCATATCGTATATGGTGTCTTTATCACAACCTTGGATGGTACACAGTTAAGGGTAAAGGCTGATGTGTCTAGAGCATATCCCCAAAAGGATATAGGAAGATCTATGTGACTCATCATAAATCGTACCATATCTAATAGGGTATGATTCCTCCTTTTGGATACACCATTCCACTGTGGTGTTCCAGGAGGAGTGAGTTGGGATAGAATCCCACACTCAGCTAGATAGTCATGAAACTTATGGCTAAGGTATTCACCACCTCGATCTGATCGAAGTATCTTAATACTCTTGTCAAGCTAGTTTTGTACTTCATTCTAGAATTTTTTGAACTTTTCAAAGGATTCTGACTTATGTGTCATCAGATACACATAACCATATCTACTGAAGTCATCAGTAAATGTAATGAAGTACCTAAAACCACCTCTAGCAGCGACATTGAAAGGGCCACACACATAACTATGTATAAGTCCTAACAAGTCTATTGCTCTTTCGCTGTGTCCACTAAAGGGAGTCTTGGTCATCTTGCCTAGAAGGCAAGACTCACATGTCTCATATGATTCAAAATCAAATAAGTCTAGCAACCCATCCTTATTGAGCAGAGATAAGCGGCCCTCATTTATGTGACCTATGCGACAATGCCAGAGATAGGTTTGGTTCAACTCATTTGACTTGAACTTTTTGATACTTATGTTATAGATGGGGTTCTCTAAGTCTAGAATGTAGAGTCCGTTCATCAGAGTTGCACTACAATAGAACATATTATTTAAATAAATAGAACAACATTTGTTCTTTATTATAAATTAAAAGTATTTCTTGTCTAAACAAGAAACTGAAATGATGTTCTTTGTGAGAGCAGGCACATAACAACATTCATCTAATTCTAGTACAAGCCCCAGAGGGCAGAGATAGAAAATAAGTTCCGACAGCAACAGCTGCAACCCTTGCTCCATTGCCTACTCGTAGGTCTACCTCGCCCTTCATCAATGCCCTGATATTTCTCAGTGCCTGTACATTAGTACAAATGTGAGAAGCACATCCAGTATCAAATACCCACGATGAAGAAATAGATAGATTGACTTCTATAACATATATACCTGAAGTAGAAGTCTTACTTCTCTTCTTCTTAAGATCTTCCAGGTATCCTTTGCAGTTCCGCTTCCAGTGATCGGTCTGACCGCAATGGTAGCATTCACCTTCCTTGGCAACCCCTCCTTTAGGTTTCAGTGCCTTGTCTTTGCCCTTAGCTTGAGACTTTCCCTTACTTTTAGGCTTGCCCTTGCCTTTCTTCTTTTGCACCATCAAAATGGAGTTGCGCTTTGCCTTCTTAAGGTTGAGCTAAGCAGTTCTCAACATGCTAAGCATCTCAGGCAGTGGCTTATCAATTTCATTCATGTTGTAATTCATGACAAATTGATTGTAACTTTCTGGCAAGGATTGCAAGATCAAGTCAGTGGCCTATTCTTGGCCAAGTGGGAATCCCATCCTCTATAGGTTTTCTATATACCCAATCATCTTGAGTACATAAAGACCTACGAGAGTCTCATCTTGCATCTTGCACTAAAACAATGCCTTAGAGATCTCGAATCTCTCGTGCCTTGCTTGTCCTTGATACAGTTGACGAAGACGTTCAACCATATCAAAAGCATTCATCAACTCGTGTTGCTTCTGAAGCTCAGAGTTCATGGTCACGAGCATGAGGCATGACACATCTAATGCATCATCTTGATGCTTCTTGTAAGCATCTCGATCAGCTTACGAGGCAGTGGCATGAGGTGCTTCCAGAATGGGTTGCTCAACGACATACAACTTTCTTTCTTGTTTGAGAACAATTCTCAGATTCATGTACCAGTCTAAAATCTATTTACAATAGGAATATATAATAAGGGAGGCACGACGCGCAGGTCACATATCATATACAACATGCACAACACTAAAAACGGCATGCAAGCCGATTATGAATTACAACACAATTTTATCCAATCACATTGGGGTTTTTGGGCCAAGGCCATCACAATATTATACATAATTTTAAATTATGTATTTTACATAAATTTCTATAATTTTCCTATCTTTTTTTTCAATTTTATGAGTCACAACTCCGCAACGGTCCCGCTAAGCGATTTTCAGGCGCGATCGCGGGACAATGCCCCTTACGGGGTTAGGGGCAGCACCCCTTCTCACAAAATTAATCTCGCGAGTGTCCCATACCGATCTTAAAGTTCCATAAGTCACTGTCCCAATAAACAAATATGAGACCTTGTCGTTTCGGAGAGTTTTTCTCGATGGTTGAAGCCTATAAGTGTCCAAACACTTGTTGCTTCGACTCTACGAGAAAAATACTCAAAAAATCTATAAAATTAGGAAATTATAGAAACTTACAAATCTATAACTTTTCATATCTAATACAAAAAATTAAAAATATAAACATGTACATGCTTCGCACGTAGCTCTGATACCACTGTTACACTATCTGAGATGTAAAAATCGCTTTTTGCGTTGCGGAAACCTCGGAAGCCGACCACGGATCCATGCGAAGATAAATAAAAATTTCATGTACATGTTTATCTACACTAGATCTACCTTAGAGCTACATGGGAAGAGTGTTATATTAGGGCAATCAACCCAGTGATATGGTTTTGATGTGTGTGGCAAAGGATTTAAGTTAGGTTTGATATGGATTTGATATATGCGTTGGAGTCATGCAGGACTTAGTAATTCTCACATGGAGCATTGGCGAGTTTCACCTCTCGTGACTCGGTCCTTGAGTCGGTGAAGGATAGTTTGCGGAAGCCGTGCGCTTGGGGCATCCGAGGGACTATCAGACGAGAAGCATTGGAGTGAAGTCGGAGGAAGTATACTTCAGGGCGAGACGTGAATGATGGTGCTGCAAAGCCGTGCACTTGGCGCATCCGAGGGACATGGTCGGACGAAGACAACTTCGAAGGTGAGGGACTCCAAGGGAATGAGAGTGAGCGATTGTAACCCGGGACAGGGTAGATCGTAGGTGAAACTTGGCCATTTGGCTAAGTGTCAGATGGAATTTCTCGACATCTGTCGACTGCCATGACATGGCAGTCGACTACTCTAAGTCGACTATGACTCGACTGGTGTTCGAGTTAGGTCTGTGTCCTAGCAGTGGACTACCAAGGGTTGGCAGTCGATAGCCGAAACCATTATTCGACTGCTGATGGTAGCAGTCGACTGATCGCAAGGGTTTCGGGCACAGAAGGTTGATCAATCAAGTGCTCGCTTCACTGACTGATCAGCTCCATCGATCACCGACCGACGGATGATCGATCGAGAATGAAATTCAACGTGAAAGAAGCTGTTATTGGGCAACGACTACAGGATCAGTCGACTGATCGGGGCATCAGTCGACTGCTAGGCGCCCAACGGGAAGAATGAGTTCTTCTCTATAAAATGGGGCCTTTGGACACTTGGGGAGCCTAAAGCTTCTATTCTAAACATCTCCCAAAGTGCCCAAATGAATTTCCTCCTCTTCCTTGTGCTTATATTCATCTTATTGTAAGAGGAGTGATTTTGTGTAAGAAAGGTTACCTCCACCTAGCTTTGTGCAAAGGAGAGATTAGTGGAATTGTGTAAGCGTGATTCACCTTGGACGAATCGGTCGTGGATTAGCGACAAGGGCCGTGAACCACATTACATCATGGGTGTTAGCGTTTGCATCTATTCTTTTTTTACTTTATCTTAATTGCTTGTTTAGATTTGTTTCCGTTGTGCTAATAGAATTTGTAGACAATCAATGAAGCAATTACCATCATCGTACGAAGAGGGCTATTCACCCCCCTCTAGCCAGCCACCGATGCTTCAACAAGTGGTATCAGAGCCAAGTCGCTTGTCACCGGACTAACCACCGCAACAAGCACAACAACAACGATGGCCGGCTCTAACATCCATCCGCCAAATTTTGAAGGCGAATTCTCTTGGTGGAAGAAGAGAATGGAGGTATTTTTCGAAACCGATTTCGAAATTATGCTAATAATGGAGAATGGCTTTGAGATACCTTGGGATGAGGAAGGGGAGCCTTTGGAAAAATCAAGTTGGACAAAGAAACAAAGGGAGGAGTACTTGGCGAATTCGAAAGCCAAGCATCATCTATTCAACGTACTCCCTCAACAAGAAGTCAACCGAATAGGAGAATGTGCTAGCATCAAAGAGATGTGGGAGAAGCTAGTGGAGCTTCATGAAGGCACATCCGAGGCTAAGCTAGCAAGGAGAGATGTCCTTTGCTCCCAACTCAACAATATTAAACTCGATAAAGGGGAGAAGCTAACATCTCTACATTCTAGATTTAAAGAAATTCTTAACGGTTTATCTAGTGTAGGGGAGAAGCTCTCCAATAGGGACATGATTATGAAGGCAATTGATGCCTTTCCCCGATCATCCAAATGGAGTTCAATGGTGGACTCATTCTATATCTCAAAGAATCTAGAGGTAAGTACTCTAGATGAATTTTTTTCCACTATGGAATTGCATGAATCTAGGCTTGAAGGAATAAGTGAAGAACCAAGCATCAAGCCATCAAGGGGAGTGGCACTAATGGCCAACAAGGGGAAGAAGAAGGAGACTCCTCCCTCCTCATCCGATGAAGACTCCTCCTCCTCCTCCATGGATAGCACGAAAGAAGATTACATGGTAAGGAAGGTAAGACGTGCCTTAAAAATTTTTAAATTTAACAAATCTAATGATAGGAGGAGAAGGCCAAGGAGGAAGATCATATGCTACAATTGCCAAGGAGAGGGACACATAAGGGATGATTGTCCCCTCTTGAACAAGAGCAAAGAAGAAAGGAGAAGAAAAGAAGAAAAGAAGAAAGGGAGCAAGAAAAAGGAAGAAGAGAAGAAGGCCAAGGAAAAGGGAAAGACTAAGGCACACAAGGTCACATGGGATGATCCTTCATCCTCGTCATCCGAAGAAGAAGTGGCCTTCACAAATCTTTCCTTGATAGGGATAGATGACTTGGACTCCACCTCCTCTGAGGAAGAAGGAAGAAGCACTAGCAAGGAGGAGAGCTCGAGTGAAGGGGGAGCGTCCTCATCTTCATCCTTATCATCGGAAGGGGATTTGATAAGTGAGGTGACAAATCTTCCTCCCAAGAAAATTGTGTCAATGATATCTAGCTTAACTAAGGAGCTATTTAGGGCTAAAAATAAAAATAAGAGCATGCTTGATGAAATTAAGGCCCTAGAAGAAAAGCTAGAAAAATCATGTTTAAATATTAATGATAATATTTCTTCTAGTATCAATGATGCATGCTCACATGATAATTACATACCTTTTGATGTGAATGATGCATGCATTGAGGAAAATAGGGTCTTAAGGGAAATGGTAGATCATTTAACTAAGGCCCTAGAGAAATTTACTATTGGCACCAACACATTGAACATGATCATAGGGAGACAAAGGGCAATCTTCAATAGGAAAGGCCTAGGATATAAGGGAAACAAAAATGAAAAGACATATCATTGCCTAATTGCTAGGGGTCAAGCAAAAAATAAAACAATAGCTAGAAAATGGATCCCTAAAGAATATTTAGTGAACCCCATAGGAAAAAACTTATATTGGGTTCCTAAATCCATCCTTAAGGGTTAAGAAAACCCTATGTTAGTCAACCATAAGGATTTTACTTATATCATATTATTTGGTTGACTTAGGATGTTGTGGGACTTAATTTTTAACATAGTGTTGGGTGATGATAATGCATAACCCATAAATTGAAAGTTTAAATCGTGATTCATGCTCAATTGTGTAATTTATAATCATGATATGCAATGATTGATGATTTATGATCATGATTGATAATTCTTGATGCATGTTCATATTTGGGTTTTTAGGATGATACTTAACTATGGGTAGAAATGCATGAAATTTTGGTTAAGTGCAAATACTTTTAGGAACATCTCACAACCCACTATAAGGCTAACTTTGATTGAAAACATAGCATGGGTGAGATGATAGGATGATACAAATGTTCCACTAATACTTATGGCATTTAGATGGGTCATTAAGTTTATCAATAGAGCAATAATAGACCAATCATGGGGAAAGCATATGTTTAATTCATAGACATATTGCCTAAATATCATGGCTGGATATTTCAAATGATTTTAAAATCATTTTATGCTTTTCAAATAGTGAGTTCATGTTTTAAAATGTTTCAAGGCAAAACTAGGTTTAAAAGTGGATACAAACTTTAGACATTTTGTAACTTTTCAGTATTTGCCAAGCTATCAAAAATAAAATGAATTTTCATGGAAAATAATTTTTCACTGATAAAGGAACTCACAAGAAATATGTATTTCAAATTTCATGATTTTTTAAATTTTCTAAAATTTTTAATGCATTTCTGAAATTGGATTTCGAAAATCGTAAAATCAGAATCGAGTGTCGATTAATTGAGTCCTGATCCACGATTGATGTATCAGGTTTTGTTTGGTTTTTGGTTTTCTCTTCCTTTAGAGTTGATACCATGCATGTATAACATTTAAACAATGTTTTTGATGGTGTCAAAGTGGAAGAATTGATAAGTTTAAGTTAATCATGCTAAAAGGGAAAATTTAGCATGTCTTAAGGGTGAGTTGTATGTTTAAGGGGGAGTTTTTCATCCTCATATTATTTACATGCTTTCTTGCCTTATGTTGTTATTGTTATTTGTTTACCTAACTTAAACGGATTGTCACACATCAAAAAGGGGGAGATTGTTTGGGCAATCAACCCAGTGATATGGTTTTGATGTATGTGGCAAAGGGTTTATGTTAGGTTTGATATGGATTTGATATGTGCATTGGAGTCATGTAGGACTTAGTAATTCGCACATGGAGCATTGGTGAGTTTCACCTCTCGTGACTCTGTCCTTGAGTCGGTGAAGGATAGCTTTGCGGAAGTCGTGCACTTGGGGCATCCGAGGGACCGCCAGACGAGAACCAATGGAGTGAAGCCAGAGGAAGTAGACTTCATGGCAAGACGCAAAGGATGGCGCTGTGAAGCCATGCGCTTGGCGCATCCAAAGGACATGGTCGGACGAAGACAACTTCAAAGGTGAGGGACTCTAAGGGAATGAGAGTGAACGATTGTAACCCGGGACGGGGTAGATCGTAGGTGAAACTTGGTCATTTGGCTAAGTGTCGGATGGGATTTCTCGACATCAGTCGACTACTCCAAGTCGATTGTGACTCGGTGTGTTGAGTCGGTTCAGAGGCGATCGCCAAGGGTTGGCAAATGACTTCAAACCATCAATCGATCACGATGGTAGCACCAACCGATCGCAAGGGTTTTTGATACGTAAGGTTGATCACCGAAAGTGCTCACTTGAAGACTCGATCGATCATCCCATCGATGATCACGGATCGATGGGGAGCCGTTGGATGAAATCCAACATGGAAGAAGTCATTATTGGGCAACGGCTATAGGATCAGTCAACTGATCGGGGCATCAGTCAACTGCTAGGCGCCCAAAGGGAAGAATGAGTTCTTCTCTATAAAATGGGGGCCTTGGACACTTGGGGAGCCTAATGCTTCTATTCTAAACATTTCTCAAAGTGCCCAAACAAATTTCCTCCTCTTCCTTGTGCTTATATTCATCTTATTGTAAGAGGAGTGATTTTGTGTAAGAAAGGTTACCTCCACCTAGCTTTGTGCAAAGGAGAGATTAGTGGAATTGTGTAGGCGTGATTCACCTTGGACAAATCAGTCGTGGATTAGCGGCAAGGGCCATGAACCACATTATATCGCGGTGTTAGCATTTGCATCTATTCTTTCTTTACTTTGTCTTAATTGCTTGTTTAGATTTGTTTCCATTGCACTAATAGAATTTGTAGACAATCAACGAAGCAATTACCATCATCGTACGAAGAGGGCTATTCACCCCCCTCTAGCCGGCCACCGACGCTCCAACATGTTACCCTTGTAGCGGAGCCTTTCGCTTTTCTAGCTCGTCCAAAAGGTTGTCGGATCTCATAGAGTGCCAAGTGTACACTCCTCTACACGTATCCACACAAACAAAAGGTGGAGAGAACCACTTAGAGTGTGGTAGCACCCTTGGGAGGTCTCGGAAATGGAGGAGAGGGAGAGAAGAGGAGAGGATAAGGAAGAAGAAGACTTGAATTCCTCACTTAATTCACTTTGGCCAGCCACTTAATGGAGTTTAAAAACATCTAAGTAACACCAAGAGCCATGATGTGTCCATGACACTCTACGAGGTGGCACACTATGATGTGTCCATGATGATGTGGAACATCATCATTGGCCGGCCCTATGCCAAGTCACCATGATGTGGCATTTGGTCAAGTCAAACTTGACCCTTCATCTTCCCTCTCAAGTCAAGTCAAACTTGACCTCTTATCTCCCAAGGTTGATCAAATCCAACCTTTGATTCAAGTCAATTTAATTTAATGAATCTATATTCATTAGTTTAAATTGACTCAATGAATCAAATCTAAATTAGACTCATTCAATACTTGAATTAAATTGAGTCCAACTCAATTAGTCTAATTTGGATTACTCTTAATCCAATTTGGTTCATCACATGAACCTAATCCTCTTGGTCCATCATATGATCCTAATCTCCATCTAATTGCCCTTTGTGTGTGACCCTATAAGTTCTTGTAACGTTGGCAATGCTCCTAAACTGATTTAGAAACATAAGCAATGAGCGGTATCTAGCAACACATCATTGCTACCCAAGTTAGAAGAATGTTGAGATCAAACATCACCTTTGTGACTACTAATTGTGACTCTCACAATATGTGACAATGTCCCTCTATCTTTGACATCTAGATTGAACAATTGAGGCATAGACCATGTCATCCTCTGTACAATCTATATCTTGAACTCCAAGTAGACTCACTCTAATCAAATGAGCTCAATATCTCATATTGACTCATTTGGGCATGGTCATGCACTTAGTGGTCTAAATCTATCAAGAATCATGATATCACTCCCGTCATATAGAAGGGATAGTTCTCATCTACATCACTCACATCCCTCCACATAATTTGTTACATACCCAGTAATCGCCTTTATAGTCCACCCATTTACGGGTGACGTTTGACGAAGCCAAAGTATGTCACTCCTTATGTAGGGAACCATGGTGACTTCAGGTCCAAGGACTAATAGTCACATGAGAAAGTATATGACACTCATATAACGATCCATGATACTTTCTCATGGCGGATCATTCAGTATACATTCTCCAATGCATACCCATGTGTCAACTTGATATCTCATATCCATGACTTGTGAGATCAAGTCATCGAGTTAACCTACATGCTAGTCTCTTCGCATTAATATTGTCCCTGAATATTAATACTTGACTAGGAATGATTAAGAGTAGTATTCTCTATATCATCTCATTATCGATTCTACCAATCGATTGATATAAATAAGAACCTTCTACTCAAGGACGCTATTATACTTAGTTATTTGGCACCAATACAAGTAAGCATAATAACCATAAAGAAATTCCTTTAAAAATATATATAGGAATATGATACAACAAGTCCATACAACAATCATCACATGATCGACTCTAGGGCTTTCACTAACAATCTCCCACTAGTACTAGTACCAATCACTATAGTATCTAATACCCAATGACCTAGTGTGACCAACATGCTTTTTCTGTGCCAAAGCTTTGGTCAAGGGATCTGCGACGTTAGTTTCTGTGGGTACTCTGCAAATCTTCACATCTCCTCTATCGATAATCTCTCGAATGATATGGAAGCATCATAGTATGTGTTTGGTCCGCTGGTATGAGCGAGGTTCCTTATCCTGCACAATCGCTCCATTGTTGTCACAATAGAGCTCTATAGGATCTGTTATGCTAGGAACCACACCAGGCTTAGTAATGAACTTGTGGATCCAAACTACCTCTTTTGCTGCCTCTGATGCAGCAATATACTCGCCCTCTGTTGTAGAATCAGTAACTGTGTCCTTCTTCGAACTCTTCTAGCTCACAACGCCACCATTCAAGCAAAACATGAACCCTGACTGCGATCTATAATCATCCTGGTGAGTTTGAAAGCCGGTATCACTGTAACCCTTTATAGCTAGTTCCCTATCGCCTCCAAATATCAAGAAATATTCTTTTATCCTTCTCAAGTACTTAAGAATATTCTTGACCGCTATCCAGTGACGCTCACCTGGATCTGACTAGTATCTTCTCGTCATGCTCAAAGCATACGAGACATTAGGATGAGTACATAGCATGCCGTACATGATAGATCCTATGGCAGATGCATAAGGGATCTTATCCATGCTGTTTCTCTCCTCTCTAGAAGAGGGATTTTGAGTCTTTGAAATACTCACACCATGTGACATCAATAGAAATCTTTTCTTGGAATTCTGCATGGCAAACCGTAGTAATACCATGTCAATATATGTACTCTGACTTAGGCCAAGTAATCTCTTAGATCTATCTCTATAGATCTTGATGCCTAGAATACAGACTGTTTCACCTAAGTCCTTCATTGAGAAAGACTTCCCAGCCAAGTCTTTATAGACTTAGCGAAGGGATGTCATTCCCAATGAGTAGTATGTCATCTACATATAATATAAGGAAGATAACTGTGTTCCCATTAACCCTCTTGTAGACACAGGGTTCAGCTTCATTCTTGATGAAACTAAACTGTTTGATTGCATCATCGAATCAAAGATTCCAGCTCTGAGAAGCTTGCTTTTGCCCATAAATGGACCTTTGCATCATCTTCATTCGCGAGGCAGTGGTAGGAGGTGCTTCCAGAATAGGCTGCTCCCGGACGTACAATTTTTTTTTGTTTGAGAACAATTCTCAGATTCTTGTACCAGTCTAGGAAATTAGCTCCATTGAACTTGTCCTTCTCAAGGACAGAATGCAGGGAGAGAGTGTTCGTGTTGTTAGAATGTATACTGAAAGCCTAGCTCTTTTCTGTATGAACATTTTATTTTGAAATAAGAATCACATGATCATTGTTTGCATTTTATATATTCATTATATATGTGTGCATATTGTCTAATATTTTACATTGTAGATAACATGGTGTTTGGTGTGGCACAGAAGATCATGTTATCAGTCCCTTGTAAAATATAAGTAGAGGCTCACAACCAAGATGGTTTTGGACAAACCATTGGCATGGTTGTAGTGTAGCTTGGTATTGTTTTATCTTGAACATAGAGTTACACTAGTACACTTAGGTGTATTGAGTAGGACCGACATAGAGGTGATTCAATTTAGTACTGACTACATAATTGAATCAGACCTCGGATATTATGTTATACATGCTCTTAATCCCGATATAATAGCGGGCACATGTACTTAGTATTTATTTCTTTAATTTACCAGTGGGTGAGATTTAGATGGATTAAATCAATATGCCCGGTAAGTTGGGAAATAATATTATTTACATGGTGTGCCGTTGATTATAGGAGGAAACCGTGTCCTATATATTAGGTTGATGATGTCCCCTTGAGGAGCTCATAAGGTTCATCATGTAAACCCAGCTGGTTGACTTAATCAACATGATGATAAGGTTGAGTGGTACTACTCGAGGAGTTAGATGTTAATTAATTGATGGTCAGTAAATCAATTAATTGACGGACATTCGATATCTTAAACACGGGGAGATTAATGTACAAATAATATATGGAGCCCATATTGATTTATGGGGGTTGGTGAGGTAGTTCAATGATGATCCTCTAGTGGAATAGAACATCATTGATGGATCAAGTTTGTGTGGTTCCGATCCATCGGGTGGCCAAGACCCAACTCCTCCTTATGGTCCCTATCGTAGCCTAATATAATCCTTGTGAATTCTAGATCCAAGAATGTAAAACAAAACCTAGAACCAACAGTTGGGATTAAATCCCTAAGATCCGATGGTTAGGATGAAACCCTAGAACCAACGGTTGGGATTAAATCCCTAAGATCCGATGGTTAGGATGAAACCCTAGAATCGACGGTTGAGATTAAATCCCTAGATCCGACGGTTGGGATAAAACCCTAGATCCGACGGTTGGGATGAAATCCTAGATCCGACGATTAGGATGAAATCCTAGATCCGACGGTTGAGATGAAACCCTAGATCCGACGGTTGGGATAAAACCCTAGATCCGACGGTGGAGGTTAAATCCCTAGATCCGACGGATGAGATTAAAGGAGGCTTAAGCCTTATTCTATAAATAGGTGCTTAGGGTTGGGCGGCAAGGAAGTGAAGGAGATTGGTTTTCGAATTAGGGTTAGGGTTTGGCTCATCTTCCATTGGGCGGCTAGGGTTTGGGCGGCTACAAGCTTGGGCGGCAAGCTAGGGTTTGGCCGGTCATCCCTCTCTTCTCCTCCTTGGTTTTGGGCGGCACTCTTCCCTTTTCCTTGCTCCTTGGCCGGCGGTTCTCCATCCATTGGTGGCCGGCAATCATCTTCCTCCAATCTCTCCAAGGTGGCCGGCGGTTTCCATTCATTTGGTGGCCGACGCATCATCCACTTGCTCCTTGGCCGGAAGTTGCACCAAATTCCCTAATTTGGTGGTCGGTTCTAGATAGGAAAGGTATTTGTGATTGCTTCTCTTTGTTCGCAGCGGACAAGGTAGAGAAGAAAGTGATCAAGAAGGCTTCAACTCGTGGAGGATCTTCGTCCACACGTCGTCCACGAGAAGGATAGGACATACGATAGAAGATCGTAAGGTATAAAGTTGTTTTTAACTTTATTTACAGATCTGAATATGTTCTTTAATATTTTGATTATGCATGTGTATGAATGGATATATATTGTATAATCATGGACCCCGAAGACAAACACAAAAACCGGCGATCCATCCGTCGTCTTTTCCGCGGCTAACCAACTAGAAGAGTTGTGTTGCTTGAACAACTAGTTTGTTCAAGCGACCACTCAAGTTGTTAGCACGACGACGAATAGGTTGTGCCAAGGAAGCTCATCCCATCTGGATTAAGTCTTTCATTAGTGAAAATTTTAATCCGGGGACATGGGAGCCAATGAGCCTCCGAAGCGACACATCCCAACAATTGTTATCAGAGCCACGGTTTCCGATTTTGTGTGTTTTGGATTCGGTTAATTTTTTATGCATTTTTCATATATTATATGTGCCGGATAATAGTAGGATATGCATAGTTTAACTTTTTGGTTGCAGGCATAAGATCCGACTATTATGGCCATGTGTGTGTATGTGAATGGATGTGTGTAAAAATTTATTATTTGAATCCTCGGGGTTGACGAGGCTAGATTAGTATTTAATTTTTGTAATTAAATACGACATTGTTTAGCCGCTCATTTTAGTTTACTTTCGATCTAGATTATTTGTACACTCCTTCGTGGAGTATAGGATCGATGGATGTAAATTAATATGATTTATCTCGGCTCGGAACTCTTTGGTGACTTGTGCACGGGAAAAGATGGAGCGGACGAGGTGGCGACACGACGGGATGCGTATTGGAGAACAATGCCATAATAGTTGGAAAATTTCTGATTTTTCCATATTTATTGCTTATTTGTTTTATATGCATGTTGTGTTTGTTTTAAAATTCCTCGATTTTAATTTACTAAGTGGGAGAGGGACATTTTAATTAATTCCTGCGGCCTCCATTACAATTTGACGTGTGATGCAACAAACTTGCGCATTGGCTTTGAGTTCCTTCCTCCCCATCGGATGGGTTTGTTTGCGGATCACTAGGTCAAATAATGGTTATAGGAAATTATTTAGGAGCGTGTGTACTTTCCTATCGGTAAGGCACATAATCCGAAATAATTCCCTTAGTATCGTGTAATGGTGCACACTTAGATGCAAATAAAAAGTATCCTCTCCATCGGAGTCACTGCTTTTATTTGTAGGGCTAAAGAGGAACCAACTATTAATTTTATTTGTCAAAAAGTAAGGTTGACAAGATAATAAAATTAATGGGTAAAACCTCCTCTTACAAATGTAGAATTCGTATACGTCCACACTATCGTGGCATGCGATATTCTCGGTGTTTTGAGGTGTTGGTTGATTTCGGGATTTTATTGTTTTGAGGAATCAATATTATTTGAAATCTAATATTTTGATCATTGTGATTTTTAGGATTTTCAAATGGCTTTCAACCCACTTGCTGTGATTTTAAAAGAAAACAAACTTACTGGTCCAAACTACATTGATTGGAAAAGAAACCTGGATATTGTCTTAACTGCGGAAGAGTACAAATTTGTACTCTTCGAGGTCTGTCCTCCTAAGCCCACCGATGACTCTGATGAAAAGGAGAAAGAACATTATAAGAAGTGGGTTAAGGCATATGAGATGGCGCGGTGTTACATTTTGGCATCTATGTCAAATGTGTTGCAACATCAACATCAGGCCATAGCCACTGCTTATGACATGATGTTCAATCTCAAGGAACTTTTCGGACATCAGAGTAGGGCGGCTAGGCAGGAGGCAATGAGAAACTTGATGACGACCACCATGGTCGAGGGAACACCCGTTAGGGATCGTGTTCTCAAGATGATGGCTCATCTTAATGAGATGGAAGTCCTCGGAGCTGAGATCGATGGGGAAACCCAGGTCGATATCATTTTCCAGTCTCTGCCTAGGAGTTTTGAGCAGTTCCGCCTCAACTACAACATGAACAAGAGGTTGTATTCGTTGGCGGAGCTTCTGACAGAACTCCAGGCGGCAGAGGGGCTTTTTCGTCAGAGTTCTCAAGCCATGGTCGCTCAGAAGGTTTCTTCCTCTAAACCGAAAGGTAAGAAGAAGAAGAAGCAAGGTGCAAATAAGAAAGTGGCATGGGACCTCAGCAGGAGTGAAGAAGCAAAGGCAAGTGCTTCACTTGCGATTTGGACATTGGAAGGCGAATGTCTCGCCGAAAGAACAAAGGTATATCTTCTTGTTTAGTTGTTGAAACATGTTTAGCGGTGTTATCTACGATTACGGTGTGTAGATACAGAGCCTGATCATGTCTGCAATTATTTGCAGGGGTTCCAGGAAACCCGACGACTAGCGGAGGGAGAGGTTACCGTCTACCTGGGCCATGCTTCACAGGTGGCGGCTATTGATGGGAGACATTTATTTATCTTTTGATAGGAATAAAGTTTTGGTTTTAAGAAATTGTCTTTATGTACCTACTTTTAGAAAGAATTTAATTTCAATTTCTAAAATGTTTTTGGATGGGTATTCTGTTTCTTTTAATGACAGAGTTGTTATAAAAAGGAATAGGGAGATTATCTGTTCTGGTACATTGGTTAGCAATTTATATACTCTTGAACCAAAAACTCCCACGATGCAAATAGAAATAAATAGCTCATCTTCTAAATCTAATAAGAGAAAAGAACCTTCGCAAATGAACCAAACATATCTCTGGCATCTGAGGCTTGGTCATATTAACCTAAGTAGAATTCAAAGGTTGATAGCTGATGGACCTTTGGGTTCATTAGTGGTGGAGGATCTCCCAACCTGCGAATCTTGCTTGGAAGGTAAAATGACCAAGAGGCCTTTTAAGGCCAAGGGGTATAGAGCCAAAGATGTGTTAGAACTGGTTCATTCTGATTTGTGCGGTCCTATGTCTATCCAGGAAAGAGGTGGTTTTGAATATTTCGTCTCTTTTATAGACGATTATTCAAGATATGGATACATTTACTTGATGAGCCGCAAGTCTGAATGCTTTGACAGGTTCAAAGAATTCAAGGCTGATGTGGAGAACCGTCAAGGTAAAAGTATCAAGACATTACGATCTGATCGTGGTGGCAAGTACCTCTTGGGAGAGTTTAGGAGTTACTTATCAGAGGCTGGGATTCAATCCCAATTGTCTGCACCTGGCACACCCCAGCAGAATGGTGTGGCGGAGTGAAGGAATAGGACTCTTATGGAGATGGTCAGATCTATGATGAGTTATTCTGAGTTACCTGATTCGTTCTGTGGGTTTGCTCTGGAAACAGCAGCACACATTCTGAACTTGGTTCCATCTAAGTCAGTACCCTCTACTCCCACAGAGTTTTGGACTGGGTGAAAGCCTAGTCTAAGACATATTCGGATTTGGGGTAGTCCAGCACATGTGCTGAAGGGAGATGCTGGTAAGTTGGAATCTCGTACAGAAGTGCGCTTGTTTGTTGGCTACCCTAAGAGAACGAAGGGTGGTTTATTCTATAGTCCTAGAGATCAGAAGGTGATCGTGAGTACGAATGCCAGATTTTTAGAGGAGGACTATGTAATGAACAACAAGCCCACGAGTAGGATTTTTCTTGAGGAGCTGACAGGGAAAGTCCCGACTTCAGTACCACCGGTACAAGAGGAGACACCACAAGTCACTGCATCGCATGTCACAGAGCATACGCAGGAGGCACCTCGTCGTAGTGGGAGGGTTGTTAGACAACCTGACAGATTCATGTTTTTGGGAGAGTCTTCGGACTTAGTCCCTGGTGAACATGAACCTGATCCTTGGACATATGACGAGACAATCCAAGATAGAGATGCAGTATCTTGGCAAAGAGAGATGAATTCAGAGATAGAATCTATGGATTCTAATCAGGTCTGGGAGCTAGTAGACCCACCCGATGGTGTAAAAACCATTGGATGCAAGTGGATCTACAAGAGAAAGAGAGGAGTAGATGGGAAGGTTGAGACCTTCAAAGCTAGGCTTGTTGCGAAAGGGTATACTCAGAAAGAGGGTATCGATTATGAGGAGACCTTTTCGTCGGTAGCTATGCTTAAGTCTATCCAGATTCTCTTATCTATAGCTGCTCATATGGATTATGAGATTTGGCAGATGGATGTCAAGACAGCTTTCCTTAATGGAAGTCTTGATGAGAATATCTATATGCGACAACCAGAGGGATTCATTGCTAAAGGCAAAGAGCATCTTGTATGTAAGCTTAATCGGTCCATTTATGGATTGAAGCAAGCTTCTAGATCTTGGAACATCCGCTTTGATGAGGTAATCCAGTCATATGGATTTATTCAAAGTCCGGAGGAGCCTTGTGTATACAAGAGATGTGATGGAAACGTAGTGGTGTTTCTTGTACTATACGTAGATGACATTTTGTTAGTTGGCAACAATATCAAAGTGTTATCAGACATAAGGGTATGGTTGTCCAAACAGTTTGACATGAAGGACTTGGGAGAAGTGGGACACATCCTTCGGATCAAAGTTATAAGGGATCGCAAGAAAAGGATGTTGTGCTTGTCTCAAGCTTCATATATTGACATTATCCTTGCTCGTTTTAGCATGCAGAACTCCAAGAAAGGTTTTCTACCTTTTAGGCATGGAGTTCCTTTATCTAAAGAGATGTGTCCCAAAACATCAAAGGAGATAGAGGACATGAAGGCGGTTCCTTATGCTTCGCAGAGGAAGCCTTATGCACGCTTATGCTATGTATTTAGACCGGATATCCGCTGCTGGGCAGGCATGGTTAGCAGATATCAGAGTAATCCTGGACAGGGGACATTGGACTGCGGTAAAGCATATATTGAAGTACCTGAGAAGGACTAGGGATTATATGCTGGTTTACCGGGCAGATCAATTAGTCCCTGTGGGTTACACGGATTCGGATTTCCAATCAGATAGGGACAAGAGTAAGTCTACCTCGGGGTTTGTGTTTACTTTTGGAGGTGGAGCCATAGTATGGAGGAGTGTCAAGCAGAAATGTGTGGCGGACTCTACCATGGAAGCTGAGTATGTGGCAGCCTCTGAGGTAGCCAAGGAAGCTGTATGGCTTAGGAACTTCTTGATGGACTTGGATGTGATTCCTGGTTTGCCCAGAACTATCACAATTTATTGTGATAACAGTGGTGCAGTTGCAAACTCGAAGGAACCACGAGCCCATAAGGCAAGTAAACACATAGAGCGCAAGTACCACCGAATACGAGAGATCGTAAAGCGAGGAGAAGTTGCTATCGCCAAGATTGTATCAGAGGATAACCTGGCAGATCCTTTCACTAAGGCCCTTCCAGCGAAAGCGTTTGATAGGCATGTGGAGGACATGGGGATCAGATGTATGGCAGAGTGATGACAGCATAGTTTTTTAGTATAAGTGGGAGATTGTTAGAATGTATACTGAAAGCCTAGCTCTTTTCTGTATGAACATTTTATTTTGAAATAAGAATCACATGATCATTGTTTGCATTTTATATATTCATTATATATGTGTGCATATTGTCTAATATTCTACATTGTAGATAACATGGTGCTTGGTGTGGCACAGAAGATCATGTATCAGTCCCTTGTAAAATATAAGTAGAGGCTCACAACCAAGATGGTTTTGGACAAACCATTGGCATGGTTGTAGTGTAGCTTGGTATTGTTTTATCTTGAACATAGAGTTACACTAGTACACTTAGGTGTATTGAGTAGGACCGACATAGAGGTGATTCAATTTAGTACTGACTACATAATTGAATCGGACCTCGGATATTATGTTATACATGCTCTTAATCCCGATATAATAACGGGCACATGTACTTAGTATTTATTTCTTTAATTTACCAGTGGGTGAGATTTAGATGGATTAAATCAATATGCCCGGTAAGTTGAGAAATAATATTATTTACATGGTGTGCCGTTGATTATAGGAGGAAACCGTGTCTTATATATTAGGTTGATGATGTCCCCTTGAGGAGCTCATAAGGTTCATCATGTAAACCCAGCTGGTTGACTTAGTCAACATGATGATAAGGTTGAGTGGTACTACTCGAGGAGTTAGATGTTAATTAATTGATGGTCAGTAAATTAATTAATTGACGGACATTCGATATCTTAAACACGGGGAGATTAATGTACAAATAATATATGAAGCCCATATTGATTTATGGGGGTTGGTGAGGTAGTTCAATGATGATCCTCTAGTGGAATGGAACATCATTGATGGATCAAGTTTGTGTGGTTCCGATCCATCGGGTGGCCAAGACCCAACTCCTCCTTATGGTCCCTATCGTAGCCTAATATAATCCTTGTGAAGTCTAGATCCAAGAATGTAAAACAAAACCTAGAACCAACGGTTGGGATTAAATCCCTAAGATCCGATGGTTAGGATGAAACCCTAGAATCGACGGTTGAGATTAAATCCCTAGATCCGACGGTTGGGATAAAACCCTAGATCCGACGGTTGGGATGAAATCCTAGATCCGACGATTAGGATGAAATCCTAGATCCGACGGTTGAGATGAACCCTAGATTCGACGGTTGGGATAAAACCCTAGATCCGACGGTGGAGGTTAAATCCCTAGATCCGACGGATGAGATTAAAGGAGGCTTAAGCCTTATTCTATAAATAGGTGCTTAGGGTTGGGCGGCAAGGAAGTGAAGGAGATTGGTTTTCGAATTAGGGTTAGGGTTTGGCTCATCTTCCATTGGGCGGCTAGGGTTTGGGTGGCTACAAGCTTGGGCGGCAAGCTAGGGTTTGGCCGGTCATTCCTCTCTTCTCCTCCTTGGTTTTGGGCGGCACTCTTCCCTTTTCCTTGCTCCTTGGCCGGCGGTTCTCCATCCATTGGTGGCCGGCAATCATCTTCCTCCAATCTCTCCAAGGTGGCCGGCGGTTTCCATTCATTTGGTGGCCGGCGCATCATCCACTTGCTCCTTGGCCGGCGGTTGCACCAAATTCCCTAATTTGGTGGTCGGTTCTAGATAGGAAAGGTATTTGTGATTGCTTCTCTTTGTTCGCAGCGGACAAGGTAGAGAAGAAAGTGATCAAGAAGGCTTCAACTCGTGGAGGATCTTCGTCCACACGTCGTCCACGAGAAGGATAGGACATACGATAGAAGATCGTAAGGTATAAAGTTGTTTTTAACTTTATTTACAGATCTGAATATGTTCTTTAATATTTTGATTATGCATGTGTATGAATGGATATATATTGTATAATCATGGACCCCGAAGACAAACACAAAAACCGGCGATCCATCCGTCGTCTTTTCCGCGGCTAACCAACTAGAAGAGTTGTGTTTCTTGAACAACTAGTTTGTTCAAGCGACCACTCAAGTTGTTAGCACGACGACGAATAGGTTGTGCCAAGGAAGCTCATCCCATCCAGATTAAGTCTTTCATTAGTGAAAATTTTAATCCGGGGACATGGGAGCAAATGAGACTCCGAAGCGACACATCCCAACACGTGTTTGATGACATGGTAATCTACAACATAAATAATGCAGAAATTAAATATCATATTCCATTTATCATTTAATTAGGCCTTTAATTAAATGATGCTCCCACTGAATTTTAGGACTTTTGTAGAATCGAGTCATGGATGTGGTCAAACCACACTATTAGATTCATACCAACTAGCTATAATTCTCGTGGGACAAGATCCACATCAAACTACACCTTGAGTTAGCTTTGGCTAAATCACCCAAGACTTAGTATGATCGGTAGGTAACAAATTACCAATCACATCTCTATGAAACTCTTGTTTATAGGATCAAGATCCACATTTACAAAAAAACTTGAGTTAGCTTTGGCTAAATCACCCAAGATTTAGTGTAAATGTGATCTTATCCTATCTTTTCAACTATTGGAATATGCCTATAGTTTTACCCAATCCAATTGAGTTAACTAGTTTCACTCAATCTAATTGAGTTTATTCTCACCCAAACTTTGATAGGCGGGACCAAGATTGCCCCTCCGCACCCTACCAAGATAATATGTATTGCTTTGCTTTGGCAGATTCAACAACAATAAATGATTGAGGTAGTGATGAGTATCAAAACTTAGTAGGCATTTCGAGTTGACTTGATTAAAATCTAATCTAATCGTGAATGTGTATCATATACGCATTAAGGCATTAATTACCCTATACTAGCATGCATCACATACATACATGCAAATATATATATATATATATATATATATATATATATACTAATTAATTAATTTGTGATGAGGTCATGGCCCTATTACGATCTTCTCAAGCCAATGAGAAGATCGGACGATCAACTTAGGGTTAGCGACTTCTCCAAGCGTCTCCTTTGACCGTCATGTGTCGTCGGCACCCTCCTCGTAACTCCGTCTACGAGTGGACTTTCCACTGCTTCATTTTGTACATTACAAATATGAAACTCGAGTTACATTCGAGTCTAAAATCTATTTACAATAGGAATATATAATAAGGGATGCACGACGCGCAGGTCGCATATCATATACAACATGCACAACACTAAAAACGGAGCGCAAGCCGTATTATGAATTACAACACAATTTTATCCAATCACATTAGGGTTTTTGGGCCATGACCATCAAAATATTATACATTATTCTAAATTATATATTTTACATAAATTTCTATAATTTTCCTACCTTTTTTTCAATTTTATGAGTCACAACTCTGCAGCGGTCCCGCTAAGCGATTTTCGAGCGCGGTCGCGGAACAATGCCCCTTGCAGGGTTAGGGGCAGCACCCCTTCTCGCAAAATGAATCTTGCGAGTATCCCATACCGATATTACAACACCTTAAGTCGCTGTCCCAAGAAACAAAAATGAGACCTTGCCGTTTCGGAGAGTTTTTCTCGGTGGTTGAAGCCTATAAGTGTCCAAACACTTGTTGCTTCGACTCTACGATACTCACAAATTATATAAAATTAGGAAAATTACAGAAACTTACAGATCTGTAACTTTTCGTATCTAAAACAAAAATTACAAATATAAACATGTACATGCTTCGCACGTGGCTCTGATACTACTGTTAGACTATCCAAGCCGCAAAAACCGCTTTTTGCATTGCAGAAACCTCGGAAGCCGGCCACGGATCCATGCAAAGATAAATAAAAATTTCATGTACATGTTTATCTACACTAGATCTACCTTAGATATACATGGGAAGAGGGTTACCCTTGTAGCGGAGCCCTTCGCTTATCCCGCTCGTCCAAAAGGTTGCCGGATCTCGTAGAGTGTCAAGTGTACACTCCTCTACACGTATCCACACAGACAAAAGGTGGAGAGAACCACTTAGAGTGTGCTAGCACCCTTGGGAGGTCTCGGCAAAGGAAGAGAGGGAGAGAAGAGGAGAGGAGAAGGAAGAAGAAGACTTGAATTCCTCACTTAATTCACTTTGGTCGGCCACTTAATGGAGTTTAAAAACATCCATGTAATACCAAAAGCCATGGCTCTTGGTCTTCCTCATGAGGTGGCACACCATGATGTGTCCATGATGATGTGGAACATCATCATTGGCCAGCCCTATGTCAAGTCACCATGAAGTGGCATTTGGTCAAGTCAAACTTGACCTTTCATCTTCCCTCTCAAGTCAAGTCAAACTTGACCTCTTATCTCCCATGGTTAAACAAATCCAACCTTTGATTCAAGTCAATTTAATTTAATGAATCTCTATTCATTAGTTTAAATTAACTCAATGAATCAAATCTAAATTAGACTCATTCAACACTTGAATCAAATTGAGTCCAACTAAATTAGTCTAATTAGGATTACTCTTAATCCAATTTGGTTCATCACATGAACATAATCCTCTTGGTCCATCATTTGAACCTAATCTCCATCTAATTTCCCTTTGTGTATGACCCTATAGCTTCTTGTAACGTTGGAAATGCTCCTAAACTGATTTAGAAACATAAGCAATGAGTGGTATCTAGCAACACATCATTGCTACCCAAGTTACAAGAATGTTGAGATCCAACATCACCTCTGTGACTACTAATTGTGACTCTCACAATATGTGACAATGTCCCTCTATCCTTGACATCTAGATTAAACAATTGAGGCATAGACCATGTCATACTCTGTACAATCTATATCTTGAACTCCAAGTAGACTCACTCTAATCAAATGAGCTCAATATCTCATATTGACTCATTTGGGCGTGGCCATGCACTTAGTAGTCTCACTCTATCAAGAATCATGATATCACTCCCGTCATATAGGAAGGATAGATCCCATCTACATCACTCACATCCCTCCACATAATTTGTTACATATCCAGTAATTGCCTTTATAGTACACCCATATACGGGTGACATTTGACGAAGCCAAAGTATGCAACTCCTTATGTAAGGAACCATGGTGACTTCAGGTCCAAGGACTAATAGTCACATGAGAAAGTATATGACACTCATATAACGATCCATGATACTTTCTCATGGCGGGTCATTCAGTATACATTCTTTAATGCATACCCATGTGTCAACTTGATATCTCATATCCATGACTTGTGAGATCAAGTCATCGAGTTGACCTACATGTTAGTCTCTTCGCATTAATATTGTCCCTGAATATTAATATTTGACTAGGAATGATTAAGAGTAGTATTCTCTATATCATCTCATTATCGATTCTACCAATCGATTGATATAGATAAGAACCTTTTACTCAAGGACGCTATTATACTTAGTTATTTGACACCAATACAAGTAAGTATAATAATCATAAAGAAATGCCTTTATAAATATATATGGGAATATGATACAACAAGTCCATACAACAATCATCACATGATCGGCTCTAGGGCTTTCACTAACAATCTCCCCCTAGCACTAGTGTCAATCACTGTAGTATCTAATACCCAATGACCTTGTGTGACCATCATGCTTTTTCTGTGCCAAAGCCTTGGTCAAGGGATCTGCACATTAGCCTCTGTGGGTACCCGGCAAATCTTCACGTCTCCTCTATCGATAATATCTCGATTGAGATAGAAGCACCGTAGTATGTGTTTGGTCCGCTAGTGTGAGCGAGGTTCCTTAGCCTGCGCAATCACTCCATTATTGTCAGAATAGAGCTCTATAGGATCTGCTATGCTAGGAACCACCCCAAGCTTAGTAATGAACTTGCGGATCCAAACTGCCTCCTTTGCTACCTCTGATGCAACAATATACTCGGCCTCTGTTGTAGAATCAACAACTGTCCTACTTCGAACTCTTCCACCTCACAGCGCCACCATTAAAGCAAAACACGAACCCTGGCTGCGATCTATAATCATCCTGGTGAGTTTGGAAGCTGTCATCACTGTAACCCTTTACAACTAGTTCCCTATCGCCTCCTAATATCAAGAAATATTCTTTAGTCCTTCTCAAGTACTTAAGAATATTCTTGACTGCTATCCAGTGACGCTCACCTGGATCTGACTAGTATCGTCTTGTCATGATCAAAGCATACGAGACATCAGGACGAGTACACAACATGGCGTACATGATAGATCCTATGGCAGATGCATAAGGGATCTTAACCATGTGGTCTCTCTCCTCTCTAGAAGAGGGACTTTGAGTCTTCGAAATACTCACACCATGTGACATCAGCAGAAATCTCTTCTTGGAATTCTTCATGGCACGCCGTAGTAATACCGTGTCAATATATATACTCTGACTTAGGTCAAGCAATCTCTTAGATCTATCTCTATAGATCTTGATGCCTAGAATATTGGCTGCTTCACCTAAGTCCTTCATTGAGAAACACTCCCCCAGCCAAGTCTTCATCGACTATAGCGAAGGGATGTCATTCCCAATGAGTAGTATGTCATTCACATATAATACAAGGAAAACAACTGTGTTACCATTAACCCTCTTGTAGACACTGGGTTCATCTTCATTCTTGATGAAACCAAACTGTTTGATCGCATCATCGAATCGAAGATTCCAGCTCTGAGAAGCTTGCTTTAGCCCATAAATGGACATTTACAGCTTGCATACTTTGCCAGTATGCTGTGGATCTACAAAACCCTCAGATTGTGTCATGTACACATCCTCAAGCAAGTTTCCATTCAAAAATGCAGTTTTGATATCCATCTGCCAGATCTCATAATCGTGGTACGCTGCAATAGCAAGCATGATCTGAATGGACTTAAACATCGCAAGTGGAGAAAAGGTTTCATCATAGTCAATACCATGAATTTGCTTGAAATCTTTAGCCATCAATCGACCCTTATAGGTATGCGTAAGTCCATCCATGTCAGTGTTTCTCTTAAAGACCCACTTACACCTAATCCTTGGATCTCATGGCCTCTAGCCATTTCTCAGAATCCGGGCTCATCACAGCTTCCTGATAGGAGGTAGGCTCATTCTCAATGAGCATAACATCATCATGGTCAGACAAGAGAAATGTTGTAAGAGGGAGTGGATTTTGTAAGAAAGGTTTACCTCCACCTTGAAGGAGAGATTAGTGATTGTTGAGGGAGTTATTCGCCTAACGAATCGGTCGTGGATTAGCGGCAAGGGTCGTGAACTACGTTACATCTCTGAGTTTGCGTTTGCTCTCTTCTTTTCTCTTTGTTTTTGTCTTAATTGTTTATTTAGCTTTGTTTCCGCTGTGCTAACGTTAATCGTAGACAATCAAGAAGCGAGAGAATTCCATCGTACATATCGAGGGCTATTCACCCCCTCTAGCTGGGCCATCGATCCTCTAACAAGTGGTACCAGAGCGAGGAGCTTGTCGACAGACTCATCGCCAAAACAAGCACAACAAGAAATGGCCAGCTCCAACATTCATCTACCCAAGTTCGAAGGCGATTTCTCTTGGTGGAAGAAGAGAATAGAGGTATTCTTTGAAACCGATTTCGATATCATGTTAATAATGGAAAATGGTTTCGAGATACCTAGGGATGAAGAAGGGAGGTTAATAGAAAAATCGAGATGGATCAAGAAGAAAAAAGAGGAGCATTTGGCAAATTCAAAGGCAAAACATCACCTATTCAATGTGCTTCCTCAATAAGAGATCAACCAAATAAGAGAATGCACTAGCGCCAAGGAGATGTGGGAGAAACTAGTGGAGCTTCATGAAGGCACATCCAAAGCCAAGCTAGCTAGAAGGGATCTCCTCCGCTCCCAACTCAATAATAGCAAATTAGATAAGGGAGAAAAGATATTATCTCTTCATTCTCGATTTAAAGAAATATTTAATGGGTTATCTAGTGTAGGGGAGAAACTCTCCAACTAGGACATGATCATGAAGGCAATAGATGCTTTTTCCCCGGTCATCAAAGTGGAGCTCAATGGTGGACTCCTTCTACATATCAAAGAATCTAGAGGTAAGTACTCTAGAAGAATTTTTCTCTACTATGGAGCTTCACGAAACTAGACTTGAAGATATAGTAGAAGAACCAAGGAGTCAACCAAGGGGAGTGGCACTAGTAGCAAATAAAGGAAAGAAGAAGATGTCCTCACCTTCCTCATCGAATGAAGTATCATCCTCTTCAATGGATAGTAATGAGGAGGCCTACATAGTAAGAAAGGTGAGACGTGCTCTTAAGAGTTTTAAATTTAATAAGTCTCATGATAGGAGAAGGCCAAGAAGGAAGGTGATATGCTACAATTGCCAAGGAGATGGACATATGAGGGATGAGTGTCCCCAATTAAACAAGAGCAAGGAATAAAAGAAGAAGAATGACAAAAAGAAAGAAGGGAAGAAGAAAGAAGAAAGAAAGTCAAAGGAGAAAGAGAAAAAGTCAAAGCCCCTGCAACCTTAAAGCGACATGAGATGATCCATCATCATCGGAAAAAGAAGATATCGTCTCCCATTTTGCATTAATGGGAATGGATGATGTAGCCTCTGTTGGTGCAATCGGCCCAAGTCACGATTGACCAGGACTCGAGCTTGACTCGAGAGATGTTTTGATGTTCGACAAAAACATATGACAATGTAATTGTCATGGGAAAGTCCAAGTCTTGGGTACCTGGCATGAAAAGTCCAAGTGGGACACTTGGCATTTGGGAAAGTCCAAGCATGGGTCTTGGCAATGGAAAGTCCAACATGGGTAGGCAAGGAAAGTCCAAGCTTGAGTCTTGGCATTTGAGAAGTCCAAGGGGTTTGATATTGGCGGCGTAAAGTACAAGCGGGAGTCTTGGCAGCATAAGTTCAATGGTTGGCGGCGTAAAGTCCAAGCAGAGTCTTGGCGGTGTAAGTCCAATGTGCCTTGGCGGTGTAGACACCATTAGCATGACATAGCTGATGGAAGCACCTGAAGGCTAGCGTAATGGATGAATAAGTCATGGATGACTTGGAGGGATTCGAGAGGTGTGAGGATGACGGAAGTGGCTAGAAGGCTTAGGTCTAGGCTAAAGGTGGTCTAGCAAGTATGGGGGAACCATACTTGGGTTAAAACCTCATGTTTGAGGTGTGCCAGTCGACTGGTGTCATATGACAGTCGACTGGTGAGAGTCAACTAGGGTTTGACTGCGTGATTGAAGGGTTTTCCCCGGAACCGAAGCTCTTATTCCACTTGAAGGTAGGAAACTTCGCTTCCCACTTCAACTCGGTCACTTGTTTATGGCGATCCCTTCTACGTCCCCGGATAAAAAAAAATATCCTTTACACGAGGGATTACCCAAGCAACTGTTTCATCGTCGTGCTATTCGATTAGAGTAGTCACTTGAACAAACTTGTTGTTCAAGCCACCAACCTCTATTCTACGAATAGTCACGGAATAGACGATGTACGAATCGCCAGCTTTTGTGTTTATGTTCGGGGTCCAAGTTATATTAGCCACAAAACAGAATATATCATGCATATATAATTCAGAAACAATTATAAACAAGTTACATAAGAAAATAGACAAGTATTATACCTCTCGATCTTCTATCGCATGTCCTTCTTTTGGACGTCGTGTGGGCGACGATATACCAAAAGTCGAAGCTCATAGATCACCAATCTTCCTTCCTTGCTCACTCCAAACAAGAGGAAGAATAAGAAACAAGGCACTTCTCCTTCTTTCAACCAACCACCAAGCTCCAAGCTTGGTGCTTGCCGCCGGCCAAGAAGGAGAAGATGAATAAGATGGAAACCGACCAAGACCCAAGGGAATACCCTAAGTCTTGTTTCCACCGGCCAAGGAGAAGGGAATGAAGGAGTTTGGATGCCGGCCAAGGGAGGAAAACTGGTTTTGGGCGCCGGCTACCAAGGAAGAAGAAGAAAAGGAAAAACTTTCCTTATTTGGTGCCGCCTACACCCCAAACCCTAATCCCCAAAGCTTGCCGCCCCTTACCCTAATCCTATCTCTATTGGAATTCTACTTGCCGCCCACCCCATGCTCTCCTTTTATAGAGTTATAGATATGCCTTGATTTAATCTCAACTGTCGAATCTAGGGATTTAATCTCAACCGTCGGATCTAGAGATTTAATCTCTTCCTTTGGATCTAGAGTTTTGTTTTCAACCATTGGATCTAGGCTTCATGAGGTATTAATAGGCTTCAATAGGGACCATGAGGAGGAGTTTGATCTTGGCCACCCAATGGATCAAGCCCACATAAAGTCTGATCCATTAATGATAATCCAATCCACTAAAGGATTATCATTGATCTACCTCACCAAACCTCATAAGTTAATATGGGCTCCATATATTACATGTACATTTTTCTCCCCGTGTTTAAGATCTCGAATGTCCTTCGATTAATTAATTTACTGAACATTAATTAATCAACATCTAACTCCATGAGTAGTACCACTCAACCTTATCATCATGCTGGACCAAGTCCACCTGCAGGGTTTACATGATGAACCTTATGAGCTCCTCAAGGGGACATCATCATCCTAATATATAGGACACGGTTTCCTCCTATAATCAACGGCACACCATATAAATAATATCATTTCTCAACTTACCGAACCTATCGATTTAATCTATAAATCTCGCCCATTGGTAAATCAAAGAAATGAATACTAAGTATATGTGCCTGTTATTATATCGGGATTAAGAGTATGTACAATATAATATCTGAGGTCCGATTTGATTATGTAGTCAACAATAAATTGAATCACCTCTAAGTCGATCTTGCTCAATACACACAAAGTGTACTAGTGTGATTCTATGGTCAAGACAAACCAATACCAAATCACACTATAACCATACTAATGGTTTGTCCAAAGCCATCTCGGTTGTGAGCCTATACTTATACTTTACAAGGAGCCGATAACATGATCTCCTGTGTGACACCACACACCATATTATCTACAATGTAATGTATTAGACAATATGCAAAACCATAAATATGCAAACATTGATCATGTTATTCTTATTTCAAAATAAAGATGTTCATACAAAAGATAGACTTTTCAGTATACATCCCAACAGGGATGTGTCCCAGCAGTCGACTGTCAGAGATTGGAAGTCGACTAATTGGATGAGCAGTCGACTGATCATGTGATCAATCGACTGATGCTCGGGTTTTTGGGCATAGAATGGAGTCTCACTCGACCGCTGCGGTTAGCAGTCGAGTGATGGCTTGAACAGTCGACTGATGGTCATGATCAGTCGACTGATGTCCTAGCCATTGGATTTTTCCAGCGTGGATTAAATCGTTGTCTCACAACAACAGTGTTATCAATCGACTGATCGGCTTTTTCTAGCCCAGGCAGAAGATATAAATGGAGCTCGTGGAGGAGGAAAAAGCATTCGGTTCTTGAGCATTCTTGGGGTGATTTGTTGCTGCAAATCAAAGTCTCCAAGGCCATTCTTCAAGCAACCAAAAGCAAGCAATCCAAAGGCATTTGTAAAGTATTTTCTTTACTTGTATTGTATTGTATTTCATAGTGTATTTGCTTGTTGTATTTAGTTTATTGTTGTAAACTATTGTACGAGGTTTCTCCGCTTCCAGATTATTCCGAGAAGGAGTGTTTATTAATGGTTGCGTGTGCATCACTAGAGCTCGTTGAGCTCAATCATGGAGTAGGAACCTTGAGGTTCCAAACCACGTTAAATACTTGTGTTTGTGTGCTTGTTGTATTATTTCTATATTTCGCTGCGTACTAACAATCATAGGCAAGCGAACGCGATCAAATTCCATCACACTACGAATACAAGCTATTCACCCCCCCCCTCTAGCATTCCAATGATCTCCTATAGCCTCCACCTCATCCGAACAAGAAAGAAGTACAAGTGAGGAAGAGAGCTCAAATGTAGGGGGAGCATCATCATATTCATCGGAATAGGAAGAAGAATATATGGTAAGTATGGTAAGAAATCTCCCTACTCAAGAAATAGTTTCAATGATTTCTAGTTTTACTAGAGATTTATTTAGGAGTAAAAAGAAAAATAAATGCATGCTTGATGATATTGGGAAACTAGAAGAAAACATAAAAAATGCATGCTCACATGATGATTGTATTTCTTCTAGTATTAATGATGCATGTATTGAGGAAAATAGGACTCTAAGGGAAAAGGTAGATCATTTAACTAAGGCCCTAGAGAAATTCACAATTGGCTCTAACACTTTAAATATGATCATTGGGAGCCAAAGAGCAAGTTTTAACAAGAAGAGCTTTGGTTATAAGGGATCCAAAAATGAAAAGGTCTACCATTGCCTAATTGTTAGAGGACAATCAAAGACAACAATGGTAGCTAAGAAATGGATCCCAAGGGAGTATTTGGTGAATCCTATTGGAAAGAATTTATATTGGGTTCCCAAGTCAATCCTTAGAGGGTAGAGAAACCTAGGATAGTCAACCATAGTTGGACTTATTTTATATCATGCTAAATGGTTGACTTATGTTGAAGTTGGGGAGTATTTAAGTTATTATGAGCATGGTGGATGATTTGGCTATAATGTTTAAATCATGATTTCTACTTGATTTTATACTTGATGAATGATCATGATTTATGAATTGAATGTTATACTTTATTTATGACAATAATATGCAATTAAATGATAATATTTGTGTTATGATCATGATGGGTATTTTTGAATGATATATACTTGACCTTGGGTAGAATTGCATGAAATTGATGGTTAAGTATAATACCTTAGGTACATCTCACACTCACTATAAGGCTAACTTGATTGAGAACATAGCAATGGGTGAGATGTTAGGATGATACAATGACTCACTTATGCTTATGACATTTTTAATGAGTCATTATAGGTATCATGATAGAGTAATCATAGACCAACTATGGGGAAAGCAAATGTTTAATCAATGGACATATTGCTCATAGATCATAGTTGGATATTTTAAATATTTTAAAACTATTTCATGTTTTATAAACTGTGAGTTCATGTTTTAAAATGTTTCAAGGCAAAACTAGGCTTTAAAGTTGATACAAAATTGAGACTTTTTGAAACTTTTGAGAATTTGCCTAATCTTCTAAAATAGAATTAATTTTCATGAAAAATCATTTTTCATTGATAAAGGGACTTATGAGAAATATGTTTCCCAAATTTTATGATTTTCTAAATTTTTTTGGAATTTTTAATGCATTTTTGAACTTGGGTTCGGAAATTAGAAAGACTGGTTTTTCGGTGCCAGTTAACTGGTAGTCTGAACCAGTCGACTGATGGAACTGTGCATGAGCACATCAGTGATTTCTGAGTTTTCAAGTAGTTTTTGGTATTTTTCTTCCATTAGACTTTGATGTCATGTTTTATAACATATGTTAGATGTTTTTGATGGTGTCAAAGGGGGAGAAATGTTAGTGTTTAAGTTAATCATGCTAAGAGAGAAATTAGCATGTGTTAAGGGGGAGTTACATGTATTTAGGGGGAGTGTTTTGATACTCATAATGTTTTACATGCTTTCTTGTCTTATGTATTTTGTTATTGTTTTCCCTAACTTAAACGGATTGTCACACATCAAAAAGGGAGAGATTGTTAGGGCAATCAACCCATGTATGATGTGGTTTTGATGTGTGTGGCAAAGGGTTTAAGTTAGGTTGCTATGGATTTGATGTGTGTGTTTAAGTTATGCAGGACTTAAGTAAATCACATATGGGATAGCTTGATGTTAGCATTAGTGAGTTCACCATCTCATGGCTCGAGTCCTTGAGTCGGTGAAGGATGACATTGCGGAAGTCGTGCGCTTGGTGCATCCGAGGGACTATCGGACAAGGAGCATTGGAGTGAAGCCAAAGCAAGCAGACTTCAGGGTGAGATGCGAAGGATGGCATTGCGAAGTCGTGTGCTTAGTGCATCTGAGGGACGTGGTCGGACGAAGAGAGCTTCGGTGAGGGACTCCAAGGGAGATGAGAGATTGAGCGAATTGTAACGATAGCTCATAGGTGAACTAGCTGAATGGCTAAGTCAAGTGTCGGACGCTTAGACTTAGGTTTGAGGTTTTACCCGACAAGTCGGATGCTCAAACTTGTGTTTGAGGTTTTACCCAATGTTTGGTTAAGTCGGACGCTCAAACATGAGTTTGAGATTTCTACCCGATGAATGAAAGTGTCGGATGCTCAAACAAGTAGTTTGAGGTTTACCTGACAGTTGGATGCTCAAACAAATGTTTTTTTTTTAGATTTTACCCGATACCAGTCGACTTCTTTGGGTCAATGGCACTCGACTGGTGCTCGATCGGTGTTCGACTGATGGCTTTCTGGCCCAACAGTCAACTGTTGCACCATCAGTCGACTGCCAAGGGACGGCAGCTGATTGATCAAGGTGGTCGAGGGCACAGAAGGTTTGAAAATCGACCGATCACCTGGATCACTCGAATGATGACTCTATCAGTCGACTGATGGGTATGATCATTCGACTGATGGGGGAGTCATTGGTTGGATGCCAACGTGGATGAAGTCATTGCAAGGCAACGACTACAACATTAGTCGACTGATGACATGCATCAGTTGATTGCTCGCTGCCCAACGGGGAGAATGGCCTCTTCCCTATAAGAAGAGACCTTGGGTACTCTTGGGAGGCTAATGCTTAACTCCTAAACTTCTCCCAAGTGCTCCATATGATTTTCCACTCCTCTACTTGTGTTTATTTCTATTCTATTGTAAGAGGGAGTGGATTTTGTAAGAAAGGTTTACCTCCACCTTGAAGGAGAGATTAGTGATTGTTGAGGGAGTGATTCGCCGAACGAATCGGTCGTGGATTAGCGGCAAGGGTCGTGAACCACGTTACATCTCCGAGTTTGCGTTTGCTCTCTTCTTTTCTCTTTGTATTTGTCTTAATTGTTTGTTTAGCTTTGTTTTCGCTGCGCTAACCTTAATCATAGACAATCAAGAAGCGAGAGAATTCCATCGTACATATCGAGGGCTATTCACCCACCTTTAGCCAGGCCATCGATCCTCCAACAATAATATACTTTATAAAGTCATTGTTGTTGGTGCAATCGACCCAGGTTACTGTAGAAGATTTGACGCCGCTAGAGGGGGGTGAATAGCGCGTTGCACGTACGTAGATGGAAATCGTTCGTGTGATCGTCTCTACAATTTCGTTAGCGCAGCGGAAATAGAAAAGTAATAACGATAACGAAATGCACAACACGCTAACACAATGATATAACGTGGTTCGGAACCACACGGTTCCTACTCCACGGATCGGGTTCGTACGAACCCTAGCGATGCCAATCACACACCATTATGAAAATAACTCCTTCTCGATACAAGTCGTAGGCGGAGAAACCTCTTACAATTGTTTACAACAATAAACAAATATCTACAAGCAAATACAATGAAATACAAAGCAAAACTAGTAAAGAAAATACTTTACAAAATGCTCTTGAATGCTTGATCGCTAGGTTGATCGAGTAGCACTTGGAGACCCTGAATTGTAGCAGCAACTCGCCCCAAATCACCTCAAAGAACCCTTAGTTTTTCCTCCATCACGAGCTCCTTATAAAGCTTCAACCTGTGTTGGAAAGAGTCGATCAGTCGACTGATCGGGACCATCAGTCGACTGATGCCACTTTTGTCGTGAGACAACGGCTAGATCCACACTGGATAAGTCCAACGGATCTACCATCAGTCGACTGATCACATATCGCCGATCGATGGAGTCCTCACTGACCGAGTCTCGACTCCATTCTCGTGGCCGATTTCGAGCACCAATCGATCGATCACACGATCACGATCGCCAGCTTATCACCGATCGCCCACCTATGGCAGTCGACTGCTAGGCCACTTTTCGCAGTCAAACCCTAGTTCACTCGGTCCAGTCGACTGCCACATGACACCAGTCGACTGGCACACCTCAAACATGAGGTTTTAACCCAAGTATGATGCCCCCATACTTGCTAGACTACCCTTAGCCTAGACCTAAGCCTTCTAGCCACCTCCATCAGCCTCACGCCTCTCGGATCCCTCCAAGTCATCCATGACTTGTTCATCCACCGCGCTAGCCTTCAGGTGCTTCCATTGGCTATGTCATGCTAACGGTGTCTACACCGCCAAGGCACATTGGACTTACGCCGCCAAGACTCCGCTTGGACTTTATGCCGCCAACCATTGGACTTATGCTGCCAAGACTCCCGCTTGGACTTTACGCAGCCAATATCAAACCCCTTGGACTTCTCATGCCAAGACTCAAGCTTGGACTTTCCCTTGCCAACCCATGTTGGACTTCTCAAATGCCAAGACCATGCTTGGACTTTCCCTTGCCAACACATGTTGGACTTTCCATGCCAAGACCCATGCTTGGACTTACCATGCCAACTCATGTTGGACTTTCCATTGCCAAGAACCATGCTTGGACTTTACCAAATGCCAAGTGTTCCACTTGGACTTCACATGCCAAGTACTCAAGACTTGGACTTTCCCATGACAATTACATTGTCATATATTTTTGTCGAACATCAAAACATCACTCGAGTCAAACTCAAGTCTTGGTCAATCGTGACCTGGGCTGATTGCACCAACAATCTTCCCCTTTTTGATGTTTGACAAAAACCAAACAAATCATTTGAGTTAGACCACTTACTCAAGTCTCTTACCAATTATTCCAAATTGGTAAACACTCTCCAAGTGTTCTCCCCCAAACATTCTCCCCCTTTTTGACTAACATCAAAAAGGTCTTCTCTCCAAGGAGGCCAATGTCTCATGTCCCAATGAGATCTTACAATCTCCCCCTGGGTCTAAAAATACCTAGGATGCCTACTATCTTCCTAGTGAAAAGTCCCATATCACTCAAGAGAGGCAATCCTATATACTCTCCCAATTTCCAAATGGGGTTTCTAAAAGTCCCATCAAATTCCCAATTGATGTCATATTCTCCCATAACTTCTCCTCTTCAAGGAGAAAAAACACATCCATCATCCCAAGATGAATACCTCCCCCTAAAGGCTTGCTCCCCCTTGACCATCGTACCAACAATGTTCTTGGGAAGTCCCTAAGCCAATAGGAACTCTAAACCATCAAAATTAAGGTTAGAAATTCAACATTGAACTTTCCAACACCTTAACATTGATACAAACCCTAAACAACTCTCCTAATCCATATCCAATGGATTTTCACCCTTTATATGCTTCCCAAAGCATATCCTAGGGTTAAGAGTGGTTAGGGACCTTAACCGCAGCCGAAATCGGGTTAGACAAGCTTGTTTATCCCGAAATCGTAATCACGAGTGATTCGTAAATCACCGATCAACTCTACATCGCTTGGCGCCACTATGATGATCGGTGATAACTGAAAAATCCGATTTTCAGTTATCAGAAATAAGATTTGGGAATACATAAATAATTATACGTTTATCAAAAAATCACGAAAATTGATACGTATAATACTTATGACCAATACAATGGGTGAAAAATGTTTGAAAAATATTTTACCCATAAAATATCGAAATTGATATAAAATTCAAAAGTGAAGAAAACTTTTAAGTTTTTGGCTCACTTTGTATCAATCTCATCAATGGTGATTGATATTAAAAGATAGACTTCACCAAGGTTTTTCAAAATGATTTTAAAATATTTTCAAAACCTTATTTTGGATCATGTTCCTTGGGCTCAATGTACATGACTTGTACACAAGCTTTCCCAATGATCCATATGTTGAATTAATATGAGTTTGGATTCAACTAGATGCAAATACTATGCACCTTGAACGTACCTCATATCCTAGCATCTCACATGTATCTAGGGTGTATGAGTACACATACATGTCAATTTGATGTGAGATGTGGGTTTTGGTTCATTTAATCTAGGGTTTCATGCATTTCTTAGGCAACCCTACTTGATTCCCTTATAAATGGGACTTCAAGTCATGCCATTGCCCTTCGTTCAATTTTAATCAATTAAATGCATGAAATGATCATGTCATAAAGATAGCAATAATTAAGCATGGCCAATGATTATGATGTCATGGCATATGATAAAGTCTAAAAACACATGACATTGGTCCTTAATCCCTAAGCATAATCATAACACATAAAATGATTAAGAATAAACATGATGTCATGACATGGCATATGACAAGCAAATCATGGCAAGTAAGAAGTATAGGTATAAGTATACCTAAATTTTAATATTAATTTCCATTTGATATAATTAAATATATTTTGTCATATTATCACTAATCTCCCTAGTGTGTCAAAAACCCAAAATGACACACTAACTTCTAAACCTAAATTGTGTCAATTTGATCATTTTATCAAACTTTTCAAATAATATTGGCACATCCTAAAATCTTTTAGGATTAAAGCTCAAATGTATTTCCAAGGTAACCTAAACCTTGAAAATAACCTAAAATGTCACCTTTGCCATGGTTGAGTTAACTACCCATCCAATCAAGGTTGGCACACCCTAAACTCATCTTAGCGTGAATCAATCACGCTCTTAGGAACCCAAAATCGATTTGAGCTCCTAGGGTTAATTAGGTATTCCTTAGGGATAACCTCCCTAGATACCTTCCTAATGACCCTTCTAGGCTTAAAAGCCTTGGTCATTTTGGTTTTGCCATGGTTAACTCTAGGGGTGACTCCCCTTGTAACCTTCTTAGTGCCTTTCCTAGGTTTCCTAGAAACCCTAGCTACTAGGCACACACCATGGTCAACTCTAGGGATGACTTCCCTATTGACTTTGGTCTTCCTAGACCTAGTTAGTGTTCCATAGTCAAATGGAACACTATGGTAAGCCACCTTGGGCTTAGGTTTGTGACCCAAACCTTGCTTGCCCTTGGTTGACTTTGACTTTTTGACCTAGGAGTTTGACCATTAGACCCTTTAAATTGGTTTTGTATGTTCCTAAGGGTCTTTTCCATCTTTTCAAGCCATGACCTCAATACTTGATTTTCCTTTTCTAGTTGTCCAATTTTAGAATTTTGATTTAATCCTTGGGCATTGGACTTCCTAGGCATATGCCGAGTCCATTTAGGATTGAAACCTAGGTGCTCTTGCACCTTCCTAATTGTCTCCCTAGGTAAAATTGATCTTGAGTTATTTGACCTAGGTTTGTCCTTTGGTAAATTGTTTTTAGGGACATTAGTCCCAAATTTCTCCTTATTCCTAAGGTGAACCTTCTTAGCTCCTAAACAAATATGTTTGTTATTTCTAGCATGCTCTTTATGATAAATAGCAAGAGAATTGAAACCCTTAGCATGCTTTTGTCTATTAACTAAAGAGGATGCATTATTAAAATATACCTTAGGGTTAGCTTTGGAAGCTCCCCCTACATGTGTAGCTCCCTCTTGGGTCTTCTTCTTCCCCCTAGGACATTGATTCCTATAATGTCCTTTTGCATTGCATTTGAAACATATGATGTGCTCCTTGCTCTTGATACTTGGGGAACCGGTGTCCGTTGACTTTTGTTGACTTTTAGGCACCGGAGGAGCTTTCTTGACTTTCTTTGGGCATTTTCTCTTGTAATGCCCATACTTCCTACACTCAAAGCACATTATATGATTTTTATTTGAAAATAAAGTGTTTGAGTTACCTAGGGTGGTGGTAGGTGCCGGAGTTGAATTTTGAGCTTCCTCATCTTGATCGGATGTTGAAGGCTCTTCTTGAGGTTGCTCCGATGTAGAGGATGGTCTCTCCTCCTCAATACTAGAAGTAGATGCTTCTTTCACCTCTTCTACTTCTTCTTTCTCCGATCCGAAAGTTGACTCCATCTCAACTTTCGATTCCTCACTTTCACTTGAGGATGAACTCTCCTCATGGAATCTTGCCAATTTTCTCCATAGCTCCTTGGTATACATGTAATCCCCTAGCTTGCACAAAACATCATTAGGGATTAAATCTTTCAAAAGTTTCGTTACCTTAACTTCGGTCTTGAGCTTTTGGCGTTGCTCTTGGGTCCACTTTTTCAATTTTAGGACATTCCCCTTCTTATCCCTAGGGGGTTCAAGGCCTTCAATGAGGATGAACCAATCCTCTATGTTCATCATCAAGAATGTTTCCATTCTTGCTCTCCACGCCGGAAAATCTTCTGGATCATATGGAGGTGGAGTGTTGATATCCCATCCAAGCTTGTCTTGGAATTCCATCTTCACCCTCTAGCCTTTTGTCTTAGCTCCCGGTTGTTAATCCGTAGAAGAGCCCCGGGCTCTGATACCACTTGTAGAAGATTTGACGCCGCTAGAGGGGGGTGAATAGCGCATTGCACGTACGTAGATGGAAATCATTCGCGTGATCGTCTCTACAATTTCGTTAGCACAGCGGAAATAGAAAAGTAATAACGATAACGAAATGCACAACACGCTAACACAATGATATAACGTGGTTCGGAACCACACGGTTTGATATTGGCAGCGTAAAGTCCAAGTGGGAGTCTTGGCAGTATAAGTCCAATGGTTGGCGGCGTAAAGTCCAAGCGAGAATCTTGGAAGCGTAAGTCCAATATTCCTTAGCGGTGTAGACACCGTTAGCATGACATAGCCAATAGAAACACCTGAAGGCTAGCGTATGGATGAACAAGTCATGGATGACTTGAAGGGATCCAATAGGCACAAGGCTGATGGAGGTGGATAGAAGGCTTAGGTCTAGGCTAAGGGTGGTCTAGCAAGTATTGGGGAACCATACTTGGATTAAAACCTCATGTTTGAGGTGTGTCAGTCGACTTGTGTCATATGGCAATCGACTGGTGTGAGTCAACTAGGGTTTGACTATGGAAAGTGTCCCATCAGTCAACTGCCAGAGGTGGGTAGTCGATTGCTGGCTCGATCAGTCGACTGATCGTGTGATCAGTCGACTGGTGCTCGAGAATTTGGGCATAGAATGGAGTCAGACTTGACCACTGGGGTTAGCAGTCGAGTGAAGGCTCCATCAGTCGACTGATGGGTATGATCAGTCGACTGATGATGGATTCGTTGGATTTTTTTAGCGTGGATCTAGCCGTTGTCTCATGACAACAGTGGCATCAGTCGACTGATGGTCCCGATCAGTCGACTGATCGATGATGTCCTGCCTAGGCAGCAGCTTTAAAGGAAGCTCATGGAGGAGGAAATCAACAGCGATTTCTTGAGCATTGTTGAGGCGATTTGCTGGTGCAAATCAGGGTCTTCAACCACGATTCAAGCAATCAAAGATCAAGCAACTAATGTGCTATTGTAAAGTTGTTTTTCTTTAGTTGCATTGTATTTTATACTTGTATTAGCTTGCATCTTTTGTATTACTTAGTGTAATCATTGTAGGGGGTTTCTCCACCTCCGACTTGTGTCGAGAAGGAGTGTTTATTAGTGGTATGTGATTGGCATCGCTAGAGCTCTTTAGAGCTCGATTTGTAAAGTAGGAACCGTTCGATTCCGAACCACGTTATATGATTGTGTAATTGTGTGCTTGTATTATTATTACTTTATTTCCAC